>OV651825.1:26377572-27103677 GCA_927349885.1 Psylliodes chrysocephalus
TGTTAGCTAAGTGAAAAAAAAATAATCTTTTTATTTTAGGTAGTTTAGACAATACAGTCATGTGTTGGGATTTAAAATCCAGGTCTCAAGTTCCCATACAAACTTTAAAAGATGCCAAGGATTGTATTACTTCATTACAAGTAACTGATAATGAAATTCTCACAGGGTCTGTAGATTGTTCTTTTAGGAGATATGACTTGAGAAATGGCAAATGTGATGTAGATTTTGTTGGAGGTAAATGTTTATATAAATTACGAATTATATTATATATATTATATGACTGATCATGATCTTATTATGATAAATATCTCACAATCTGCCAAAAACTACACAAGTTCCTACAATACATATAAAACTATAACTAAAATCGATAAGTACTGATAAATTAAAACAAAAATTCGAAACTGTAAACTGGGAAAGTGTTTCCAATGAAAATAATCCAGAAATTGCAACACAACTTTTTTATGACACGTATCTTAATATCATTGAAACATGTCAAACCACTCAAAATATTAAAATTAAAATCCATAAAAAAATAAAGCCGTGGATAACAAATGGTTTAATTAATTCTATTAAAACTAGGGATAAACTTAAAAAAGATCTACAAAAAACTATACTATTAACAAACAAACTCACTATAAAACATTTAGAAATAATTTAAACAAACTAATATCAAAAACTAAAAATGACTATTATAACAATAAAATAAACCAAAACAAAAATTATCTGAAAAAACTTATCAATTAATCTCTGAAGCAACTTATGAAAATCATAAAAAAAATAATAGCAATTTACAGATTGTTAACCAACATAATGAGGAATTTGAAAATGATAATGAAATGGTGAATTACTGCAATAACTACTTTTCGACTATTGGCACTAATATGTTCACAAATATCCCTGAATGTATTGTGGATTTTCCTGTGTCAATGAAAAATCAATGTTTCTGAAACTGATATGCGAAAACAAAATTATAAAACATAAATAGTTTAAAAAACAAAAGTGCCCTGGGATTTGATTGTCTAACAGGAAAACACCTGAAACAACTACATCCGTATTTACTGGAACCTTTAATGCATATAATTAATTGTATTTTTAATACTGGAATCGTACCTAAACAATTTAAAACTTCAATTATAACACCTATTTATAAAGCTGGTAATCCAAAATTAATAACTAACTATATACCTATTAGTTTAATTAGTAATGTGGCCAAAAATATTTGAGAAATGTGTGAAAGATAGACTGACAGATTTTTTAAAAACTAATGACTTACTTCCTAAACACCAATATGGCTTTACTGAGGGTCTTAACTCAGGAGATGCTATGCATGAATTGATTTCATATGTTACTGAGGAAATGAATACTGGTCACAAGTGTATAGCTATATTTCTAGATCTAGCAAAAGCATTTGACATGGTGCCACATCAGAAGCTCTTAAATGTTCTTGAACAGAATGGTGTGAGGGGCATCATGTCGAAGGGTTTTGAAAATTATTTGACACACAGACAACAGAAGGTAAAGGTCAGAGACAATGTGAGTAACCCTGAAAATATACAAATCGGAGTGCCTCAAGGGACTGTTCTGGGACCTATACTATTTAATTTATACATTAAGAGCTTAACTGAGATTGATATTCAAGGTAAAGTTGTATCATATGCTGATGATACAGTGCTAGTCTTCAGTGATAAAGATTGGGAAACCGTCAATACACCTACTATAGCTGGAATGGAACATGTCAAAAACTGGCTGGATGTTTTTAAATTGTCTTTGAATGTTAACAAAACAAACTACATTGCTTTTTCAAAGACAGTGGCTGATCGACCTCAATTTAGAAGCTTAACATGTCAAAATGTAGACGTACAGGAAACAAAAACATCCAAATATTTAGATATTATTATAGACCAGCACTTAAAATGGGACTGCCATATAATATATATAGCAAAAAAACTTAGATTTCTGATTTATAAATTTTATCTTCTAAAACAATTTCTCAACCAGGATCTACTAATAACATTATACTACAGTCTAGTAGAATCTATACTACAGTATGGAATCTTAGTATGGGGAGGCCTGTATGGAACTACATTAAATCAATTAAATGTTATTCAAAACAAAATCTTGAAGTTGATATATAAAAGAGATAGATTGTGTCCCACCATAACTTTATATAATGACAAAATTAGCAATGTTAGATGTTTATATATTCACGCAGGGTGTTGTTATATACAAAAAAATGAATTTTTAAAAAACCCTTTAGAACATAGACATAACACTAGAACTGTGAGTTTTTTAAAAACAGTGTAAATTATCTAGGGACAAAGTTCTACAACGCTCTACCTCTTCATATAAAATTATTAAACAAATATAAAAAAATCTGTAAAGTTAGCAAAATATACATTTTAAAAAATAATGCAAAGTTTATCAGAATATTCCAAGAATAACAGACTTAAAACATTGATTTCTTTTAAATAGTTTTCTTTCTGTTTCTTGCATAAATTGTTCAAGTTTTTTATATTATTATATAAAATAAAATTTTAATTTTTGTCAGCACATACCTACAGGTGTTCTCACCTAGGTGCTTGTTATTATATAATTGGTTTCCATTATTGTACTTTATTGTAACTCATTGTAACTTATTAAACTATTAAAATTAAAGAAGTTGTAAAAACAATACAATATAGGATAATCTTGTAGTTGAAGGGTCTGGAAATGCCCTTGTCTGCACCATACCTGTTCGGGCTAGTTCTGACAGTTGGAATCATTACATATAGTTAGCAAAATATACATTTTCCAAAATAATGCAAAGTTTATCAGAATATTCCAAGAATAAGGGACTTAATACATGGATTTTTTTAAATAGTTTTTTTTTCTGTTTCTTGCACAAATTGTTCAAGTTTTATTTTTATTTTCTTTATAAAATTCATACTAATATGAAAATTATTAATAAAGTTAAAATTTTTATTAAAAAAGGCAAACAAATAAAAATAATACTATCAAATATTAATCAATTAAAAATTCCACCTCTAAATTCATTAAATATAATTAAAATAAAATTTAATTTTTGTCTGCACATGCAGGTGTTCTCACCTAGGTGCTTGTTATTATATAGTTGGTTTCCATTATTGTAACTTATTTATTATTGTAACTCATTGTAACTTATAACTATTATTAAATACTATTATTAACTTATAACTATTATTAAAATAACTATTGGTCGCAATTAAAATTCTTATATCAACATTAAAATCAGCAGGGCTAGCTGGCTTATATAAACGAACAGCACTACGTTTACTTGTAAATTTTAAAATTGAAATACTTATGATCTACTTTTTCTTCCATGCACTGTAACTCGAAGAACAACTTAAATAATAAATGTGTGTAATTTTTTTAGCTCCAGTAATTTCGGTATATTTTTCACATGATGGACAGTGTATTTTAGTTGGATCAGCCGATGATACAGTTAGATTATTTGATAAAACTTCAGGAGAAATGTTAGGAGAGTAAGTATACAATATTACCTATTTATTAACTTTAGCAGTTATATTTTCCAATCTTTCAAGTGATTTTATTATTTAAAAGTTTTGTGCTTCATCTAAAACATAATTTTAACTTACCTAATATCCTTAAAAATGATCGAAAATCACCAAATATGAGGGAAGTTAAATAATGTGAATTTTACAAATTTTACAAAATATAGAAAAATGTTATTCGAAAAACTTGTTTATAAAAAGCTATTAAAAAGTGCTATTCAAACTTTTACATATAAAGTTCCATCTTGGATTTAAAAAATTGTATCTTTTTGCAACTATACTTCTTCATGTTGTCACAATTAATGTTGATCTTTCACGTTAAGATCTATTGGATCTAATAATAAAAATAGAACTATGTCCCAGGTGGTTAAACATTATATTATCTAGTGTCTATAGACATACTTTAAGCATATTTGTAGCATAATATACTTAGGAAGGATTTTGTTTGTATTCAGAACATGATATTTAACATGTTATGCTTGGCAAAAACTATTATTAGATTTTTAAAACACTACCCGGCAATCAATCACAATTCAATTTTTCTTTGCGGTGATCTCCAGGCATTGACTTTGTCTAAAATGCCATTCCAAATATTTTCTGTAAACAAAATCGAGAACTAATTAAGTATACTACCTAGGGTGTACCATCCAGTTAATGACGACTTTAGGCAACAATACATATTTGTAAAAATGTTCGTTTTGTTTTTAAAAGAAAAAGCAAGGAATAGCTGGATGAATTTATTTACTAATTTAACTTTTTTAACACAAAAATGTAAACATGTTTATTTGTTTACAATATTCGATAATTTTTAAGATATAATGCATAAAATCCTAGTAAATGACCAGTTCCTTTGAGTAATTGACCAAATAAAATACCAGTAAATGACTACAAAACTACTTTATTGTCTAAAAGAAAACATAAATACTTAGTTTAAAAAATTAAAGCAGTGTTTCATACTTTTCCATTTCAGGAACTGAATACACATTTCCTCGACTACATATCAGCATTGGTGGTTCAATATTTTTAATGACATCCTCCTCTTTATACCATATTTGGTAATTTTTTTCTGGCCATTTCCAATTTTGTGCACTTTTACACATGAGTTGCACTTCTTATTCTCCTTTTTGTTTCCGTATAACAACACCGGGAAAATAACTGTTCTCATATTTGACAATCAATTTCTTTGCTCTTTTAACTCTTCAGCAATTCTTTTTTGTTCTTCTTTCTTCTCATGATATTCTTTCCAATATTTGGAAGTTATTGCCAAAGGGGCTTTTTCTTTAACACTTTTTTTAGTGGCAATTTTTAACTTTGGAATCCAGGAATCTTGGACTTTAAGAGATTTTTTTGAGCTAAAATTTAAATCCAATTGTGTTTCTTTTGACTCATCATTTTCCTCATTTTGATTTTCAGTTTGGATGCTTTTATTTTGAGTATTGTCTTGGTTTTCTACATGTTCCATTTCTTCCTCAATTTGTTCACATATATTTTTATTTTTTTGGGTAATCTCCGGGGCACTTTTTTGATTTTCTTTATTTATATAATCTACATTTATACTTTCTTCAACTTCCTGATAATCATCAGTTTCTGTGTCCATCATTATTAGAACATTATTTTTCATATTTTCTCTTTCGTCTTCTTATGCAATATAATTCTCGCCATTTTCTTCATTAGGGTCGTCTTGGTTTTCTGTATATTTTTTCCATAATTTAAATAATTTATCATTATTTAAAACTTTTTGTGCTTTTCTCCCTTCTCTGTATGTTTTTAAGGTCTCGGGGGAAATTTCGCTTTCAAGAATTTTTAAAAATTTCGTTTTATCAATTCCACTCTGATTACTCTCTACATTATTGTTATCTTCTTTTAGTGCTGCCTGACGGGTATTCATACATTTTGAAAAATCAACATTATTTTCATTAAATGGAAATATGCCACATGTCCTGAAGGCGTTTTGTATGGTTTCAATTTTACTGGCATTTTTAAATACTTGTGCAAAAATAGGTGCTAAAGATACTTTGGTTAGAGATTTTCTTGTTTCTTGTTTATATTTCTGACACTGCTTTCTCCAGGATACTTTTAGAGGTCTAAAGATACCAACATTACATGGCTGTAATATGTGTGTAGCATTTGGTAATAGACAATATAAAATAATTCTTTTTTCTCGGAAAAAAGTGGCTAGTTCAGGACTGATATGTGACTTATGTCCATCTAGCAGAAAGAGAATAGACAATTTTATGTTATTATCTAACAGCCATGGATAGAAATTATTCGCCACATAGTCAAAAAATGTAGGACCAACAATCCAAACTGTATCACTTCGACCAATATAAAAATAATCAGGGATGGAGTTAGCAATGTCTCTAGGTATTCTTTTGTATGGATATATTATAAGTGTTGGAGCTACTTTTCCACTGGCAGAAAAATTTGCTAAATTTGCTTTTCCAACAGCAACATCATAAACATTTCTAAAATGTTTTGGCACTAGCACCGTTCCTGTTTTGGGGCATAATTGCACCCCAGTTTCATCAGCATTATAGACCCGATCAGCATCTTCAAGAACATCAACAGTATCTTCTTCTATTAAATAACTTTTAAGATCCTGAAACCACTTTCTGATATCTTGCCCAGTGACCTCTAGCTTTGGAAATAATTTCAGCATTTCTTTTCCCAATATCTGACTTTACTTTTAAAAATCCTTTTAGCCATTTATCACCAGGACGGTTGTTGATGAATAGATTAGGACGCTGGGTTTCTTCCATTACCTTTTGTACGACATCTTTCACTTGCATCTGGATGAAGTGCCTTTTGGAATTTTAAATTGTTTACTGGCTTTAGTAGCACTAATTCTTCCTTCTTGGACTTCTGTCATCTGAAAATAAATGTTACACAATAGCTTTATTGCACAAATAATATTTTAATACATAAACAGCAAAAAGTCATTGACTAGGCTAAATATCCAGTGAATGACCAGAAGAGCATTTGATAATAAGAGTGGTCATCTATAGGCCAGTCGATTCCCACATTATTTACAATGCTTGCATAAAGAAGCATCCATATAGTGATTGAAGTACATTCTCAAAACAAATTATTTTAAAATTCCCGCCAACCCAGTGAATGACCACATTCGGTCATTCACTGAATTTTTCAGCTTTAGCATTACCTATTATTGACCATTTAAAAAATAAATGCTTTTTGAGGTTATATTAGTATTACAGCCTAAAAAATACTAAATTTGATTTTGTTTCATGCAGTTTAGTCCAAATAACATATTAGTTTTACAACTCCAATACATATTTGTTAAAAAATAAAAAACACTTAGCTCTACTTACTTTAATTACTTGTGGTTACTTGAGAAGGAAAAAAAAACATGCACTTTTAACTGACATTTGTAAATTGTCGATTATAAGCAGTTTTGTCAAATGTATAAAAAAATTTGAGAATTAGGTGAGGATCAATTTGCTGTATAATATGATGCCTTAGGTTATTAAAAATTCTTAATAAATCAGTAAATATTGGTCATTTACTTGGACGTGGTCAATAACCGGACGGTTCACCCTAATCAAAATGTGTTTGTATTTTTTTTAATCTAATAGCAGAGTGCTAGTAAATATGATTTTTCTATTCTAGATATACAGGACATCAAACACAGGACATGAATGTAGAAAGTGCGATAATCACGAATGACAATTTTATTTTATCAGGATCGTTAACAGGTGAACTATGGTGTTGGGACTTGGTTAGTTCTGAAGTAGTTAAAAAGTTTATACACACTCCAAACAAGGTTTTAAATACGTTAAATGTCCATCCTAGAAAAGACATTGTTATGACCGCTTCAGTAGGATCAATTAAAATTTGGGGAAAACCAGATGATTTAATAGTAGATGATGTAATTACAGATGATTAAATCGGTATTTGTTATATATCAGTAGTTTGGAAAAAGAGAAATCAATAGAAATGAAAATGCCTCCAAGGATTGGATATAATGGGAATCTAAAGCCGACACTTTCCCTACAAGGTATAGCTAAGACAAGGAGAAGAAATAACTAAACGAAACAAACTCCGAATATTCTATTTGGAATTATTACCTTATGATGCTCACAAAAAAAATTTACAATAGACTAAATATTTTAAGAATTATGATAATTAAACAGAGTTTCAAATGATAGAAGCTCATTATTTCAAAACGAAACAAAAAAGTCATTTAGTTCGCTGCCGCTGATGTAGTAATAAATATTTTATATGAATCTGTGTTATTTTTCTTATTAAAAATCTGTTGTGTCCAACAAATGACTTTCATGTCTAGTTATTACAGGTTTTTTAGTTATTTTGTATGACCTATTGTATCATCCCTGTAAATGTTTAGAGGATGAACTAAATACATATATTTTATATGCACATCTTACTCGAAATATTTTTTTGACAACAAAAATTAAAATTTTACACTTTTCCTCAAATTTTTCCATTACGATCCATTTTAAAGAAATCATGTTTGGAACAAAAATTATACAGAATAAAATCGCAAACAAATTTTATTTGAAGAATTGTCTTCTTCAATCGTAAATAACAGATATTCCTTAAAGTAAAGAAACGATTTCCAATAAAGTACCCCCAGATGCTTCGACTATGCCCAAAATTTAATACGCTGACCGCAGCATGGATTAAAGCTTAAGTTTAAAATTTGGTGTTTTTCTCTTTATCTGTTTTTAAGTTATCTTCAAAATTTGCACTTTTCTCCAAATATTTTGAATGCGATCAATTTTAGGGGAACCATGTATAGGACAAGAATTATAGAGAATGACATCTCAATCAACTTTTATTTGAAGAATTTTCTTCTCCAAGCGTAAATAACATATTTCATCAAGTAGAAAAACGGCCCCCTATAAAGTACCCTCATAGATGTTCCGACTATGATCAAAATCTAATCAGCTCTCCCCAGGATGGAGTAAAGTTAAGTTTAAAATTGAATAATCGATTAACTGAATAATGGAAAAAATCGATTAACTAATAAAAAATAATCGATTAATCAAAAATATTCGATTAATTAAAAATAATGATTGATTAGTGGAAAATAATTGATAATCGATTATTTATTTTGATAATCGCCTACTCTTATCGATAATTAGATACTATAAAACGATCGATTGATTACCTTATTAATACAGGTAGCCCAATCGGATTAGTATTTTAGATTCTGAAAAATTCGAAGCAGCAATTTTCCTTCGGAATTCGTTGGAGGGGGTCTCTGGTAGTCTAAATTCAAAAAGTTGGGATTCCAAAGTTGTCGTTACCTCCGCCATCTTGATTTAAAGCCTGTTCTTCACCTAATCCGATTGGGCTAAGGGTGTTCTATCTAAGACGAGCCACCCCGTATATTTCTTACCCCATAGTAATTGGAAAAATTTCCCGAAACACGTCAGATGATTTTCTTTGGGGGACATCTTTTGACGTTTATTTGAGGCTTGAACGAGCAACCCCTCAAAATTGAATAGGGAAGAGGGGTTGAGTGATACTTCATTTGTAAGGTCTTAGAAGTTTTTTTTACACCCTTCAGACCTCCCGTGCTACACCCTAATCCGTCTGTAGTCTGGCAGTACTGCTGCCTGCGGCTTATTATACCACCATTTGAAGGTCCTACTACTTTCCCATTCACACCCTCATTCATTCCACGTCGTCGATGGTTAAACGCTAGTCGGATAAATCCCATGGTGACACGGCCCATGGTGGAACCTCCCAGCGGTCACCCATCCACGACGTGACCGGAGACATCACTGCTTAACTGTTGCGAGTATGTGGATAGAAGTCTCTTTACAACGGTGTATGAAAAAATCACATTTTTAAAAAAATTAATTGTTTTGTCATGCTTACAATCAAAAAATCAAAACTGCTTTTTTAAATCAAATGTTCAAATTGTTCTCCATTGACTTCTATACAATAATACATTCTCTCGAACTAATAAATAAAAAAAAAATCAAAACATTTTCTTAGAAGGTGTTTATCACGTTTCTTCGATCATTTCATGTATTAAAAATCAATCTGTTGAGTTACTACTTTGCTGATTTGCTTACAATTTTAAAATTAAATTATGGTGTACACATTACAAGAACGTGTTGAGCTGGTTAGCCTGTATTATCAAAATCAAAATGGTGCCCGAGCGGCTGAAAGGATATTTAACCGAAACCATCCTGAACGTAGCGTTCGCCATAAGTACGTAATGAAATTGCTTTCAAAATTTGTTGAGATGGGTTCAGTAATGGTGTGAGACCCTTTTCTTCGTCTCTAAAAATAAAGAAAAGGGGTTGGGGTGGCGCTAGGCTGTTCTTCGAACAAGGGTTGCTCAGGCGCCAGTTTTAGTAACGCAGTCTACTTTGCGGCCCTGGGGTGCACTTAGAGTACACCCTCAGCAGACTCAGTGGAGTCCAGGTACAAACAAAAAAAATAAATAAAACGACCAGACCTTCACTGTTTAGTTGACCTACACTGGGGCAAAAAAGTAAATAAAATTTTTTACTGCACTTTTACCTATTAGTAACTAAGCTCTGAAAACGGAAAAAGTAAAGGAGTAATTCAAAATTAAACTCAGGAATTATAATCAAAAATATATTTACAAAATAAAATAAATAAGTAATAATTAAAATAAAACAAATGGAACGAGGGTGAAATCGGTATATATATATATATATATATATATATATATATATATATATATATATATATATATATATATATATATTTAATAACGGTAATAAAATAAATGCAGAATATATGTATTGTTGATAAAATAGACGGTCTCGGTATTAACAGAAAAGTGCTATAACGGTAAAATTAACTATGACCTATACTATACTCATGAGAAAATAAAAATAATAATTTCCTTTAAAAAAATATAACGGTGGGCACTAACACCCTTAGCACAAATTCTTTCCTATTAATGAAAACAGGTTTTAGCCATAAGACAAAAAGTCTACAATAGTAAAATTAAATATGATTCGAACTATAGGTTTTAGAAATTAAAAGTTAATAAGTTACTCTCAGTAATCAAATATGGACAATTCATGAACGGCGGTGAACGGTATCACTCTGCACTCATGAGAGCAAAAAAAATATGACTGTTGCCTTTGTAAGAATGACGCTTAATATCCTCCCCGCAATATTATTTTGCTAGACACAATAGTCCAAATACAGGTGACTTAAAACGGTATTATTCGACCAACACTTTAGGGAATATTGACGATTTTAACTGTATTTATTCGGTTTCAAATTTCTATTATGTAGACATTTGGTAGTCCATAGCTTCTACAAAAGAGAAACAGCTCTGATTCTCGACGGGGGAAGCAAGCGAATACCACTATCACCCCCCCAGCAAACATTTTGGTGTAATTTGACGTCGATACTACCTAAATTATATATAATAAATTTGGTCGCAAAATTAGATTTAACCATAATTAAGTAAAATTTACGTTGGCTCGACGTGGATTCGACATAAGTGGAGAATAAGACGACGTCGAAATTTGGTTTTATTTACCAAAATAGGTAGAATTACATCTAAATCCACATTGTAGTAGCCCAGTACGTTTGGTTAGTAATACCTCTCTAGGGAAATTTGACGTCAGTATAACGTTAATTCGACGTTGATTTAACTAAGTTTAGGTAGAAACTACAAAAATATTTGCAGATGACGTATGCCTCCAAGTGTACGAAAAGAAATTTTATACTTATTTGGCATTTTTATCTATATATAAGTAGAAATATTGTAAGAAGTCACCAACACAACTAAAACATATACCTAATTCACATGAAAAATTGAAAATAAATAAATGTTGGTGCCAAAAATGTATGTAATGTAATTGCAGTGAATATACAGTTCACGCTGGTTGAAATTAATACGAAGAAAATTTTGTCGTGCATGTTAACAGTTCTACTTAGAAAAATAACAATGCCCTTCCAAAATACCCTCTAATTAAAAAATATATAAAAAAAATATGATCGTGTAAAAAAATAATAATATGAGCTAAAACTATGTTACGTTTGTTGTGTATCACTTTAGAAAATCAATAATGTTTCGTTTTTCGGTATTTTCATTCGTATGTTTTAGTTATGATCACTTTAAAAATTTAAAATTTGGAATCGTACTTCAATTACGTTAAGAAAATATGGCGTATTGTGCGAATTCGACCTAAAAGTTATTATGACTAAGGAAATCTACGTATTTTACAAATACCTTATTACTAAGTTGAATTAACTTCAATTTCACGACATATTAGTTAACTTTACCTATTTAAAGAAATAATAACTTATAGGTTTTATAAAAAATTTACCTATAGGTAAATATAACATTTTTAGGTCACGTTGTTCTGCACTTGAGATTTTAGACGTGTCACTTTACGATAAAAATCGGAAGTATAACGATATGATTTATTATTTATCGAACTCATTTTATTAATTATTTTTCGCACTCATTTAAAGCTCTATCTACACCACACGTAAATTAAGATTACGACTGTAATGGTTTTTTTAAAATTGCTGAAATTCTTAAGAATAATGACGAAGACAGTAACTGAACAACCTAATTGTTAAAATAACCTAAATAATATAAATTTTACAAATAGGTCATGTATGACTCTTTTTAAATTGGTGGTTTTTAGTCGAATTTACTTTGTGGTAGATTTTTCAGGTAATTGCTACAACAAAGTTAATAAATATTTCTTCAAGATGACTTATAGGTCAACTAAATGAGTATTCGACTATTTGGTTGAAATTAGGTAGAAAAACAGGTAGAATTTTGCTACGATCTCGACCTAATATTACTTTAAAGGAGAGTAAATAAAAGCGGCCAAATAGGTTACTATGGAGGCATAAAATTACGTAGAATTTTTAACCAAATCTACCTAGTTGGATATTCCACTATAAAGACGATTTTTAGTTGCCAAACAGGTAAATATTACCTAAATATGGCACCTAATTTTACTACAAAGGAAATTTAACTTTGAAGTAATTGTTGGTTATTTTTTTTTAGTAGTTTTTCCCTTGCTGATATGGTTAAAGTTACTTTTAAGCAGATTTGTGTAAAAGGTAGATTTCTTGGTATAATTTACGTAAATTTAAATATAAATTAAAACCGTTTGGTATATTTACATTAGAGGTATATTTTCCTAGTCAATTTTACGTAATAATTACCTCAATAAGTAAATTCGTCTTTAACAAAGTCGAATTATAACTAATGTTATAGAAAATGTTTGCTGGGCCCTGATTAACGCGAAAATGGTTGAAGGGTGCTAATGCCCCCGGATCTAAATCCAATTTGCTACCCTGACAGGTACTAAGAAATCCAAAATACTGGTCGACTTTCTTAGGTAATTAATAGAAACGGAAATGAATGTTGCAGGGAGAATTATTAGACGGAATTTTAAATAAAAGGCCTACCTTGATTAACTTCTCACTGTCTCGAAAGAAATAACGGTGTTCACTGTAATCCGGCACACTTGGTAAAAACGATTTTAAGAACCGAGCACAGACGGCGTCGAAAAAAAGGGCTCTCTCATCGAAAACATCTACTTTTATCAAAAGTCGTACTTTTGCCGGAGTGGGGACGGTAGTTCCTACTCAGAGGAAATAAGTTCTGCAAAAAAAAAATGTTAATTGATCAGCTTACTGATAAACCTACTAGAATTGCGATTTTACGGCACGATTTAATTTATTGTGATAATGAAAAGTTTTAAACTACGAGGGCTCTTGCAAAGGTTTAAAAACGGTAATTCTATGGAAATATTAGTCTTGCAAATGTTCATAGACGAAAATTAATTTTAGAAATTAATTTATGGAATAAATTAATGGGAATTTTAGTGACTTCGTCACAATGCATTAAAAAAGGGCACCCATTGGAATTGTGAATGATGATAAGCAGCTGTGGCGGTATTGGGCCATGTCCAACTTATGCTAAACACGCAATCTGTCCGACAACTTACTGCAGTTTCTGGTATAGGCCAATCTAACGTTTTTAAAATTTTACATAAACACAAGTTCCATCCGTACAAAATTAAATTAATTCATGAATTAAATGATAACTGTAGAATTTGGAGCGATACAAATCCTCATGTATTTCGAGAAGCTCACAATCAATATCCGGAAAAGCTAAACGTTTGGGTAGGAATTTTGGGAGACCACCTAATTGGACCTCTGTTTATTCCTGGTAATTTAAATGGCGAAATTTATCTTGAAATGCTGGAAAATGCGATTGATCCGATAATAACAGAAAAATTAGAAAACGATCCATTACTAATTGAACAACAATTGCATTTCCAACAAGATGGAGCTCCTCCTCACTACGCCGCACCAGTTCGCCAATACCTCAATTTACAATACCCTGGTCGTTGGATTGGAAGAAGAGGTCATCTGGAGTGGCCTGCTCGCTCTCCTGACCTGAACCCTCTGGACTTCTTGTGGGGACATCTTAAGTCCAAGATTTTTATGACTCGGCCTGAAAATTTGGACGAACTACGCCAACGAATTGTAATTGAGTGTCGTCAAATAACTCCAATTATTCTGGACCATGTTAGAGACGGTTTTCAGTCAAGATTGTATTATTGTATGGAAGTCAATGGAGGACAATTTAAACATTTGATTTAAAAACGCAGTTTTGATTTTTTTCATTGTAAGCAGGATAAAACAATTTTTTTAAGAATGTGATTTTTTCACACACCGTTGTAAATAGGCTTCCAAGATTTTACAAATGTAGTATCACTCAACCCCTCTTCCCTATTCAATTTTGAGGGGTTGAAGCGCCCCCTCATAGGGGGTTGCTCGTTCAAGCCTCAAATATACGTCAAAAGATGTCCCCCAAAGAAAATCATCTGACATGTTTCGTGAAATTTTTCCAATTACTATGGGATAAGAAAAATACAGGGTGGCTCGTCTGAAATGGAACACCCTGTATATAATTGAATTATATATTTACTAATAAACGAATATAAGATTAAAAAGATAATATCGATTTATCGATTTTTTATCCAACATTTTTTTCATGCAACATTTTTTCATCCAACAATTTTTCATCCAAAATTATTTCGTTCAAAATTTTTTCATTCAACATTTTCTCATCCAAAATTTTTTTCATACAAAATTATTTTCATCTAATTTTTTATCACATTTTTTCATACAAAATTATTTCGTTCAAAATTTTCATAATGGATCCAAAACTGATTAATAATTTATCCATGACTGATACGGAACCGATCCAGCATTGATCCAGAACTGATCCAATATTAATCCAGTATCGATCCATTACTGAGTTTTTCATCAAAATTTTTTAGTTTTTTTTTTCATCCAAATTTTTCATTACACCATACAAATGACGTTCAAAATTTTTTCAGAAGTGATCCCGAACCAAACAAGAACTAATCCAGAACATTTTTTTATGCAATTTTTTTGATATTGAATATTCCTGCAATCTTCCTGTCATATGCCATGGCGGATATGGCATATCCATGGAATATAGCATGGAGACTACACAAGGAGGACGCACTCAAGTGTGGCATTTGCCAGAGTATGTCCGCGCTTTATCGTATAAATAAAGCTTTCTTTTTTCACCACTAGCGTCGCTAATTTTTCTTTTGTACCGGTGTGAATATAGAGGAATAAACAAATGTGAAGTTAGCGTGAAAATAAAGTAACCGATTATTTAATTAACGTAAACACGTGTCAAATGTTTTTAAATTAAATAAATATAATTAGAGTTATAATTAATTAATTAATAATTAATTAGAATTATTTATTTTATTTCAAACTACCGCCTCATTCTCTTATGCCATTTTGGTACTTATGGAACAGTAGCGCCCTCTTAAAATACTCTGTTTAACACAGTAGGTACGCTTGTTATATAGGAGTGCGTGCTCCTTCCATGGAATATAGGAGTATGCAGTTGAGATATGCATTGAATATACATGTAGAGTACGATTCAACTAAGAAAAAGCCACACACATCATACCTGACAAAGGCCGCAATACTTTACCTCTCTCAGGTCCATCCCATTGAAGCCTCAGTGGCGTTTTGGCGATTTTTTTCGTTTTTCTAATATAGAGATACAATTGCTTAATAATTTGGCTATCGCGTAAACATGAATCCCTTATTATTGTGAGCCAAACTTCGGCGTTGCCAAGCTTTTACTTACGAACAAAAATACGGGTTCATCGGAAGAAAGTGAAGACAGCGAGAGTACTATACTCTGTTTTTAAACTAGGAGGAGCGAATTGAAAAGACGCATTTACACAGGAAAAAGTAACTAGATTTGTTACTAAGAGCGAGTTTCGAAATATAGTCGTGTTTAAAATTTATGAAATAATTATCTTCATCGGCCTTAGTCGGTGAACGGGCACTGAGCGGTTAAGAAACGAATAAATGTCATAGAAGTAATTTTTTAATTGGTCCCAGACAACGGTCGCAAATTTCACATTATTAGGCATTCCAACGACCTGTCAAACAATATGTGCCAGTGGGAAATTCTTGTATATTTAAGGGGGTAGCGACATAGTCTTGCAACTTGGACGCTATTTTTATTCGAAGTAGTACTCGCCAAGCCTGCCAATTTATGAAGAAATGTATAGGTAGGTTTTTTAAATATTATTTTTATTGTGTTTGACATAAAATATTTAAATGTAATCCATTATTCATGATTTTACGTAAAGTAGATAGAATACACCATATGTCGCCACCCTTAGATATACCAAACCTGCCCACTGGTAATTCATTTGTTTGGAATGCCTAATTATTAGCTGATGTTCATGCTAAAAAGTTATGTGTGAAACTGACTGTAATCTGACCAATCAGAAGGCTACAGAATTGCCAACTTAAATTCAAATCGCTCCTCAGTTTAAAAACAGAGTATAATAGTTCATTAACGGACGAACTAGGATGTACTCCTTTAGTTTCACTTTTTGCACTAGTTGCATAAATAACTATTATTTTAATTGTAATAAAAATCTTAAATTACAAAATTGTGTTGCTATTTTTATTTACTTCCCACTGCATGTTTTGCAAGTCTAAAGTCGAAAAATATATGTAATGTTATTTTAGTTTAGTTATTTAGGTAATATACAAATGTTTAAATCATTAAAATTTAACTTTTTAATCCAATAAATGTTTTTTGTTGGGAAACTGCTTTAATTCTTATTTAAATAAGAGCCTACGCCACTGGTATATCGATCTGGAGCAACAGTGAAGGAATATTTTAAAGTGAGGCAGACGATGACTAGTTGGTGACGCCCGTGGCTTTTTCTAAGTTGAATCGTACTCTATATTTTAGTGCTGTCTGGGAAGTAAGTGTACCTAGTTTAAATTTACAATATGAGTTAATTAGTCTAAAATTAGGATTACAATAATATATTGCAAATTTCAACAAGAAATTACCTTAAAAGAAAGTTGGTTTCGGTTTCGGCCGAAACTAAGAAATGAGCCGAAATTTGGTTTCGGTTATAAAACCTTGTTTCGCTCGGACACTAGATAAAAATTTGCTCTAAGGATAAGAGAAGAGCGAGGTGGTATTTTAAAAATGGAGTGATAATTATAGGGTCCTTAATCAAGTTACTGTATAATTTAGGGCGTCGCAAAATTGGGTTCCCTAATCAAATAGTCATTCTCATTCAAGGTAACCGAAAATCGATGGATTTTTAAACTTGAATAACTTGCAAACAGCTTAATACGAGCCCTAACCACTATATTTTCGGCCTTTTCATAATTTTGTTTCAGATATTAGGAAACTTATGTTTATATTTGTATTAAGCATAATATGGCATGACCTCTACATAAGAGAATATGGGCTTGACTCTCCCGTTTTATTATTTAACTCGAATATTTTTTTATAGTTTCTTACGGTTTCCAGTAGTAGTAAAATTGTGGTCATGTCACGACTTCAAAGCTACGAGCCACGGAAAGCTTGTCACTGTTGTAACTGTGACAAAACTATATCAGTGACAAAATCACTCTGTGACGTTACTTGATTTATTGAAATGATTCAGACTACTTTAAAGAACACGAAAATTTATTATAGCTACAAACTTATCAAGAACAATATTTAAATATTGTTAACTATGTATTTAACACATTAATTCTTAACCAAAAACACACAACATATATTATTTTTTCTAACAGAACTACTTAATTTTTCAAATGAGTATTTACAGCTTGTTCAGATACCAGTGTCAATCTTTGCAAACTTTCAACTTCATCTTTTGATGCATCCCTAATACTAATAGCATTTAAAATATTAGGACCAATCATTTTTCCTACACATCTAATCATTTTTCCTAAATGAAAATCTTCAATAGCGAGATGTGTAAGCATGTAATAAATAACTTGTAGTATTGGTCCAGTTCTGTCCCGTAACAGCATGATTTTTTGGGTGCGTACACTACCTTCCTGGAGAGAAACAACAGCAGCGATAACTTCAAAATAGCAGAATTGATTGGATAAAAGTTTGTTCCAGTGTATGACTCTTTCGACTGTCCCTGTAAGTATAAAGAGTTTTTCACCGGGACGAGAACCAAAGGGCTTAAAATCTCTATTGTTAGGGTCAGTTTTCGAAGTCGATACCTTGGCCACATTTTGAATATTTCGAGATGTTTGATTGCCATTCGGTTTACTTTCAATACTCTGACTACCGCTGGCACCGTTTTGAGCTGTTGAAAATTCAGTATGATTTCTTTTCTCACGAAAATTATTACTACCGCTGGCACCGTTTTGAGCTGTTGAAAATTCAGTATGATTTCTTTTCTCATGAAAATTATTACTACCTCTGGCACCGGTTTGAGCTGTTGAATATTCAGTAGGAGTACGTCGTGTCTCTTTATTCAATACCATGTGTTGTATAACGTTAATTTTTGATTTATTAAACATATTTCTTACTTTATGATGAAAATCCAGTATATTTTAGACTAAACGAATATCTTGGAAATACAATGTTCAAGATCAATTATTATTAAATCGAATAAAAATGTTTTAGAATAACTTGATAAATGATGGTTACCTTCAACAATGAAAAGAACTGTCAGATAATCAGAAACATCTGAATGTCACTGACATAACAGACTTGGCTTACTTATATTGGAAACATTTTTTTAATTTATTTATATACTTACAGGGCGCTACTCAAATTTCTGTCATAACAGTTAATACTATTATTTTACTAGCGGTTCTCCCGAAAAACGAAATAGTAGAGGAGACCGAAATTGTGTGTCATAATGAGTAGGTTGGCATATCAGTACTCTCAAATCTATACGGTTAATTTTTAAATATTTTGCGGTAAAGTAGGTACTAACATTGCTCTATATTAAAATATAAGTTAAAACTTATAATTTTTTTAATAATGCATCATAAATAGGTACACAATGAGTTTGATTAGTGACTGACGTTATTATTTGCAATAGGTATCTCTACATTACCAAATTCAAATTTTACTTCTGTTTATTTGACATTTACCGCCAGCCAAGCGTGTATATGTATGTTGTGTTGCCTATTTACCTGCATATTGAAAACGTGGTAATCTATTATTAATATTTCAGTTATCGTTTAAATATTAATGGAAAAGGGTTTGAATATTAGATGTTTAATTAAAATAATCAGATTAATCTACATTTTGTTTTAAAATATCGAATTAGCTTGGTTTTATTTATTGCAAGCGCTAACAATGTCAAATTATGACAAACGCGGAAAACTTAAGTCTACTTTGAATAGTGATAGTAGAAACATTATTTTATAGAAATAATCCTGCGATAATATAAAAGAAAAACCTACCCCAAAGGACGTGACAATCTGTCCTAATGTCAGGGTAGGTTGAGGTTGAGAAAGGTTCTATAAATTTAAAAGTTTTATCTACCATTTATAATGTGTCTGGACATTGAACATTATTAAAAGTATCGGGTAATGTTACTGTTTCCTTTTTTTTATAACACGCTAAATTAGCAATGACGGAATTTTGGTTCCACTGACATTAACAATATTTTTTTGTTCATTTTGTTTATCTACCTAAATTATAAATTGTCTTTAAACTTTTAAAAATATATTTATAGAGTAATAATTAACATGCATCAAGTATATAATCATTCAGTAACCAATTACATACCTTTAAACTAGTTTTTATGTCCAGCAAATAATATTTAATAAAAAATAAATAACAGAAAAAACGTATATATTAATTGTCTTTAAACTTTTAAAAATATATTTCTAGAGTAAGTAGATAACATGTATCAAGTATACGATCCCTAACCACTATATGTTCGGCCTTTTCATAATTTTATTTCAGATATTTATTAAGAAACTTATGTTTATATTTGTTTATGATAAAATCCTTAATTTTTTTGGAGTTGCTTTACCGCGACTCATTTTCATTAGAGAGTTGAAGTGATTCTATGAACATAAACGTGTACGTAAAAACTGACATCTGCGCATGCGTATTCAAATATTCGTCACGTTCACGTCTACATAAATACGTAAGCCACATACTTTGATTACTATACGAGGCAAGAGAGAGGTCCGACACGCCCAACATAGGGCGCGGCCATTTTGAACCCTGTGACACAGTTTACAGCTAAAGAATCAGATCGCTCACTCTGCGTCGGCACTTTTGATCTCATTGTTCCATTTTATACCCTGCGCAACTCGGATAATACAATATATGACAACCGCCTATAATAAAACAGCGGTCTTCTGCGTATCCTAAATTTGTATCCCTAAAGTGGATGTTATTTTGGAACTTTCAACTGGTCCGAGTGAGCTAACTGATTCTTTAGCAATAAAATGTGACTCCAAAAATAATATTCACTGACACCACATACTTTGATTTTCTATGTGACTGACACTGACAGCAGCAAGCAAAATATCAGGTACGTTTTAATCATCCGCTTCTGCTTCCGGAATTGTCGGTTCAGTCGTTCTAACCTGTCAGATTAAAACAAGAAAACCGACAATTCCGAAGCAGAAGCGGATGATTAAAACGAACCTATTAAAAATATTGCGCCAAGATGTAGGCAACACGTAATAAGGGTTCAAAATGGCGGAGTTTTCTATCTCCTTTTAAAAGGCACTCAGAAAGCTGATGCGCAGTGCGACCATTCTCCGTATTCGCTCCGTGCGCGACAGCAGCGCCAATTCGTTTTGGTACTAAGGGATTATTTCTGCGTATACTGACAAATACAATTTTTAATAGAATTCGTAATTAAAAAGTATATATGTTAGTTTTAATAAAAGTATATGGATTTGTAAAACAAGTAATACATTAATTTATTATTATTATATATTTTTATCGCTTAAATTAGAGAAAATTATGTATAATCAATAAAAATCAATAATAAAATATAGGCAGGCAACAGTATTTACTGGAAAATGTATGAGAAGTTGCCCAAGTCTAATAAGTTGTCACACTGAACTATATTAAACTGGAAGACCAAAGCCGATCAACAAAATCAAGCCGCATAGCGAGGTGATATTTGACACTTCGGCGCCAACATGTGCGTATCGAAATGTACTAAAAAGGATTATCAACATTAAATTTGACACTTATTACATTCAACTAGACACATTTTAATTTAAGAAAATCACTTAAAAATTATTTTTGATTAATACGCAGCTGAAACAAATGTTGAAATAATAATAATTATTAAAATAGGGAGTTATTAATAAAAAATAATATAATTTATCATAGTACGCCCGTGAAAAACGTGACGTAGAATGCTTAAAATTGACAGTCTGGCGCACAAATTGTCATGCGCACCGATCGTTTTTTCCACCCATGTCAGCTTAGAAATTAGGAGTAGGGTTTATGTCATATAGTCATCCAGTTTAATATCAAGGTCGGTGGTTGTCATTGAAGAATTAGCCTATTCAGTTAAAATTAAAAAAAATACCATTTAATAATAGCGTGAAGTTAAAATGTATAAAAAAAGGATGGTTATTTATATTTTCATTTTTGTTCGAAAGAAAACATAGAATGAATGATTAAAACTGGTTTCCCATCAGTAAGTCACAAAATTGCATTTCAGTGTCACATATAATAATCAAAGGCACAAATCTTGAAATCTAGTCCTTGCTGAATGAACATTTAAGAATTAAAGGGATATTAAAGAACATTGTAAAATGATAATTTATTGTTTATATAAAACCTTTCGAGATTCTGATGTCTACTATTTTCAGCATTACTGTTATTATTACAAAAATAAAGGTAATTTTTCTTCTTATTGTACACTTATCCATTTGTTTCTTTAATTTAATTTCCACTTTGCTACTGAAATTTTTTATATAAGTTTCACTGTTTTTTTTGCTAGTATTTGTACAATTTTTAATACAGCAACTCCGGTTGCTTATTGTATTGTTCTTGCTTACTTTTTTTGAAAAGAGTAAAATGTATACGTGTATTTGATATGCCAGAATTACAAAATATCGCCCTAAAATGCACGAATTATCCGCAGCTAGCTCTAGTATCGCTTTTGCTTCCCTTTCCATGACTTCGCACGGAGCGAATAGTAACAGAAAATCAAAGTATGTGATCCTAATATTTAATTGTCATTATCTGTCATGGCCAGGGCCGCCGAGAGCCAGGCCGGGCCCCAGGACAATTCTCTAGATCGGGCCCCGTGACAAAAAAATCTTTAACCAAAAACTGTTACTCTTCAACTGAAATAGAATAAGGTCCTTACATCAAAAAACTATTCTCCCTACTTTAATTACTTCTTCTTTCGAAAAAAATCTTCTCTAGGCTAAAACTTTTCCTCTACTTGTATTTAATTTTAATTTAAACTTAACTTCCCTCTTTCATCTTGTGTCGAATTTCTCATGCAGAACAAAAAAAACCTGTTGCCGGGCCCCCCTTACAGCGCTGCCGGGCCCCCATTTAAGCCCGGGCCCCCATTTAAGCCCGGGCCCCGGGAACTTGTCCCGGCTACCCCCCCTCTAGTCGGCCCTGGTCATGGCACGTAAATGTCACGATGCGTCAACTTCAACTAATATTTTGGACTTCAACGTAACCATTATTTTTCTGCGTTTATGTTCACATTTACGTTAACGTATTGAAAACACTTCAACTCTCTATTAACGAATAAAAAAAATTACGTTAGAAACTGTCACAAAGATACCGTCTTACTTTCAATAACTTAAAACGTCAAACCACAAAATAATAGTATTTCATTAGGTCTTTTCCTTTGCATCGACAGTGTAGCACTGAGCTACGTCACTTCTGAAAATATTGTTCCATCCTTACAATTTGTATAAATGGAACGATATTTTCAGAAGTGGTGTAGCTCAGTGCTACACTTTCGATGCAAAGGAAAATACCTATTATGTGCGTCAAATACGTAAAAATTCTAAACGTTGAGCACTATATTGAATCTGTCCGACTCTATGTTTGTGTGAATTTATAGAATAAGCCCATAATTAACTAAGGGAAATGAAAAAAAAAAAAAAATTGAACCATTAAAGATAAAAAGCAACTGAGTCCACCCCGTAGTTTACCCTTCTGTCTTTTGTATGTAAACAAATTTGAATTGAAATCGGAGACAAAAAAATGTTGCTTATTTTTTGGAAAAATGAAGGAATTAAAAAATTGGCTTACGCAAATTAAATATATTAATTCGAAAAATAGCTTATAAAATATAAAAGAAAAGGCGATTAGCCTCGGCTGTCTTCTCCTAGTCAGCGGTTTTTATTGTCAGCTGGGCAGTTTCCATGGCAGTTTCGCATAGTTTGGAACGTGTGTATCTCAAAAAATACTATGTTCCCTTCTAACAGGTTTTAGACTAATCTGAATATTTTAATTAAACATGTAATATTCAAACCCATTCCATTAATATTTAAACGATAACTGAAATACTAATAATAGATTACCACGTTTTCAATATGCAGGTAAATAGGCAACACAACATACACATACACGCTTAGCTGGCGGTAAATGTCAAATAAACAGAAGTAAAATTTGAATTTGGTAATGTAGAGATATATACCTACTGCAAATAATAACGTCAGTCACTAATCAAACTCATTGTGTAACTATTTATGAGGCATTATTAAAAAAATTATAAGTTAAAATATAGAGCAATGTTAGTACTTTACCGCAAAATATTTAAAAATTAACCGTATGGATTTGAGAGTACTGATGCCAACCTACCCCTTATGACACATAACTCCGGTCTCCTTTACTATTTCGTTCTTCGAGAGAGATACTAGTAAAATACTAGTATCAACTGTTTGTTATGACAGTTATTTGAGTAACGCCTTGTAGGTATATAAATCAATTTAAAAAATGTTTCCAATATAAGTAAGCCAAGTCTGTTATGTCAGTGACATTCAGATGTTTCTGATTATCTGACCGTTCTTTTCATTGTTGAAGTTAACCATCATTTATCATAATAGTTATAATTTAGTTATTCTAAAAAACATATTTATTCGATTTAATAATAATTGATCGCGAACACTGTATTTCCAAGATATTCGTTTAGTCTAAAATATACTGGAATTTCAACATAGTGTAAGAAATATGTTTAATAAATCAAAGATTAACGTTATACAACACATGGTATTGAATAATGAGACACGACGTACTCCTATTGAAAATTCAACAGCTCAAACCGGTGCCAGAGGTAGTAATAATTTTCATGAGAAAAGAAATCATCCTCAATTTTCAACAGCTCAAAATGGTGCCAGCGGTAGTAATAATTTTCATGAGAAAAGAAATCATACTGAATTTTCAACAGCTCAAAACGGTGCCAGCGGTAGTCAGAGTATTGAAAGTAAACCGAATGGCAATCAAACATCTCGAAATATTCAAAATGTGGCCAAGGTATCGACTTCGAAAACTGACCCTAACAATAGAGATTTTAAGCCCTTTGGTTCTCGTCCCGGTGAAAAACTCTTTATACTTACAGGGACAGTCGAAAGAGTCATACACTGGAACAAACTTTTATCCAATCAATTCTGCTATTTTGAAGTTATCGCTGCTGTTGTTTCTCTCCAGGAAGGTAGTGTACGCACCCAAAAAATCATGCTGTTACGGGACAGAACTGGACCTATACTTCAAGTTATTTATTACATGCTTACACATCTCGCTATTGAAGATTTTCATTTAGGAAAAATGATTAGATGTGTAGGAAAAATGATTGGTCCTAATATTTTAAATGCTATTAGTATTAGGGATGCATCAAATGATGAAGTTGAAAGTTTGCATAGATTGACGCTGATATCTGAACAAGCTGTAACTACGCATTTGAAAAATTAAGTAGTTCTGTTAGAAAAAATAAAATATGTTATGTGTTTTTGGTTAAGAATTAATGTGTTAAAGTAATTTTAACTATATTTTAATATTGTTCTTGATAACTATTTGTAGCTATAATAAATTTTCGTGTTTTTTCAAGTAGTCTAAATCATTTCAATAAATTAAATCACGTCACAGTGATTTTGTCACTGATATAATTTTGTCACAGTTACAACAGTGACAAAATATATTAGAATTCAGGAAGAGGAAGGAGTATTTTGGTATGATGCCCTTTTTTACTTTCCTATCTGTATACAGATATAAGGAAAGTATAGGAATCATGATTTTTTTAGAGGCCACAAGAAGATGATTTTGAAACGGGAGGGTCCTGGCCAGTGACGGCTCGTGGGGGTGTTCACAGTGACAGAATATAGGTATCAGTACAGATGTGTGAAAAAAACTTTTAGTATTTTAGAAAGTTTATAATATACTTTTCTAAAACACTGACAGTTTTTTACCTATATCTGTACCGGGATCTATATTCTGCTACTGTGAACCCCCAAAATTTCGGCCACGAGCCGCTCCTGGTCCTGGCAAGAGGCTAAAGCGCAAGGAGGATTTTGCACGAAGGACTTTTTTTTTAGAAATGTGTTTAGGGCTCCGTCAAATATTTCGCTTTTTAAAAAGGTTTAAAAAGTTTGAGAACCACTGCTCTAGAGTAATATTTTGACTGTAATAGAAACTATTAGTTCTTTAAGTCTGGTAATTATATTAAATTATGTTAAATAGTACAGGATTAGGTATACCACATTTGAAAGTACCCTTATAGACAATTGGCAATAAATTCTTGTAAATTATGGAATAGTTAGGCATATTGCTTTGTTTTTGCTGTTTTTAAAGCATAATTGTTTTATAAATGCTTTTTGTGCAACTAAAACCTTCGCCATATTTGAAATGTAAAATACATGAAGGTCAAAAATGAAAAAGAAAATTTTTTGGTGAAATAATGTGATAATGGTCTGTAAACACTAGATACAAAATTATTGCTTATTAGTAAGAATAATTTAATCTAATGTTCCTTTTATTAATACATTTTTACTTTCTTACATAAACATTTATTTTTATTTTTAACGTTCAATTGAATGTTTAGGGTGGGGGTGTGAAAAAATCGCCATAAAATAGTATAGACTTTCAGGACTTTCACATTAAAGTGAACCTCGTAAAATTTGCATCTGGATTAAACGATAAGGTAATATATTTTCCTACTTTTTTGTCATGTCTTATAACTAGAGCTAGGAATATATGCAAACCGCCGTATTTTGCATATGTTGCATATATATACAATTTTTGATTTTGAATGCATATATTGACATTTTGTTAATTTTTTGGCATATATATGACGTACTAATTGGCTGGACATATTAAAATGATGAGTTTTGGACCAAAATAATATTTTGTGAAATGCCTTTACAGGTCGATTTCCTAAAATTTTGAAGAATTAACTTTTCCCTGTAATAAATTACGGTTAATGGTGTAGGTACTTGAGAGGATTAATTTATAAACACCCTCCCTAAACCAACAAATTTTGCTAAATATCCTTTCAGGTAGTTGTATTAATATCTTCAAATTTCTAAATGACTCAGTTTACTTTCAACTTCATTTCAGTCTGTATTGTTGTGTTGTGTTAACCAGTGGAAAAAATGGCAAAATTAAATGAGTCGTGGGTAAAATCTTATTCAGATTTTGTTGTAGAAGGTGATAACCAGGTGTTTTGTAAAACATATTCTAAAATTGTAAGTACTTTTTTATTTTATATTTTATTTTGACCTTTCACAATGGTAAATCAAACGACAATAAAATATTATTTCAACTCACAGTTAAAAAAAAAGTAGGGCAACTTTACAACGTACGCATTTATTTAATTTAATTAAAACCTTAACATCTACAGGAATTTATTTGTTTTAGATTCCATGTAAAAAGAGTTTCAAATCGACCAACACGCGGAAACACCCTCACATATAGCAAAGCAGAAATCTAAACATAATCGCAGACAAAGTTAACTTCCCTTGAAACAATATTTAGAATCTGGATCGTCTAGAAGTGAACAAGCTATTTTAATTGAAGATTTGTGCAAAGCTTTAGTGACTTCGAATATCCCTTTAATACGATTAAATAATCCAAATATCCGATCATTTTTGCAAAAATACTGCAAATTTAATATTCCAGAGCAAAGTATATTACGCAAACGTGGTATTGACAGTTTATACATTGAGACTAGTGAAAAAATTCGTAAGATTACCGTTGGAAACCATTTCTACATTATTGTGGATGAAACAACACACTCTTGTGGTCGATAGGATAGCTCATTAAATGATAGGTTCATTACGCGAAGAAATGCAAATTGGTCCATATCTAATCGCTTCAAAGCAATTAGATAAAACAATAACTCGTTTTATCCAGACAGAATTGTCTTTTTTTTCTTCCGGAAGCCGTTCCAACAGAAAAATGTTTATTGCTGTTATCCGATGCTGCCCCGCACATAGTAAAAGCCGCACAAAATTTAAAAATGTTTTATGAAAACTTAATCCATGTTACATGTTTGGCTCATGGCCTTAACAGAGTTGCAGAAGAAATTAGGTCTAACTTTCCTTTAATAAATGATTTAATTAGTAATGTAAAAAAAATATTTCTTAAAGCTCCTCTAAGAACTCAGTTGTACAAAGAAAAATTTCCTGAATTACAGATGCCACCGGAACCTGTGATTACTCGGTGGGGTACCTGGCTTAAAGCTGCCTTTTTTTACGCAGATAATTATGAAAAAATTAAAGAAATCATATTTGATTTTGATGATTCATCTAAAGGAATATCTAATACAAAGAAGTTGTTTCAAAATCACATTACCAAAGTAATTAGTGTTTTTAAAAAATTATGCATTTGTACCCAAAATTATATTAGATTTAGAAAAAAAAAATTACCTTTGGTGACTTCCGTAAATTTAATTAAGACGTTTGAATCAGAGTGTAAAAATGTCCAGAGCGATATTGGAAAGACGATTTTTCATAAATTTTCAAATGTAATATTAAAAAATGAAGGATTTATTGTTTTAAGAAACCTTGCTAATATTTATTCTGGTAACTTTGAAGATATTAATACTATTCATCCAGATATTTCAGGAAAATTTAAGTTTCCACCTATTACTTCTGTAGATGTCGAAAGGAGTTTTTCTTTGTACAAGTACATACTTACTGATAGGAGACAATCATTTAATACAGATAATTTAGAAAAACATTTAATTGTTCATTCGTTTTATAATAATGTTGATTTGTAAATAAAATCAGTTAATAATTAAATAATTATTAAGTATTATATTAGGTATTGTAAAATAAAACAAATAATAAATATTAATAAACTATTTCAATCAAATAACAAATTACTTTTATTTCATATGCTCTGCATATTTTTCAATTTTTTACGCATATATTGAAGTATTTTGCGGCATATATATGCGCATATTTAACTACTTTTTGGGTGCATATATTCCTAGGTCTACTGATAACTAAAGAATATTGCAAGACGCCATATCAACTGAAACCTTTATAAATTTAGACACTGCAGTAATCTAAAGAGTTCACGACAATTTTGTTTTTGGAAAATATATAAATATAACTTTTTTTGTAAAACCTGTTTCACGCCATACCAATAAAGAATAAAAATTTAATAAAGGAGGATAAAATTACTTATAAGTCTTACTGCTTTTAAATGTGTCTGAATAAAGGTTTCATACAGTGCTTTTCAGATAAAAGTATCCACACCTTAAGTAACTTTTGAAGGACTGATTATTACAAAAACAAAAAAATACGTCAATTAATATTCGAAGGGGGAGATATCGTGCCATTTTTAAGTTTGCTAAAAAAGTCACTCTTTCACCCCTACTATCATCCCTTCAATTTTTTTAAATGGCTTGCCCCATTTTTTTATCCATTTTTGGATTGCTCTCGTTTAACTGATTTCAAAAATGTATAAAACATGGGGATTAAAGTAATTAGTTTACGATCTACAGAATTTTAAATTAAAATAAAATTGAATTGTGCAAAACTTTTATTTTAATGATTTTGTCACAAGCGTTTCCAATGACAAAACGAATATTTCATTTTCAAAATTTATTATTCAAAATGTCCACCATTTACTTCCATACAATGGTATAACCTAGATTGAAAAGCCTCCCTGACATTACCGAACACGTGTGCATTTAAATGTAGGCATTCATACTCTATTCTTTGTCGTAAATCTTCTAAAGATTCTGGTTGGGTAGCATACATTTTTGTTTTTAAATAACCCCATAAAAAGAAGTCTAGAGGTGATAAATCCGGTGATCTAGGTGGCCACTCCATCATCGAGCCTCTTCTACCTATCCAACGATTGGGGAAAGTTTCATTTAAAAATTGTCGTACTGGCAAAGCAAAATGTGGAGGCGCTCCATCCTGTTGAAAGACAAGCAAATCTTCAGAAAGATTATGATCATTTTCTATTATTGTTGTAATACGTGGATCAATTACTTCTCTCAATAACTCAAGATATGACTCTCCATTTAAGTTTCCGTCTAAAAAGAAAGGTCCGACTATGTGGTCACCTAGGATACCACACCATACATTTAACTTTTGAGGATTCTGTGTGTGGTATTCACGCACAACATGTGGATCACTCTCAGCCCAATATCTGGAATTATGTCTATTAACTAAACCATTAACTGAAAATGTGCATTCATCCGAAAAACAAAGGTTGTGCAACAAATGTGGATTGTCAGTCAAGCGCTGACTCAATAGTTCACAAAATTCAAGACGACGATCAAAATCATCTTCATACAACTCTTGAACCAATTTAATTTTGTATGGATGGTACTTATGCTTGTGTAATATTCGATAAACTGTGGAAGATGAAACACCTACTTCTCTGCTTATTGTTGTCAGTGACTGTGCTTGTTGATTTTCAAAACTTACTTGTCCTAAAACTGCGACTTCAATTGCTTCGTTATTTACGAGTTCCAGTCGGTTATGTTTTTTATTGCCAACTGACCCGGTTGATGTAAATTTATGCATAAGATCAATTACATACTTATGAGTTGCATGACCTCCTTGGTGTGTTTCGTTGAAAATTCTAGCAGCAGCTCGTGCAGAACTGTTATTTTTGTAGTATAAACCTACAAGTTTAATTCTTTCTTGTAAACTGTAAACCATTTTCAAATCAAATAAATAACCTCAACAAATCAATGTGCACATGTATCAAAATACACTAATATAAAAGTAATTTAAATTCATTTTTCAAATCTCCAATACCTTTACCATGTATCATAAAAAACTTCAACAAGTTTTTAGCGGTACGATTAAGGTATAATGTATTCTAAATCCAATTTTGCTGCAGTCAGTAAGGTGAGATGTAAAAATTTGTCACTCAAATAATGGAACCCTGTAGATCATAAACTAATTATTTTAAACCCCATGTTTTATACATTTTTGAAATCAGTTAAACGAGAACAATCCAAAAATGGATAAAAAAATGGGGGAAGCCATTTAAAAAAATTGAAGGGATGATAGTAGGAATGAAAGGGTGACTTTTTCAGCAAACTTAAATATGGCACGATATCTCCCCCTTCGAATATTAATTGACGTATTTTTTTGTTTTTGGTAATAATCAGTCCTTCAAAAGTTACTTAAGGTGGATACTTTTATCTGAAAAGCACTGTATAAATGTAGTGTCAAAGTGTTTACGGTTCCAAATTGGTTGCAAATTCAGTAACTATAAATTTGTCTTTAAAATACTATTTGAGATTGCTTTATTAAACCCTTGTAAGTAGCTACAAATGAGATTTATTATATTTTGCGGCACATTAATAAAGCATTTATAATGGAACTAAAAAACTTTTTTGATTTATTATTTGGTGCTCAATTTAAGCTAATCAGAGTTGTATAAAGTCTGTAAGAATATCTACAAGTAAAATGATGAATCTTATTCTCTTATAACAATTGCTTTAAGAATATTCTTAAAGCTTTTATAAACCCGTCATGTGCTAGGTACTTTGGTATAGGGTGGTACATAAACGAGGTGCTGACCAAATCTATACTTTTTGAAAGCAAAACACTCTGCAGGTAGTTGTACATATTTGATTGTTTTCACATTGTCAAACAATTTTAATTAACTTGTTATGTTGTATCTGTAACGTGTGGAGGGTGGGTTACCCCATGGCACTTAGGCCTCATTAGACCCATTGTGCAGCCTCCTAAGAAGATAGGCACCTCCTAGCTCGTAAGCCAGCCCACATATTTAATGTAGTAGACGTCGCCAAGAGGTGCTTTTCCTATATCGGCCGGCGTTAGCCGATACTCGCCGAACACAAATATTCTAATAAATGAGGGCGTCGAGCAATCGTAAAGGATATGCTCGATGGTCTCAACTTCTTGTTCGCACCTTCTGCAGAGTGCGGATTCTGACAGCCCCATGATATGGAGATGTTTCCGTACTTGGCAATGACCAGTCAGAATGCCTGTTCGCAGATTTTGTCTAGTCATAGTCAAGTATTTGTTTGCTGCAGCGTTTATTTATTTATTTATTAAATACACTATTCTACAAGTAATACCCAATTAGAGAATAGAAAAATATGACAGACATATTTAGACGAAACATACAAAAATGAAAAATATTACAGGAAATTAAGTACAATGATGGTTGTCATAAATAATGCTTTTTGATATCCTGAATACTAATGTGGAATATATCCAATTCCTGACTTATATGATTTATTACACATATTATACAATGGTGAGTTCTTTAAAATATTAGTATGAGGTTTTGGTAAGTAAAATGAGTCAGTGCATCTTGAGGCTTGACGTGAAACTTTTAAATTAAGCATATGTAATAGACATTCGCAATGTATTTGATTGCTTATGACCTTATACAGCATAACTACAGAAAAATATTTTCGCCTTATATCGAGACTTGAAAATCCATGTTTATTTAATAAAGCATCGTGTGGGGTGCCAATGGGTGGATAAACTAGATCATGTCTAAAACTTAAGTATTTTAGGAATCGTCTCTGAATTCCTTCCAATCGACCAATGTGTACTTGATACAATGGACTCCATATAAGTGACGCGTATTCAAGCTTAGAACGGACAAAAGCATAATACAGACATTTTATGGTATCTACTTTCTTAAAATCACAACTGTTTCTGATTATGAATCCATATGTACGATTAGATGAGGATGCAATACTATCGACATGGTCAGTAAAAGAAAGTGCTGAATCAAGTAGGATTCCGAAATCTGCAAACATTTTTGGTCTGTTTAAGGGAGTTTCGTTAACAATATACTGTGTCTTGTCAGGATAACTTAAGAGCTCCATGGCAACTCTGCAGTTTCTTGTTTCATCCCATCTTTCCTTGAATTTCACAAGGGAATGTTCTTTAATTAGGTCTGTCACTCCGATTTTGTCAGGCCAATAGAAGGGCCAGGTCCAAAAACTATTTGGTTGGCTACTTTCTTGGCTAGTGAATCAGCAAGACGGTTACCTTTCGATGTGGTGTGACCTTTGATCCATCTTAAGGTGACCACTTTGCTATGTTGTTTATACAGGGTTGGCCAAACCTCTGTCGCAGTTTTATAACTCCTATTATGCAAATCTTAACGATTTATTCTAAGTATACCTGTCAATGGTGGTCAAAACCAAATATCCCAAAATTATTTTTTTGTGTACAGGGTGGCCCAATAGTAAATTAGGCAAATCACTTATTTTTTTTAAATGGAATGACCCAACTTTTTTTCCAATTTTAGGTACTCTATGGTCACTAGTGCATACCCACAAAATATTGTTTCTAACATCCTACCCCTTTCGCAGAAAAAGAAGAAATACCAAAAAATATTACATTTTCAGACGCCTATTAAAATATGCAGTGCTCTCTCGAATTTGACGTTAGAATTTAAAAAACTACAAATGTATAAAGCCAATAGATCAAGTTTTAATTTTTTATTTTGTACAGGCTGGTCACAAATTAATTTCAATTTCCAAAAATTTCTAGGACATTTTTTCAAATTTTTCAAATAGAACACCCTGTATTACTATTCATCGATGAAACGAGAATTTTATATCCTTCGACTTCCCCATGTACTTTCCTATACCTATCTGTCGTCGTTTAAAAGTAAATTCCAAAAAGACATTGATCTATCAAAAATCCAATTTCTACCAGTGGTTTTATTGAAAGTGAACATTCAATAAAGTAGGCCGGGTCTTAATGAAGTGTCAGATTATTTATTAATGAAGTGTCAAGTTATTTTTACTGATCGCGATAATTCTTCTATTAATAATGAATTTTACGAAAAACGAATTAATTGACATGGTCTATGTTTTGGGAGAATCCGACAGAAATTGTTTATTGGCAAAAAGAATTTATCATCAACGATATCCCGATAGACGCATCCCTGATCAAAAAAGTTTTGAAAAGTTACATGAAAGATTTACCGAAACAGGAAATGTTGCTTATAAAAAACCAATAATTGACAAACGTGCTACTGATAATGATAACCAATTATCTGTAATTTTGACAGCGATAGAAGATCCTCATGTAAGTCAAAAAAAGATTGCCGAAGTAGTAGGTATAAGTAGAACATCCGTTAGAAGGATTTTAAAATAGCATCAATATCATCCTTATAAAATACAATTGCATCAAGAGCTGAAAGACACCGATTTTGATAATAGAATGGTGTTTTGTAACTGGGCACAAACTAAACTGCAAAATCCATTTTTTTTTTGATAGAGTGCTGTTTTCTGATGAATCTACATTCCACAAGAACGGATTCGTTAATAGACATAATTTCCACTATTATTCCACGGAAAATCCTAACATCATCAGAACACATAGCCAAGAAAGATGGAGTGTAAATGTTTGGGGAGGTATAATTGGGGATCATGTTATTGGGCCGTATTTTTTTGAAGGCAACTTAAATGGTCTGATGTATTTAGATTTTTTAGCAAATCATCTTCCTACTTTACTTGAAAACATTTCCCTTGCTGTAAGACTAACAATGTGGTACCAACATGATGGGGCAGCAGCGCATTTTTTACGCGAAGTGGCAGATGAATTAGATGAAAAGTTTCCAAATAGATGGATTGGTAAAAATGGTCCAAAAAAATGGCCAGCTCGATCACCTGACTTAACAAAATCCGATTATTTTTTGTGGGGTTATATTAAAAATCTAATCTATCTTACGCCACCTACAACACCTGAAAATATGAAAGAAAGGATAGTGCAAGCTTTCCATTCCATTACACCTGATATGCTTAGAAACGTTTCTCGATCATTCGCCCAACGAATAAATGTATGCATTAGAGAAAATGGCAGATATTTTGAGCATCTTTTATAAAATGTAAATTTATGTTTTAGGATAAATTTCAAATAAATTTAATTATCGTAATTTTCTTCCTTTTGAATTTATTTTATAACGGCGACAGATAGGTATAGGAAAGTACATAGGGAAGTGGAAGGGTATGAAATTCTCCTTCAGTTGATGAATAGAAATACAGGGTAATACATTTGAAAAATTTTAAAAAATTTCCCTCGAAATTTTTGGAAAGTGAACTTAATTTGTGACCTACAAAATAAAAAATTTAAACTTGGTCCAAAAAAATCTTTGGTCTATTGGCTTTATACAATCGTAGTTGTTTAAATTCTAACATCAAATTCGAGAGAGCACTGCATATTTTAATAGGCGTCTGAAAATGTAATATTTTTTGGTATTTTTTTTTTCTGCGAAAGGGGTGGGATGTTAGAAACAATATTTTGTGGGTATGTACTAGTGACCATAGAGTACCTAAAATTGTAAAAAAAGTTGGGTCATTCCATTTAAAAAAAATTAAGTGATTTGCCTAATTTACTATTGGGCTACCCTGTACACAAGAAAATAATTTTGGGATATTTGGTATTGGCCACCATTGACAGGTATACATCAAATAAATCGTTAAGATTTGCATAGTAGGAGTTATAGAACTACGACAGAGGTTTGGCCAACCCTGTAGGGTGTGTCAAAACGTGAGGTTACAATTTTCTCAATTTTTACATGGAATGCCCTGTATTAATTATTTGGTGGTATAACATATAGGTTATTTGGTATAACATATAGGTTATTCCATTTAAAAAATTGAGAAAATAGTTACTACAACATAGCAAATTAATTAAGTCTATTAAAATTGTTTGACGTGAAAATAATCAAATATATAACTACCTGCAGGGTGTTTTGCTTTAAAAATGTATAAGTTTGGTCAGCTCCTCGTTTATGGACCATCCTGTATATTTAAGAATATTTGTGGTCAAACAACTTTTATATTATTTTTTTCGTATTTCCAATAATAAAACAGCTATCGATCAATTACGCACTGATGGGACACCCTGTATATGTGTTAATGGCTAACATCTTGGTATCGTTGGATAGGTAAATTTATAAGGAATATTATGCTAAAATAATATAGACGGTGGTGCATTTTAAAAAATTGAGTAAATTGAACTTAAAATTAGCCATATTTAGGACTTGTCTCAAGATACTCTGTATAAAATAAACCAGCTCTATAACCACTATTCGTTAGCTTAGTATCTTAAGCTATCTAAATTATGATAATTTAATTTTGGGTCTGTATCTTTCTCTAATTTCATCAAAATATTAATTGCTTGGCAAACCTGTAATATTTTTAAAACATTCTACGGTTGATTACTGTATTACCAAAACTGAAATATATATTTAAAAAATATATATTTTTATTTGCCAGACAAAAACGTAACACCCTGTACATCCAAAACTATTTTTAAAATACGTATTTTTTTAAATCCATATAACTTTTTTTTGAAACTTGTTTGCGGGTTAATAACACAAATTAATATATTCAACAATTACGTTGTATACACATCGCCAAGTTTGACACCTCCGAAATATTAAAAAAAAAAAAATTGCCTCAAAGTATTGGTTTGTACATTTTAATAAAACAATTGTTCGTCGCTGAAACATAAATTAATACAAAGGAACAGAAAAAAATTAATGAAATTTATATTTTTAATATTGGCGATGTGTGTTTAATTGGTTACGAAATAGTTTAATAAAAAAAACATTTTATTCAAACAATTTATTTAATATTGCTTTTAAAGAAAGGTACAATAAAATAATTAAATCTACAATACAAAATATACAATATCCCAATAACTTCATTGGTAAATACACATAAACACAACAACATTATTTAACAATATACGTTTCACTATGTTGTAATAAGTTGACTTTTTTAGATATAAAAAAAGTAGAGATTGTAAACACCAAAAAAACTAGTAGAACCAGCTTACAAATTTTTTTTATTCATCATGCGCTGAGACCCATTCCTTTTCCTGTCTGAATTTGAATGTTTAATGTAAAAAATATTCATGAATTTTTATGAATAAATAAAGTGTATTATATATTATTTTTAAAATATAGTTTTATAAGAAGTGTTATTTGTTACAAATATTTACTTAACACGTTAACGACCGGCTCCTAGTTCTAAGATTTTACCCGTGGACTAGGGTAGTTTTTTGTTAACTCTTGGCAAAAGAAAGTAAGGTAATATAGTTTTTGAAGAAATAAATTGCTAATAAAGAGTTATTTTTAACAAAAAAAAACTTGTGCACCCTATTGGTTTACGCAATTCGTGGAAAACAAAAGTAAAATTTACCACAGATCGTGTGTCCCAACTCAGGTAACACTCAAAAACGTTGAAATTGTATTTAATTATAAATTAAACATAGCATTCTAATTATCAAACATTTCAAATATTTACGATCATTGTAATTTTAGAGAAGCACTATGTAATTTGAAAGAATAAACATATAAACAATATATGTCGCATTTTCAGAGCATGCAGAACAAAATAAGCTGTTTCTTTTTTGTCTTCTTCGTGGTTATATTTGCAGAAATAAAGTAAAATATTCAAACATAGTAAAAGTATACAATAGTAAAAAGTTTATTGATATAGTAAGCAATTGGCAAATAAGAAATTTTTTTAGTATTATAACCTAGAACAATACATAAAAAAATCCCAACCCAAGGCAACTTTTTGTTTCCCAGGGGCCAAATCAATTACTCGACACATTTAAAAACCATGTAGCTGCGTCCCTGGCAAGCCCACATTACTTAAAACATGGCTATTCACCGTGCCCAAATAGGGTCACACGGTCTGGGCAGAAGCTACCGTGTGCACCATATTGGTGCACATGGTCGTTAACGTGTTAAATTTAATATTGAAATTAGATTTTATATTTTTTCATAAAAAAGCCGCTTTATATATTGTTCAATCGATAACTATTTAGTCCAGCAACTTTTTGTTATTTAATTTTGGATTTTGATGATAACTATATAATATTTATAAAAATACTAGGTGGCCAGTATATAACTGCCTGATTTAAATAGCGCGCCATTTTTGATGCACGCATTTCCGTAGGTGGCGCTTTAGTAGTTGCTTAAAGCATATGTGTCAAAATCATCATGGAACGCTACACGATCCTACAACGCGTTCGTATTGTTAAAACGTTTTATTTAAATAATGAGTCGATTATTGCCACTATACGGAATCTACCACAAGAGTTTGGTCGAAATAGTCATCTGGTCCCCAAGGTCACCAGATTTATGTGAATTTCTAAAAGAAAAGGTTTATACCAACAGATCTAACACTGTAGAGCAGCTGAAGAACAATATACGGGAAGTGAGTCAAAATATTCCTCCCGAAACCCACCAAAAAGTGATGGAAAATGTCATTAAGAGGGTCCAGGTTTGTGCGGCCTCCAGAGGCGGACAATTCTCTGATATTATTTTTCATACATAATTTCTTTCAATAAAAGATTAATATGGAAAAAATGGACGTATATTATTTAGTTTAAAAATATTAAAGAGACAAACCAGTCAGTTATATATTGGCCACCCGTTATCTGCTTAAATAAATTTACTTAAAATCTGCCCCTACTTTTGGTCTCTCGTCTATCCTGTGACTGCGAGAGGAAACATGGGAAAGGATGAACGAGTTCCATATACTATGTCCGGGCGGTGGGAACTGCCATGTGACTTGTGTAATTTAAAGTTAAGTTTCACATCAACGGATTTCTGCTTTTTTACCCGCAATGAAATATATGCTTCTAGACGTTGAGAACAATAGAAAATGCTTTTGTGGGCATTTTCTGTTATCTGATTTTTCTACTTCCGATGTAGGGCTTACTGGCCACGTAACCAGATATTTCTATGGTAAATATCATGAAAAAAAAGCAAATATCCATAAACACTGTATAAAAAATGAAATTTTTCATAGCCTTAAGTAGTTTCATATTTCAAGCATTTTTTTTTTGTGTCATCGGTTTCAACTGCTAAGGTTATTTCGCTTAATGTTCTGTGTAGGCTTTGTTACTGTTTCCCAACGCCACTTTAGGAACAGCACTGTTAATTAGAATCCAACAGTGAATGGTCGAGTGGGGAATCCTACCAAGGCATCAGAATTCATTTTAATTTAATAAATTAATTTAAAAATTCCGGCCAACAGTGGGATTCGAACCTGAGACCTTTGGATCCGCAGGCACAGACTCTACCACTGAGCCAAATTTTCAAAAGAGTACCAGGTGAACTGTAAAATATATTTTTGAATGGTTGGTTTTGGTCATAATGATGACAAATTACTAGTTGACGCAAATCATCGACGTTGTAAATTAAAATTAAAAACAAATCAATTTGAATGCATTTGTCAGAAATGTGTACCTTTTTGAGGACGCCACTGCATAAAAAATCGCTGTTACCAAACTAATTATTGAATTTAATTGCAAACATTAAAAAAAAACAATCATTTACATTTATCCTTCGAGCATATATTACTAGGGATGCGTTCGATAAATTAGTTTACTATTAGTTTACTCTCCGATATAATTGGTCTATAAAAGCCTATAAAACATGTACCAAATTTAAAACATGCATTTAAGGTATGCATTTAATTTATTATTTATATTAACTGCAAACCCCATAAAAATGATGCAACACTGGTTATAGTATCCGCACCATTTCCACTCTGAACCCAAACAAACGCTATTAAATGCGGACTCTATTAAATATATGTATATGCTCGTATATTTTTGAAAAAACGTTCACTGACTGTGTAGCTTTTTGAAATGCGATGTTTTTGTGAATATTTTTATTGATCTTTAAATATTTTCCAAATTCTTAATGGTAAAGACCTGACGTATCAAACCATACAAGAGATGCATCAGGGGCCCAGCACAGATTACTTTTTACAAGCGTTACAACTCACTTTTTGTTATACTATAAAAAATTCTAAACTACAAATAACTTATTTCTATCTACAATCACAGTATAATAGACTTAAATTTAAGATTACAGCACCAGATTAAGATTTTTTTGATTAATATAATGATTTTAGAAGAGTGTAATTTGCAAATACAAAACGGTAGACGTTTTGATGGTACCATTGTCCTAAACTTGGTAAAACCTAGCACCATTATTTAAAAATTTATACTAAAATTATGTTTCCTATTGAACTCGCAATTTCTTCTTCTTCATATCCACTTTCATCACTACAGGCACTTTCATTTTCATCATCTGAGGCCGCATTTTCGTTTGTATGCCTTAAAACTGATTCACTAAGTGTCCTTTTTTTAAAAACCTTAAGAGAACTAAAGTCTGTTTGGTTGCTTTCTCCTACAGGTACTAAAGATACTTCATCTTGATCCAAGAATTGTTTTTTGTTGTTAATCCCACAGTATTTCAGAATATCGGGATTCGAAAGTCGTTCAAAACTTCGTACTCGTGACAAAACGGTTCCTCCAACTTTAAAATCTAGTTCAGTCTTCTTTTCTTCTTCTATCTCCCCTAGTTCGCTAATTGTTGGACATTGTGGTTGTTCAGTATGATCGTTATCTGAGGTCACTGTACAAGCTGATTCACAACCACTGGATAAAGAACCTTCGTCACATTCCAGGGGAATTAAATCTGGTTTCTGACTTAAAGCGGTATACCAAGCCTTTTCACATGACTCTAAAAGGTCGTTTTTAAGAGAATTTTCAACCAATTCGTTTAAAATAACTTCACTTTTTTCATCAAGCATGTGACCTTCTTCTTTCGTCAATTCATCTTGCGATATTGTTGATTTAATTGGTCCGATAATATTGTTTTTGATTTTATTTAATAGATTTATTTTCCTTCGATCTAGTAAGGTTCCTGTGCTATCACAATGCTTCAAAAGCTTCCGGAAGCTCTCCTTAGAATCCTGAGCCGTTTCTTCTTCGGTTTCTTCTAGAATTTCTTCAATACTCATGAGTTTTGGTGCGGATTTGGATCGCTCTAAGGGAGGTCTGTAGTTATGGGAACCTGTACTGAGTAAAATCTTTCTTCGTGGTATCGAAGGGTTTTCGTAAACTGAATTGACTAGAGATAATCTTGCGTTTTGTCGACATAACTTTTCTCTTTTAAATTCTAGTAAAGCTAACGACAAGCTTTGCTTTAGTTCTTCTTCTAGTTGCTTGGCAACTGTTGAAGACGAACACAGAACAGCGTGACATCGAAGTTCATGACGTAGTCTTTTTCCTTCGTGTCTGTACACCCAACAGAATAGCCTGGGGAATTGAGAAGGAGCTGCGCAAGCTGTAAGTCGATTTGCCCAGTACTCCGTTAGTCCGTGATCTTTGGTAGTAGCTTTCAAACCGCCTCCACTGACCGTCAGCTGCATTCGAACATCAGGTCTAGACGATTGGGTGTAATTGCGCCAAAGGGTCGTTAGTGGTTTTTCGAAACAACCTTCACCTGAAACAAAAAATAATATATTAGAACATTTGTGTACAGTAAACAGAAGACAAGAAACACAGAAATGGTACCACAAATTTTATTTGAATGTTACAAGAAGGCGATTAGTTTCTATCCTAGTGCAATCACACCTTAGTAGATAGATAGAGCCAATTCTACAATCAATGCTAATTAATGGTCTGGAATCAAAAATTAAGGTATTATATTCCTAGAATCAAAGGCAAAATTGATGGTAAGCCGTTTCTAGAATCAAGACAGAAAATGAAGGTAATCCGTTTCTAGAATCAAATGCAAAATTAAGGGTGGGCTGATTCTGGAATCAAAGGCAAAACTGAAGGTAAGCCGTTTCTAGAATCAAAGGCAAAAATGGAAGTGCGTTGTTTCTGGTATCAAAGCGGTTCTGAATATGTAATACGTGAGTGTGTATTAAGGGATGGGGGGCAAAGGGTGGAAGATTATAGTTTTTAATTGCAGTGACTGAAGGAAGAATGCTAAATTGATGAGTTGAAAGGATGCTACAATAAGGTTTGAAAATCTTGATTTTAGACTGAAGATAACACTGAAGATAACACTGAAAATAACACTGAAGATAACATTGAAGATAACACTGAAGATAACACTGAAGATAACACTGAAGAACGCACCTCCATTTTTGCCGTTGATTCTAGAAACGCCTTACCTTTGGGAAAGCTGTAAGTAAGTTATTTTCGTTGCCTTTCTTTCATGCCTTTCATAACATATTTTTCTGTAGAAATCATAATGTTTATGGCCCGATGATGTCACCAGGGTGGAAACTAGTCGCTTTGTGACATTCAAATCAAATTAAAAAAATATATATCTATTATAATATTTTAGAATACGTTGGATGATATTTTAAATATTGTGCAATTCATTTTTCTTGTGAGTGTATTTCTCAATATTCGAAATCACTCATTTCTGAGCTCCAGATGAGAACTAAACTTTTACCCTATTTAAATAAAAAATAAAGTAATTTTCTATTTAAATATAAAAAAAAACCAAATACAGAATTCTTTGTGATTATATATCAATATCAAAGACATTATAACTAAGAGACCAAATTGTTTACATTTTTATGTGGCAAATCATTATTCCCACCAAATTCTCGTTTATTGCGTCTTTGCCGGTTTTATCAGTCTGTAAAAATTATTTGGAGAAATTACTTTCAAAAAATAAAACTTGATGTATCCTAAAACTATAATTTTATATTATATAAATACAAATATGTTTTTAATCAAATTATTCTTTAAAGTTTTAATATAAGCTAAATTTTTTATTAAAAATCAATATTATTCTAAACAAAATATTAGGGTTGCAAAGAACTCCGTAAATACGGCAACACTGAATATCTTATTTTACGAATTTTAAACTAGTACCTATTTTTATGAATGAAATGTAGTTACCGTAACCAGCCGCAACGTTGCCAATCGGGTCTAACAGCTATTTTGTATTTCTGACAGTTTCTGTGTGACTTATTGATTTATTCATTTATAAAATACTATTTTTGTGAACTTTTGTGAGGAATATAAAGAATTATGGTACATGCATGTGTAGTGTTCAATAATGTAGATCATTTAAATCGAAATGTATCCTTTCATCGGTAAGTATTTTTAGGTTTAGATACGTTGTTTTCATTTGAACCAGTGGAGTAGGCCACCCGTCTTAAGACTGTTTTGACTATACAATTTCTTATAGATTTGATACAATTTCTTATAGAATTTAAATTGTATAGGATCACATAGTAAATTGTTTGAAAAATGATTATCCAATCTAATTTTTCAGACAATTTACTGCAGGTTCGATAATATACAATTTAAATTGTACAAGAAATTGTATCAAAAACTTGTGTAGTCTAAAACAGTCTTAAAACAGTTTTTAAAGTGATATTCCTTTTATAAATTAGTAAATTATTCTTATACCAATAAATAATTATTAAATAGTGACAAAGAAAATTTAACGTAAAATGCAGAATACCTTAAAAATGATTCACCTATTAGGCACCTATACATATTTTTTAATATTCTATTTAGGTTTCCGAAACGATCCTGAGGAAAGAAAACTTTGGTTTTCTCTAGTAGGGATCCTTGAAAATGAGCCCCTTCGTAAAAACCCAGAGTTGTGTTCAGAACACTTTCTTCCTGAAGATGTTTTGGTACGTGCAACTGGTGCTAAATATATCAGAAAAGATGCAAACCCCAGACGGTGTGAGAGCTTTCTATTTTTGGATGACTTATCCAACAGGTAAAAACACAAAATATAAATTTTTTGTTTACCTCTAAACATTATTTATTACCTATATGTATGTGTATCTAATGTATGGGTTTTTAGTTCTGATTCAACTGTTTTTGGAACACCACCTGCTGCAAAAAAACTTTGCAGTAAGTAATAACACTAGTAACTATTATATATTTTTAGGACAGTGTTTAATTTAGATACCTCTACCTACTTAATGTTAATTTAAAATTTTAAATAATTTTGGTTAACATTATACCAGGCAAATACAGGGTGTCCCAAAATTCCGTGTACATAGATCTAAAATGTTGGTGAGATCAAAATAAGTCGATTGAGCCAAAATTACCTATATCACAAAGTCCATCGTTTGCCTGTGAGGAAGCTTCAAAGTTGGAAGAAAATTTTCAATTTTTTTTAATAACACAAAAACGCTTCGTTCGATTTTTATAAAATTTGGTGTGTAGCTATTTTAATTGAAGAGCCATTGTTCAAAGCAAAAATTAAACCAACTGAAATTATGGAAGGGTAAAAACCACCCTAATCCTACCATAAATGACATCGTATTTTTTTTTCAAGGCCGCCCCTGTTCCCTAAATTTTTTTTGTGGAGAGCTGTTTTCATTTGTAGCATTTTTTCTCTCTTGCAAAAAACATGTATCTCTCATGGTATTTGAGTAAAAAAAAATTTATGGACTGATGGTTAGTCACTTAAAATTTTCAAGAAAACTAAGTTGGCGGTTACTACTGCAACCAGAACACGATTTTAACGTTATTACAATAAAACAATCATTAATAGGCATAGGTATCTATTGAAAAATAACAATTCGAAAAGAAGGATAAATTTTTTTTACAATAAATGTTCAATATGGCCACCTCCTTCGTTCATGCAGATTTCAATTCGACGCAAGAAATTGAAGTGTACCCTTCTCAAAATGCCAAGATCATTTCGCATAGAGTTCACAGCAGTTTGAATCCTACCCCATAATTTTTCAATGTTGTCGATAGGAACTTCATAAACTTTGGGTTTCAAGTGACCCTAGATAAAATAATCACAAGGATTACAGTCCGGTGATCGAGGTGGCCACTGAATAGGAGCATCCCGACCTCTGCCAATCCATCTTCCATGGTATTGTTCGTTTAAATAATTTCTCACAATGCGGGAAAAATGAGGTGGTGCACCATCGTGCATAAAAAACAGTTGAGGCAAATCTTGACGTAGAAAATGCAAGTAACTATCACCGTTAAGACGATCTGGTAATCTAAATGGACCAATCAAGTAGGTGTCAATAATACCCACCCACACATTAATTTTAAACTCTCGTTGAAAGTGTTTCTCTTTAATGGCATGTGGATTTTCATCTGCGTAAACATGTTCGTTATGTGAATTTGTTATACCACGTCGTGTAAAGCATGACTCGTCTGTAAACAAAATTTTTCTGTGAAAAACTGGATCGGCCGCTCTGTGCTCTTGAATAACTTGTACAAAATGCAAACGAGACTCATAATCAGGAGGTAGGAGTTCCTGGACACTTTGAAGGTGAAAGGGATACATAAGTTGTTCTCTAATTATTCTGTTGGATGTGCTTTTTGAAATCCTAGTTTGGCGTGCCAGTCGTCGGGTACTAATTCCAGGTTTATTTTCAACTATTTCAAGTATTCCCTCCTCTGCAGCCGGAGTTCTAACATGACGAGGTCTTCCAGCTTTATTTTTGTTCGGTTTCAGTTGACCAATTTCTCGAAGTCGCCTCTCGATAGAAGTAAAAGTCTGGTGATTCGGAATCTGTCGATTTGGAAATCTTTCATGGTATACCCGAACACTCTCACGGCAGTTGCCATTACAGAAACCAAGCACTAGCAACATATCAGTTTGTTCATTGAATGTGTACTCCATACCAACCACAAAATGTTTGAAATAACTCCTTCACAAAAACTTTAAATCGAAACAGAAAAAATACAATACATACATAAAATGAGTAGTATCGACAATTTTTACAGTTCTACAACATACATATCTGTCAAAATTATCAAATTGTTCATTGTAACGTTGACAACCGCCAACTTAGTTTTCTTGAAAATTTTAAGTGACTAACCCTCAGTCCATAAATTTTTTTTTACTCAAATACCATGAAAGATACATGTTTTTTGCAAGAGAGAAAAATGCTACAAATAAATATAGCTCTTCAAAAAAAATGTCATTTATGATAGGATTAGGGAGGTTTTACCCTTCCATAATTTCAGTTGGTGTAATTTTTGCTTTGAACAATGGCTCTTCAATTAAAATTTTATAAAAATCGAACGAAGCGTTTTTGTGTTATTAAAAAAATTGAAAATTTTCTTCCAAATTTGAAGTTTCCTCACAGGCAAACGATGGACTTTATGATATAGGTAATCTTGGCTCAATCGACTTATTTTAATCTCACCAACATACAGTAGATCTATGTACACGGAATTTTGGGACACCCTGTATATAGTAAATGCCAATAAACTATAAACCAATAAATATTAAAAATCGGAAGGTAACTTGAATTCTCTTTTATTTGAATTTTCTTGTACTTGAATTTACCTACATGAAAAAATCATCATAATTATATTACTAAAAAAATAAACCTACTAATTTACGTATTTTTTTAACATACTACTCTGACAATATACTGGTAAGTTTAAAACTCTACGCCACTGGCGAGCATATTATGGACACTGTTTACAACGTTGCCAACCAGTCCTAAGAGATATGTCTTTCTCTTCCACTCACTAACAATTTTAAAACAATAACAGTCCGCAATTGTATAGGATTTATGAATGAAACATTTTACTCCAGGAAGCTCTAAGATCTAAGCTCTGAGAAACAGGAAGTACCGAGTTACGTAGTTGTTCCAGGAAGCTCTAATATCTAAGCTCTAAGACATAAGAAATCCGAGTTACGTAGTTTCTCCAAGTTCCGAGTTCCAAGTCCCAAGTATCGAATTACCTAAAGGCGGATATAATTAAAAATATAATTTTCTAAACCTGTAATAATAAATAATTAGGTATCATGGTTTGTCGTTTGTAGCGTACAGACTGGAGCAATATCTCTCAATACCAGGACATGAATTGATTCACGCTAAAATAGAGATTATATTAAATCAAGCTTCACCTCACAGTACTCATAGCAGTAATGTATGATAATGAAAATATTTAAATATATTCGTATGTTGTCATGCGATATATTAGCGAAAACAATAAGAGTGCATTCCAGGTGTAATTGGGTCTCACAAAAGTCGTGACGGCATGTGTTTTAATTAACGTACCTTGCCATGAATAACAATTATTATTATTAATGTTCTAGTTATGATCTCTGAAAAATAAAAAATAATAAAATCGCAACCGAGCCGAAGCATGAAGTGAAGGAAAGTGCCAATTGCACGGATTGACTTAAAATACTTTTTTTAATTATTGAAGAGTACATGGGATATTTTTTGGCGAAATAGAAGACTTCTAAATAAGGGAAGTGCAACCAACTAGGGTTACATAAAGAGGCTGTTTTTTTGTTCAATTTTTGGTTTTCTCATCTCTTTTTACGCCATTTACATACCATGTTGTATCCATAACGTAAAAAAGACTTTATTTTAGGGTATTTTACATTTAAAGGTTGAAGATATTTGTCAATATCAGCTGTCGATAATGTCAAAACATAAGCGTAGCATTGCGACCTATTTTTTATTGTTAAAAGTCTATTTGTGTTTCTTTAAACATTTTTTTTAATTGGTTTTATATACTCATGTCAAATGGAAAAATGCTGCTGCTACAAATACAAGTTCCATACACTATACAACAATATACAATACTAGTTACATTATGCCCACCTGTGTTCTATCATCAACATAATTGACAGCTGACACTGACAAATATTTTCAACCTTTAAATGTAAAATACCCTAACCTAAAAAGTCTTTTTTACCTTACGGGTACACCATGGTATGTAAATGGCATAAAAACACATAAGAAAAACCAAAAAGTAAACTAAAAAACAGCCTCTTTATGTGAACCGATTTCTTATGTCATTAGTGTCAATTTTATTTTGTTAAGTTGGTTGAACTTCCCTTGTATAGAAGTCCTCTATTGGGATGGTACGTGCGCTTAATATTTCACTTTCTTGAATCAGTCCAATTACCATTTACGTTTATATTTTGTACCGGGTGTTCAAAGAAGAATTGGACACCGGCTGTTGGATACAGTCTGAATCTCAGATAGTATGGATCGTAAAATTTTGAGAAACATTTTTAAAAATAAAGTTGTAAAAAAGAAACGCTGGGAATTATTTTCAAAACTCTAACTTCGCCTCTAGATGGCGTAATACTTACGACCAATGATAGTAGTCCAAATTAAGTAAAATTTTGCACATTTTACGATTTTCATATAAGATATATTCCAACAACGATCAGTAACCAGTCATTGATACCAGGATTCTGCGCAGTATAGAATTTTGCGGTCCTTATAATCTACTACGCAAAATCTTGGTGTCAATGACAAGTTTTTGGTCAGTGTTGGAACATACGGTTCGTAGACAACACGGTGGCCTCATCACGGTTGCTAAGGACGTAGTGACGTCACGGAATGAAAAAGTGAGTTGACAGAAAATATTCTACTTGGGGTCGTACATTAGTTATTTTAAAAAAAATCTAATATTTTATTGTTATTTGGTAGTGTTTATATTTTTATTTTTGTTTCATAGATCTGTGTTGGGAGATTTTATAGAATCGGTATTTAGATTTTTTAAAATACAAGCTATAACACGGCATGGAAAAATCATGTAATGATTTCCATCAAATTTCAAATAAATTACTTTTGATTTGAAGTGTAAAGAGAAATATTATTGTGTAGGAATGGTTGATTTTAAACATTTTAGATTAGGGTACGTCCTCCTAGTTGAATTCGGATCACACTTTGTTTATATCCAGAAATATTTTGAAAGTTTGGCAAGCCTGGAGCGAGACGTATTGTTACTCTTGGTTAACAATTTTTACTTTCTACACATAAAAATTGTTAGAAGAAATAAAGGGACTGAGCCTAAACTGAAATTTGAGGCGAATGGTAACATTTTGGAGTATTATTCTCTAAATATCATTCACTATTTAAATTAATTGCAGCTTTGTCCACCCTACATATAAAAATAGACGAGATAGTTTCTTACAACCATTAAAAACAACGAAGAGCAAGAAAAGTCAAAGAGCTTTACTAAAATAACCTACATTATTTCTTACTTTTAATGCATGTTTTAAAGTTAAAGGCTGATATTTTATTAGGATAACGAATGGTAGGGCTTGGTGGTCTTATGTTATTGCATAATTTATTAAATTGTATGTATGTTTATTAATTAATCAACAACTAATCAAATCAACAGAAGAATGGACGAATAATAAACACATAAAAAGACGTAAATTTCAAGCCAAACAAATGTCAAAACGTAGGTTATTAAAAATATTTTATGTACGCATGCCCCGGATATAAAATCCAGACAATAGTCAGGGATTTTTACAACCGTTTCTAATCAGTTGGCAATCACTTCATTTGTTTCTACGAACGCCAAACTATTAATTGATAACTATCATTGATTCTTCTACAAACGCAAAATATTCAATGCGCATGTGCTCTTCAGTTAAAAACGGTTGCGGATCGCTCTACGAACAAACCTTATTGCTCACAGGCCAACCATTTTGTTTGGAATGCCTAATATTTATAAAGATATATAGCAAACGAGAGGTGACAGATGCCAATTATTATTTTCAGAAATGTGCTTAATTTGTAAAGAAATGTAGGTAAATTGCTTTGAAAGTAGAGAATTTGAATAAGATACTGTCAAATTAAATTAAATTTATTTCAATCGAATCATAATAATCAAACTTACGTTATAGTTTAATATTTTACATGGCGAGAGCAGTTGACTCATTCTTTTAGTATGAACTAAATTCTTGTGGACGGAAGTCATTATTTTGCTTTGTTTCAAGCCGTTTCCAGGTTGCAGCTGGCTTTGCTTCAGCCTGCTTAACGATATGATCGATTTAATAGATAAACTATCATTCCATTGCAGAAGATAATCGTTAAAAATAAAAAAATTCACGGTACCTACACTCTTTATAATATATTTCGACGAATTAAAAATTATTACTGATTTCAACATAACCTTTATTTCCAGTGATCTTTATTTTCAATAAAATTTATTAGCATCTTCAAACTTTTAACTACGTAGGTACAGCTTAAATGCTGTTATAATTACACTAAGGGCCGATCTTTTCACCTCTGAGTAAAGTTACATATAGGTTTATTTGACAGATTAACAAACAATAGCCCTATAATTTAATCAGCAAGTAATTACTTTCAATTTTACTCAAGAGGTGAACAAAGATAGATTGTTAGAAATATACAGCGTGAAACAGCCAAACCGAATAAATTCGGTAATAAATAAATGGGGCCGTGTTCGGAAAAACGCTCGCACACGTCGATTGGTATTTTTAGTTGCGCATTTTTTTAACAAAAACTTTTTATACAGGGTGTGTCAAGTAACAGTGGCCAATACCAACTTTCTTATTTTAAATGCAACACGCTGTATATTTTTCAATTTTTTGATTCTTCAAAAAATTCTAGACATATTTTATGCACTATGTTCTATACCTAACCGTTTTCCGATTTAATGCAAAAATTAAAATTAACAAAATAAAATTGTTTGATTACAGAAATTCGCTACAACATTATGGTAAAACGGAGATCTAACTTAAGGAAAACTGTTTTAATTGTCAATGTTTCATTAATTTATTAAATTAAAATCATCATTAAAATGATCAGCAATTCAAACACCGTTTTACTTAAACTAAAACAGTAGTTATTGGGCAACTTGGGTACACTTTTCAAACTGTGCATGAGTGGCATATGACAGCTGTCAGCGGTCATATCAGATGTCACCTGTCATGTCAGTTGTCATAGGTCATGTTAGCTGTCAATCCATCGTTGCCAACTGTCAAACCAGTGTTTTCAGCTGTCAAACCGGAGTTGCCAACTGATAACATTGTTATCAACCTAACCTGCCATTTGCTAACTCAGCATGGCGCGACGGAAGGGTGGGGGAGTGGGGAGACGCCATGCCACCTGTCAGTGGTGTTACATGACTTGTGGCACGGCTAAGCAATCTAAGATGGCGGCTATCGTATTCGAAATTTTGCGCACTGTGGCCTGAGCCTGATTTGAACGGGGAAAACGGGGGAGTGTGGGGGTGTGAAAACCGGCGCAGTAGCCGTAAGCCAACCAACCTAACGCCAGGCGACAAGAAGGACTGGAGGATGTCTAAAAGAAGAGAAAGAAAGAGGGGTGGCATAGGCCTAACGCCTGAAGAACTGGAGGCTGAGGAAAACCTAAGTGTCATATACGAAAAATCATGACGCCTGAAGATATGAAGAGCTAAAGGCGGGGGAGGAGAGTAGGCTGGAGTAGAATAACATGGGAAACTAGAGGAGTGGGGGAAATTACATGCGTTAAAGAGAAAAATTAGCAAAATGGCCAAAAGGTAAACAAACAGAAGGACAGAGAGAGACAGACGGAAAGACAGACAAACAAACAAACAAACAAACAAACAAACAAACAAACAAACAAACAAACAAACAAACAAACAAACAAACAAACAAACAAACAAACAAACAAACAAACAAACAAACAAACAAACAAACAAACAAACAAACAAACAAACAAACAAACAAACAAACAAACAAACACAAACAAACAAACAAACAAACAAACAAACAAACAAACAAACAAACACAAACAAACAAACAAACAAACAAACAAACAAACAAACAAACGAACGAACGAACGAACGAACGAACGAACGAACGAACGAACGAACGAACGAACGAACGAACGAACGAACGAACGAACGAACGAACGAACGAACGAACGAACGAACGAACGAACGAACGAACGAACGAACGAACGAACGAACGAACGAACGAACGGGTAGACAGATAAAATCATAGAAATTCGTATAAATTCAATTGGCATTACATCGAGGAGAGCGTTGTCAACAATGTAATGCAGCTGTCAAAATAATAGGAAGGGGGAAGCCACAAAGGCCTAAACTTTGGAGGAGCACCGAAGAATACTTAGAAATCATACAGAGAGCAGTGAAGACTTAAGATGATGATGAAGAAGAAGAAGAAGAAACCACTGCTGAAACTGAAGAGGAAGAGCGAAACGTTGAAAAGGGGACAGACAGTCGGATATTCGTAGACAATCACAGAAATGCATGGAAAATCATAGACAACCTTGAAAGTTCGTAAAATTTATTGATACGATAAGCCAAAAAGGACCAAACATTGGAGGAACAGTGAAGAATACTTAAAAATCATGTAAGAGAGCAGTACAGGCCTAAGACGAAGAACAAAAAACTACTGGAGAAGCTGCTAAAGAGTCATCGATGAAGAGTGAAACGTTGAAAGGGTGACAGTCGGATATTCGTAGAAATTCATAGAAAATCACAAAAAAGAATGGAAAAACATAGAAAATCGTAGAAATCTTTAAAGATTCATAGAACACACGCTGCTGCATTGTCAAAGGGGCCATAGTTGGTTAGTACACAAATTGTAATAACCAGGGAGTCGAAGTCTTAATTAGAAAGCAATTATCGATAGTCATCCTCGTATAGCATTTCTATACATTTTATCCTAAAAATATGACATGAGTTATTCATCACTATTCAATAACTTATTTTACTTACATGTTAAATATCCACTAGCAGTTAGATAAACCGTCTGTGTCAATACTTTCATCATTCGACATAATATTTTTCTTCATACTAAACAAATTATCGACATTTTATTGTTTAGTTTCGGTATTCGTACATATTTTTTCATTACTAGTATCTTTTATGACATCTGTCATACATTTTTTACTCTTTTCTACTCACAGTGACAACATCAGTATGTGTTTCTTATTTCTACAGCTCCAAAATTGTTACTTAAACCTTTATTTTCCTGATATATTAAAAATATCCAATATTGGACCTGCACTTAGCCATTGAAGGCCCTTTAACTGTATGATAGGGATGTTAAAAGCACTGTAACAGGTATTGATGGCAAAATGACTGTGGTTCGACTGTCTGTCGTAGTGACCTATATATACTGTCCCTTTGTAGGTAAAAGTTAAAAGGCTATCATTATAAATAAAGGCAGACCAAAATGTTTGTTAGGATTAATGTCGATGAAAGTTAGATCCTAGACATTAACTAGACTCGTTATTTCTATTTATATAAGTTGTAGTGTTTAATGATGCGAATATTATATGCTATGATTATTACGCATATCAATACTATTAGATATCAAAGGCAGTCTCTGGAGTCCCCGAATGAAGCAATATTAAATTTCTATTTAGAGAGAGTATTAAACATTTTTTTATCTTTAAATCAACCTGCTTAATGTTGAAATCGAGAATAATTGGCAGTAATAATTTATCTACCAACAACAGTAAATTAAAAAATGTGGTATAAATACTCGTAGCAAACTTGCATTTTCCAGGATTATTTGGTTAAATATACAGCATTGTTATATTTTCGCAAAGACAGTAAGAGAGAAATAAATATTGAATAATGTTTTTTTATAATAAGAGTTTGCACTTTCTTTCCTGTCTCGTTTCGTAATACTTCACATAGCAAGGTCGATGTGTGAATAAACTTTTTACGTAATTATGTAACGTAAGAAAAAGAATTCTTCAAAGGATAAATAATTGTTATGGTTTAGTTAATTTTTATTAAAAAAATTGAAAACGAAACATATGAATAGCAGCTAATATTGTTTATTAATATTTAAAATAAACAATTTTTTTATTATTATTGACTTTTATCAATTTTTTTTATATCTAGCACTTTATTTTTATTGCCATTTTAAGTTTATTACAGTGCTTAATTTGTATACTGTTGATAATAATATGCTAATTATAAGTTTAAAAAAACAGGCTTTTTTATAGTTCTGGTGGTAATAAATAAAAAAATTCAATACAAATTAAAAACGCAATATGAAAACAGTAGTTTTTACCTATTTGCAAAACAAATTAAAACCGTCTAATAAAGTATATGTAAACACTTTTTTCTAATTTTGACATATAAAGTGGCATAGGGTAAACCACCCAGTTATTGGACACTTAAGGAGTTAAAAAAAATTGAGACCACGCTAAAGAGATATTTTTCCACCTAGAGATATGAGTGATGGTTTGTTTTAATCGATAATATATTGGCCTTACATTGTAGTATTCATTATTTTAAGTAGGAAAAAATATAATTTTTAACAATGAAAAAACTGGGGTTATATCAAAAAATTTAGTTATTGGACAATTTTCCTAGTTTTTGGACATACTCAATCCAAAAATCAATAAGCTTTTTGCTTTTATTTATTTAAGTATAATTTCATGAAGGTTTATTCATGTCTACCATTATCAAAAATTTCTGTAAGCTTTCTTATACAAAGTAAAAAGCTCGTCTATTTTTTGTTCCTCGTTTTCATTACTTTGTTTAACGTCCTCGTCTACTTTTTGATTCTCGGCTTCAGTATTTTGTTTAACGTCTGGGTTTAAGTCATTCAGGTCATCACCGACTAATTTCTCACAATAAAACATCTACTTCCGGTCTTTCTGATTTTTGTTTAGACAATTTTCAAACAAATTTTCGTCAGGCAAGTTCGCATCATGCGAGTCGTCAGTTCTTGTCTTGTGTGTTTCTCTTTCGCCTTCTAAACAACAATTATTATTGTTTGTCAAGTTCACCAGCCCCTTAAATCATCAAAGCTCTCCTCACTAATGGTAGTATCATCATTTTCCTCTTTGTCGGGAACATGCTCCTTGCGTTTTTTTGGAATACAGAGACTGTGAAACTTCTTCTGACAAGAGTTACATGTCCAGTGTTTCTTACAAACGAACAGATTGCATTTATTTTATATTCATTTGATTTACAGACTTTTTTATTTTTCAAATTAGTTTTAGTTGCAGTTTTCTCTTCCCTTCTACGTTTTCTTTCAATCTTTCTATTCTCCTGCTCCAATAGCTCTTTTAGTGAAGTTATAGCAAAATATACCCGTTCTACGTGACGCTTGTTTTTGCGCTAAGGCTTACCTAAAATTTTGAGGTAGTCTTCAATGCATCTACCCATTGATGAAGAACTAGACGTCTTGTGTATCGAATCGGTACTACCATAAACCAACAATCACTGGATCTATTATTTTTGAACGGATTCGGTCGTGGATTTTCGATTAAAAACTGCTGAACACTATTCAAAATATCATCTTTTTTCCTTGGAAAACCTCTATTCGTTAACTCTTCTATCCACCTGTAAGAATAATAATAATAATGGATACTGTTTAACCTATTTCACCAGCTGTAGCTCCTCTCTTAACGCCAAAATAGGTGATGGACCGCAAGTTTCTTTATGACCAGGGTTTTTAAGTTTAAACTCCAACGTTGACTTTGGAACGCTATATTTTTTAGCGGCTGTCCTCAATCCCAGTTTATTGTTCTTAACCTCATTCATTGCAGTCTCCATGGAATTGGAATCATACTAACTTTTTTTTAGGCATTCTAGGAATAATTATTGAAGTAGTAGTTATTGGACAGGTGTCCAATAACTGCTTGGAAATAGAATATATAAGCGTAACCTATACCGAAAATACCGCCAAACTCAGTTATTAAACAGCTGTCTAATAATTGAAAAAGTGAGGTTACTCATGCCAGTCATTGGACATCCCTTAAACTCTAACCTCACTAAAGATATTTTTCGCCTGGAACCTTCAAACACCCTAATCACGTCTTCAGGTATGACAATTATCCAAACACTTTGTTGCAACTTTTTATAAAAAAAAATAATGTCGATACTGCGTGCGCAACAAAATGGACCATTCAGAGATATATAAATGGTGCCATCGATGACGTTATTGATGAAGTAATAGAACTAGAAATCTTGTTTTTATTTATTAACCGATTTCAAAAAAGGAGGAGGTTCTCAATTCGTCGAGATGTTCAGCGATAATTCTTTAACACGGTGTCCGATTTCAATAATTGTTTTTTTGTTAGAAAGGGGCTACTTGAGGGGTGGTCCCATATAAATTAGGTCAAAATCTAATAATTGGGTCCATGAGAAAATCCTCACTCTTCATTTTTTATGTATGTTTAGCGATAATGCCTTACCACCTTGTCCGATTTATATGATTCTTTTTTTGTTAGTGAGGTACCCCCTCAGGGGTGGTCCCATATAAATTGGTTAAGATGTGGTGATGGCATCTGCACGTTTTTAAAGTCAGTTTTTTTTTAATTTTTAATTTCTAATACTTGTTTAAATCAAACTGTCCAATAATTGCAATGGTAACTGGGTGGTTTACCCTATTTTGTAATCGCAGCAAATGTCAAATTATTATGCAACTGAGTAAGAAAAGTTGATTATGAAGTGAAAATAAATAAAAATGCCTCTTTTGGTTAAATCTAAAAATTTCAAAATCTAAAAATCTAAAAATCTAAAAATCTAAAAATCTAAAACTCTAAAAATCTAAAAATCTAAAAATCTAAAAATCTAAAAATCTAAAAATCTAAAAATCTAAAAATCTAAAAATCTAAAAATCTAAAAATCTAAAAATCTAAAAATCTAAAAATCTAAAAATCTAAAAATCTAAAAATCTAAAAATCTAAAAATCTAAAAATCTAAAAATCTAAAAATCTAAAAATCTAAAAATCTAAAAATCGAATAATCGAAAAATCAAAAAATCGAAAAATCGACAAACGAAATTGGAAAAATCGAAAATTCGAAAAATTGAAAAATCAGAAAATCGAAAAAACAAAAACTTGAAAATTCAAAAAATCAAATGGAAAATTCAAAAATCGGAAATCGAAAAAAGGCAATTTTTATTATTACTATTAAAAAAAAATATGCCGTAGGGCAATCAAATACAACAATTTTCTAAAATATTTGATTGGAAGTACCTACAAAAGAATGATGTCAAATAATTTTTTTACCAAACACAATTTTATAATTAATCAAGTCAAAATTTGAAAAAATCTTGTATACAACACTTTACGAAATGCCGTTTTGTGTAACTTGTTCATTTTGCGGGACCTCGCTCCGTTCGTCTCGCAAATATTTACTCGTTACACCAAATAAGGCATTTCGTAACTGGTTACATAAATAGCTATTAAAAACTTCATTTTCTTTACTTACATTGCCAAAAACAAAAAAAATTCTAATTTTACCCTCTTATCGTTAATACCCAGGCAGCACACTTTGGTATAAATTACGTATTTTTTTAGGTACTACCATACGTATGAATACGGTTGATGTACTACCAAATATATTCCTGAAAATGTCCGCCTTATAAACGTCGATTACTAAGAATTTATCCACCTATAATTAAACGTTTTTACTATACGTCTATATTAGATTTATAGTTGTAGTATATTTATACGAATTCACTTTGGTATAAAATACGTTTATTTATGTACTACAATATACGTATGGATACTGTTGATGTGCTACCCAATATATATGTGAAAATGTCCGCCCTATAAACGTATATTTTTTTATTTTTTATACGTCTAACATTACTACTTTATATACCTTTAATTATCCTGTTTTACTATACGTCTATATTAGATATATTTGTATGATTTTTATTAATGTGTAAAATGCGTCTACCTGATATTGTTTTAAATGTATTTCAAACACAAATTAAATAAAGTTATCAAAACAAAATTTCTAAAAGAGGACATGGAAAAATGTTAATATTTCTTAAATGATAGTTTGGATTTTATCCATAGCAGGTGTGTATACACCAGAAATAGGCATTACTCGTGTTTCTATTTTGGTTGTAATTGGCTTAAATATTTAGAAATTTTTTTTGATCACTTGTTATATGTACAGAACAATATTTAATTAAAAAAAAAAAATTAACAATAAAATACTAAAAAATAAATAAATACAAAAAAATAAACACTAAAATACTGAATAACAAACTAAACAAACTTTTCTTTAACTAACAAAAAATATATATGAAAATAAAAATCTTAGCTTTACACTTTGGATGTGTTGTGTCCCAGACGGGCCTTAGCTAACTTGAGCTAATCTTGCATTCGACACACCTAATCGTTCGGTCGGTTAAGTCGCTTGGTTCACCACGATTCCTATAACCAAAATGTAACTCAATTTTAGGTGAAATATTTTCTAAAAGCTCCGAAGTTAAATTTGTATTATTTTCTTGGAAATTATTATAAATAATAGAATCAAATGATATATTAATGTCCGAAGCTTTATTAATGTTATCTTCATTGGGAATAAAAAAAAATTGATTTGACTTTAAAGCATCTTGAACATTTTGCGCTATTTTTCTACATAGATGACGCAGAGACAGGGTTATTTTAGACATTTTATTAAATAAAAAACAACTGACCAAAAAAAGGAAAATAAGTATGCTTGGAATAACTAGGTAACCTAAAAAATACGTATAAAAATAAAAGAAACAAAAGTAAGGTCATGTTTTGAAGTTTCTATAGGCATTTAACACACTGTACGTACCTATAAAACAGTAGTTGTTGTAAAATGCAACAATTATTAAAGGAGTAGCTAAATTAAAACATTAATAGAAACTTACCTATGCTTTTAATCAATATCGTAAAAGCCAGGACGCCAAAGCAACAAAACGTGTACACAAATGAAAATGGACGAACCGATGAACCTGCTCCCACAAACCATTCCCTACACTGAACAATAATACTACTCATACGCATGAGTAGAAATGAGAAAAGACCGTACCACTAGTACGTCATCCTCCATCCGCCATCTAAAAATAGTTCCATGTGTATGGGGAATTTGTTATAAATATAACAGGTAATATAATTAAAAAAATATGGATGTAATGTAAATAAATATATCTATAAGCTTTTAATTTAAATAAACCTAAATATATACATATTATTTACTTCTGTCTACTAGTTCATCGTAAACTGGTATTATGCGTTTAAAGTGACATATTTAAACGTAGAATAATATAGGTATATTAACTAGTATCGACAAACAGAAGCGTTTAATTTATCTGTTAAAAAACGTTAAGTATAAAAATGGTAGATGGTAAACGTTTAAAAAATCAACCAAGACGAAATTTAAACGGGAATTATAAACGAAGAAAACATATTGTAATATAATATAAATTTATACGAATTTAATTTAAATAAACCTAAACGTATATTTAGGCCCACTGTATATAAATAGTTCATCGCAAACTAAAAATAGTCGTATATTGTTAATTATATTTAAACGTAGAAAAATTTACAATTATATGCCATAGGATGTATATAAAAAACGTATAATATATCGTTTAAAACACGGTATGTATAATAATCGTAAACTGTAAACGTATACGGAATCAACCAATACCAAAATTAAACGAGTATTACGTATAAAATACGTTAGTTATACTAATGTGTGCTGCCTGGGTAATGAAGATATATGAATATTATTTTAATATTACTTTTTCTCTGTTGAAAATATTATCGACATCATCATTTAATTTCAGTTTTTCCAGAAATGCATAGAAATCGTATTTTTGTGCAAATTTTAAAATGGAAATCCATATTTTTTATGTCAAAATTGGATTGCTTGAACATTTTAGAACAAGGATTCCAATATAAGAAAATTCCTGCGTTCTGCATAAACGATATTTGAAACGGATATGTCAGCTTTAATTATTGCTTTATTGAAACACAAGAGTAGGTTGGCGAGATCCTAGTTCTAGATTATCTTAGAATTATCGTTAAATAAGAAAGCAGTCTAACAACTCATTAGTTGGAACCATAAATACACGTTGGGAATTTTTAGAAGTGAATAAACTCTTATAATATAGTTATAAAATGTATAACTGTAAAATAGTATCAAGGGAAGAGTAATTTGTGCAACAAGATTGGATATGATACGGACAATCCACTCGAGTTGTATAGTATATTTGTTAGAAGTATTAGAAATTAAAAATTTAAAAAAACCGACTTAATCAAATTTATATGGGACAACCCCTGAGGTACTGACAAAAGAAGAATCATATAAATCGGACAAGGTGGTACAGCATTATCGCTAAACATACATAAAAAATGAAGAGTTTGAGGATTTTCTCATGGACCCAATTATTAGATTTTGACCAAATTTATATGGGACCACCCCTGAAGTACCCCCCTTTCTAACAAAAAAAGAATCATTGAAATGGGACACCGTGTTAAAGAATTATCGCTGAACATACATAAAAAAAAAAATATTGCGACAAATTGAGAACCTCCTCCTTTTTTGAAGTCGGTTAAAAATAAACTAAACCTTACTACTTTACGGCGACCAAAGAATGTCATCTGATAACAATAATTGAAGGCCATACGAATAAAACTAGAATTGTTACAAAAAATTTCGGTTTTTTTAATAACAATGTAAAAATTATGTTAAACCAGTATTGTACTTTTGGTGAGCCACTGTATGGGCTACGTTGATAGTGGGATATAAAACTCGGGGGATTATAATCTAGGTAAAAATACATTCAAAATAAGATATCATTCGACCCCTCTTTCCATTTAAGATTTTAGGGGTGAGTCTCAATCCCTATAGAAGGTTTCCGATCAGGGGACGAAACTGGAAAAAAATGATTTGTCCTAAAATCGAAAATTGACGGGTCCGAGCGTTTTTATTAGGGCTCGGAATGTTTCAGATTTTTGTATTCGAATATTTGTTTGAAACTTTATCCGAATACTCATATTATTCTCTATTCGAATATTTCTAAGTATTCGAATATTCGACTATTCGAATATTTGACTATTCGACTATTCGAATATTCGAGTATTCGACTATTCGAATATTCGACTATTCGACTATTCGACTATTCGACTATTCGACTATTCGACTATTCGAATATTCGAGTATTCGACTATTCGAATATTCGAGTATTCGAGTATTCGAGTATTCGAATATTCGAGTATTCGACTATTCGTACATTCGAATACTCGACTATTCTACTATTCGAGTATTCGAATATTCAAATATTCGAGTATTCGAGTATTCGAGTATTCGAGTATTCGAATATTCGAATATTCGAATATTCGAATATTCGAATATTCGAATATTCGAATATTCGAATATTCGAGTATTCGAGTATTCGAATATTCGAGTATTCGAATATTCGAGTATTCGAATATTCGAGTATTCGAATATACGATATTCGAGTATACGAGTATTCGAATATTCGAGTATTCGAATGTTCGATTATTTGATTAACGTATAATTCATACCGGTTTGTTTTGATATAATGCTTAGTTCTTAATTGATTCCACAAATTACTGGTATTACTTCTGTGTATGACATTGTAAGTACATAATTTACACTACACACGATTTTCTTTTTTATCGATGTAAAGCCAAATCTTACTGCGTTCTGAACTCATATTTAACACCTGTAGCGGGCAAACGTTGACTGACAGACATACACACACTAATATGAATAAAATAACTAGTAATAGTAAGTTATAACTTAACAAAAATAAACAAGCGTGTGAAAAGTGCGAATGTGAAACAACCAAATACCAAGTCAGAATTTTGTTAGTCATTTTTCTTCTACCTTTATTTTTAAGCAATAGATAAAAAAGAAACATTTAAATTAGGTATATAAAATTCAAAATATATATCCGAATATTTGAATATTTACAGTATTCCGATATTGAAGTGTTCGAATGGTCGAATATTCGAGTATCGAATACCTAGTTCAATTAGTCGAATATTGAGTATTCGAATATTCAACTATTCGAATATTCGACTATTCGAATATTCGACCATTCGATTATTCGAGTATTAGAATATTCGAATATTCGACTATTCGAATAATTTCGATCTAAAAATATCGAATTTTGAGTATTCGAATTATCGAATTAACCGAATACAATTCCGAGCCCTAGTTTTTAGTAAATAACCTGGTTTCTCGCCAGCACTACTAGAGAGCTGTTTCTGACTCTAAATTAATAGTTACGAATTTATCTTTAATAAGATACGCCACTGGTATCGACAGACTTGTTGCGTGTAACAGCAGCGTTGCCAGACGAGATCTAGAATCACAGTCTGTGTTCTTTTAATCCGTATAAAATATCTTGTTTCTCTTTTCCAATAATTGGGACCGAACAAATGATACGTTATGAATGAAATGCTTCATCTGTTGTTTCTTTTATCTAAGGATAGTATTGATAAGAAACTATTTTAGTGACGAATCAACATAATATAAAAACTACAAAATACAATGCAGATGGTTGGTCTTAAGCTATGGCTCAAAACGTACAGTCTGCTGAGGGCCACATCCTCTGAACTATATGTTAATTCTAAGACCAAAATAAATACGAGTTTAGAACTAAGCAAATATATAATTAATATTTCTGGAACGAATCACTTATATTTTTGGCAGCAAGCATAATATGGACTCAGAAATATATTTAATAAGATTGAAGATAACATTCAAAACTTATTTTCATGTATGATAAATTACGGGCAGCATAGTATTTTGGCTGGTTGATGATGATGATGATAATGTTAACGTAAAAATCAAAATTTATTTTTTATTTTAAAACAGCAGTTCTCACAATCGATAGCAGTACACACTAAAGGAATTGAAATAATGCATACACCATCAAGCTTATGAATAAATAATGAAGAATGTAGGTAGTTCACGTAAACCGTCCTTGAAAATACTTCTCGCCACGATTTATCAATTGTGAATTTCAAAACAATAGATTGTGATCGCTTTAGGGAAACTCATACAGGATGTTTCAATTCCAACTAAACACAAAAAAAATCTATAAGAATATAATTATAATGGAAAAGTAAGATGTTGCTTAGATTAATGCAATTTTATTAAGGTTCATTGTATGAAACATTCATTGTGCTATGCATAAATTGGTCTAAACGTCATGTCAATATTATTTTCTTGAGCTACTTTATAACTAAAATTTCGCATAAATTTTTATTAAAAAACAGGGTATTACATTTTCTAATTTAAACAGGTTAAAATTATCTACTCTCTTAATACTACAAACACATCTGCCAAGTTTATTTAAAATCATCTATAGAATGTTTATCAGAAACCCTGAATCTTAAAAGCCATTTAGAGCATATAAAATTTTAGTCATAAAATAGGCATTCTTCAATGTTGACCGGACATTTAAGAACACCCTGTATATTATTTAAGTAATTTATTGTGACACAAGTTTGTTGAAATCTAATTTTATTAAAAAAGGACAATTCACTGAGGCAACAAACCATGCCGAACAAATCCACATTTTTAAACAGAATTTCATTAACTATAAAAAATCTGAGAAAGTAAAATGGGTATTATATATTTATAAAAGAATTAATGACTAAGTCAAATTTGGAGGTGTAGTCAGACATTGCTTCAAAAAAAGTTAGCCAAAAGAAAGTGAAGATATTATTAAACAGCATCCAAACCATGTTTGTATTGAAGACGAGCCTGCGGCTACAATTTTTGTATGACATTAATAATCTACAAGTTTAATATGACGTATTTTTAAATAATTAACATATGGAGACCTGTAATTACGCAATAATAATGAGGAGGAAAACAAATTTTATAACAAATACTTTTTTTATAAAAATCGTGAAGTGTATTATTTAATTCTTCAAATATTCATTAATTAAAAAAAATATTCTGAAAAAAACCAGTGACGTATTAGTAGAATCATACGATCTGGTAATTTTAGTTGGCGAATTAGGCATTCTAACGACCCGTCAACATTGCTGCCTGTGGCCTTTGACAGGGCCAGTAGTTAGGATTCACCGGTTCTGGAATAAGAGGAGAGAGGTCATTAGTGTAATTTTTTTACAATTACCCACCAATAAGTACCCCACACGTGTACCCAATGTAAGTACCCCCTACCACGCACCCAGATAGTAAATGGGTACATACTCATTGGAGTGTATTAAGTGATCGTTTTAATAACTAAATAAAGTAAGAAATTAAGAATGTATATCATATATGTAATATACATGAACAAAAAAAAAAAAAAAGAATAAATTCATCAAATCAACAGATATAACGGTTAGTCGTTTGCTTGGTACCAGGCGAAGGATGATTTGCGCAAGATGTTTAGCAAATATTTAATTTCTACTTTTTTACATTATATAGTATACCATAAAATCAAAAATATAAATAATCATGTGCATATCAGTAGTTATGATTAGCCAGTTCTGGTACAAGGTCAGAGGCAATTATGTAATTAGTAATTACCCTAAGTACCCACCACCACCCTTCACGCAATTAGCAAGTACCTCCCAATTACTCCATACATCATGTAGTGAGTGTATTTGCATAGTAAGTATTTTTCAATTAACCTATACACCATATGTAATGAGTATCGTAAGTACCTCTTATTACTCCATACACATTGAAATGTAATGAGTGTATGTACCTTGTATAAATAGTAATTGCTATGCATGTCATGAAGTGTAATAAGTTTAATCTAAGTATCTCTCGGTTATTACTATTGTAGCGTACATAGCGTTTTGTATCCCTAAGTACATTCTAAATAATAGACATAATTGTTTTTCATAAATGGAAGATGAAGTCCGCACATCCTTGACTCTCAACCACCATGAATAGAGTGAGAAACCGGCCAGGCGCAAGCATACACGGCAAAAATATCGAGGAAGGAGCTTAGAAAAAGTGGGGGATTTAGTTAACAAGTACTTCCCAATTCTGTACCCACTGTACTGAGTCTAATTGCATAGTAAGAAACTTTAAATGTGCAATGAGCATCGCAAGTACTTTTCAATACTCCATTCACATGTAGATACCTTGTATATCATGTGTAATAAGTTATAGTAAGTACTCCCCATTACTTCAAATACAATGAAGTGGTATGAGTGTGAGTACCTTATGCATAGTAATTGCTATGTATATCATGAAGTGTAGTGAGTTTAATCTAAGTACCTCTCGGGTATAACTATTATACCATACAGAGCGTGAATATCGAAGGAGCTTAGAAGAGGTGGGGGATTTTTGAGAGGAGATATAGTAGCGTACGTATCCAAAAAGTTTAAACATCGTGAGCTTCCACAATATAAGGTTTCAAAAACGGCTAAAAATATCTTATTTCGATACAAAATACATACAAAAACGAAAAAAAAATAACATCAGAATAATTACAATATCTTTCTGAAAGACAGCAAAAATTTAAAATAAGTAAAATGCAGACACATTGGCACACAACGTTTTCAACTAAACTACATATTATGTTTGGATTAGTGGAGATCTACGTATAATACGCAAACCTCGAACTCAGGTAAAAAAGGGATATGGGTACTTAGGGGGTGGGGGTACTTACTGACGGGTAATTGTAAAAAAAATTGATTACACTAATTACATCTCTCTTCTTGCTCCAGAACGGTTCCAGAACTAGTAGGATCATTGATATTACAGTTTTATAGATCGCTTGAAGCGAATCACATTGCGGGCGGCCATATTGCCTCGCAAGTGCATATTAATCAGAACCGGCTTAGCCAAAATGTGTTTAAAAACAATTTTTTAGTAAATAAATAATTACCTACATTTTTACTTCAAAGGATAAGTTTGTTTATTTTCAAAAACATATGGATGATCAATCTATATAACTATCTAAATCATTCCTGTCCAATCCACCAGGTCCATGTATACTATTAGGTTGTATATATCCACCAAAAGTCTCATAATAATATATAATAACGGTATAATGTATTAGAATATGTAAGTTGTTGAGCTTTTAGAAAAGTTGTTGCACCGCCGGTATAACTCTTATTTGTATAACTTTTTGTGTTACTTGGGACACTACTACAGCTGATGTCACTCACAGAGCGAATAATGAAAGAAAATAGACTGATTGGGGTTTGAATGATGAGCGTACATCGAAAAATAATTGCAAAAAATTAAAAAGAATTCATGTTTTCTGTTATCAATTACTTTAGGTAGAGGAAGAAGAAATTACAAATGTACGTTTTCCTAGTGTTCGTCAACGTCTTTGAAAGAGTTTTTTGTTTTTGTGTTTCTATAAATATTTTATTTTTAAATTTAATGTATGGCTCTGTCTTCTTGTTCATATTTTTCTTTTATTTCACACCTTCTGTTTGTTTTTTAAAAATATGTGTTTTAAGTTTCTTTTTTTTTTTATTTTAGTTTTTGTCTTTTTTGTTGGGTTATTTTATTTATTAGAAACTTTTGTTAATTTGTATTCTTTTTTTCATTTTCTTTGTTTTTCAACAAATTCTAATTTTTTTCAAAATTTTGCACCCCCCACCCCCCTATAGAATTGTGTAACGACGCCCATGGGTATATGACATAAATATTTAACGAAAAGTTAAAAATACGCGATTCAACACATTAGTATATAGTATATAGTATAGTATAGTATATAGTATATAGTAATTCTAAAAACTAATTTGAGTAATTCATTATAGGTGCTACTTGTGAATTAAACTTGCATTGTTTGTAGATTTTGTGGGTCCGAAACTACTTTTGTCATTATTAGACATTTCCATTCCATATTGGTTCACTGACTTTTAGTTGAGTTCATTGTAATTCTTATAGTTATGTAAAGATGAGAATAATAAAAAAGTAGTAGATGTATTGTCTACGATCCTAAGCGAAATTTTTGTTTTTTAAATAAACGCGATAATTAAAATGGTAATATATACAAAAATGTAGATAATAATATTAAAAAAATTATAGTTTAAAATATTGAAACTATATTTATCTCTAAATTGGCCACCATTAAATATTTTAAATACCTATCATTAATTACGTTTGGTCAGAAGATTAATTATTTAACTGTCCTTAATAATAATTAAATTACTTAATTATTATAGGTGTATAATTATTAGCATTAAATTTTTGTAAGTAATTTTGCCACACATTTTTTTTGCAGTGATTTATTGGAAACCAAAGTACAAAAAATCATCAGATTTAATTGTTCAAATAATAAATTGATGAAATTATTTTTAATATATCTAATTATTTATTATAATATTTTGGTAAAAATTAATTTAACTAGTAATAAATTTGAAGTATATTGTTTTTTTGCAAGTTTCGCAAATTAGGGGTAATTACTGATCTTCTTTTAGTATTTTAAATTGTTTGTTTATGGATTGACGTCCACGAATGAAAATAAAAACTTTGTAATGTATTACAACGTTTATTTATCCAAACAGTTTGTTATTAAATTTATTTACATTACGAGACAAATTTATTTTATAGCTTAATTTATTTCTACTTAATAAAATACTAATTTACTATTACATATATTTATCTTTAACTAAAACCTACTACACAAACAGCAAAACAGCCTATTTATAGACATAAATGGCTTCTAGAATGTTCTAGCTAAGTTGACCAATAGTTTTATTGAATTTTATTTCTTTTAATTTAGTTTTTTATATTAAGGTTATCTTTATTTTTATAGACAGTTACCAACAGTTTTTGGTCGTATAAAAGTCTAATGTAAAAAACATAACATGATTTCTATGGAATACGTTTTTTCTTTACCATAAACCATTTTTAAGACTCACTTTTGTATTATATTCAGATAATCTAAATGACATCCCCATCCTATTAATTTATAATATTTTGCGACTGAACTAATAAAAAGTAGGTATATTATTTTTGAATAGTCAATATCCAAAAAACTTTTCAGAAACTTAAAACGATGTAGGAATCATCGAATTCTTTTCAAAAACATTTTTGGCATGTGTGTTTCATTTGAGGTGCCTGTCTATTATTGTTGGGATCTGAAGATAAGCGATACGCCTTCTACTGTGAACTAATGAACTAAATATAGTGGCCATTTGACATTTGACGTTTTGTTTATTAGTCAGGGCCGGCCCCAGGGTAGGGCGATCCGGGCGGCCGCCCGGAGCGCAATGATCTAGGGGCGCCAAAATCATGGAAAATGAAAATAAACTGATAAAAAAAATTAAGTTTCAGACTTTTATAAAATACACTAAAAAGTAAAGAATATTTTTTTATCATTCTGATATCATATCAATAAATTATTTTTCATAATATTGCATTGTCATCGGACCCCGTGTAAGTATACCAAATTTCATTGAAATCGGTTCACGGGAATTTTCTCAAAAACGCGTTGCAAGATTTGACTTATAGTTGACAAGATTAAGAGGCGGTAGGCGGAATTTATCATTTTTATTTCTAAGCACATAATTCAAATAATATAATATATTTAAACATTAAGGCAAAATCTAGTTGAATTCAATTCAACATGACAAAACCACTCAACCACCGCCTTTCAAGAATTGACAAGTTTTTCGGCCCGTGGCAACACCATTGTACAGGAAACAACAATTTTGAAACCAAGCGAAACAAGATCTAACAGCCCTTTTTAACTGCATATAAAAAGGAAGTAGACCTAAAACAATGCATTATTTGCCACTAGACTTCGGCTGGTGCGAAATAAAATAGTTTAAATTGTTAGTGCAAAAAAGCTTTTAAAAAAGTGCTTGTGCAAATTGTTCAGTGCGTTTGGCTTCTGTGAAGGTAAGTGTTTTAATTTTTGTTTTCATTTTTAAAAACTAAAAAATCCATCAGACATAAGCCCAAAAAAGGGTGGGGGGTAGATTTCAAAAATTAGAGTTTACATCAAAAAATGGCTTGTATGGTATCAAATGAAAGGTAATTGAGTCTGAGTTGAATGAAATACATTTTTTTTAAGTCAGTGGCGCACAAGGGATTTCAGAAATTATAACCCAGACAGCACACCAAATCCTTTGGATATCTACTGAACATGCCAATATCCACTGAATGTCCAGTCTATGGTGGATATCTATTTTATATCCATAAAATGTAATTTATAGACATGCAAATGTCCATAAATAATAGTAATTATATAGCAAATTATTAAAAAATTACGCCATTGTGCTCGCCATTGTGGCTAATAGTACCGTTCAGATATTTAAAATTAATTTTTTTAAGGTGTATTCAATATCCCATGGACATCCACATATATCAAAGTCTTAGCGCGGACGCAAACCATCGTGGATATCTACTAGATGTAATTTTTGATTTTGCTTTCTAAGTATAGATGGCGATACCACTTTCGTATCTACTCATGCTCAACCCGCCATAATTGAGTTGATCGAAAAATGTTTCGCATTAAGACTCTATTAGAGACTGGAGTCGAGAATTTCCATTTATTGCTGAAGAGTCCTAATAAGGATGACTTTTTCCTTAGTGGGCAAACTCAAAGGCAGATTGTTGGAAATATTTTTTATCTCTATTTTCTTTCGACGTTATTCAATAATCATTTGGTTACTTATGAATGTGTACTAAAGATACCTATAAAATATTTTGCTGAATATCTGAATTCTATATCCTGTGATATAGACGGACATTTGGTTGGATATCCACAAAATATATTCTGTGGATATCTCTGGGATTTCTTGTATTGTCTGGAAGATACTAATTAGATATTTTGCTTAATATCCATAGGATATCTTCTATATTCTGGATATAGACGGACATTTGGATATCCATATTAGATCCACGGAATATTTCTGATATCCTGTGGATATATTGGATATCCACAAAAGATATTCTGTGGATATCTTTGGGATTTGGTGTGTTGTCTGGGAATTTAAATCAAATCATGGCTTTTTTTGATATCAGTATTATCTTTTATTTTAATTAATTTGTTCCAGAAACCAAAATGTCTGATGCTAAGAGAAAACCCTCTGGGAGCGAATTTAAAAGGCGGAGATTGAACAAGTAAACACAGCTTCAAAAACAGTCAGATGCGCTGCAGAACTTCTTGAAAGAAGGTAGTTTCAACGCTCCCACAACCGACCAACATTTGAATAACGCCCAGCACCTAGATACTGACTTTCCGGATATGGACCCCCCTTTGGACGCAACCGTCACCATTACTGAGCTAGGTAAGTCATCTCAAACGAGTTTGGCGAATAGTGACTGTACTCCCGATGCAAGTAAAGTAGAACAGGGATGCGTTCAGAAATGGAGAGCATCAAATTTTCAATCGTCCAGACAAAATTCGTCGGAACGTTTATTTTTGCCGGATAAATACGAACGGCAAGTGCAAAGTATTGTCAAATCAAATTTTCGGTTGTCTTTTCTGTTATCTGAGATTGTAGGAATTATCAAAAATTAGTAAACATCAGTGACGTCCACATATACTTTGTTATGTAAAAATTCAATTCATTACCTTTAATTGTATCATAAAATTTTATCATTTTCTAGGAAATTAAATACTAGGTGGTTCTCTTAGGTTAATTAGGGTTATGATATACTGCGCAAGTCGAGTAAAAATTACCCTACTCAACACGGTGGGTAAAATTTCTTCATCCTGACGCGTTTTTCTTTTAAATAGGAACGGCTGGGGTAATTCGTCCAGATAAAACGTTCCATATTTAGGAACCCTTTTTAGAATTTAGACAACGTCCGGACGCATTTACCCTACATTTCTGAACGCACCCCAGATGACATTTGTGGTAAGATTTGTCTCCATACAGGAATCAGAGTCTGAAATTCAAGTTAATATCATCGAACATTTTTTGGGTTTTCTACTCATTGAGAGATCAACAGCTAATGAATTGTCGGAGGTTTTACTAGAAAAGCTAGAGAAAAATAGGCTTAAAGTAGAAAACATGCGCGGTCAAGGGTATGACAATGGTTCCAATATGAGAGGAGAAAAATCGGGAGTACAAACAAGAATCAGAAATATAAACCCCAGAGCATTTTATGTTCCATGCAGTAGCCATTCGCTAAATTTGGTTGTAAACGATATGGCAAAATCCTCGTTTGAGGCAGCCAACTTCTTCAATATTGTTCAAAAGTTATATACATTTTTTTCTTCATCTTCTTTTCGTTGAGCAATATTACTGAAATATATTGATACTTACACCCTAAAACCATTGAGTGATACGCGATGGGAAAGTCGAGTCGACTCATTAAAAGCTCTGCGGTTTCAAATTGGTCCAATTCACGATGCTTTGTACATCATATATGAAGATTCAGAAATCGATAATATGATCAGACACGAAGCAGTTCAAATTTATATGCTCTGTTGTGATCTGGTACAAAATTTTGAGTCATATTAACCCCCCATCAGCAAACCTTTGGAAACTGTATATTTTAATATGTCACAAGCTATTGATATGCTTAGCAACTGCAAACTCTTCTTTGAAAACCTGAGATCAGATGAAGCTTTTCAAAGCATAATTTCAGAAGAAACCGAGCTTGCTTCAGAGATTGACGTGGAAGCTAATTTCCAAGGACACCACGTCATCCTGTCAGAAGCAAAACAAGATTTTTGTATGAACACATATGAAACACACTTGTTGTGTGCCTCAATAAATCTCTGAAAAAAAAAAAAAAAAAAAAATGACACTTCTATTATATTTCATCTATTTCCTAAAGCTGGTAAATGTATTTAAAAGTTTGTTCCCGGTATTTTAAAGACGATGATTATTTGCCGAGGCAATATAGATTTTTTATTTTACCTTTTTTTTGTATTTCAGATGCCTCATCTCAAGTGAAAATAAATATAAAAAAAAACGCTGTGCCTTCCTGCCAGTTTTTAAGGAAATGTTTGACTATTCTGTTCGATCAACATCAAAATCAATTTAAAGAAAGTTCAATCAGTGTTAAATGTGATAGTGAAAACAAACAAGTCATAGTTGAGAGTGATTTGTTTCAAGATAGCCTAGATACTCACACCGAACAAGACATAGAGGTTGCAAATACTCTTTTGCAGTTAGTAAAAAGTAGGGTGATTAGTAATGTAGGTACAAGTAAATATAGATAAAAGCAGGCAATTTTTAAAGTGTATTGACAAACATACAAACAATTTCAGATCTTTTAAAATCTGACAAAGAGTTGTGTTTATTCACTGGCATTAAACAACTTAGACATACTGAATGTACTAGAAAATACAGTGAAATCAACTGAATGACTTCGGAAGGTGGCCTATGAGGTATTCTAACTCAATAAAGAACGTTTATTATTATGTAAACTGGCACATTTTGGAAAAATAAAAATTATTTGATTTTTATGTTTATTGCTTACAATAATATCCTCTTGTACCAACAGATTTAACTATCCCATTACAGAATAATATACGTAGCATCTCCTTCAATATTGTTAATATTTAAAGAAAAATTCTGCATACTTCTGTAGTAAGTGTGGTAAGAAAAAAACAGGTCAAAATATTTTTTAACCTAAAATTTTTTGATAGTAAAAGTAATTAATGATTAAAAATAAAACTGACCATTAATAATACAATTAAATTTAAAAGTTTAAAACTACTATAAACTACAATATAAAATCATCATTAATATAAAATTAAAGTCCAATTTCGCAATTGCTCATTTTTTTTTATTTATTTTTAATATCTTTAGAACAATGAACCCAAATTATGCAATGTACACTCTAATGGTTTCTTAATAACAAAACGCCGATTAACATTAAAAAGTATTTTTTCTGTGAATAAATTTGCAATTAGCACTTGAAAAAACATACATTTCTATCAATTCTTACGTAATAAATTCACTTATAGCGTAATTAAAAATGATTACTTCTGATAAATAATTGTATTTAATTATATTAAAAGGTGCAGCTACCTAACTCAGGAAAATAACTCAAGAAAATAGACACAATTCATAAAAATTTGGTTTTATACAAATAATAAAAAAAAAAAATAAGCAAAATACTGTTTCAGAAAAGTGCCATATCATAAAAACCAACTTCAAAAATAAGAATAAGATACGTGACATTTACGAAACAAAATAACAAATGACAAAAATGACAAATGGGTAACCAAAACCGATGACTCATTCATTCCATTGGCTTTATTTCATGATGTCACCAATCTGAACTGCTGTCAAAAATACTGTCATTTTAACTTTGTTTACCATAACTAGAACCATACCCCAAAGGAAAATACCTAATGTTATTCTCAAGCGGATCACCACACAAAGCATGTATCCTCTAGAGACCCCACGCCAATGTTAGACATTAAAACCAAAGAAGCGCCACTTTGGTTTGAGTTTGGAGTAGGAACTAAAATGACAATTGACAGATAGCGGTAAATTTAAATTGTAATTTTTAGTAGTAGGTAGTTCTAAATTAAATTTTAAATGATTTCCACATTAATTATTTTATAAAATAAAGTATGAAACTAGTAAGTTCAAAACTTTTATTTTGCAAAATAATTTAGGTCGATATAGTGCCAAATTTGGGAAAATGGTTCGTTATAACGGGTCTGATGTGGAGAGTTGATTGTATACAATCTGAAATCTTTAAAATATCAATATATTTAAATGTGAAGAGACTAGGATATTACATTTGGTTAACACTAAAGGTATTTTTTATAAATGTCTTTTTACCTGAGGATAAATGTAATATTGGTATTGGATTAAAAGGACTATTCATTAACTGATAAAAAATATTTTTCTAGTCCAGTGATAAATTGCATAGATAAATTAATAAAGAAGATAGTCGGATCCCGTGTTAATTTTTGGAAACAAACAGTGCTGCGAATTAGTATGGAACGGATTTTTTTTTAACTACACTGGCTGATTGACTTGCCAGTTAGAGGCCGAATAAGAAAGAGAAGAATAAAAAAAGAAGAGCTTTAAGCGAACCGCGGTTCATTCAAATATAATTTATTATTTATTTACATTTTTTTGGCATTCATTACTCTAAAAAAAACTAATATTTACATCAAAATAATGCATTTAACATAAATATTAGTTTTTTTTCGTAATAAAACCCCAAAAAATATTTACATTAAAATAAAATATTTGAAACATATATTTTAATTATTTATTATACAGTAATACATACATACATGAGCTCAATAGTAAATAACAATTGTAAGTAAAATGAATAGTAGGTAGTCTCCCCCATTCTTGGAAAAATGGACCATATTTTGTTGGGTGTCCCGTGTTTCCTATAAAAACAAAACAAAAAGTGTACATATGTCTTATTGAACAATTTCTCTTATCAAATATTAATAAAATACAATTTTTTCTCTTTAGGACTTAAATTTCTGACTACTTTTATTTATTTATTGTTTTTCTTCGTTTCAAGGGTCGTTCAAATTGTTCATCACTAATTATTAAGTTTGCAACTAATTTCTTGTTTTTCTTATGCTGCTATATTTGTGCTTCGGCCTCAACTTATTCTAAAATCTAATTCTCAGGTTGTATATTGGAACTGGATACTGGATGCACAATTATCTAATGAAATTGGTCCAACTAAAAGTTTACGTTTTGATGAAACCCTACTAAAAGACTCAGGCAAAAATGGTCCGCACAAAGATAGCGAGTATTATTATCTAAAGTTAAATTTAAAGTCTTAAACCAGTTCTGGCAAATTTTAATATGGGAAGGAAAATGAAAAAGGTTTAATATTTGATTATCCAACTTTCTGAATTTTAGAATAATATACTTATTTGAACAATTAGGAGCTGAACAATAATACTCTCGAGAATACTTGACTATACCCGGGCCAGACATTTCTTGTTTCAAATATAAAAACAGATTTGAAAATCTATGAAATATGAAATTATATAAGGTTAAGAAAACAATGATAAACAAAGTCCTTAAATAAATCTACACACCTTTAATATTAAATTAAATTGCTAATACTTACTAATTACATCAAATCAACACTGTTTATCTTCTTAAAAATAACTTGCCGATCTTTAGAACTTTCATCATAATTCATAAAATAAGTTTTAACATTCATATTTGGCCTTCCGCCATCACGGTTTTTCATTTTTTACGAGGTTGTCAACTCCTTCTTTTAAAAATCCCAGCAATAGTATGGACATTGTATGGATGCTATGGTGCGCATGTAGATTGATAAAAAATTAAAGTAAGATGAATTTGAAATAACTCTCATCTCATGAAAGTTTACGGAAACCGGCAACATCGCTTTCATACTATTGCGACGGTGGCGCTAACTAATAGTATGCTGGGAACTACCACGTGTTGACAGTGGCGTGCATTTAAAAAATTCATCTTGTTTTATTAATTTATCTATGATAAATTGATTATCAATTAGGTGTACCTGTTTGTCTTTTTTATGTTACATGATGTATCAATGAAGTTTTTATACAAGTTTTCAACGTAGCACCAAAATCATTGCAAAACATAGTAGGAAATAGAAAAACAAATCATCACAATTTTGCAAATAACTAAGACACTATAAACAGAAACCAAAATCCAAAGCCAACAAAAAAAAACTACTAAAATCAGATGAAAAAATCGAAATACAAAAACATAAATACACGTCATAATCTTTGGATTCTTTGGTTAAGTTTCACCCATAAAAAATGGAGGAAAAAGACACAATTTCACCAGTAGCTCCATCTAGTGTTTGGAGCAAATAGCATAACCTCTATGTGCTTTGTGGATCACCACGAGTTGATTCAAAAGGGACGAGCTGGCGGAGAGTTACTGAATACCACACTTTGACGCGTTTGGTAACTTTGACTGATTTTATTAGTATTTATTAAATAAAAATTGATAGTATATAAAATTTTTGGAACTACTAGTTAAATTATTTATGCAATAAAAGTATGTTAACAACGCATTGTTCCTTTGATAGAATAAAAACGTACCTACCCTAAAACATTTAAATTTAAAAATTTTCACGTCGTAATTTCTCTAGACCTATAAGTAGTTATTGACCTCGTTTTTAGCATTATTTTACATAATTTTTGATATGTATGGTATATTGGGCACATATGTAGAACGAGAATTTAAAATAATATAATAAATATCGATTTTGCTATAATGGCAAATTATAATCAAATTGTTTTTACTTATTTGTCATGTCATCAATGACAATAACATTGTTTATTACTGGCTATTTAAGTTGCAAAACCTTTTATCGGAACTAAAAGATAATTTCTCTAGGTATTGTTAAATTAGTAGGCCAACGTAAGAATAATAAATATTAATTATAAAAAATAATAAATGAAAATGTTAGATAACAATGTTATTCAACTAAAACATGTGTTTTCTGATGAATAATGCACTTTTACCAATAGTCAAAATTGTCCTATGAAAATCCTTACTAGATGAGAGAACAAATACAAAGTCATTTAGATGATAATCAAATTATACCATCAAATCAGTCCGGCTTTAGACGCAACTATAGTTGCAATACGACACTACTGTCAATAACTGATGATATCATTGCGGCAAGTGATAATAACCTTCTTACTATTCTAGTACTTCTTGATTACAGTAAAGCCTTTGATAGAATTAATCATCAGCTGTTGCTAGGAGTCTTGCATTTCATTGGTTTTAGCGATACAGCTTTGAATTTAGTACGTAACTACCTAAGTGATAGGTTTCAAAGAGTTAAATTACATAATCGTTTATCTTCTCCAAAAAATATAACAAACGGTGTTCCACAGGGTTCTATTCTCGGGCCTCTATTCTTCTGTATTTATACTTGTTTATTTCAAGATTGCCTTCAGCATTGCCGCTCACATTTTTATGCCGACGATACACAGTTATATATATCCTTTCCCCCTAAAGATTTTCATAATAACATTAAAAATATAACTAGGGATTTAACGGCACTTTTTCAATTATCTAATGACTACTGCCTTGATATAAATTCTTCTAAATCAAAAACCCTGCTGTTTGGTCGAAAGCACTGTCGACTTCAATATAAGGATCAATTTAAGATTATAGTAAATAATGAAACTTTACCTACTTCGGAAATATCAAAAAACTTGGGCTTATTTTTAGATACGGATCTACGGTTTGTAAAACACGTAAATCAGATTATAAAAAAAAGTATGACTAACATAAAAATGATATATGCAAATAAATACATCTTAACTCATCAAGCCAAACGTACGTTGTGCGAATCACTAGTATTTTCACATATGCATTATTGCGATTCGGTATATGGCCCTTGTGTAACACGATATGATAGTCAACGTCTTCAACGCATGCAAAATATTTGTATTAGATTAGTGTATAATTTAAAAAAAAGGCAAAGAGTGTCAGCTAAGCGATTTGAATTGTCTTGGCTATCTGTTCAGGAAGCGCGTTTTTTACACACCTGTTGTCTCTATCGAAAAATTGTCAATCTTAAAACTCCCCCCTACTTGTATAACAAAATAAGATTCAGGAGCGATGTACACAATATTAATATTCGCAGAAAGGATGATATCTCCATTCCTCGACATTCCACTGCTATGATCAAAAGTTCATTTTCATATTTAATAGGCCGTATCTTGAATCTTATACCAACAGAGTTTAAAAAATTAAGTCATGTAACTTTTAAAAATAAGTTGAAATTTTTGTTACTTCGGGGACAGCTTTTGATCGATTTTAAAATATAAAAATTAATTTGTGATTATTTGATTGATCTTTGTATATTTTTATATTTATTGCTTGAAGCAACGTTCACTAATTTTCATTGAGCTTCGTCTACTAGACTAGGTAGGTATTTATGATGTCTTTGTTATTAATTACAATTTTCATTTTTTTATGTGTATCCATTATGTATTTATATATGTACTACATTTAAGGGGTGTTTATATTTAAACTATTAATTTTGACCGGGCGTATTGAAAACCATTTTAGTCTGTCTTCTGATAGGCTACGATGAATACGATTCCTTTTCAGTATAGTAGATAATCCTTGTATTTTTGTTAAAACTTCTTGTGTTTCACTATTTTATGTATATGGATTCTGCTTCCTGAATAAATATTATTATTATTATTATTATTATTATACCCTGAAAAGTTTAATATTTGGGCAGGAATAATTCGAAACCATGTCATTGGCCCCTTTTTCATTGATGTCCATTTGAATGGATAAATTTGAGGCGTTGCTGCACGGAAAAACCTCATTAGTCCTATTTTTTCAAAATAATAGATTTTGCCGCTAAAAACTCCCAAAACACGTATACAAATAATCATTTCTTGTAAAAACATTATAACTTCCCTAAACACTGAGAATGAAATTTCGCTGATCCCATAAAAAACCTCACAAGTCCATCTTGTTTCCTCTAAGAAAGTCACATGTCCATAACATGTGACAGTTACAGAAGAAATGCGATTCAAAGCACACGTTGTTTTTTGTGATGTCTAATGTTAAATATTATTTTTTTTTACTACTAACATGAGAAATCACCATTATTTACTCCATTCCTCTAATGAGAAGTAATATTTCTCTCCCTAGGTAAATAATGATAATAAAAAAAAACCTAGGTAAATAATGAAACTAAATTTCATTAGTTTCATTTTGTTAATTTGACAACTAAACTCCCAGACTACTTGATATTTTGAAATATTTAAAAATAAGTAGGAAATAACTAAAGCTGGGTTTATCAAATCTAATCAAATCAAATATGATAATATATATCAGTGTAAACAGTAAAAATATATATTAACTAGGAAATTCAACACCGGCTTTAAAAATTATTAATTAATAACAATAAATCCATGTCATTAAAATATCAAAAATGCAATGGGATATTTCCTAGAATCATACCAAAATTTGACACATGCCAAATTTTTACATAAATAAAGCCAGTCTGATTAGAAACACGCTCCAGTCTGCTTGGTATTTCGAAATATTTAACAAATTGTTAGGAAATTACTTATGTCAAAATTAAAATTGCTAATACATTAATGTTAGTAGTAAAAAAAATTCTATATATACCTCGGCTGAGAAAGCTATTATTTACCTCGCACATTATATCCCTACCCTAGGTATATAATGTACTATTATTTACTGCTTTACTTTTTTTGGATGCGAACGCCTAAAATGTTTTCAAAACGTTTTGATTCAAGAACGTGAACGCTGTTTTACCGAATTCTATAAAATGCATGACAAAAACGAACAAGACGTATACTTGGCTGGCCTAATAACAATCAATAATATAAAGAGAGAAATATAAAGAGAAATACATACAAGGTGCGATGTTTTAATACAGAAAAGATGGTTTGTGTCAAAGCATTCGCCAGCATTCATGAAGTTACATTGCCCCGCCTAAAAAGAATTCAGTTGTCACTAGTAAAAAAGGTTGTGCACCCAGATATATGAGGGGCAAACATACTTGCCGCCCTAGAAACTATAGCAAAGAAACTACTATTCTCATTATGAATCGAATACGTACATTTTCTCCAATTCAGTCTCATTACTCATTGCGAAAAAATCCAAATCAGCTGTACCTACCATCCGAGTTAACAGTGAAAGATATGCACAAGACTTTTTTACAGGAGTACTACAAAATGTACTGGAAAATCTTTAAAACTAAATTTAATATTTGGTTATCCCCGTTCAGACACATGTGCAGAATGTGACAAATATACCATATACCATACCTTGAGCAATAAAAGGATTTCGGACGCTGATAAGGCTTCTTGCAAAATGCAAAAAGAACTTCATTTAAGAAGAGCTGCAGCATTCACCAGCAAAAAACGTGCCTACAAAGAACAGGCTAGAGCAGGCGAAATTTCCTGTATTACAGTTCATCAAATTTCTAGAGGCTTTCGACGGCTAGACAGAGAAAGCACTACTGACAGGCATCCCGACGGATTTACGCAATGAAAGTACACTCTGCGCATCAAGTATTTCACTATTTCATTCAGACGTAAATGTCAGATGTAAATTTCGCTAAAACATTTCTTTTATTTTCGTTTGTGTTTTTTGCTCATTACAGTTTAATAGAACCTAAGTATGGAGTTTATTAGCAAATTAAGAGGCCGCGTGATTAACAGTCAATCTCGCGAAATAATAGCCAATGTTATAGAGTTTATGAGAAGAGAAGGAAACTTTAATTCACCTTCAGTACCATTTAAAAATGTAAATGATCGTGTTGCTGCAGCCACAGGAGTATCTAAAAACACTGTCGTCCGCATTTCTGGAGAGAAAAAAAGAATCGATAACCGTGAGAATCGGAATTTTCATCACCAAGAAAAACTATTAAAAAACCAAAAACAGTTAATGATATAGATGAAGCTGCACAAGAATCAAATTTTATTTTTTTATTATTAGATAGCTATTTTTGTTTCTGAGTTGTGTTCATTTACAGGCTCAATTTTTTTCCGTTTCTCCTTTTTGATTTTATATGGGGTTTCAAGTTGTTTTTGACTTATTTCGACGTAAATCACAACAACACACTTTTTTAATAAAGCAAACAAGTGTTAAGAGGTATATGTACGTGTAAACTACAATTACAAAAAATTGATATGAAACCCATGAAACCACCAACAAAAATGTAAAGCTAGCTTCCGTACTAGAACATGGTGTCATTCGGCGAGATAATTTATCGTTTTGTTTAATAGATCAAGAAATGTAAATATTCCCCTGTTATTTTTTATAAAATTATAAGAGAAATAAATTTTTTTCTAAATAGTAAACTATTTCCACGATTTACAAAGGCCTACAAAAAAATTATAGGTATTTTCCGCTATCCTATAAAATTTATATTTTCTGACTCAATTTCAAAAGGTTGAAGGAATTCCAAAACACCTTTTATGGCATAATAATTATTTTCAATTCTACATACTATCATTAGCTGCTTTTAAAAACGTTCTAAGAAAGTCCAATCAGACCAATTTAATCCCTAAACTATTCCACACTTTTAAAATTTAATTACCTAAAAATATTAAAAACTATTTAAAATAACTTGTTTAGCAGACTGTACAATAGCTATCTTAGTCACACGTAGCGCGTTCTCTGTCTGGGCGTCGAACACCTCTAGAAATTTGATGAACTGTACTTTTGATTTTATGCACAATTTACCACTGCCACACATTCCCTCCAATCCAGTATTTTTTGCAAGACCATATATGGTATTACGTGTTTGGAATCCACGATTTAGGCAATAACGACGTAACAATGTATACTTACACAGAAGATATAGCAAAAAGAGATCAATCGACGTTGCTTCTATGTTATTGAACTACTTTAATACCAATGATATGTCTAGAAATTTGGTTTTGATTAGTGATGGCTGTCCGGGTCAGAACAAAAACTACACCATGTTGCATTTTTTATATGTGTTAGTTCATGGTCTTAATCTGTTTGATTCTATAACTTACCTATTCCCTGTGAGAGGTCATTCCTATCTTCCTAATGACCAGAATTTTACCCGTATTTCAAAAAAAAAAAAAAAACAACAAAAAATGGAAAGAGTTGAGACTCCAGAGGGGTGGGATAATGTTATTTTACAATCAAGAAGTAAACCGTCATCTTTTAGAGTCGACCAATCCATCATTTTTGATATAAAAAGTGCAACTGACAATTTTTTTTTTAAAAATCCAAAACCAGCCATAAACATAAAAAATGTAAGAATGTTCCGAATTGAAAATACCAATCGTTGTGTACTCCTAAGAAATAGCAACACTGGTGCATGGCGATCATCGCTTGTAGCTTCAAGAATATCCATGCAAAAAGAAATAAATTTAGAACATGCATACATTCTACCAATTCCAATGAAGAAAACCAAACAGGATACTTCTACCTCTAATACATAACCACAGCAACAAACAATTTTATAACGACTTGATTAAAAACCAGAAGAGCAAAGAACGACACCGCTGCTATGAATAATACTATCGACAATGATGATAATAGCAGTGGCTGTGAAGACTACTAAATTACTGTTAAAAAAAATTATTGTTCCTGTAACCCTGATAATGTTCTGAAGTTTTTTTTATGTTTACCTGTATTTAGAAGCTTATATGGTTAGTTATAGTGGACAATTTTCCTTTTACTTTTGATAAGAACATATTTCGTAAATTTTTCCTTTAAAAACCTCACAGGTCCATATATTTTTTTTGTTTTTTCATATTGTTTAAAAAAAAAGTAAGGGCTATAGGAGTTTTGCCTCATTCCTTATGTAAATTAACATGGGAAATCTCTAATGTGAAAAATAACAAAAAACTTAAATATCAAGGTCACGCGGGCGCGGCCATAGCTACGAAGATGGCTAACCTATTGACAGATGTCAAAAATCAATCTGTCATCTGTCAACAGTTTTGCTAACCTAACCTACGCAGGCCATAGCTACGAAGTTGGCTAACCTAATGACAAATGTCAAAAATCAATCTAACCTACATGGACACAACGATCTAACCTACGTCAGCTAACATCAACAGCGTTGAACAAATGAGGTTTTTCCGAACAACGCCTCAATTATTTAACACTGCTCCAAAATCCTGGTCAAGCAAACCGACAAGTTCCATCGAATATGATATGGTTCCAGTAATATGCAGCACCACCAAATTTTCACTAGTAATACCACTAGAGGTCAAATTATTTCCGGAAATTTTTTCGAGCTCATGAATATTTTCTAAAAATATTCATGAGCGAGAAAAAATTTCCTGATATTAATTTGACCTCGCGTGGTATTCGGTAAGAAAATTCCACGCCGAATTATGGTTGAAAATTAAATATTTTTAAAATTTATTTTTCGTTTCTCAACAATGCAAATTATTTTCTCCAAGTCACCAGTGAAACATAAAAGGTGTTGTCGCCTTGATTGTTGAGTTGTCATGGTAACTAAGTGAGACCCTAACCTCGAATATAATTTCAGTTTTGAAGTTGTCAAGCGGCCCGACGTAAAAAAATGTTTCGCTGCAATTATTTAGGCCTTCAAATTGCTTATTTCTACTCATTGTAGTTGCATGGGAATACCATTTGAAAATAGAAAATAGTATATTCTTTAATTTTACGTAAGTTTTGAATAACTACAAGTGGTAGAAAATTGTTTTTCTGCGTTTTTATTAACATGCGTTATGAGCGCTTTAAAATGGTATGAAATTCATAACCAGCGTCAGCAAGCATCAATCGTAGGAGGCTGTGATCATTGTATTTTGACAGTTCAAAACATTAAATAACTCGCGTTTTGTTGCGATAAAGAATATTGCACAGCAAGTAAAACCAACAAAATTACCTATTTGTTTAAAAATGAATCGATTTGAAAATCATACGCTATGCAAAATATGCGAGAAATTGTCTGATGTAATGATCAATCATTGCACCATGACTTACTTACTCGGATTAATAGAGGATTGTGGCTCCAACTTGAAAAACGAAAATTTGTTCCGAATTGTCCACGAATATTTGCACCTAAACTACGCAAAATTCAAAGTGCTGAATGGGAAAAAGGTGAATAAATTAGTGTCTAAATATTATATATATTTTATTAGACATAGACACATAATTCAAAGCATCCAAAGTCCTGCATTTTCGCCATTAAGAAGAAAAGAAGTGGCCGAAGAATATAGAAAACACCTTAGCATTGTAACTAAAATGTATCAAAACTAAACCTATTATGTGAACAAATAAAAACCAGTCTGTCAAAAATGGTCTGTTATTGTAAACGTCAAAAAATTTCCAGTATAATTCGCTGTTGGGTACCCCACGAGAAAAAAATTTCCACTAAAATACCTCCGTTGCCATGGTGATCTGTCAAAAACACGTATTTTGATTGGTTCAAAATTACAGGTGTGGAATTTTCAAAAAAATATCCGGCAGTACCTCGACCAAATATTTCCAAATCGGTGGATAGGGAGGCGAGGACTGATAGAATGGCCAGCACGATCACCTGCTCTGACGCCATTAGACTTTTTCTATATGTGAAAAATATGCTATACAGAAGGTTGAAATCTTCATGTTGCAGGATGTCATTTTATAATCCAAAATTAACGTGAAGCTTGAGTGAAGCCTTCCCATTCCAGAGACCGCTGTCGTATTCAAACTTTGCCTTCGTGTGATATGGCCATACTATTGTAGGTACTTATACATTTTTGTTATTTATGATTTTTTAAACAGCTAAATAAATAAATGAAAATAATTGCATATATCCTCTTTTAAATCTTTACCATTTTCCATTAACTATTGTTTTTAATTTTTGCAGGTTATTTTAAATAGATACCTATCTATTAGAAAACTATTGCTTGTAGGTATTGCTCAAAAATCTGTTTTACATTATATTTTTCCATTGCTACAAATTGGTGCATAATTTAGAAAAGATATTTAAATTATTTATAAACAACATGCTTATTATCAAATATTTCACCTACACATTCGAATAATATTTCTATTCTTCAAGGCTGCAATAACCCATGTGGTTGCTTCACTCCAAACCCAAATATTTCAAATCGAGATACTTTTCACCAGTTCATATTTTTAGAGTCAAGGTTAAACGTTATGTTGAACAAAAAAGACAAAAAATATGATTGATTATAGATTGATACATGAAAAAAGATGTTATTTTAAAAAGTTATTGTATCGCAATAATATATTCAATGTATAGATATAATAAATGGTCAATACCTTATTAAACATATTTTTTTCTATGGCTATTATAATACCAAACTACTTTTTCTCAACGTTCTTTGGTTATGAAATGAGGTAGGTACATTGTGTGTTATACAGGGCCGCGTTAAGGCAAATTGGCACTCTAGGCATACTTTTTGCCGTCCCCTCTTACCGATAAAAATTCAAGTAAAAATTTAAGGCTGGCGATCGCCCACGTTAATTCCTCGTACATGTCGAGGTTACTTTTCGCACTTCAAAATAATGTTTGGTTTTCCTGAAAGCTTGGTTTGGAATAAAAGCTTATTATTAATTGACCTAATCGGCTAGGGACAATGCAGATCAAAAGTGGGGAATCTGTGCAGTAAAAAGTTCAAGGTAATTTCACAGATGGCGCTATAAAACCTTTGTAATCGGACGCTACTAGGGTCCAATTACAATTAGAAGAACACAGCTATGTCATAACCATTACTTCGAATTTTGAATGCATATTTATAACTTTCAATAAATAAAAATTAGGTGAGTTGTTAGGTGTAAAACATTATTTCCTATATTTCTATATTATTAACACCCCACTAAACCCCCATTAGGCGGCGATAATCAATTAATTACGTTGCCAAATGATGACGTAGCTGTGTTCTTCTAATTGTAATCAGACCCTATAATAATACCAAGTTCAACAATTCTTCAAAATTATCCTGAGTCCGGCTAAAACAATATTTGTCTAACGCCTGCCGATTGCCAGTTATGAATGCAATGGTTTGAGGTAGGGGCATTATTTATTTATTTATTTATTTGGGTTACACCATCCAACAGTATAAAACCAATTACAGGATGGGCTCAAAAATAATTACAGTTACAGTATAATTTACATCATAAAAATAATAACAAAATATTAAATACTAATAATAGCATAAATATATGTAAACAAAAAATAGTTTAATAAACGTTTTTAACCATCATAAGAAAACGCAAAAAAAAACTCCGTTAGGAGAAATAATTACGTTGTCTTATGATAATTAACTCAGTCCACAATTAAGCGTTTTATTTCTTTAATTGAAATAGAAAATAAATCAACATCATTTTGAAGTTCACAAAAATTTTGATACATAAAATACATTGGAGAAAATTTTAAAATATTTGTCCTGGGTGTCTGAAAATAGAAATAAAAAGGGGAGCGAGTTCTGATACTAGGAACATTAAACATTAGTTGACGAAGTAGTTCGGGACAGTCAATTTTAAAATTTAATAATTTGTAAAGAATGCAGATAGAATTACATTTCCTGCGAGTACGTAATTGAAGGATATCAAATCTATTCAGCAAGATGGTTTGCGGAATATTGCGAGTAGGGTAGACGCCATCTAGCTTGCACCACAAATATTTGACAAATTTTCGCTGAATTTTTTCTAATGCTTGGCTATATACTTCATATCCAGGACTCCAAACAATGGACGCATATTCTAGCTTACTACGTACAAAAGCGTTAAAAATAGTTTTTAAAGTGTTAGGCTCAGAGAACTGGCGTCCATTTCGAATGACAAAACCCAAATTTCTGTATGCTTCTTTTTGAATAGTATTGACATGTTCAATAAAGTTTAACTTAGCGTCGAAAAGAACACCAAGATCTCTAAAAGAAAGACATTTATTGATGGTAATATTGTTGACAGTGAAATTATACTCAATCGGATTTAGTTTGCGAGTGAAGCTGATAGAATTGCACTTAGATATGTTTAGTGGTAAGTTGTTAGAATTACACCAAAGGTTCAATTTATTTAGGTTCTCCTGCATAATCAAACAGTCATCAATACTAGAGATTGATTTAAACAATTTTAAATCATCGGCATAGAGTAGAGTATTACATGATAGGTTTTCAGTAATGTCATTTACAAAAATGGAAAATAAAAGTGGTCCTAGAACTGAACCTTGAGGGACACCGGAAGAAGTTTTTATACAAATTGACTGAAAACCATGGTATTCAACTTTCAATTTACGATTACTTAAATATGATTCAAAGAAACGCAGAAAAGACGTAGTGAGTCCAACAATGGAAAGCTTGTTCAAAAGTATACTATGATCGAGGCGATCAAAGGCCTTGGAGAAGTCAGTATATATAGCTTCAACCTGGCCACCCCTATCAAGGTTTTGCGCAACATATTGTGTAAAGCATATCAGATTAGTCTCTGTGGATCTGCCTGGAAAAAAGCCGTGCTGTGCCGTAGATATAATCGATTTTACATGAGCGAAAAGTATTTCATAAATGACATTTTCGAAAACTTATCCAAAATTGCTAAGGATGGATATAGGTCAGTAGTTTTCTATGATAGATTTGGATCCTTTCTTAAAGATTGGACATATTTTAGATATCTTCCAATTACTTGGAAAATTGCCTTCTCGTAAGGACATATTAAAGACCATGGTTAAAGGTTTGGTTAAAATATTTGCACAATCTCTTATTAAAAATGCCGGAATATCATCTGGGCCTCTAGTATTTTTAGGTTTCAATCTTTTAAGACCTTTCATGACATCTTCTTCTGTAAGTAGCGGAATGTTACAACTGTTAATATTAACAACATTATCTAGTTTAGAAATATCAATTTTAGACGAATTAGTGTACGATGACTGAAAATATGTAGCAAATGCATTGACAATGTCTTGTGAATTATTTAAAGGATTATTATCAAAAGTCATAACATTTGGAATACTACTGCAGTTTTTCCTTGAATTTATATACTGCCAAAAATAATTGGGGTTATTCTCAATATCTGTCAAATAATTCCTGTAATTTATTGAAATGTCGCGTTTAATTTTGGACCTAAGAATACTAAACTCAGTATAAATTTCAGCCTCTAGTGTCCCTCTATACAAACGATAAAGAGATGATTTTTTCCTCAAATCCGAAATTATACTTCTATTAAACCAAGGAGGGTATTTTGAATTGCACCTTGGTACAGTTTTTGGAACATTAGCGGCAATTGCGGAATTAGAAGAGACTAAGGTCTAGGTAGTAGATGGTCACAAATTTCTAGAGAGCGCTGTGTTGCCACTTCGTGATAGGAATTGAGTCGCTGTTCACCTTCTAGTGATACGGCGTACGACGTACGAAAGAAAGAAGAAACAATAATGACATCTGACACTTAATTTAATAAAAATAAATCGTTTTGTTATGGTATGGTTTGCCTTTGAATTTTCGAAGATTTGTTTGTTAGCTGACAGTTTTAAGTTCCAAGGTAAATTTGGTAAATGAAGATACCTAGTTCGTCCAGTTTTTCGTTTTAATTACAAAGTTTTATCTATTCTAAGTAATATTTAAATGGATGATCCCGGAATAGTTAATCCCGTTGTTCAACAAGAAACAAAAAAGCGCAAATCTTATAAAAATAGTTCAATTTATAATTACAGTTGCGAATGTGAAAAAAATGTCAGCCTCAAAAAGCATTTCAATGCACACAAAAGAAATGTTCATTACGAACCCGTGAGTAAATCGGTAAATAATCAACAAAAACAGTGATTCTATATTATAATAATTAATAGTTATTTATGCAACAAGTGTGTAAAGTTACAAGGGACTTTACACACGAGTGGCATACAATATTTTTTCTACTACCGTACACATAATCCACTAATATTAGAAATATTTCACTAGTGAAAAAAAGTACTTTACTTTACGCACTAGTGAAAAAAAGTAAAATGTGCCAAAAATTGTACACAGCAACAAAAATAAATTTATTGGAACTTTACAAATTTATAATTCTTACAGAACAAAATGACTAACAAATAAAGAAATATTTAAAAAATAGGTTTTTAACTCTTATGAATATTAATATTGAATGTGCAATTATTGCAATTACCAAAACTTAAGGTTTTGGCCTTTTCCAGCACAGAGTTTGAAAAATGTTGTGATATTACTTCTGTAACCCTATTTTGAGCTTCGAGTGGTATGGATTTGGCCTTTTCAAGTAAAGAGATTGAAATATTTTGTGTAACTCTAGTTTCACTGTCGAGTTGTTCCACTAATTCTTCATTAGAGTTGTCAACGGTAAAATTGTAGCTTTGTTTGGAAGTGGATGGCATACTGTCATCCATCAAAATTTTGTTTTTTTGTGTTATTGTGCTGTCTACGTAGCCTTCTGCAACAGCAGATGATTTCCATCCTCCATGTTTTTTGACCGTTAGAAGGTCTCCTCCAGAATTTGCCAGCATAGTGGCTGAAGACCTCCTAAAGCAGTGTCCTGTAAAAGCCGTTGGATTGGGCAAGTTTAGATACGTTGCTATAACACTTGGCATTTTACCAAAAGTATTTATCCCTACAGGCTGTTTAGAATATTTTCCATTTGCGAATTTTAAAAAAAATCTGTTACAATTTATATTTGATGGTCTTAATGAGGTATATTTTTTTATGAAAGATAAATAATAAACTGCAGAATTATTTGGATTTAAAATCGTAAAAATGCGTTCTATTCCATTTTTGGTTTCTGATACTTTGAGAATATACACTGTTTGTTTATCTTCCACATCGTTAATTATCATTTTACATAATTCTTCTCGGCGACAAGCTCCCGCAATTCCAATTATAAAAGCTACCTAAAAAATAACATATTGTAATGTTACAAATAATTTATTAAACATTAGGAAATATCTTGACGTTGCGCATGTAAAACTCCAAATAAATGCTATTGTAAAAAATATAAAAGTTTTAGGTATAATGTGCTGCCTAACAACCCCGGTGGCCTGTTAGGACAGCGACTGATTTTGTTAGGCAACACACCATACGAACACACATCTCGTTGCAAAACTTTACAGAATATTTTAATTTTATACTGAGCATTCAAGCATTTACTGAGGCATTTACTTACTTTGATCATTAAAAACTTGGAATCTGGAGCTTTCAACAGAAAATTAATTATATCTTCTCGTTCAAAAATTTTGGATTTTTTGGTTTATAACCTTTATTTTTTGGTTTGAGAAACGCTATTAACTTGTTGAATTTCGAAATATCAACGTTGTTTTTATATTTTAAGGTGCTTTTAAGCATAGAATAAATCGACCATAGGTAGAAGCTTTGCAATTCTTCAATTCATCAGAGAAATATGCTAAAATAACGTTTTCCGAATATTTTGTCACCTTATTCTTCCTACACCATTCTATAAATGCATTGTATTTTTGCTGATAAATATATGCAGATTTTTCTGGCAATAAATTTTCAGTGGCCTTTTGTGCACTGCATAAGATATCTGAGGGAGTATTATCAAATTCGCTATTGCTAGATAAATTTGAATCCATATCGATTATGACAGATATAATAAACTGCAAATAAAATTTGAATTTAAGTAAACAAACATTAAAAAGAAAAACTTTTTACCTTCTCAAACTTGATTGAGTTTAAAAAAATGCTAAATTGGCTTTAGAATCGAATCTTGAACTTAAGTATACTTTTGTCGTGTTCTTATAAGGTAGGTACTAATTAAAAGTTTAGAGATTGACAGTTCTTCTAATCCACATAGCCACGGCCAACTTACTTTTACCAAAATCGACATCCACTGTATGTTTACTTTTAATTAAATCGATGACATTTAGAGAAAATTATAATTAAAATAAACTGTTGATAATTTGTTGGACACTAAATAGATATAAGCAAAAATAATTTATTTGTTTTAGAAGGAGATAGCAAAAAAATGTTAATATAAAATAAAACGTTATATTTTGTTGTGATGTACAAATTTTGTCAAATTTTACTTTTTTTAACTAGTGCGTAAAGAGTTTAAAAAGTACAACTTTACACACTTCGTGGAGTGCGTAAAGTACGTACTTTACGCACGGTAGTAGAAAAAATATATTTTATTTTAAGTCATTCGATGACTTCAAAAGTTAAACTTTTTTTAACAGTAGATAACAGCGGAGTAAAAGTATTTTTCAGAATAGACATAAGTAGCAAAAGCTACTTTGATGGTGAAATTCAAGATTTTAATTTATTTTTTACGACTGATTGCTGCTCTTCGAAGATAAAATAATGTTTTAATCGGAGTAAAAGAAACCTCTTGTAACTGGTCACAAAAGCAGCGCATTAGTTAGAAGTAATTTGAGGGGATGGTGAAAATTTGGCTCAAACAAAGCCTTTTTTGTTATCATTAAAAAGGAGACCATTAAATTTCAGCCCATAATATTTACATTTTATTTCTAACAGTAGAAGTTTTGAAAACTGTCCGTAAATATTTAAAAACTTTTCGCTATTGCACCACTAAAAGTGTGATTACGCAAGTCCAACGTAAACGGACTATATACATTCTTATGTCGCATTTAAATTAAATAGTCACACCATGCAATTTTTAATCTGTTTCGAAAATCTTTGTACCTTTTCTTTTTTATTATTAAGTATATTTGGACGTAGTTATGCAGAAATGATCCAATCCACAAATCTACCAGAAATGACTTGAGTAGCTTTTCGATATGTTACAGTCCAAAATTATATTCTGCTAAAACGATCCAACAATTTAGAAGGATATTAATAGTGAAAATCATAAATACTCGCTATATATTCTATGTTCATCGCATAGAGAATTTAACTTTAAACATCATTTTTCTCAAAATATGGTTTAGGTGGATTGGATCATTTCTGCATAACTACGTCCATTTATGATATAATAAGGCAGATTAATAAGGTCCAACACCCTTCTTTTTTTGTTGGAATAATCTGTTAATGAATAATGTCACCCAAATCTGGAACAATTGCATAAAAAAACCCATGTCGAGACGCTATCAACAGCCCATTTTCTGTACGTCACACAATGTTAAATAAAATTATTATAAAATAATAAAATTACAAATACAATTTTTATACCAATAATTCAGTACACTACTATCGATAAAATAAATAAAAAAAAAATGATGAAATATCAAGACATCCAAATTTAGTTTTTCGCACAATAAAATGAGGTATTCTTGTGTAGACTCGATAAATAATAATAGCATTTCTATTTTTGTTTAATCTATAATTATAAATATTTCGTTAATTTTAATAAAACTATATAAAGTCAATTTAATTACGAGTATTAAAGAAAAAAAATTTAATCACCTCGGTGGTGGTGAGTTCAGAGCACTTGGATTGTCCATATCACACTCAGATGATTGAGGAGCACTCCGATAATGGCGTCGTGCTCAAATTTCGTCTTCGTGTGATATGGCCATCATTAGGATTTAGGTGAAATAGGGATATGATAAAAACAGTAATTTAGCCCTGTTTTCATTTGTTTTATTATTAACTTAAAAATACTAAACTAAATATTTCACGAAACTGTAACAAAAATATATGGGGAAAAAATGAAAATAGGAACTATGCAAAAAAAACTCTGTATATGAACACACAACAAATGTTTCTTATTAAAAGAGGATTTGCAGTAATGTGGATTGCCTTCAAATTGTTTTCTATTGGTGTACAAAAATGTTACACTTGGCGCAGGATAGCCAGTATAACATTTTTGTACACCCTACGAAAACAAACTAAAAAATAAAAAAAAAACATCAAATATAACTTTCTAATAGCAAAACATAACATAAAATATCAAACAATTAAAAAAAAATTGGCGTAGGACATCGTTTAATGTTAGACCTGGCGGTGAGAGTGTTAAAGAACCCAGAATGTTTGTATTATTTAAATTCTTTGGAGGTAGTTTATTAATTTTGCTATCAAAGCAAACATTAAATATCTACTGTTTTTATAATGTTAAACATTTTGCGGAAACAATAATTATTATAATTATTATAACATTAAAATTTTTTAAAATATTACGCATGTGTATAATTAGTTATCTTTATTCATTGTAAATCAGCGACAGTACTTACTAAAGTTGATATTAAATTCACACATCATGCCTCTCGACAGGCACACACGCACACACACGACAAAAATATTTAAAAAAGATTAAAAAATATATATAAAATAAACTTTATAATAATTCTATGAATCGTATTTGCTAAAGATTAGGTACTATTCTGCCTGAAAATTGTAACATATTTATTGAATACAATGTTTAAGAACGTGTTAATTATTATCTCATGGTAAGCAAATTACTACCTCACTCATTGTTGAGTTAAGCTTCAAGCAACTAACAAAAATCTAGAAATAAATAAATTAAGGAACAACAAATACTCGTATTTTGCTAAAACTGTTTTTGGAGTTTGCCAAATAGTTTGTTCAAGTTTCAATGTGAATTTAATTTGTTTAAAGATTTTACAAAACGTCAAACTGCTTACCAATTTGTTATTTATTTAAATATTGACATATTTACAAAGGATCTCTCAGGATTTCTTTTACAAACATTAGACGAGCTGATATAGTAGGAGCAAGAAATATATTGTGTGACTTTAAAGCTTTAAAGCCAGCCTGCAACATACAACGAAAACTAAGGACACCGATACATTAAATATAGTAGAGGAGCATTCAAAAAATGAGTATATCGACTTATTTTATTTTAATTCCCTCAATAAAAGGAAAGTATTGTAATCGTAAAAATTTAGATTTTCACGTTTTCGGTTCCCTAGATTAGGAAAAACAAGTTTTCCCCATTCCTTCGGTCTGTCCGCCGTCTGTCCGCTGTCTGTCCGCCATCTATCTGCCGTCTGTCTCTTGGCGCGGTAGCTCAAAAACGGCTTGAGAGAAAAACTTCAAATTTTGTATGGAGGTAAGGCTTCCTCCGGTTATACTTCCGGTCAGATATATACAGGGTGAGCAATTAAAGAAAACATGTATTTTAAAAGTCAGCAGATTTCGAGTTAGAAGTATGTGGAAAATATATATTGTAATGATAACACCCTATATTAAAATAAAATAAAACTAAAAATAATAACATTACTAATAATAATAACTATAATATAATATTAATAATAACATTAATAAATAAAAATAATGTGGGAAGATGTACCCTGTATATTAAAATTGGTATAAGAGTCATAAGTGAAGACTTTGGGGAAGTAGGTAGAAAAGGGTGGTTTCTAGGTTTGAGTGTGATTGATTGTCAATTTTGAAAAAAAAAGAGATGTCAAAAATTTTTGTAGTAGAAATTTATTTTTTAAAAGATATGGTCAAAAAGAATTGAAAAACTGACAATACATTTTGAATAAACAATTTTATCAACAAAACATAGAACTATAGTTAAAAGTTATAAGATATATGGTATAAAATAGTTATAGAAAAACATTCGTAATTGTGTTCCGGCGAGGCAGACATGGAAAATTGAGAGGAGAAATAAAGCGAAGACAGTAATGGAAACAAACAGTTTCAACTGTAATTTTTTTATAAACTGATTACTATAAATAATTTGTGTGAAAAAAGACATTGGCAATAGGTATTTTTGTAGAATTTAGTTTTAGTATATAGTTTAGTGAGGATGAATGAAGAGCGAATGGAATTAGAGTAGTTTTAGTAATATAGGACACTAATTGACACTATAACCCCCATGAATGTAAATAGCGGGGCATTTTGTTAATTGGCGGTTTGATACTGTGTCTAAAATAACATTTGTATTTTTGGTTTTGAAAATTTGTTTATTTTATTTGAAAATACAGGGTATAAAACAAGTTAAGTCGTAGATTTTTATTTTGTTGATTATTGACAAATTAAATTAAAAATAAAATTAAAATAAAATTGAAATAAAATTAAAATTAAGTTGAAATAAAATTAAAATTAAGTTGAAAGAAAACTAAAACAAAATTAAAATAGAATACATAAAAAGATTAAACAAAATAAAAAAGTATTAATATTATAATTTGAAGCACCCCTGAGATTAAGAAAAATAAAATATATATACTTTAATATAAAAAAAAAAAAAATTGAAAGTGTACGATATCATAACAAATGACGCTGACCAACGTGGGGCGATAAAGCTGTCAAACTGACAAGTGTGGGAATAAAATCAAGGAGTGATAATAGTGTTGACTATAACATAAAAAATAAACTTTATTATTATGAAAAGATGGAACGGAAAGGAGAAAAAAAGGTTGGACAAACAAAAGAAATTGGACCAGATGTAGGACAGGGAGACAGTTCACAAATAGAAGAACATAATTTGCCAGCAACAACGCTTGAAAGGAAAAGTGAAGAAAGCAATAAAAGGAAAAATGAAGAGAAACAGAAAGAGGAAGAAGAAGAAGAAAGAAGAACAAGAATTACAATAGGAAAAGAAAGTAGTAAGATTGAAGAGATGAGTATATCAGAAATGTTCAAAGTGATGATGGAAAACATGAATAAAATGGAAGAAACCATGACTAAAATGGAAGAAAACATGAATAAAAGGAGAAAAATATTCAAAAAATAGATGACATAAAAGAAGATATGAAAGAGTTAAAACAAGAAAAAAAAAAGAAATGGTTATGAAATTAGAAGAAGTCAAGATAGATTTAGAAGATAAAGAAGAAACAAAGAAGAAAATAAAAGAAATAGATATAGAAGATATTAAAAAGGACGTGAAAATAACAGAGGTTGAAAATGTGCAAGAGAAAATATTTGAAGTATTTGAAAGAAAAGAAACAGAATTTAAAGGAGAAATAAGAGAAGAAATAAAGAAAATAGAATTAAATAGACAGGATGATGTAGAAAGAATGATTAGTTTTAAAAATAAATGGATGAGTACTATTACAAAAATCGATACTAAAATGGAACATAATGTAAAAGAAATGGAACAAAGGATTATAAAAGGAAATAAGATGGGAACAAGAATTATTAAAAACCGAAGGAGAAATAAAAATAAAGAAAAAGTAATTGCTAAAATGATATGGGAAAAAGTAGGAAGATTAAGAAAAAAAATTAAAAATAGAATTTTAGCTGAAAAGGAAAAGACCAGAAATAAATTTAAAGAGAAGCAGAAATATTAAAAAGAAAAGGAAAACGAAAAAGGAACATTTGACTAGGAAAAGAAAAGGAAAATGAGCTTACGAAACAACTAAAAATTAATTAATATTTAGAATTAATGGATTAGTGAATTTAGAGGTAGTAAATTAAAGAATTTATTAATAGTAGAATAATTGCAGAACGAATAAACAAAATAAAAGACAATAATAATAATAATAAATAATAATAATAATAATAATAATAATAATAATAATAATAATAATAATAATAATAATAATAATAATAATAATAATAATAATAATAATAATAATAATAAAAAATAATAATTTAAAATAAAAATATAAGGAAATTTGCATTTGAAATTTTACATTGAAAAATTTCAAATGTAAATTTGGGAAGTTGTAATGATAACACCCTATATTAAAATAAAATAAAACTAATAATAATAACTATAATATAATAATAATAACATTAATAAATAAAAATAATGTGGGAAGATGTACCCTGTACATTAAAATTGGTATAAGAGTCATAAGTGAAGACTTTGGGGAAGTAGGTAGAAAAGGGTGGTTTCTAGGTTTGAGTATGATGGATTGTCAATTTTTGAAATTTGGAAAATGTCAGTAATTAAAAAAAAAAAAAAAAATAGGATTGTAAATTAAAAGGGATAAGAATCATTTAAATAAGCAAACTTGAAGATATTTTGTAAAGGATTATAAGAACTATAAACATGTATAAGAAAATGAAGAGTACATAGAAAGGTGATAGGCGAATGATGTAAGACCAGAAACCCAAGAAAAAAGGAGACAATAGTAGTGATAACGAGATAGTGAGTACGGCATATACAAAACATTTTATTTTGTAAAAGCATTAACTAGTATTTTTTTAAAAGAATAAAAGGTATTATCAATTTGTTAGTTTAAAGAATTTGACAATTGTAAATACAGTTATAATTAGTTTTTTAGTAATTTTCATCAATGGCAAATTTTTTGACAACAGTTTCAATTTTAGTAGGTGTAGTAGGGTAGGTTGTAAGTTATTTTTCTTCAAGATATTTAATATCTGTTCAATTTTCCAATGATGAGTTGTTGAAATTAAACTATAAGTTAATAATTTTATAAGAGTTTGTTTATTTAAACGTCTTTATTTCTCAGTATAAAAAAATACATATAATTATCAAAGTTTTTCCATCTACGATCAATTTTGCATAATTTCAAATAAATTCTATATAAAAATTAAAATAAAATAAAATTAAAATAAAATAAAATTAAATAAATTAAAATATAATTCATAAAAGAAGATAAACAAAATAAAACAAGTGTTATTTAATAATTTTGAAGCACCCCTGAGTTTAAGAAAATCTTTTTTCCAATTATAAATCACAGTGGCGAGCCAGGGTAAATAATTTTAAAATTGAATTTAAAAAAAAATGATATACAGTATGATATCATTACAATATATTTAGTTTATCCTCTAAATATTTACAGAGGTGCTGCAATATAGGTTGTTCAAAATAACCGGAAAAAGCCTGTAATAACTAGATAGGAAAGTCACGTGTTGACATATCAGATTTTTATTCATATCACCCAATAAGAGGACTCAAACAACTCGAGAAAATGCTGTTCAAGCAACATCAACATTTTATTTTGATTTATAATATTCAACGAAATATTTAGATACGTGTAACACTTTCTTTCCTTTTGAGATAATTCCAAACATAAGGCGTAAATACAAAAAGATTTGGCTAGCTTCGGGTGTGCTTAGTTGCACTGTTTTTTTTTCACCACCTCCTCTTTATCTCACATTTTAAAAATCAGGAAAAGAATGTACAACGAACTAAGTTAATTTTCTAAAAGTTTATTCACAAACCTAGTCCGTCCCTGCCGGTTGTGTTTCCAGCCACCTGCACTGCACTGAGTGAATCGTTTAACTGCCGATAAGTTTAGGAGTACATTCAACACGATGACGATAGCGGATTTACAAAATTTTTTAATGGACAATGATTTCTATTTTCAAGACAGCTATAAGAAAGAAAAACTTCTTAAAGTTTTATGGTCGAAACAATTTAAAAAAGTATACGCCATAGATAGTATTGCTGAATACCATGGACATACTGTATTGAGATTTCCCCCTTATTTTTGTTTTTTTAATAGGATATAAAACCTCATAACTTAGTGGCGTTTATCTTATCGTTCATCAATTTAATTAAATTTTCTTCTTTTTGCACTATTGACAAACAATTTTAATTATTTTAATCTAGAACTGAGCGGCTGGCGAGAAAAATACAAGATGCCGTATTGATGTAGAATTGACCAGTCAAATGAGTATAAATATTAACATGGAAAAATTATATCAAAACTATTTTCAGAGATGTTAAAAAATATCTCTTTAAAAAACAAATTCCCTGTAGCAAAAAATTAAAGCCGTTGCGGTCATATGTTTATATGAGCTTTTCTTCATAAAATGATCTGGGAAGCCATTTTGAAAAGTAATTCTTGATCTGTTATCAGAAACCAGTTTTAGTCGAAATCTGCGGACTTAAAATGTTTTTTTTAATTGCTCACCTTGTATATATCTGACCGGAAGTATAACCAGTTTTGAGCCAAAAGGAAGTTTTTCTCTTAAGCCGTTTTTGAGCTACCGCGCCAACAGACAGACGGCAGGCAACAGACGGCGGACAGACCGACAGAATAGGGAAAACGTGTTTTTCGTAATCGAGGAACCCGAAAACGTAAAAAACTAAATTTTCACGATTAAATGACTTTCCTTTTATCGAGGAAAGTAAAACTAAAATAAGTATACTCATTCTCGTGAATGCTCCTCTATTAATTTAAAGGTGATGTATCAGTCTCCTTAGTTTTGTTTGTATGTTGCCGGCAGGCTTTAAAGTCACACTATATCTCTTGCTCGTACTATACAGCTCTTACAGGTTCTGATAATATCAGCTTAAACGAAAAAAATTCAAACCAAAGATAATTACATCTTCCTTTTTCTTCGTTATTTATAACTCATTTTACAAATTTATAATGATATTCCATCTTTCTAGCGCCAGTCGCCCATCCAGAGTTTAAGGCTAAGGGGGTAGTGGTAATAAAGTTAACCTAAGTCGGAGGGAGGGGGGGGGGGTTAGTGGTAATACTTCAGACTTTATTTTTGATAATACGAATAGTACGTTTTAGTACCTATAAAAAGCTAGGTTTAAAAATTCTAGAGGGTATATACTCCCATTACCCCCCATATATGCGCCCCTGTTTTTAGCATTATTTACCCTTTATTATACTCTTCACACAGTAGTCTGTAAAGAATATTAAGCATTTGCTTCATCTGTCCGTTCGTCCGTCCGTCCGTCCGTCCGTCTGTCCGTCTATCCATCTATCCGTCTGTCCGTATGTCCGTCTGTCTGTCTGTCCGTCTGTCCGTCTGTCCGTCTGTCCGTCTGTCCGTCCGTCTGTCCGTCCGCCCGTCTGTCCTAAATGATATTATGAAGCTGACAAATATTTTCAAAAGGTTAATTTATGGCATGACACTGACAGTTCACTATATAGGAACTTACTTATGTGGAGTTTGTATACAAGGTGGCGCATCCTATACGCGTCGGTCTCTGTAGGAAAACGACTTAAAATTTGAATTTTTTTTCTTAATAGGGATATACGGGGGCATTAACACTACAAATTAAAAATAATTTGGATTAAACAGGGTGACCCAAAAATAGGAATTTATATCAAAGTTATGTTTTTTTAAAGGGAACACCCTATATTTGATGGTGTCTTTTGATTCCCCGGAAAAAATAAAGTAAAGTTTCTGTAATGTTTTCTATACCTTTCTTTTTTCGTTTTTGAAACATTTAAAGGATTCTTAATTTGTAAGCTTGAACAACATAACCTAGTATGTCGCGGTTATTTAAAATACATCAACAGTCACCTGCGATATGCGTAGCCCAGATATTAGACTATCTAATAAAATGAAAACTTTTTCATTACATCATACAGGGTGCTCATTTAGTCTAATTGAATTCGACTTACATATGGAGTTGAATAATATTCCTATTTTAAATAGCACACCCTGTATTTAATAATATAAATTGATAGACATTTAAATTATCTTTCATTCCTTATAAGATTTTCCTATACCTAAATTCAACCCCGATACCTAAATTAAACGGTTTTTTTAGTAAATATCGTGTTTTTATATTTAACATAGCTAATTTTTGTAAATACTCTTTCTCGTCAAAGTGACCATTGAATTTAAATGTCAAAAGCGAGTTTGACATTTTAAGTCGTTTTCCCTACAGAGACCGACGTGTATAGGATGCGTCACCCTGTATATTTGGCAAAACTAACATAATTTAAAAAACACAGTTAAATGATTTGCACATTTTAAAGGAATTGTATTGTGTTGTAAAAAGTTTTTTTTGTACTTAAACAGTTATTTTCCATAATCAATATATAGCCAACTAATTTCCTTTGGTTAAAATTGCTTTTAGGAGGTCATAAGTAAGAAAATTCAAGCTTTATGAAATAAAGTAGGTGGGTATCTATAAAACAGTGTAGTTTAAATATAATTTTGTAGACTATTTACATAATCAATCTAATTTGTTTCACTGAAGTCACAGCGACCAAGGAAATAATATTAACAAAAAACGGTAATATCCGTAAAGAATCTCAAAGTTCTCGAAGCAATGACAATTAGTCATCCAAATAATTAGTTTGAACTTCAAGGAAATGGTCAAGTGGCAAATTAAATTCTTGCTAATAGAAGTTATGCGTAGGTGAGCAAGCCGAGCAAAATAACGGTTTAGTTTAGAATATCCATGTGCCTGTTGATAGGTTATTCCGGAACTTTTTATTGTAATCATTGCTTATGTTATATATCATTGAAAATATTCAGTGCGCGTCTAAATGTTACTGTTAGGGTGAACAGTAATGCAACAGTTACAAAGTCAATCGATTTCTAAACAGAACTAAACAAACTTTTTAATAAATATTTTGAAACTAGAAACTTATGAATATTAATTTAACGAAAGAATAGAACTTAAAATCAATACCACAATGTATTTATTTAAACAGAGAATTAAAGGTGCGAGTAGTTTCGGCCTATAAGGCCATCTTCAGGCGTGCAATTCAAAACAATACCTACATAGTAAGGAAACAAAGTAAAAGTTGTCAATACTTATAATGAAAAACTCTTTAGGACCAACACTTTATCCTTTTTTGAAAAATAGTTTTTCAGCAAATAAAACCAAATGATGGTTCTGAGAAGTTGTCATTTGTCACTTCTTAACCTTCTATCTAAAAATAGTGATTCAATAAATAATAAAAATAACCTAAGACAAATATATTGGAGACTGGTAAAGAGAAAATCGCCAAGAAGTAGAAGAATTAAAGTTAAGTTAATGAAGTAAGAGGCCAAATAAAATTAAGCTTCACAATGTAACGAAGCTTGTTGATTTAAAAAAAATCTGATGAAAACTAGGGGGGTTAAGGAGGGTTGAAATTTAAAAACAAATCATAAATCAACAACAAAAAGTGATATCACCATGACATTTTTATTAAAAATCAAACTCTATAAGTGGACAAAGCTTATGATTTAGAAAAATCTTATTAAACATGGAGGGGTTAAGGGGGGTTGACACTTAAAAAAAAACATAAAACAAAAACAATATCAGCTTGAAATTTTCAGGAAAAATCAAGCTCTAAATCTGAATAAAAATAGGGGGTTAAGAGGGAATAAAATATTAAAATAAAATCCTAACTCAGAAAGAAAAAACGATATAAACTTGAATTCTACCGGAAAAATAAAGATTTTATGGGGGGGATGAAGCCTGTTGATTCTGAAAAAAATCCGATTAAAATGGGGGGTTAAAAAGGTGTTTGTTTAACTGTGAAAAGTATCATATAAAATGCCAAGCATTATATATTTTTGTCCACGACTGTTCTATAAAACATTCATTATACTACTTGTACTTCCTTAAGAATAATAATACCTATTATTCACTAGTGAATAATGATCCATTAGTCACGGTATGACGTCACGACAGCACGTATGTCTAAACTGATATGAAAATATTCTTTATAGGTAATCGAAAAATCGAAAAAAAATCGAAAAAAAAAATCGAAAATCGAAAAAAATCGAAAAAAAATCGAAAAAAAAAAAAACGAAAAATCGAAAAAAAATCGAAAAACAATCGAAAAAAAAAATCGAAAAATCGATAAAAACGAAAAATCGAAAAGTTGAAAAAACAACAGTTAGTTACCTATGTTTAATAAAAACTTTCCATTCTACACTTAAGTTTTATTTAATAAAGAAACCATAATGGTCGTGGACAAAGTATAGTATTAGACTCGCAATTTATGTCCATTATTCACTCGTGAATAATGGCTACCATGAATTGCTCGTTTAATAATATACTATTATTCTAGTATTAATATTAATATTACGTATTTTTTATAAAAAAAAATTGTAATAAAAATGATCAATATATTAATTAATATATTCTTAGTACTTTTAAAAATAAAAATAAATCCATGCAAATGATAAAATATTTTCAAGAAAAATGACACAATATCGAAAAATTCATACAATTTTCTTTTTAAATCAGCTAAGATTAGAAGTAGGCTATTTCCTCAAATTAATGTGGTACAATAATTTCCCAAAGACTTAAATTGGCAAAAAAATTTCAAGCAAATATCCCTGGGTGTTCATAAATGTAGTATTTTTAATACAAATCCCGATGCACGTCAGCAATGACGTCGGTCATTCGTCATAACTACCAATAATTAAAATGTCCCTACTAAGCTAATAACCCGAATATTCACGAATATTTACGAGCATTCATGAACGTAGTCGTATTACTAAAAACCGAAAAACGTAATGGTGATTATTTCGATAATTTTAGAATTATTTCAATTAATTAACTTATACACGTCCTATTCTTGATAATATGAAATTTATGTTAATATTATTACATAATTAGTATCCCAAAAACTATACTTTATATTAAATAATTTTGACATTCTGTACGCCAATGAAACTCGAATTTATATAGACCAAATGTCATTACGGAAGTTGGTATAACTTGTTGCTGTGTTGCCATTAGCTTTTTAAAACAATTCACTGTTTAGGTTTTAGGTTATGTTTACAAGTTGATTTTCAAAATAAACATAGTGAGTTTATGCTGATTATTTTTCTTTTATTTCTACATACAAAATGCCAAAAAACTAAATAGTCGTTGTAAGGAGCATGTAACTTCGTTATGTGATATTTTGAATGAGAGTCTGATATAATGATGGATCACTATTAATTACCTTCAACTGTTGTAAAAGTGTTGTATGAGAAATTAAAAATTATAGAAATGTATATAAATATGAAACTGATTTATTATCTGTTTTAACAATCCTAAATATTTTTACTGTCAGTAGTATTTCGCCGGCAGTCAAGAACAATGAATAATTAAAATTGCCACTTAAAAAGCATTCATATAAACAAGGGATCACTAACACAATAGCTCTGGATACAAGTGGAATCCGAAATATATGCCTAAAGACAAATCTATTTAACCAAGCAATCATATATTCCTAATAAAAGTTTAATTTGTATACCTATCTATAGTAATAAAAATACATACTTATTTGCAGGACAATCTATACAGTCGACCAAAACAACACACATTTCTCCTGGCTTATCTAAACCATTTGAAATTATTTTTTTCTTATCATTCTTTCAGGACAGTGACTATAAATGTTTCAATTCAATTTGCTTTTATAGAAATAATAGACATAATAAAGATATCTGTTTTTATTTCAAAACTATAACTATCACAACACTATACAATATTGTTGAAAGTATTAAGTCAAACGCAGGAGGAAATGACGGCATTAGCATGCATATGTTAAAGTTATGCTTAAATGTTATCGATGTATACCTGCTACATATAATTAATTTGTTTAGAGCAAGGTTATTTTCCACGTTCTTGGAGACAGTCAATAGTAATTCCACTGCCTAAATAATCCAACCTAAGCTCATACAATGAACTACGGCCCATTAATCTACTTCCTTTAATTTCCAAAATTTTGGAACGTGCCGCTTACTCACAAATTTATGAATTTTTATCCCAAAATCATATAATTCCATTACATCAGTCAGGATTTCAGGAAGGTCTCAGTATCACAACTTCTCTGGCATATCTATCAGATAATATTCTAAACAGCATGGACAAGAAAAAATCGAGTGCAGTAAAGTGTTCGACACTATATATCACAAACTGCTTTCTGCTAATTGCTCATATTGCGGATTTGATAATAAATCTTTAGGATTCATAAAAACATACCTACACAATCGTTCTCAAAAGATTATTGTTGACGATCAGAAGTCTACCTCAATTCCAATAAAGGCCGGCGTACCCCAAGGTTCGGTGTTGGGACCTCTGTTATTTCTACTTTACACCTCGGATCTATATACATGCATCGAAAACTGCTCAGTCCAATTCTTTGCTAGCGACATGCAATTATTCTGTGATTGTAAAACAAATGATTATGTCAATACCGTAAACTTAATAAATCAAGACCTTAATGGCATAACTGTATACTCCACAAACCATAATTTGCACAAAGACCAAACTAATAATTTTTTGTAATAATAAATTCAAAAATATTTTAAAATCTAATGTTAACCTATGTATTTCTGGGAAGAGGATTCCTATTGAATGTTTAGCAAAAAATTTGGGGCTTTATTTCGATGAATTTATGAGATTTGATAAACACTATGTTCTTCAACAGTGCTACGGCGCACTTCGATTGCTTTACTCAAACAAATACATAGAGATAAATCAATAAAAGCTAACTTATATCAAAGTTTATTAATTTTAAAAATTATTTACGGAATTATTATATATTACCCTTGTCTAACAGCAGTAAATCGTAATCGACTGCAAATAATGCAGAATACAACAACTTATTTAAATATCTGTTCCTATTGCTAATACATAATATAATTACTATTTCAATACTACCATATTTAAAAGACAAACTAATATTCAGAACTTTGATGCACAACGTTAATATTAGAAATAATTTAACATTAACCATGCCTCGTCATTCTACTGCAATTTTTAATTGCAGCTTTTCATACAATGCAGTTGTTATGTACAACAGCCTAAATTCGAAACGACAGCTCTTGGTCTCTCAAAGAATTTAAGTGCAATTGTTTATTTTTTTTTATTTCGTTCGTTCTTTGTGAATTAACACACTTAGGTAATTGTTTTTTTCTTTTCAAATGTTTTACTAGAATTTGCTTATTGTAAAAAAGTGTATTTATTGATTGTTTAAACTATGTATAGAATATATAGGGTTAGATGTAACAATAGCCTTAGGCTAAATCTGGCCCAGGCAAATGTACATTTCTATACTTATATTTTTTTTGTATTTTTGGTATGTACAAATAAAGGCCATTTATTATTATTATTATTATTATTATTATATTTTGTTAATTCTGGACCAATTTTATTTCATCTGCAATATAGGTAATACCTTATAGTTTTATTTTCCATGACTATTTGCAATATGTTAACATCATTTTTGTTCAGATGTTTATTATGCATAAAGGAAATGAATATTTTCCATTAGTTATGTACATTTAAAACTAATAATTGTTTCTAGTAACATAACAAAACGAAAACATAACCTTACAATTTCAAAAGTTTCTTAATTCCTCAACTATTCTGACGATTCGACAACACTGCAAGGCCGTAACGTCATAAATGATCTCTGACGTGCATCGGGATTTCTATTAAAAATACTATACTCATATTTCTATTTGATTTAGACCCAGCACTTTCTTTAAGTAGAATCCTTTCACATGTAATGCTTTCGGAAAATGAAATAAAATTTTATCCTATCAGCGTCATTGTGATATTACCACAGCTTATACAATACAGCTCCACAACTCCGTGTCGGCGTCTTTGATCTGGCGGTCGAGAACCAAGCAAGACGGAATGGTGCTATCTCTGTTAGATTCGAGGGAAAAGTCGGGCCCGGATTAAACAATTTTTTTATTATTGAAAAAATTGAAAACCTTGGCGTAATAAGGTTGGTTACATGCCATATTAAGTAAGTTTTGGGAAATTAAATTTTTAATTTGTTTTAAATCTGTCAAATATAATTAGAAACATTATTTAAGGCTGTTTCACCGGTTTTCGTTTTGGCAAAGTTGAGAGAGCCCTCATCCATTTCATAAAGTAAGTCTACACGTAGGTACTTTCTTTATTTCTGAACAACAATTACGTGTAATAACTTCTCTCTTGTTTCCTCCCGCAGTCAAATTGAACGTCTCTCTCTATCGGCATTTACTACACCGGAGACGCGGACTGGCCGAATTGGTCTGTGTATTGCATATATTTGCAGAATATAATAATTTGTTACTTTCCCTAATATTTGCATTACACGACTTGGCAACAAAACTGCCTTCGCCCAGCTCAACGATCACGGCGCTAGCCGTGTCTTGCCAGTCCAAAGGGAAGCAGCATTGCCGGATTGTAATATTTATCGGTGGTTCTGTCGGTTCCGTAATTCGCGAACTTAAATCACAAATAAAATTATTTTTGAGAAACAGTAAAAAGTATTTAAATAATAATTTTGTTGAATTTAGAAAAATAAAATGACTTTCTTTGTTATTCAATACATATGGAAATCAATAAAGTACACAAGACTGTTGATGTGAATTTATGCTATGTAGATAATAAAATGCGCTGTTTACGAATTGAGGCAAGGACTTGTGTAAATTATTTAGCAGATTTTTTTATAGTATTAAATGAATCTTACAGTTGGTATTTATTTTTTAAATTAATGATATAGAGGGTAATTAACTTGGAAATGCCATAGGTTAGAGTAGATAGCGGACACTAAGTTGGTTTTAAAAAACCTATAATTTCTTAAGAGCCACAATAAAGTGATCAGTATATCATGCAAAATTGTCAGTATATTATTCATAATACCTGGTTGGATGAACAAATTTTTTTTTTCTGAATTTTGCTCAGTATTAATTTTGCTGATCATTTATTAATTTCCCCCTTCATTTTATCACAATACTGACTGTTTACTGGCTATAAAATAAAACAAAAATATTTAATTTGTACAATTTATTTAATCGGCCTTCGATTTTTTTATAAATAAAAAAACAGAAAAGTAATTAGGAAGAATTTTTTAAAATTGCTTCTAAAATATATTTATGATAAAAATCCTTTAATTTTGGTTTGATCGCTTCCCAAAATTTATCATCCCGTGGAATTTTTTCTGTGAGCATTCCTAATGGAGTCCATACATTAAAAAAACAGTACTGTGCTCCCGTTATTGCCAGTTGTCCTTGAACCTGATAAAAATAATTATGGTTTCTCTTTAAACTGTATGTACCATTTTTTTCTTCCAAATATTTAATCTTTCCTTCTGCAACTCCCATTTCGGGTGTCATTGTGGCACATGAGAAAGGACATTTTATTTCGATTATTTCTGACGTGTTTATTACTCCATCCGGACTTGCCCCCAGAAAAGGAAGTTTATCGTAGATATATAAACCACAATCTTTAACCTCTTTCTGAAAATGTTTTTCAAATGCTTCTTTGGCATGGCTTTCATGTTCTTTGCCCCAATTAGTTGCTTTGGAATTTGTGAATGAAGAAAACAAAATGTTATGAACAGTTTTTTTCGGGTCCGTGGTTTTCTTTAATTTGCATATTGTGCCGAAATTTGAAGCAGTAAGCATATTACTTCTAAATTCTCTCCAACAGGTGTTCCTGGCTTGCCCTCTTGTTTTAATTTCAATTTCTAGTATTTCGGCTCTTGAATTTGGTAAACTGTCCAAAAACTTTTGTTTTCTATCTTCTAAATCTAGAATATCATTATCCGGCATTCCATACTCCTTATCGGCAGGTGCGGTTGTTTTCTTTTTTTTTATCTGGGGTCCTCTGAGAGATCTTTTGCTTCTCTTATTCTTTAACTTGGCGATGAACGACTGTGAGTGTATTCCAAGTTCTTGAATGCTTGTGGTTTGATGTAAAGTGGCAATGTAATTTTCTCTTTTGTTATACGATACGGCTGCTGCTTTGCATCTTACACCATAGCCTCCTTTAATAGCAAAATTTATCCTCTTTCCCCCAACAAATTTAGCCACTACCGAATTATAAGTTTCTGCTGCATTATTATTCATATTTAGTATCAAACTTTGAGTATTTTGGAGCAATCTATTGGCAGCAGAAACTATATCCTCCATTAATCCAGAGCTTTCCATCTCTGTTACATAATCCTTATCTGCTTTTTCCTTTTTACAAAAATAATCTGCACATTTATTATGTCTTCCAAAAACATGGTATGGACAATTTTTGATGTCAGCCGATAACTGTTGAACCTGCTGATTAAAATTAATAGTATTTTTTCGGTGGTACAAGATTGCTGATTTTACGGCAATCCGTAATTGTAATATCCTCGATGATAAAATTTTCCTCAATTCGGGCTTTACATACATATCCTTAGTACTTTTTTTTTTACTGGCAAGTTCTCGCAAATGCGTACAGTAATTTCGCAGAAGGTGATTGGTACACTCAACTTTTGTAACAGCCATTGGTCCATATGGTCTTGTTTCACAAATTTTTTTGTATACGCTGCTATCTCCATCGCCGATAAGACGTATGTACTTTAACTTATGCATCACAACACTGTTTTTAAAGCCCTGTAAAATAATTGCGGACTCCATGGCAGTAGACGAGCCACTCCAGTTTTTTGAGCAATTGTGTTGATAAGGTTCTTCATTTTTTGAAGATGCTCGAGTGCAAATGGTACAGTATTTGTCCTTGGAAGCAACGTACAGAATTTTGCCTGTCTTAGCACCAATTATGCAAGCCTGAAAATATTTATATTCATTTTTAAAAAGTTAGGAAACAATGTACTTGAAGAACGGAACGTTCAACTGACCGAAATTATTTCAATTTAATTCAGTTATTATAAATTAGTGAAATATGAGTCTTGCAATTATTTATTGATAATAAAAAGAATCTATATCGTATTGTTTTTATAATGTACTTAGAGTAAATACCTTATGTACAAAACTCGTTTTTCAACCCTCAAAATAGTCAAAGTATTCTAAAAGAACCCGTATTTTTTACTAATGTCCGGATGAAAACACCCCGCTAAATATTATTGAATGAATCATTATAACCTATATTCATAAGATTAAAAAAGATTCAACCTCAAAAGTGTATCGAAAACCACCCCAACACCACAACCCCTAGAATTAAATATTTTCCTGTTGCTTATAGATAGAAGAAACCCCGCCAGATTTGATTGATTAAATCATTATATAATTTATTCGTTTGTTTTAAAAAGATTTAGTATTTGAAATGCATCGGAAACCACCCCTGCTACGACCCTTAGAATCATATATTATTCTGTTACTGATTGAAAAAAGAAACCCCGCTAGATTTTACTGATTAATTTTAAAAAAGATTCAGCATTAAAAGTGCATGGGAAAGCACTCCTAATGAAACCCATAGAATCGTATAATTTCTTGTTACTTATAGAAAAAAAAAACCTAACCTCTCCTAGACTATCTAGGTACCTTACAATGATGTAGCATTTTAGTTTCTGTTTACTTCCTTCCATAAAAGGGAAGTATTGTAATCGTGAAAAAATCACCCTCCGAGATTATTTCAGATTTTCACGTTTTAGAATCCCCAGATTACGAAAAACATGTTTTCCCCATTCCGTCGGTCTGTCTGTTGGCGCGATAGCAAAAAATATGTATGCAGGTAAGGAAAATATTTAATTCTAGGGGTTGTGGTGGTTTCCGATGCACTTTTGAGGTTGATTTTTTTAATCTTATGAATATATGTTATAATGATTTATTCAATAATATTTAACGGGGTGTTTTCATCCGGACATTAGTAAAAAATACGTAATTTAAAGGGTTCTTTTAGAATACTTTCTTTTACTATTTTGAGGGTTAAAAAACGAGTTTTGTTCAGAAGGTATTTACTCTAAGTACATTATAAAAAAGAATATATTACAGTTTTCTTTTTATTATCATTAAATAATTGCAAGACATATATTTAACTAATTTATGATAACCGAATTAAATTGAAATAATTTCGTTCATTTGAAAGTTCCGTTCTTCAAGTACATATGAAACAAGAAGATAGTGTAAAATAAAACAAATTATTAACGTATTTTTTAAACCAATAATACGCTTCGGAAGTATATTAAAAACAATGAGGTTAAAATTAATTCCAATAATAAATCGGAAGTACCTACATAAATTAAATTGTGGTAAAATTGTATATTGGTCAAAAAACTATTCAGAATATATTACAATAGTTATATTAAAAATAAAGGCATTAAATTAAACTGTTTAGAAACGCTTGAAATAAATAGAATTAAAAATTCAAATAACCTCTTAAGTGATCAATTAGATATTATTAACTAACCTTTATTAAATCTCTTTACCTGTTCTTAGTTTTGTGTGAGATAATCCTGGTAATGATAATACCTTCTTAGAATTTTATTAATATATTTTCTTGAGTAGGTACTTTAACTAATTAGTTTATTTTGTATATATATTAAAAATGTAAATTAGTCACATTTGAAGAATAAGTTGTGCTTCGAAACAATTGTCGCGCAATTTTTAATTTTAATTTTTTAAATAAAAAAGTGAAAATCTACCATGTTTGGTTTTTGTCATTTTAATAATATGGATTTTCATCAAGTAAAGGCCAAAACTATCAATAATTTAAAATGAAATAGCATTAAATACTTACCACTCCTGATAAAGCATTGTAGTTAACTTTATATGAACGTTTCGACCACACTCCATCAACAATAACTGTAATCAGTCCATTGCCTTCTCTATCCACTTCACCAATATCTCGAGCTAATTGCAGTTCTTCTTTTCCAGCCTCTTGCATCGCTTCCCTAGCTGCCTTATACACATTATGGGAAATGCTTTCATTATGATCAGCATACTGGCGATATGAATTTGAGGAATGTTCATAATTGCCTGCTGTTCAACCATTTGCGAATGTCCACATCCTGTTGAAAGTGTCGCCAAGACCGCGGCGGAGTTCACATTCATTTCTGTACTTTCAGATTCTGTTGAAAGTTTTTTACTCCATCCACACATCCTACACTTCCATTCGAAAGTACTTATTAATCCTTTTTTGGTTTCGTTAATTATGTCCATGTCCTTAAAACCACAACCAAAAGGAGAGTGATTGTCAAAAGAACATAGTTCCTTAAAGAAGTAAGACATGTCAACAATCCTTCTACCAATATTATGCATGTCAAATAATGGAGTCTTATCTTCAATTTTTTCTTCCATTTCCACTTCTAATTCTGAACCATATTCATGCTCGGGTTGATCTTTGATTCTGAAACAAATTAGTTACCGTTATTGACCTCTTTCATTAAATAAAAAATGGGTAAATAAAAAATTAACTTGTCAATTATACTTACGGATTATTTTCAATACTTTGTAGAATAGATCGTCTAGAAGTACATGTTTTCGACAATTTGAACTTATTAGGTAGGTTCCTGCAAATAAAAAATAAATATTATTTTTATATCTACAATAAATTAAAAATTAATATAATTTTATATTATGAATATTCCGAAACTAAATGTTATTTCTTTAGTAAAAACATAATTATATGAAAATGTGTAATAAAATATAATCTTACCTTTTACTGGTAACTGCACGACTTTTTCTTTTATAACTCAACTTCCCTTTTCCCATATTTGTACAATACAACAATCCAAAAAACAGTAAAAATAAACGACACTAACATATCACGCTCACGCTTAAAACGGATAATGGCCTAATTAGACTCTGGCCAATTCACTTTACATTTTCCATCCCCGACTGAGATGATTCAGCGGAGGAGGTAGGGAGACGCGAGAGAGCGATATTGTTTTCACCGGTTCCAAATAAAAATATTATTGAGAAACGGCTTACCTCAAAATCCAATTAATTTTTGATTTTAGCAAAAACTTGTAAATAGAAAAAGGATAGGAAAAAAAATCAGCTACAATATGTAGGTTTTAAAAAATTGATATTTGTAAATTGACAAAATTTTATTCTAGTTCCAATTTTTTATTTAAAAAACTAGGCTGTAATAAAAACATTTAAAACCTACAGATTGGTAGGGTTTTCCTTCTGAATACCTCATTAAAAAATGAAATGATTCTGATCATAAATGAGCAAGATATGTGGTAAGAGGTAAAATAGTGTATCGCGAGAACAGCCTTAAATATAAATATTACGAAAAATAGCACATCTTTCGGATTAGAGGTAAAATAATTTGTATGTGGCTAGTAAAATCCTCGTTAACAAATGTTTTGAGCTAAAACAGTCACTTCACGACAAATTGTGGCTTGGATCCTTTTTACACCAAGGGCTTCAATTGTTAAAGAATTGTGTCACGCTCGTGGATGCAAATCAAGTGGTACCCCGTGTCTCTGGCAAGTGTTAATCTTCGCGCAAAGGGTTTATACCTAGATAAACGAATGCTTCGACTGAGGTCTGGGAACTCTATGATATTTTGGAATTATAAAGAATTTGTGCTTTTATTTTAACAATATTGGTTATATTTAGATGTATTCTTATTAATTGAAATACAGATTTGTAGAAGTAATACTTTGACAGTTTTTATTAATGTAATATATTCAATTTTTATCTGACCATACCGAAGTAGGGAATTTTGAAACTTTATAGTAATGTGAAATTTGAATTACAATATTACACGATATTACATAATTAGTACTTATTTTAGGTAGGTACTAAATTTGTACTTGGAGAAAGTAATATCGATTTTTATAAGAAAACTTGAAAAGTAAATTAATTTAGTTCCTATTTCTGATGTAAAACTTAAGTTTTGGTTTAAACCAAGAAAACAAATAAATTAGTTTGTTCAACAAGGGTGGATATGATAGCAATATCACACAAAGACGAAGTTTGAGCACGACGTCGTATGCGGAGTACTCAATCGTCTGATTGTGATATGAACAATCCACTCGATATGGTCAGTATATTTTTTCTACGACCCACTAACGAAAATCTACAAATTTAAAAATTATTTTAGGTTATTTAGACAAAATAACTAATTTTAAAATAATTTACGAAGTTGACTAATTTATAAAATAAAATTAACATGAAAAATTAATTAGTCCTCGGCCTAGATTCGATCCCGGGCTTTTCGCGTGGAAGGCAGATGCTCTGTCCTCATCTTAACCGAAACTTTCAGGACTTTAGTTTTATAACTCGTAATTAAATTAGTATCATGTAGTTTGGTTAAAATTTATTTTTTTTTAAATGTGGACACAATAAAAACAAAAATGCTATTATTTATCGAGTCTACACAAAAATTTTAATGTATATTTAATATCAATAACTAAAATATATATTGACAATTAGTTTAATAGAATTGTCACTTATTTAAAAAAAATTAAATAATAGGAGTTGGGTGACCAAAATATGAACTGTGATTTGTAGATTTAATTTTGTTAAAGTGTTCTCACTACCTAAAATGGATATGAAATATATTCGTAGTTGAACGCAATAGCATACTTTTTCGTTTTGTAATCTGTGCATGGATATTAGCCAATCTATGCACATATTACAAAACGAAAAAGTATGCTATTGCCTTCAATTGAACGAATATATTTCATATCCATTCTAGGTAGTGAGAACACTGCAAAAAAAAATAAATTCGCCAATCACCGTTCATATTTTGATCAACCGACTGCTATTATTTTTAAAATTTTAAATAAATGACAATTCTGTCAAATTAATTGTCAGTATATTTTTTAGTTATTGAGATTAAACATAAAAAAAAATAAATTATTCTTTTGGAAAACGTTAGCATGGATGACTAAAGGGTATTGGGTTAATTAATTCTAAAAGTGTGGTACAAATGTTATTTTTTGTAGCCAATTCTTCAAAATTATTTTGAAATATCTTTTCAATATTGAATATTAGTTCTACAAATTCATCATTTGACAGTTGCAGATTTCCAAATGTATCTGGATTGGCGTTATCATATGCCTTTAAAAAGCAATAAAAAGAAAAATCATCTAATTCAACGTGATCTTTGTTATATTTAAGACAGGTATCGCAGAGGAGTGGATCCGCAAGGCTTTTATTAAAAGGTAACCACACACATACCTGATAAAATTTTTCTGTATCAATTCGTCTTTACAATAATTTAGGGTGTTAATAATTTTATCATAAAATAAAATACAAGGTGTTCCATTTAAAAAACATACATTTTAATTTGCCAGGCAAAAACGTGACACCCTGTATATCCAAAGATATTTTTAAAATATGTAGGTATTTTTCAAATCCATATAACTTTTATTTAAAACTTTCTTGCGTGTCTACAACAAAATAATGAACAATAACGCACTAATGGGATACCCTGTATAAATGATATTTTTAACAATGAAAATTTCTTATAATGTGGTACTTATCGGTTTGGGTCCTTGGGAAAACTAAAGAATGTTTTCTTGCAGGTATAACCCTTATTAAAACAGCTTTTGACTGCACAAACAGAATGATGTCTTTTTTTTCACTCATTCTACTCATAGCTAAAGAGTCAACAAAATAATAACAGTACCTTTAACTCAAACAAAATCAACGAAATTATTGGCTCCACGAAATTATACAATCAACGAAATTATAGGCTCCACGAAATTATACAATCAACGAAATTATACGCACGACTCAACACCTTACCTAAGTACGCTTCTGAACACCAAAACCGTCTTTTCCCTTCGAAGGCGGAGCTTAAGCGATGCGCGACGAAATCGACGCAAACCGTTGCCGCCAAGAGAGTGTTTTAGCTGTATTGTATAAGCTGTGATATTACTACTGAAAACATTCTCAAACATAAATAATGTACGTTTATGAGTAGGTAGTGTGTTTTAAAACGAGATTAGAATCATCTATTTGATTTCTTTGACAGCCAGATCTTGTTAAACAATAATGATACATAAATTAAATATTAATAATCAACTTTATTAATGAGTACGTCAGTCGAATGTAATTGCCCGTTCTATTGTTAATATTTATTATTTTGTTATGACCAATGTTGCTCTCGTTGTAAAAATATTATGTAATGGTTTGTGTACAATTTAAAGGCGTATTTACAATTTTGCAATGCAACAACCTGCCTCTGTGACCTTGCACTTATTTAAAAATAAAACTCTTACTTTTTAACATTATTTAATAATATAAGAGCTTGATGATAACTGTTTTCATTGACCTTTCGCTCAATAATTTTTCAAGTTTTAAACTGGTGTATGATTCTTTGCTCTCCTACTTATCGACGTGTTAATATCGGTTAAATTAATTGACAGCTTTCAACAATAATAATTATTATTCTGTATTTCTATATTGACGTGACCTTGAGGGTGGTGTTGCGGTTCATACAAAAATAATCACAGTCATGAGCTTGTTAGTCGTTTTAATAATTTGCATTATTTTTAAATATTTCACTGTAAAACTGCGGTAATGGAAACTTTAAATGAAATTAAATTCAAAACTATACGTTTTTGTATGTTATTTTCGTCCCAAACTAACAAAAATCTTTTATTAAGAGGAATATTTACTTGGCTTTAGAGCCGAGCATGCAAGGGTTTCGTAGTACCCCCACTTTTAAAGTTTATTTTTGACTTATTCTAAGAGAAAAAATATATGTGCGTATAGGTAAAAGTTAGATCTATGCTCCTCTGGAGACACTTTTTCAAAATTTGAAACTGTTTCTCAATTTTTTTAAGAAGAACGAAATTGAATTTTGAAAAAGTGGTTCCAGAGGAGTATAGATTTAACCTTTACCTACACGTACATATTTCTTTCTTTCAAAAATAGTCAAAAATAAACTTTAAAAGTGGAGTACTACGAAACCCTTACATTACAAAAATTTTCGTCTGAAAAGTGACGCCTCTGTTTCTGCAATACCAAGAACGACATATATAATATGCAAGGGTTTCATAGTACACCAATTTTACGAATTATTTTTTATTTTTACTTTCCTATCTGTATACAGATATAAGGAAAGTATAGGAATCATGATTTTTTTCGACCTAGAGTTTTCGACGGATTTTTACGTTTTGAGGTCCCCTGAATCCGTTTTGACTATTTTTGCGATTATGTCTGTGTGTGTGTGTGTCTGTGTGTCGCATAACTCATGAACCGATACACAGAAAAACACCAAATTTTAAACTTAGGCTTTATTCCAGCGTCCAATGAGCTGATTAGATTTTGGGCAGAGTCAGCACATCTGGGGGGTACTTTATAGGTGGTCATTTTTATATTTTATGGAATATATCTGTTATTTACGTTTGGGGAAGAAAATTCTTCAAATAAAAGTTACTTCTTATATTATTATTTAAAATTTTTGTTCTATACAAAATTTTCCTAAAATGGTCCGTATTCGAGAAATTTGACAAAATGTAAAAAAATACTTTTTCATAAAAATTGTTCAAACGAAAGTTGTTTGTAATATAATTCTCTATAATTTTTATCCTCTACATAATTTCTCTAAAATGGACCGTATTCGAGATATTTGAGAAAATGTATAAATTTCGAAATTTGAGAAAAACTCAAGAACGGATAAAAAAAAACATTATATTTTAAACTTAAGTTTTATTTCGGCCTGACGTGAAATGATTAGATTTTGGACAAAGTCGGAACATCTGGGGGGTACTTTATGAGCGGCCGTTTTTATATTTTATGGAATATATCTGTTATTTATGTTTGGAGAAAAAATAGTTCAAATAAAAGTTACTTCTAATATTATTATCTATAATTTTTGTTTTATGTCAAAATTTCCTGAAATGGTCCGTATTCGAGAAATTTGACAAAATGTGCAAATTTCTGATTTTTATGAAAATTGTTGAAATAAAAGTTGTTTGCGATATCGATCTCTATAATTTTTGTTTATACATGATTTTTCTAAAATGGACCGTAATGGAAAAATTGTAGGAAAAGTGCTAAATTTAAATTTTTTAGTATTTTCGTTTTCAATGAATATCTATAGAAAAATGTTTTAAGGTAGATGTATGTGGAAAATGTATATATTTAGTTTATCCTCTAAACATTTATAGAGGTGCTGCAATAGGTTGTACAAAATAACCGGAAAAAGCCTGTAATAACTAGATAGGAAAGTCATGTGTTGGACACATCAGATTTTTACTATAAGAAAAATTATGTAATTACAGATAAAGGCTCAACTCGTACCCGTTTGGAATCACTTTTTGAAAATTTTAATCGGTTTCTTTTGAAAAAATCTACAAAGATGTCTTTCTAAAGAAAAGAAATACGAATAAAAATGCTAGATGGGAACAATATATTTAATTTTTACCTATAGTTTATGCAAAACAAAGTTCGATGCACGTCACTAATGTCATATAAGCCAAGCATTGTGCCCAATTTTAAAAATGAACACATAAAACAGATTAGGTTTAATACCAACAGAATTTTATTTAATATTAACAAGGGATGATAGAAAATGTTAAAAATCAGAATTAAATCATCCAAGACAATTACATATTATAAATATTCAACGTTTAGATATAAAATAATTAATTTTTTCTTATAGAAGGTTGGTAGGCACTGACTGTCAAGTCGCATGGTTGCCGTTGTCATCCGATTCCGATCTGCATTGGAATTCTCATCTTTCATTTCGGCACATGTTCAGACGACTATCTTCATTCCACAGAATGCGATTCGTATGTAATATCTCTCTCTATTCAATTCGTTACGTGTTGAGTACGCAGTACTTTAATTTTCAATTTGTTTTTGTCATTTTGGCTTGTCATTTTGATTTATTCATTCTTTCTGGCTAATATTTCGAGTTATTAAACAAAACTGTTACTTTAAGAACATAAAACAGTTAATAATTGGGGGAAAATGCCAAAGCAGCTAAATAGTCGTGTCAAAGAACTGGTAGCTTCTTTAATTCAATTTTTTGAACCAGAACGAGACAATCATGGCCCTTTCTTACCAGAGTTGGGTAGTATCCGGATACTTCTGTATCCGGATATAATATATGGAGAGAGCACTCTTACCTTGTCAATACATAGGCGAAACTTTTATGAAGAATATTTTTTTTTTCGTTAAGGCTTTTGTTTTTTGTCAAATGAAAGGTATATTTCTAAGAAGATTTTTAACCAAATTTGTGGACGGTTGAAACCGAGATATTTAAGTTTAATTTTTTTCGACCATAAGGGCTAATGCAAATGATTGTCTTTAAATAATTATAAAAAATACTTTCAATTAGGACTTTCCTAATTGTGCATTACCAAAAAATTAGAATTTTTATCTCGATACGGTGGTATCAATACCTCAATTTTTTTATTTTTATGATAGTGTCCTTTTGTCCTGTCTAATTTTGTATTACCTCCGGAATAAGAGTTAGCTTATCATGTACTTTTATCCCTGAAAAATTCTCCTTCTGACACCAAAGTTTGGAGGCAACGACAAAATAAGTTTTAATCTTCACCATACTATATTGTAAAATACATATTACACTAGTGGAAAAAATTAAGGGATCAAAAAAATCTCGATTTATTTGCGATTTTTCGAGTGGCTGTATCTTTGGTAAAAATAGCCGTACGTCAATGAAAAAAAAAGCAACTTGAAGCTTGAAGTATCTAGTCTTGTAATAAAAAAAATTTCCAACCAACAATTAGCACAAAATTCTGATGAATATTACGCATAGAAAAAACGCGATCCTTCAATTTCTTCAAAAATTCACTCGCATGAAACAATGAAACGGCTTGATGGATCAGGTTGAAATTTTGTAGGGCTTTCGGGGGAACAAGGACCTGTAAGATGCAAACTAACATTAGTCATTTTCCCAATATTCTCAATGTGACACATGATTTTCTAAAAAACCTCAAAAATACCTGTTTTCCAAAATTCTTCAAAGTCATGCTAGGGGCGAAAAAAAATTTTCTCGTGAAAGAACATGCCAGAACCTTGTATTTTCTAAGCGGCCATTGGTTCCTGAGATATTGACCAGAGAAGAGGAAATGACGAATTTTCGTTCATTTTCTGATAACTCAGCAAGGAAGGGTCATCTCGAGGCCATAAAAAAAGGAATTAAAGCTAACTGAACCACCTATCCAATGCATATATTGGTTATGTCGAAAAAATTTTTTTCAAGTCCGTACATTAAAAATTAAAAATTTTCTATCCAAGACATTCATCAGGATTTTGTGCTAATTGTTGGTTGGAAATTTTTTTTATCACAATATCCATAAACTAGACACTTCAAGCATCAAATTGCTTTTTTTTTTTCATTCACGTACGACCATTTTTACCAAAGATACAGCCACTCGAAAAATCACAAAAATCGAGATTTTTTTTTGATCCCTTAATTTTTTCCACTAGTGTATTTTGTGCTATTGTGAAATATTTCACGGTTTCTTTATCTCAACTTCGCGCGTTAGAGTTTAGAATATATATCACTATATGCAATTATTAAAATTAAGAATGAATACTGATTTAGTTTAGTCTCGGAAGTGATCTTGTAGTATTTAGGCTCCACCCTTAAGTTGTTATTTTTATACCTACTAAATTACCGTTGCCTCGCAGGTCTTTCAGTTTGTAATGTAAAAATTATCCTCTTATATAAAATTATTGAATTACAATCTAAATCGAAAATTTCTTGTTAGCTTAGCAAACGTATTCAAAATCCACAGTTAAACAAAACGAACCTAAACTTTTTTCTGGGTTCATTTCGATATCATTCCACTCATAAAAACAATCATTATTACGCTACTGAATTCTTATTTTACTTTCTATTTCTTTTTTCAAATCGTTGCTGCTGAAAAGAGTAATTCAGACATTTTATTGTATAAGGACTTTCTTTTAATTATAACCGATTTTAAGTCAATACATGTACCATCTATACAAGTGAAATCGGTCAAACGTGATTTTTTTAAACCAGTATCAAAATTAATTAGGTATTACTTAAATGTGAATTCTTAATAATTAGAACCAAGAATCAGTTCGTGCATGGCTTACTCATAGTCGTTATATTTGCCACATAATAATAATAGTAAATAAGTTACCTATACATGCAACTTTATTGTCACAATACTTATTTTCTCGATAATAAGTGTTTTTAACTTCACTTTGACATTTTTTGCGGTATTTAAAGTTCACTTTTTATCCTTAGTTTAATTTCACAAAATCTACTATAGTCTAGAGAAGAAAGAAGTACAGAAATTTAATTTTCAGAATGTAGTACAGGTTTAAGAGGTAGATATTTTATTCATACCTCATCCTTCAATGCTTATTTGTAGTTAAAATGAAAATTTTAATACATCTGATCGGCCTAATAAAAGTTTTCGTTCAGATTTAATTATATTTGTTATCATATATTGTTTATGTGGGTAGAGGCCAGTCAGGGTTTAGAGACCAACATTCTTGTGAAACAGCTCTCCAATTTGTTTGTGCGAAATGGAGAAATGATATGAATGAAAATAATATTATTGTTAGTGTTTTTATTGACCTTAAAAGGGCTTTTGAAACAATAAATATAAATTTTTTATTAAAAAAGTTGCAAAATTATGGTGTAAATTCGGTAGCATTAAATTTAATTAGGGAGTATTTGTCTAATAGGTATCATAAGACTAAAATAGGAAATAATATATCTAGTGAAACAGAAAGCCACTACGGGATACCGCAAGGAAGTGTGTTGGGTCCACTTTTATTTATTATTTATGTAAATGACATTCATAAACGATTAAAAAGATCATTTATTAGCCTTTTTGGTGGACGACACGCTCATTTCAGTATCTGGTAGAGATTTTCAGGAAATAATTCAAATATTAAATGAAGAATTGTCTATTTTGTATGACTGGCTGTGTGTAAATAAGCTTAAATTAAATACTGCAAAAACAAAATATATGATTCTAGGATCAAAAGCACAATGCAGACAACTTAATGCGCATGATCAAGTAGTAGAAATAGGTGGTGAACCAATTGAATAAGTACTGGAAATCAAATATTTAGGAGTCATTATTGACCAACAATTAACTTTTAATAATCATGCCAATTACTTATGTAAAAAATTAGGTAAAAAAATTGGTTTTTTTAGAAGGATTTCATGTAACTTGTCGCAATGGTCAAAATCTCTGATTTATAATACAATAATACGCCCACATTTTAATTATTGTAATGAATTACTATTATCAGCTACTAAATAAAATATCAACAGATTGCAACTGTTACAAAATAAATGGATAATATTAAATTGTAATATTTACACTTCGGTCAGGGAAATGCATGAATGGCTGAATGTCTATACAGTTGAGCAAAGCATTAAAATGTCGAATTTAATACTAATATATAAGATGATACATCACAAAACTCCGAAATACCTTAGTACACTACTTGTAAAAAGATCTGAACTTCATTTACGTCAACTCAGATCAATGGACAATTTTAATATAGATTTCACAAAAAAATCTTTTTTGATGGGCTCATTATTGCAGGAAGGGATTGGTCTTTTTAATGCGTTGCCTAAAAATATAAAAGATGCCCCAACTCTAGGTAGTTTTAAAAATATGATTAGTAATTATCTAGGTTTAGGTAACCTATAGTTTTAAGTTTAAATTAGGCATTCCAAACTGAATGACTACCAGTGGGTTTTGACAGGTTATGATGTGGCAAAGTTATGGCAACTCTGTAGGCCTGGTGATTTGACAAGGTGAGTGAAATAGATAGTTACATAGATTGATCATCCCTATTTTTTAAAATAAACATAAGCTTATGCCTTGAAGTAAAAATATAAGCAATTATTATTTTTTAAATATCTAAAGTCTGAAAATTGGTTTTAATACACATTTTTGCTAAACTGATTCAAATTAATAAATATTTGCCAGGCAATATGGCTGCTCGAAAACGACCAGCTTTGAGCAATGTATATAACATATATGTATCATTGACCCTGTTAATGACAACAGGGTTGCCATATCTAAACTGTCAGTACCCACTGGTAGCCATTTGGACAGGTCGTTGGAATGCCTAATTGTAAATATTTGTTTATAACTAGCTGAAAGCTAAATAAAGAATTTACTTACTTACTTACTATTACTTATATATGTATAGCTTAAGTGTTAAGATTTATGTTAACCTAAAAATTAGGTAAAGCACATGTATTTTTCGTTTAGTTAAATTAGTAAATACCATTCCTCTTATATTACGGTTCCCTTCAATTAAGTTGACATCTCAGTTGATCAGGAATAATTATTTTAAGGTATGAAGGTTTAAAATTGAAGGTTCTGCTAGACACTTGGTGAAGAGAGAGGGGGCAACGAGTTAGGCCTCGAAAAAGATGACTTGCGAGAACAATTAAAACTGTTAACACCAATAAAAGCGTAGCAAGCAACCGAAAAAAGTAGAAGAAGTAGACAGGGACAGCTAAAAGGAGATGGAATTCTGGTGAGACAACAAACTGGATATAAATAAAATTAAGATTAAGGTGAAGATAGGGAAGAATATTTATATTTTAAGGGATTGTTTAGTTTATCAACAAAAAAATTGTCTTTTGCACAAATATTTATATCCCCCCAATTTTTCTCAAAAAACGATACTCATAACAATATAAGTACGTATATTTTTTACACCAATTACTATTTCCTAGTTTTTTAAGGTGATCTACATTCTTAATTTTCCTTGTATCAGTAAATTACAATAGTAATGTTTTAAAAACACTATTAAATTAGTTTTTAACTTTAAATGTATGAAAACAAGTTAAGTGTAGACCATAATTAGTAATACTAGGAAGTGGTACACTCAGTCTGCGGTTAAAAACATAAAAACTGAATCTCAAAGTACCTTGATACTTGTGTTAGAATTGTTGTTAATACTAAATACTTGTTATATTATGTATAATAATAAATTAAATACTCGAGTCAAGCATTTATTTAAATTAAACAATTGTGCACATTTTTCATTGGAATGTCAAATAATGTTACTTAAGGAAAATTTTTACCTTAGGAATGCCTCAAATTATGTATTTTTATAGATTTAAGATAAGTTGAGATTAAATTTAGGTATAACTGTTTGAAAACTAATTATAGATTTTCTAATAGTACATAAACACTTGTTGCCAGGATTATATTAAATTTTTAGAGATAACACTAAATTAAGTGCTTAAATGAAATAAATACTTCATTCGACATGTGTCATTATCTCATGATATTTAAACGTTGATACTTGTTCAAGAGTTTTAAAATATGTCTCATCAGATTTTTTCAAAATCTATATTATTGGCTACGTTCAGCAGAAAAAATCTGATTGGAATCTGTTTCAGATCAATTTACAACAGTTTTATAGTTTGCTAAACAGTAATTTTTTGCGTTTTAAGCAAGGAACTGTAGTGACATTTGACACTTATTAAAGTCATGAAACTAACCTCCAAACTCCAAATTTATGATTTCAAATTTTGTCCATTTTATCTGTGGATCGTGTGTAAATTAAAAAGTTAAATATTAAAGAGTATTGTGTATAATAGCAAAAGCAACTATGATATCGACTTATATATTATTGTAAAATTGACATTCACTAACTAGATGCTTTTCTTTAGCAGTCACCTGAACTTTAAAAGTTTGATCGAGATCTAGGTTAAATAACTCTAGAACTTCCATGTTCTAAATCGGCACCATCTTCTCTTCTTTAATCAATTTTTAAGTTGATCTTAACCTCAAAAACAGAATACGCAACATGTTTACCTTGGAAGGTAGCATACATTAAATACGCTCCAAAAAATGGCGACTGGTCCAATAACTGTTTCGCGCAACGTTGAGAGAAGTTCTCGTTCAGCAGAAAATACGTAACTGTTGCGTCTGCTGAACGCAGCCATTTCTACCATTACACCATTTTGAAGTCCTTTATCCAAGGACACGCCAATTGTCAATATAACTTGTTTTTAAAGCTTCAATTTATGACAATCTCATAGTATTTGAAGCAATCATACAAAAACAGTTTCATATCCATTCTAGTAAGGAAAATATATAAATATGTATGGATATAAAATCCACCAAACATGGTTCATAATATATTATACCTACAGGGTGGTCTTTAAGTAATTGTACATAGAAGTATAGTAGATTCCTCACTTTAACATATTACGACCTGAACCAACTTGCTTTAATAAAATGTTGCTAATAAGGAATATACAGGATGTTAAAGGTTAAATAACACGCAATAACACGTCTTTAATATTATTTTACAAGAATAGCGCAAACCTAAACAGCAAAATTTTAGCGCATATGTATATATCACAAATGCGGTCTATGTAGCGCCCTCTACAAATTGCATCGAAGTAAATAACATATGATTTCTCGCGCCCAAAAACCGCCAGTTTAAAATTTTTATGTACGAGTATACTTATCCAAAAAATAAATCTTAAAAGTTTACTTATAACGCACTGTATATTTCTTATAAGCAACATTTTATTAAAGCAACTTGGTTCAATAATGTTCTATATGTACAATTACTTAAGTTAATGGCCGGTCTACTATTCTTTTTGTAAAATTTTAATTAAGTAATTGCTAGCATATTTTTTTATTGGTACCCTTTATTATAAAGAATTATTATATGGATTATTATAAGAATGCATTATTATATGGATTATTATATGGATTATTATATAGATTATTATATAGATTATTATATGGATTATTATATGGATTTATTATATGGATTATTATATGGATTATTATATGGATTATTATATGGATATATGGATTATTATATGGATTATTATATGGATTATTATATGGATTATTATATGGATTATTATATGGATTATTATATGGATTATTATATGGATTATTATATGGATTATTATATGGATTATTATGTGGATTATTATATGGATTGTTATGTGGATAATTATATGGATTATTATATGGATTTATTATATGGATTATTATATGGATTATTATATGGATTATTATATGGATTATTATATGGATTATTATATTGATTATTATATGGATTATTATATGGATTATTATATGGATTATTATGTGGATTATTATATGGATTGTTATGTGGATAATTATATGGATTAATCTATGGGTTATTAGATGGATTATTATATGAATTTTTAATATGGAATTTTAATATAAAATCTTAGATTATTGCATCAACATGGCTGAAAAGGTATTAATGTTAATAATTCAAATACTAGTCTAATATCACCATCAATTTTTTTAAGTCGCCCCGGAGCGCCACGGCAAATAATAATAGCCGTCCTTTTCTCCGGACAAGCTCAGCTTTTGGGGTTAAAATTCACTAATAAGGGGTGAATTAGGGAGAGTATGAACCAAAATAGTCTAAATGAACTTGTTTAAACTTGAAAATCACAAATCAGTTTTTTTTTTCGCCTGGAATATGACGTGTCTACTACTGTTAGAAGGGACTAGAGCTGCACGACCTTGCAAATGTGAATCTCATCGTGGATTCGAAGAAAAAAAGGAAAACATTTTGTATTTACACTAATATAGAAATGATATGTATTCTATTTTGTTATGATTATTTTAGTATTATTATCACGTGTTCTATTAACTTTCCGGCAATAAAAACAACATCTAGATTCAATCGTCAATCATATTAATTAAAGTATTACGAGTTTAATAAGTGTCACTAGATTTGTTCATAATTGCAGTGATATCCTCTATTAAAGTTTTTTAAAAAATTATGTAGTCATAACGAAGTGTAATGAATTTTGGGTTACATTAATTTAATAGTGCTACTCTAAAAGGAACGTGCTATTGTTGGCCGTACATTTAAAAATTATTGTGGTTTGCCCAAATGCGATTACATAGTGTAGTCGACAACAACTACTTCATCTATTAGACATTCCAAACAAAATGGTTGTCGGTGGGAAGGGTTAATATATCTAAGGGGTTGCGACATACGATGTATTCTATATACAACAAGTGAAATCATGAAAAATGGATTAAATTTTATATTTTATGTCGAACACAAAGAACATATTATTTAAAAAAAAACGCTTATACTTTTTCACAAATTTTCAGGCATGGCGACTACTATTTCGAATACAAGTGATCTAAATTAAAAATTTAAAAAACCGACTTCAAAAACGTGCAGATGCCGTCACCACATCTTATCCAAATTTATATGTGGCCACCCCTGAGGTACCCCCTTACTAACAAAAAAGAATCATATAATAAATAGGACAAGGCGGTAAAGCATTATCGCTAAACATACATGAAAAATTAAGAGTGAGGAATTTCTCATGGACCCAATTATTAGATTTTGACCAAATTTATATGGGACCACCCCTGAAGTACCCCCTTTCTAACAAAAAAAGAATCATTGAAATCGGACACCGTGTTAAAAAATTATCGCTGAACATACATAAAAAATGAAGAGTTTGAGGATTTTCTCATGGACCCAATTATTAGATTTTGACTAAATTTATATGGGACCACCCCTGAAATACCCCCTTTCTAACAAAAAAAGAATCATTAAAATCGGACACCATGTTAAAGAATAATCGCTGAACATACATAAAAAAAAAAAAAAAAATATCGCGACGAATTGATAACCTCCTCCTTTTTTGAAGTCGGTTAAAAAATAAAGTTTAAGATGGAAGGCTACGTCGCAACCCTCTTAGATATACGAACCGTTCGAACTGGCAGCCATTGTTTGACAGGTCAATAAAATGATTAATTTTCGCCCTTAAAGAGCAAAGTGGACCTCTAGCAAAAGCAAAAATGTTTTAAGGATTTTCTAATATAAAATTGTATTACGCGAGTTAAAAAGTAATTTTTGAAGTGCTCTCACTTAATTGGCGCAGTTTGTGAGTAGGATATTTTGGAAATTGAACGTATTGCAGGGACAATTTTTCGTATCAACGATTAACCAAAATAACGAACTTTGGGACACTGTGAACTATAAATTCGAAAGTATATCGGATTTTTCTGTTTTCTATTCGAAAGAATATCAGGTCGCGAACAGACAGTTGCAGTTGATCGAACATTAAAGAGTGTACTTTGAAGAATAAATCCAAAATTAATATAATTTCAAATGTAAAAATTATTAATCCTACAATTATTGACAGATGACACAGAAGATTCTGACCATTCGATACAACGTTCGACAGCAAACGAAACTACAAATAACGTCATACCCATCTTAAAGAAATCATAAATAATAAAACATACCAAATTTTAGTTTATCCATATCTTTATCAAAAAACCGATATCACTTACAAAAATCATAAAATTATAAAAATTATAATTCCAGAAACCGATAATTAAATATTTATATTTGAATTTCTAGTTGAATTAACTGATCTAAAAAGTACATTTTACTTTCATTTAAATAGAGAAAACTTATATAGAGATTTTAATAATGTTTATTTAACACACTTTTCGGAAAATGGAGTAAAATTAGTTAAATGCACAAAATTACTTAACACTATTTCTGATAAAGAGGAACAAATTCTTTTGCTTAGAAATTACCACGAAGGAAAAACAACGCGGTATTAATGAAACTTTAGAAAAATTACGTCAAAACTATTATTAGAAAAATATTAAAATATCTATCACAAATTACATTAACGCTTGTTCTATTTGTCAAAAAAATAAATATGCCAGACAAAACTGCAAACATACTGAACTATTTTAAGCAAATTTGGTGCTGCTTCATTCCTGAAAAATGTACACCACATATTCACTGTTTTTCCTTCAAGTACAGGAAAAACAGTTTGTAATATAGTCAGTTCTTCATACATGTTTTCAGGTGGAGGTTCCTGTTTCCGGGGAAAAATTAACCACAAACCACAACTGAACGTCTTGAAATTATTATTCTCAAAGGGATACCACTTCTTTATATAAGCCAGAGCTTATATAGAACATTTTTCGTAAATTGTTTTGACTGACAGTCTGAAAGATAGCCTTTCCTCAATGCCATATCATATCTATTTTAATTCTAACAATTACATTTTTAATTTTTTCTCTAATTACACGAATTTTTATGAATTCAACAAAAAATCGGACTTTCTGTTGTCCGGTTTACTAAGTGTTTTCAACCGGGCGTGCAACAGAAAAACCGGACTGTCCGGTCGAAAATCGGACATCTGGCAATCCCAATTTCACTTCATTTGGCGTTTCTCAATTAATTGTAGTAGATAAAGGCACTGAATTTAATAACGAGATAGTAAAAAATCTTTTAGCATTACACAAAATTAAAGTTCATTTTACAACTCCTGGTTACCATGAATCTAACTCCATAGCTGAACGAATACATTCGACTGTGACGAAGTCACTAAATTTTATTTTTAATTCATCTTAAAAATGTATATTTCAATTAATTCCCGCCTGAGAACATGTAGAAGTTTTCCCGTATTTCTGTTTCCCAGGACTTACCGTTTTTCAACAAATGCGAGTACCCTCGTAGATTAAAATATTCTTATATTTTCCGAAATCCGAATGGGCATTTTTAGAGTCGATTTCTTATGGATTATCTACTTTTAATTGTCAAGGTACTAGAAGGACATTTTTTTTATTTAAATTTAAATTAAATCCCATCTGGGAATTACGCTCTTCTCGCTTGTCAGCCGCCGTAAGCTCTTCTCTCTTGATGGCCGACAGCCGAATAGTACCTAGTGCCGTGAGTACCGTGATTTAGTTCATCGATTAACCCCGTTTATCTGCTAAGGTAGCAACCGTATATTATTATTTTTTTTATATTGGTTTTAATATAATTAGTTGGGACACCCGTGTGACAAGTGAAGAATTTTGATTCACATACAGGATATATTATTTCATCCCTCAGTGGGAAACCGTTGGCAATTTTTTATTTGAGGTTGGACCTAGACTAGACACCGAGTGCTCTCTTTGTCAGCGGCTATATCCAATTTCTTTTAAAAACCGCCCAGTTAACATCGAAGTGAGAGATTCGACCTGTTTTCGATTTTTTTATTATTTTATTGTTTTTTTTTTCTTTTTCGGAGGTTCGATCCGTTTCCTGGGTTAGAGAGCTCTCTCTCCTGATGACGTATCTAATTTCCTCAAAAAAACGTTTAAATTCATTTTCGCGCCTCACTTCGTGTAAAATTTCTTTCGTTTTAATTTTTTATTCAGCTGCATTTGAATCATTCCGTTTCCCCTGTCCACAATTATTGAATGAAGTCAGACGACTTCTGTAAAATTAAATTCACACATACGCTCTCGATAGACTCTGGGCAAAATTCAAAAATATTATTTTCTACGACCGTCGTGGTCGCCGTTCAAAACACCGCGTAAATAAACCATATTTATCAGTAAGCGAGAATTTTCGTTTTTCATCGCTTGGTTATTAAGATACAAGGGGGCTCCGACAATTTTGAGTTCATTTATTTGTTTGCATTTGATTACCGTCATATTTAAATTGTTTCAAGTGTATTATTTATTTTCATACATTTTCCGTATACTGGGGTTTCACAATTTCCAGTCCGATTAGCCTCCTGTGCTAATAAACCATAAATATTTCTATATGTTTAAATAATTTTCAATAATAATAATTTATTTTTCATAAATATTTCCCTACGTTAAAATAATTTATTTTTAACAAATTTTCCGAATATAGTGATCCGTCAATATTTAAATACTTTTCAATTTTAATAATTTATTTTTAAAGAACAGATATTCCGAATGCAGGGAGCCGTTCATATATAATTACCGTTGTATTTATTTTTTTGTAAATATATATTTTATTACCTGTTCCTGTGTTTCTATTATTGCTGGTTCTTAACCGTTCTCTTTCAGGGTACCGTAGGGTACGAGGTGTAAAGGAGATGTGTTTTATTTTTATTTATTCTAGTATAGTGGCTACCTAGTAGTGACCGCCTGGAATTATTTTTACCTCCACTGAGTTCACCTTGAGTACACTCTGGTGTACCACAGGGTCGCAGAGCAAACTGCGATACCAAATCTGGCGCCTGAGCAACCCCTATTCGGGAATTACATTCATAGCGCCACACAGACTCGCTGATTCACTGTGGGAGCCTGTCACACGACATTAATTGAACACTTAAGACTTTTACGTCAAATTTACCCAGATAAAAAGGATTTAATGGACTATGCAAAAATTGGATACAATAACTATATATAGTTCGACAAATTTTACTCCATGTGAATTTACCTTCGGACACACAGATTCTAGAAATCCTAACGAAATTTTCCTTCCTCACGATTTTTAAACAGATTACGTTAATAATCTTAAAGAAAAATTGAAACACGTTTACAAGGGTGTGCATAAGAACTGACAAAAAAAATAAAATTATTGAAAAAAGAAACGAAAAAGGTGAAACCAATTCGGAATTCCAAGTTAATCAAACCGTCTATAAAGTAAATTCAAAAAAGCGAAAAAAAAAAGATAAAAGATTTTTAGGACCTTTTTGAAGTGCTCTTACTTAATTTGCGCCACTGGGAATACTTCGTGATAATATGCGTCTTAAGAATATTGAGAGATTTGAATTTGTGCAACGATAAGGCGGCACTCAACAGAGACGTTTAAGAAAAAAAGGTGGGAAACCCTCCCATTTAAAAACTACTAGTTATTATTAAAACAAAAAGTAGCAAATTATCATAGATTTAATACAAAATGGCGCGTAAATGTTTTTTTAATTTCTTTTAAAATTTTTCAAAATAAATACCTTTCGAAGGTTTACAAATTTCACAAAAAATGGTACTAAAAATAAAGGCTCAGAAGCAATTATAAATTATCGAGCTGTTCGGTTTACTCTTAAGGTACCATTTGGGTAGGCGCGTCAGAAGACAAGCGACCATTGAGGCGACCCCAAGGTCGAGTAGGACGACAGATGCATAAATGTTACGCTAAATGTTTTTTTTTATGGAGCCAACCTAGAGTAGTGGATGCTTATTACGCTGCTTTTACTGCAGAAAATTTACTAGAGAAAATATTCTTTAACCCTTTGCTGAAGAATAAGGCAAACTTAATAAATTAAGAACAAAATTTGCTAAAGACAAAAACAGTGGATATACGTGAAAACAGTAGGTCTGGCAACGCTGATTGTTCCCTCGAATGGTTATCCTGTAAGTGTCGCGCGATACTTCTCAAGTTTGCGAAATGTATGAAGCGTAACATTTATGCATCTGTCGTCCTACTCGACCTTGGGGTCGCCTCAGTGGTCGCTTATCTCCTGACGCGCCTATCCAAATGGTACCTTTAAACTCAAATTTTAGGGTTCAATGTTTTATATACTCCTATGATAACATTAACGTATTACTCACACTTCTCTAAAATGGGAGTAATTATATTTATTTTAGAAAGTTAAAATAAAAATAGTGATAAGTTGTTTCATTTTTCTTATTGTAACATCCTCTTGTTCCAAGAAATTTGTTACGTATTTACTCAATTTTATTTAAATTTAAACACACCGACAAACAAGTTGTCTTTTCCAATTTTACAATTAGTTTCTTGTGGTTTATTAGTTGGAATTTTGCTTGTTAGAAACATATAAAAACCACTTTAATTAATGAATAAAATGCATTAAAACAAAAGTTGGTAATTTCGGGTCACATAATGAACACGTGCTTTTCACAATGATTTTTTACGGATAAATATTCTTTAATTACCTGGTTAATTTTTTTCAAGGTTCGCAGAGTTCAGGCAACAACAAAAACAAAATTGTTATTCTCATTAAGTCATTAGGTCATTAAAAATGTTGCTTCAAAAAATAAAGCGAATACCTACTTAAAAATGGGTGTACGAAAAACAAAATTATTTAAAATTTAATAATGGGCATTTCAAATTATTGTGCAAATAAAAAAAAACAGTATTTTTTTTTTAAATATTTAAAAACAATGTTTTTAATGTATTATATTTTGTTGTGGCGTAAAGACATCAAGACAGCTTTAAATATTTTTATTGTGTAAATATTTTTGTCACTTTTTAAAAGATGCAACAAATTAAACTTTTAATTCCTAACAATTTGTTTACAATATATTCTTAAAGAAATATATACGCTAATTACACTTGAATTTTCATATATTTTAAATTTTAACTGGTGAAGATTCACTATCGTCACTATCTACACCTTATGGGGTTGGAGTGTCTGAGGTGAATTTTTTTTTAAATGTTTGTCTTGAAATTGCATATCGATGCCTCATTTTTGATTTTCGTTTTACGTCTTCATTTTTCCGAAATTCTGATCCGAAAATTGGTTTTTATGCAAATAGGTAGATTTCCCGCACGAAAGTGATCCTACGATACGCGAGATTGAAATTTTACCAATTTTTATGGGAAAATGTTCGTCTTCAAAGACCCTAAAAGACTCTGTACTTGGAATACGGTCAAAAAATTTCCATTACCCTTAAAATGGTCATAATCATCCAAAAATTTTCAAATAACAGTGTTACGGCCTTTTGGCACACTCATATATTTTAGTGATCAATTCAATAGAAATAATTTTTTAAAATTCGATATTATTCTTAATTTGCTATGAATTTAGCTTACCTTTTAATTATGTCCAGCTTTCTGTTAATTTTTCTAAGAATTCTTAAAGTGCAGTTTTTTTTATAAATAATTATTCACCCTATTCATAATTCATATTAATAATCTCTATGTTTCTATAAAAATTAACCCCTTAATTGGGAATTGTTTATTATTTATATTTGACATTTAAGAATTAGGTTAATAATATAATAATTTAAAATGACACCTCAGGTTTACCAAAATAATTAGAATCTGCTAATAAATAGTACCATGGCCTTGACCATGTGTCTGTCCTTTATTAATTAATATCATAATACAGGAAAATATGATTTATTACAATATATAAAACAAAAGAACAATATTATGTTTTGTGGTACTAATGGTACTATGACCTTGACCATGAATCTATCCTTTATTAGCTTAGTCAATAAAGTAGGAAACATATATTTTATTAGAGTGTTTGCAATAAAAGAACAACATTTTAATTAATTTTGAACTTTGATCCTGACAAGGCATTTTTCTGGATATTTGAAAAGATCTTCCATTTTGTTTTGTGACTCTTAACTAGGACGGCGTCCTAACTCAGTTTGAGGATTTTGTTAGTCAAAAGAAAAAAACATTCATAGTGTTTTATTGGAAAAGATATTTTATTGAAAGATATAAAATAACAGCTATTTTGTGGATCTATTTTCAATAAAAACAACACTTAAAAATCACAATATCCACGTGGCCGCCCCACACCTTCAGGCCAGTAAGTAAGATACTTACATACTTGCTTTCACTTCACTCGCTCTTTGCTTACACTTCACTTTCGCTTTGAGATCTGCTTCTTAGCACCACTGCTTTTACCACACACACATCAAACGCACACATCACCAACACCATCCGGAGTGGTACACGAATCCATACTGCATGATATCAGCATATTCGCAACTGCATGTCTGACACACCTGCTAGCTTACTCATCATTAGCCCCATAACTTGCATGTGGAGCACTAGGAGGCCGTACGTAGAAGCTATAGCTTACCAGGTACCCAGGACTAGTAAGGTAGGATTATTCCATTTAGTCTACGGCCAAACAACGTCACTACCTACAATAGAACGAAATATATAGATACTTATTATAGTTGTTTAACTAAGTTAAATATAATTAAACTTACCCATAAGTGCATGAAGCCTCTGGATTCAATCAAATTTAGCTGTGAGCCAAAAGTGTCGACACTAGCGGTAGTTTTATCCCTTTTTATCTCTTATAATTTGTATAATATTGTTAATATAACAGGAGATAGATGATTATAATTATCCCTTTGATTTACTCTGTACATATCTATTGAACGATTGATTGCTAAAAGAATAAACCTAATCAATCAAGAAATATTATTTTATTATTTAATGTTTATTTACCAAGCCTTTTCTTCCCTGAGGTAGAACCCACGATAGCCGCATTAAGGCGAAACCTTTTGCAGCGCGTTTTACTCAACATTATTGAAAAAAATTTCTTTGAACAAAAATTGTTTGTACTCATTCGAGGAATACCAGAATTTTTGGCCACTTGTTTGCCATTTCACAAAATGGCCAGATACGACCATTTCTCAGATTTTCCAGAAATTCTAAAAAGCCTCAGAAAGGTTCCATAAATGGTAACACTTTTCGAGAAATTCAATTTCTTTATAGAAGTGGCCATTTTGTATATAATAGGTCATCATTAATGAACCATGATTAATTTCTCCTGGAACTTTTCGAAAAAAATGGATGATAGTGAAAGTCTTCAGCACCTAATGGATGGTTGGAGTTTTGAAGACTATTTAGACACTATGTTGATATTTCTGTTTTTGGTCATTTTGATCCAAAACCCACAAATATACGCAAAAATGCTCAAAAAATTATCTGAATTCCTGAGACAGGGTTAAATATTTTTATTATTATGAAATAACCTTGAGCTCCTTTCAAGTCCACAAATTCTCAAAAACCTCAGTTTTCTGAAAGATTATAAACATAAACTCAGAGCTACTTGATTCCTACATTTCAGATAGATTCTTTAGAGTAAAACAGGATGAAGCATGACTAGAAAAAAATTGAAGCAGGAGAACCACAGGGGAGCGTCCTGGGACCCACTTTGTATCTGGTATATACTTGTGGCATACCCTAACTAGAACAAGACACAATAGCTACATTTGCAGATGATACTGCCCGACGCTTTCATTTACTGGAAGATTTGTGTTCGGTGAGTGTCGGCTAACACCGGCCGATATAAGAGAAGCACCTCTCGGCGACATTGTCAACTACATTAAATATGTAGGCTGGCTGATAAGCTAAGAGGGACCCATTAATTTAGAAGGATGCACAATTGGCATCCCAGCAAACAATTTGGTGTAATTTGACGTCGATACTACCTAAATTATATATAATAAATTTGGTCGCAAAATTAGATTTAACCATAATTAAGTAACATTTACGTTGGCTCGACGTGGATTCGACATAAGTGGAGAATAAGACGACGTTGAAATTTGGTTTTATTTACCAAAATAGGTAGAATTACATCTAAATCCACATTATAGTAGCCCAATACATTTGGTTAGTAATACCTCTTTAGGGAAATTTGACGTCAGTATAACGTTAATTCGACGTTGATTTAACTAAGTTTAGGTAGAAACTACCAAAATATTTGCAGATGACGTATGCCTCCAAGTGTACGAAAAGAAATTTTATACTTATTTGGTATTTTTATCTATATATAAGTAGAAATATTGTAAGAAGTCACCAACACAACTAAAACATATACCTAATTCACATGAAAGATTGAAAATAAATAAATGTCGGTGACAAAAATATATGTAATGTAATTGCGGTGAATATACAGTTCAAAATTGTTGAAATTAATGCGAAGAAAATTTTGTCGTGCATGTTAACAGTTCTACTTAGAAAAATAACAATGCCCTTCCAAAATACTCTCTAATTAAAAAATTATAAGAAAAAAATATGACCGTGTAAAAAAATAATAATAAAACTATGTTACGTTTGCTGTGTATCACTTTAGAAAATCAATAATGTTTCGTTTTTCGGTATTTTCATTAGTATGTTTTAGTTATGGTCATTTTAAAAATTTAAAATTTAGAATCGTACTTCAATTACGTTAAAAAAATATGGCGTATTGTGCGAATTCGACCTAAAAGTTATTATGACTAAGGAAATCTACGTATTTTACAAATGCCTTTTTACTAAGTTGAATTAACTTCAATTTCACGACATATTAGTTAACTTTACCTATTTAAAGAAATAATAACTTATAGGTTTTATAAAAAATTTACCTATAGGTAAATATAACACATTTAGGTCACGTTGCTCTGCACTTGAGATTTTAGACGTTTCACTTTACGATAAAAATCGGAAGTATAACGATATGATTTATTATTTTTCGAACTCATTTTATTAATTATTTTTCGCACTCATTTAAAGCTCTATCTACACCACACGTAAATTAAGATTACGACTGTAATGGTTTTTTTTAAAATGGCCGAAATTCTTAAGAATAATGACGAAGACAGTAACTGAACAACCTAATTGTTAAAATAACCTAAATAATATAAATTTTACAAATAGGTCATGTATGACTCTTTTTAAATTGGTGGTTTTTAGTCGAATTTACTTTGTGGTAGATTTTTCAGGTAATTGCTACAACAAAGTTAATAAATATTTCTTCAAGATGACTTATAGGTCAACTAAATGAGTATTCGACTATTTGGTTGAAATTAGGTAGATAAACAGGTAGAATTTTGCTACGATCTCGACCTAATATTACTTTAAAGGAGAGTAAATAAAAGCGGCCAAATAGGTTACTATGGAGGCATAAAATTACGTAGAATTTTTAACCAAATCTACCTAGTTGGATATTCTACTATAAAGACGATTTTTAGTTGCCAAACAGGTAGATATTACCTAAATATGGCACCTAATTTTACTACAAAGGAAATTTAACTTTGAAGTATTTGTTGGTTATTTTTTTTAGTAGCTTTTCCCTTGCTGATATGGTTAAAGTTACTTTTAAGCAGATTTGTGTAAAAGGTAGATTTCTTGGTATAATTTACGTAAATTTATATATAAATTAAAACCGTTTGGTAAATTTACATTAGAGGTATATTTTTCTAGTCAATTTTACGTAATAATTACTTCAATAAGTAAATTCGTCTTTAACAAAGTCGAGTTATAACTAATGTTATAGAAAATGTTTACTGGGATAGTGATGCCTAAGTACCATGGGGGTAACCTACCCTCCACACGTTACAGATACAGATGATTGCCATATTCAAAAAGTACCAGGCGTTGTATGACAGAAGACGAAGAAAAAAGAAACGACTTTTGCCAGTAGTTAATTCAGAAATAAAAAACAACAGAAAATAAACGGTGTGATCTACACCGACGCCCCAATTGATTTAAAGTATTAGTGGTAAATCCTATATATAAAAAAGGATAAGTGCATTATTTTATTTCTTATTTTACTTTTCATTTTATTTTTATAAGAACTGGTACCTAACATTGCACAAAAATTTAGAAAAAATGCCCAAATCTTGACCTTTCAAATTTTTTATGATTATTTGCATTTATGAGTCTAAGAGTTATATGCCCCATCATATTTAAAATTTCACATTTTAAGCATTTTTTGTTTTTTAATTATTATTTAATTAGCTATCTTGTTTTAATCAAGTAAGAAACGGTATCATCAGAAGCTACATAGCTGATGATATTTTCATAGACGAAACGTAGTAAAATGGTAAAGTGTAACATATCGTTGTATTTAGCTATACAAAAGCTATAAAAAATTACAGTTAAAATCCAGGTCCGTATTTAAAAAAATAAGTTGAAGGTGGCCCTGGAAATACGAAACGTCGTAATAAAAATTTTGACATGGCAGATTATAGGGAACTTGATTTATAACAAAAACTTCGTATAATTTTTTTTTGTATCTTTTATAATAACAACGCACGACTTAGAAAACAAAAATGAAGTTTTTCGCATTTTATCGAATATCTCCGGAACCAGTCAGAAAATCTGGAACTTCTATGGACCATTGTATTATCCGTTAAAATATGAAACTTTTTCCCCATTTAACCGACAATGTATATCTTACGGTTTACGAGATCTCTGTATACGCAAATTAAATCCGGTTTACCCTGTATATCTTAAAGTTTATTAAGTAGGTTTAAAACATCATCCAAAATTTTCAAAAAGTATGAAAGCAAAATAATTAAAAATCAAACTCACCTTTAGCCCATCCAGTAACAACGTTTCCCAAATAGGCCACCCTAAATACAGGATCCGGTTTCGAAATGGTAGCACTTCCATATCTCTTCAATCTAAGCCTATTTAAAAAAATCTTGAAAGCCTTTCTACCCCTGTCTTTTTGTAGTTCTTTTCTGGGCATCTCACTGTTCAACGTTTCTATACTCGGCACATTCTTAAAGTCCGTAGGACACTTCGGTGGTAAAATTGCGCCATCCACGGTGTCAATTTCGTCATCGACATGTGACAGTTTAGATGTCAAACTTGCGCGTGTTGCCAATTGAAACTGGCAGTTCTGCAAAGATGTATTGAATTCGTTTTGCATTAACATATTTGCCGAATGTTCGCACAATTTAAGGCACTGTTTATAATATTTTTCGAACGTTAGTTTATCAAACACTTCCGGTGATTATTATTAAAATATACTTTAAACTTGACAGTTGTGGGAAGGTTAGTTATGTAATTATATTCACATCGCGATTGTATGATGCGTTATCATCTATTGTTCTTTTTTTGGGCGAGGTTACCAGCTGACTGCAGGTAGATATCTGAAAAAAACAAAATACAGGTTATTTTTTATTGTAAAGTGTAAAGGATGATAATAAGTGGAAGTACCTAATCGATTTTCTTGAAGATAATAGATTATAGATAGGTACTTTTCAATATAGAAATATTTAATTTTCGAATTATTTACGACTTCGTTACATGGATACGTTTAAAATACTGCACAATTGATTTAATTTCCTATAAGTATTTATATATTTTTTAATTCATATCATCTGAAGTATAGATAATGAATATCTGATTAATGATAATGTTGCAATATTGTGCGTTTAGTACGCAACACACCCCAATGAATTTCGGTGGAGGTCAAATTTTCATTTAAAAATAAAATAATTGTATGAAAAAAATCTATATTCATAAATTATAAAATAAGTTTAATTAATCTAGACCAATTCAATGCAAAAACGTTTCAATAATTTCGCCACTTCAGTTATTTTAAAAAAATATAGAGTTAACAACTTTATCCAAAATCAACAATTAAATGAAAGAAATTATAATAAAAGTTTTACCAGGGGCGGTTTCTCCATTGGTTTATTTGTGTAGTAAAAACCCAGTTACATTTCATAAACACGATATTTTAAAATAAATAACATAAAAATATAAATTCAATAATTTTTTTTGATTTCATACGTGTTAATATCTATTTTTTGGTACGCCACTGCGCTCTGGCTAATCGCATCTCTATAGCTCACTTTTCTGAGTAAGCCCGAGGGAGCGAGATGCTTTCGCGAGAGCCTCTAGCTAAAATGAGATGTCAACACGTTAACAGAATTAGAAAAAATATTGGATGTAAAACGTTACGAAATCTGGCGAATGGACACACTTACACACACACATACACACACGTTACGAAATAAGTCATTGCGTAACTGCTTTCATAAATAGCTATTTCTTTTAAAACTTTTCTTTTATTTATTATTAACATTCAGAAGCGCTTGTTGGGCCACCCGTTATATACTATCTAAACCTTCAAAAGCAGCATAGGTTCCTAACTTTTAATTTTAAAACAAAAAATATGAATTTTACTTGTTTTCTATTCGTAACTGGCGACTTAATTAACTTTTAAAAACTAGTTATAAAATGTAGATTATTTCGACACTTACTGACATTACAAAACATTTTTTCTTCGATTTTTTTATTTTATATTTATATTTTGAAACTATTTTACTTCGTCTACATCTGTCTTTCATCTTATCTAATCTATTTCAGTTTATCCATAAAATTACAATTAAGAGTTAATATATTTGTTATAATAGCAGCAATTTGCATAACCAGTAACTGCGTTTTAGATAGTTAAGTAGAAATTTCAATTTGATCTGATATCTGATACACAAAATTGATAAAATAAATATATCTTTTTATATAGTCATTCTAAAGAGAATTTTAAATAACCGTATTCACGAAAATATCGATGCATTTCTTAAGCAATAAATATTTAATGGGATAATAAGCAGCGATCATTCAGTCTGACTGTATAAATTATGGTAAGGGTAAAGGATTTGTATTTCATTCTCCCAGATCTGGGGTCTGAAGGAATGGGGTGGAAGGAAGTGTATCTGAGAGGATGTTACTAACCCAACATTTGTCTGTTGCTATGAGAAAACTTCTAAAAAAGCTCATAGCAGGGTCATGAGGCAGTGAAGATCCAACCCAGTATCTTCCGAATGCGAATTAGATACGTTGACGAAACGCCACCTTGCTCGCTTATAAATTATGAAAAAATTCAAACCTCCTAACAGCCGTTTGGAGATTAGCAATATAAATTACCTATAGTAAACAAACTGAACAATTTTGTGATTTAATGCTATTATTTTCTCATTGATTAAAAAATTATGTAACACTCTTTTACATTTAACGAATTTATTCATTTAAAAAAATACATGTGTTTAAATATATAAGTAAGTAGTTTATAGCCGAACTGGGTGAAGTACCAAAACCTCTCTGTCTGGCTGATGTTCGATACGAAGTCGGTACTCGGGAAAGATTCGTTCGCGCACAGCACATATAGTCCGCGATGCTGGTGCAATTTTAAAATGTTTGATCCGCGGTAAATTTAAATTATACCGAAATTCACCACAAACATTATGGGGATCTGAAGATAAGCGATACGCCCTCTACTAAGAACTAAATGTTGTGGCCATTTGACACTTGACGGTCTGTGTTCTGTCAAGTTTTGTTTATTATTTATCAGGTTATGTCAATAAATGTTATTTCAAAATTTAACAAGTATTTTATTTGAAATATCTTATTTAATAATAAGCTAATGCTTTAAATGTTTATCACATATATTAAAATATTGTATTATTTGGAATTTAAGTGGAATATCAGTGAAAAACACACTTGTTGTGTACCTCAATGCAGCCCTGAAAAAAAGATGAACTCTTCTCTAATATTTCGTCTGTTTCCTAAAGTTGGTAAATGTAGGGTAATTTTTATAAAATGCAAGTGGAAAATTTTAGCTTGCGGATGCAAGAAATGTATGGTTACAAAAGTTGAATATTGAGAAGCCAGTATCAAAGTATTTGAAAGTTTGTTCCCATGCACAGCATTTTAAATATTATTATTTGCCTTGAGATAATATAGATTTATTTTTCGATTGAATGTTTTTATTTTACCTTTTTTTGTATTGCAGATGCCTCATTCCAAGTGAAAATAAATGTTGAAAAAAAAATCGCTGTGCTTTTCTGCCAGTTTTTTTAGGAAAACTTCAAAATCAAATATTGAGAGAACAGAAAAAGAAGACTAAAGAAAGTTCAATCAGTGTTAAATGTGATAGTGAGAATAAACAAGTCATAGTTGAAAGTGATTTGTTTCAAAATAGCATAGCTATTCATACTAAACAAGACACAGAGGTTGCAAAAATACTCTTTTTCTACGACCGTGTATTTTTACCCACTTTCCCGCACGCATTTTAGTTTTGAAAGTGTCACTTTCCCGCACTAGTGCGGGAAAAAATCACTTTCCCGCACTAGTGCGGGAAAGTAAAATTATGAATATTTGGCCTTACCTATTGTATAGTTTTTTTACCTCGGATGTTATAACTATTGTTACAATAGGTAATTTAGTATTTTCCAACTATTCCATTTAATAAAATTTACTTTTTTTCTTGCTTTTTGTTAAAATTTTAATTTTTTGGAAAACTTGAATAATAGAGATATTTTTATATACCTTCTGTATATTTTTAAAAGTCAGACTAGGCTGTGACATGTATGGCTTGATATGGTTGCTATATGGTAACCAAGGCGTGTTATTGTTACAAAAACGTCAAAGTTGTTTGTTGAAGCGTCAACTGAATTAAAATAAATTAAAGAAATAATGGATTCATCGGATGAAGAGCTGCCCGAAGCCATTTTAAAAGCTGCAAATGAAGCACATTTGGAGGTGTTACCTGCCAAATCACGAGGAAGATATGAAAAACAATACGACCATTTTGTCACATGGTGTAAACAGGAAGGGGTAAAAACCTACAAAGAAGAGGTGTTTCTGGCGTATTTTTCGCACCTAAGTAAGTTTTTGAAATCTAATACTTTATGGTCTCGCTATTCTATGGTGAAAAGTTTAGTAAAAATAAAACAAAATTTGGATATAAGCCAGTTCCATAAGTTAACGTCATTTCTAAAACAAAAAAATGTTGGATTTCGAGCACAGAAGGTGCAGGTTTTTACCAAAGAAGATATATCCAGGTTTATGTTAGCCCCTGATGAGGTATACCTTATGATTAAAGTGAGTACCATTTTTGCTTTAGCTGGTGCTCTCCGCAGAGCGGAGCTTGTAAATATCACTCTCGATGATATACAAGATAAAGGCAATCTGATAGTTGTGAAAATTTCCGATTCCAAAAATAATTCTTCAAGATCATTTGTTTTATGTGAATAAATAAATAATGGAAACTTTCTGAAGCTGTACAGAAAGTACGCAGGTTTACGACCACCTACCACTCCGCATCGCCACTTTTTTTATTAATTATAAGAAGGGAAAATGCTCAATTCAGTGCGTTGGCGTAAACACCTTTGGTAAGATGCCAACAGAGATTGCTGCATATTTGCGTCTACCTAATCCTGAACGATATACAGGACACAGTTTTAGACGTTCTTCAGCAACATTCCTAGCAGACTCAGGTGAAGCGATAACAAATATAAAACGTCTCGGTGGCTGGAAGTCCACTACTATCGCTGAAGGCTATTTGGAGGACTCCGAAACACAAAAGAAAAACATTTCGAATAAAATTCTTTCAAATAGAAATGACTTGCAACCTTTGCTGCCACCGTCATTTTCACCTTCATGCGACCTGCAACCGATGTCACTCCCGTCCACGTCATCTTTTCAATCTACGAGCGTTACGACTATTAACAGCCAATTAACACCAACTAATTCCTCTGTACCGGCAATTTTACATAATTTACAAAATGCTACAAATTGTGTATTTAACATTAATATCCATAATAATTAGTTGTTTTTATTTAAAGATTTGTATATGTTGAAATAAAATAATTTTCCAAAAATAATTTTTCCTACTTTTTTGTATATACGGTCGTAGACAAAATAATGTTCATAACTCATGCGTAAAGTGTCTTTCCCGCACTTGACCGCTTGCCCGAACTCCGCTTCGCGTCGTTCGGGCCAACTGCAGTCGCGTGCGGGAAAGTAACACTTTCCGCACTTGTTAGGAAAATAACTATTTTCAAGTGTATTGACATTAGTGTACAAGTGCATACCCCAAAAATTAAAAGAATTTCAGATCTTTTATAATCTGACAAAGAGTTGTGTTCATTCACTGGCATTAACAACTTTAACATACTGTACTAGAAAATACAGTGAAAACAGCTGTAGTACTTCGGAAGATGGCCTATTAGGTATTGTAACTCAATAAAGAACGTTTATTATTATGTAAACATATTTTGTTAACAGGAAAAATAAAAAATATTTGATTTTTATGTTTATTGCTTATAATAATAGCCTTTTTTACCAACAGATTCAACTATCCCATTACAGAATAATATAAAAAATATATAAAAATACATCATCAATGTACAATCACTCATTACAAAATGTAACTGTACACAATGACTAGTAAACTTAAGAATAATAAAAATAATTATTAAAAAGAGTATTTTCTCAAGTACAAAATCAATCATAAAGAAGAGATCACATGAATTACTTATGTTAATAATATAATAATTTATTCACACAATATCAACACTTGTTTGTAAGAAAATAAATAACATGATTTAAATAATATATGTATTATAAAAATATTAAGACTAAAAACTAGTACAAACTTCAAATTAAAATTATGGCTAAGTAAATTTTATATCAAAACTAACAAACAAACAAACAAACAAACAAACAAACAAACAAACAAACAAACAAACAAACAAACAAACAAACAAACAAACAAACAAACAAACAAACAAACAAACAAACAAACAAACAAACAAACAAACAAACATACAAACAAACAAACAAACAAACAAACAAACAAACAAACAAACAAACAAACAAACAAACAAACAAACAAACAAACAAACAAACAAACAAACAAACAAACAAACAAACAAACAAACAAACAAACAAACAAACAAACAAACAAACAAACAAACAAACAAACAAACAAACAAACAAACAAACAAACAAACAAACAAACAAACAAACAAACAAACAAACAAACAAACAAACAAACAAAAAAACAAACAAACAAACAAACAAACAAACAAACAAACAAACAAACAAACAAACAAACAAACAAACAAACAAACAAACAAACAAACAAACAAACAAACAAAAATAGTGTACATTGTGTTAATAGATGATTTTAAAAGGACCATTATTCTGTATCTGTTTTAATAAAACATCTTGTTAAATGAAATTATGGAACATTTAAATAAATTGTAGACAGACAATAAGATTATCAAATAGTTTATGTAAACATAAAAGTGAAGCCATAAATTTTCTGCTTCCATATTAAGGAGACACATTTTTTTTAATAATCATAAACTGATATTAGATTTATTTGAAAATATAAAAGAATATCTTGTGAAGTGCCATTATTTATCGATTCTTCACAATAATCACTCGTTTGTAATTATATTTAATCTCAATAACTAAAAAATATACTGACAATTAGTTTGACAGAATTATTTTTCATAGAATCGATAAATATATTCGTTCAATGGCCTACTTTTTCGTTCGGTAGTCTGTGCGTAGAATAAATAATATACATGTGGGTGTAGAAAAAATCATAAGGTATATAATCAAATTAGCTTGATAGTTCTTTTATTATTTGAAACAGTATACATCTAGAACACTTTATTGAAATTCCTGAAATATGTTTGCACTGTCCACTGTTCCCAATTTCTACATCTTGTGAATGAGAACTGGCCTACAACAATATGGGGATCTGAATTTATTGCACTAGTTTGGAGAACAACTGCATAAACAGATATATGTTTATTAAAATAGCCTCTTCCTCAAGAACAGTCCTAGAATTTTCACCTCCACCAATGTACTTTATAAGTTCTATTAAACTTAGCCCTATTTCAGACATCTAACTAAAAATAGAATAAATATATTTATATTTCATTAAAAGATAACATAGATATGTTAAATTAACATAAATGAATGAAAGTAATTCAAAAACAAAATTAATAGGGAGTTACTTACCAAATAAAAATATATATCTTTTACTTTAACCTAAAAGCTATTGAAATAAAAGTGTCTAATCACTAAAAATTAACAACAACAATATGTTTTCTTTAAAATAGCACAATATAAACAAAATACTTTTTATGGGCTTTTTACAAACTCGAAAATGTAAACAATAACAAGCCACATTTAGTTTAAATGTCAAGTACAGACGGCGCTGATATCTTAATTTTAGATCCCAATAGGCGTTTTCGGAAACTTACTCGGATCAGAAAGATTATGGATCCTATTGATCGTTTACCTATGGTTACTAACCCTATCCGTGTTCGGAGACTAGTAGATTACTGATCCAACTTTATGATCGAGATCAATATTTTGTGATCTACTTTGTGAGTAGATTAGTAATAGATCCGCATGCGCACTGCAGGATTTTATAAAGAGATAACGCAATGTCTGGTGTCTGCCAGTAGTAGCTTTGAAGCTAGTTATAACTTGTAATCTTTATGTCCATATTGCATTAGAGAATTTGCAAAAATATAATAATACTCTCCCTAATTCACCCCCTTACGAGTGAATTATAACCCCAAAAGCTGAGCTTGTGCGGGGACAGGGACGGCTATTAATATTATTTGCCGTGGCGCTCCGGGGCGACTTAAAGATGATTGATGGTTCCATTAGACTTACAGATGAGGAAAACTTGGAAAACCTCACCCAACATCATCGAAAACGGTAACGCATGATTTTTAATAATCTGGATGTCATATTAACAGAAATAAAATTTCTGCTAATACGGCATCCATCAAATCCTATAAAGAACCATGCAAATAAATTCACATGGTCTTCCGTAAAATCTGAAACCGTGTCTCGTTTTACCAGAAAATTGGCTCATAAAAACGTACATAGAGTTCTATTTTGTTAATTCAGTTCTGGTTTATTGTCAAGTTCTGTACTCTCGTTCAGAAGGGTTTTATTTTATTTTAGACCTCTTAGTGCGTCGTCTTTATTGTGAGTTCCAGTAGGAATAGTTACAAACAAATTACCATGATTTGTTTATGGAAAAATAAACCATTTATTTTCCAATAAATAATGTTTTTGGAATGAATTTTATGAAAGGATTTTGGAATTTGGAGGAATTTCTTGGTAATAATAGCTGGATAGTCACCATCTGCCATAATCTTCTTCACTACAGGTACAGGTAGGATGTTGATTTTTTCAATTGTTTTTTTTTTTAATTGGGTATAGCCTTCTTTGGCCACTGCCTTTCATTGACTGCCCCTCGATTTGAGGAAAATCTCTTTTTATGAACGCTATTTCAGAGCCAACTTTGTTAAAAAATTTCAATATTTTATTTGTCAAAACCCTATACCTGGATCACTTTTTATTTAATTATGCATAATTTAATTTCTTTTATTACTTACTTTTGTATTAAAAAACACTCGCGGTTTTCTTTTAAATTGCACTTAAAATTATTTAAAATCTTAATCCTACTTTACTATACAATTTACTAACCATTTTGTGCAAAACATTTCTCATAATTATTGACTTGAAAATCTGCTGTTAAAATTGAATTATTCCTTTATTAAGTCCTTTTGAGATCTGAAACTTTTCAGAAACTTGCAATTTATCCTCATTCATGTCATGACTACATTATATTATTTTTATTAGCATTATAATTTATGATAGTGTTAGGTTCAGCGTTGGATCCATACGTCACTATAATTATTTGCCCTTCAAAAAGTATCTAAAACATCTCCAAGTCTGAAATGTGTTCCAGTCTTGTTAAGAAAGTACCCTTTACTTGACTGAACTTGCAGTTCCACTCAAAAGCGATTTTAATAGCAGATATTCATACACAAAGTCAATTTTGTTGTAAGGAGAATTACTTTTAGTAAATATTATAACTTGAAAATGTTTAAAACTTGTACATTTGAATAAATTCATTGATCAAATTTTGATTCAGTCATGATTCAGTTTTATCTTTTTAAATATGGCTAGTTTTTGCCTTGTTTTATTTAATTTCTACATATTTCATAGCAAAGGTATTTGACTTAAAGTTTTTAATGTTACTTTTCTTATTGACTTCATTCAAATTCTTTCTAAAACTATTACTTATTAAACTACTTATAATTTCCTCCGTTACAATATTTTTCAAATTCATATAATTTTTATTTGAAACTTTCTTGCGTATCTATAACACCAATTGAAATATTGAACAATTAAGTACTAATGGGACACCCTGTATAATATATCACAGATGAACAAATCTGAAAAAATTGTAAATTTTTTATTACAAAAGTATGTGTAGACAATAATTTTAGAACATAAAATGTCTAATAAACAAACAGACAATTTAAAAATTTAAATACTACATTTTTGAAACGGGAATTTTCCTTGATTATTCCGTTTTTTTGCTGATTAACAATAATTCTGATTATAAAAAAAAAAAAAAAAAAAATAGTATGGCAATTTCGAAAATTAGATCCGTTTTATTAAAGGTATTTAAATAACAACAATAGAAAGCGGAAGTGTACAGATATTTCATGCACTCAAAATATTCAATTAAATGAGAATAGTGAAGGTCGGCATTTATTTAAAAAAGTTAATTTAAATTGAATTATGCTTGAGAGCTTAATATTATAAATTATAAAGTTTTTATAATGTTTTTTTGCTGTTTATCAATTATTTAAAGAGACGTTTTACTAATTTGACAGTAAATGGCAGCTGAGTAAAAGTAATTAAACTAAGCATACCACGAGTATTTTTGACAATTTCGAATAAAAAATAAACGAAAAATCTACCAAGTGGTATTTAAAAATAAATAAGTAGTACGTTAAATATTACTAAAATATTTTATTATTTAAGTACTTAATTTATACAAAACGGATTTTAAACTTTACATTTTTATGTTCATACCTCATCCTTCATCCTACATCCATCATTCTTGCTGATGTAAAAAAACCATTCAAGTATCTCTAGCGACAAAGGTAATATTTTTTCGAGAGCATTTTTAGTTTTACGTATTTTTCATTTGCTTTTTCAACAATAATTTATGGGTGAATCGTCCATATGTTTCATATTTCAATTTTATAGTACATTAAATATTTACTAAATTGCCACAGCTGATAATTAGTTTTAATTATTTACCAAAAAAATCATTGTGAAAACAAATATGATAATGATTTTCTTTCAGAATGTATTTGTAAAAATAAACAATCTAACCTACTGTCGATTGATTTTGATCGCCCTGTAACGTAATTGAGAAGGTGTACCGATATGATGAAGTAATTTACATTCTTGGAATTCCCATCTTCACAGAAGAAATAGAAAATTAATTTATCACCAAGTAAGAAGACAACAATGTTAAAATGTTTCAGACCGCACACTATTTGCTGTGATAAGATTTTTTTATGCATTTATCTAATAATAACTAGGCTATCTATAGTTAATTTATTTATAATACTATGATATAATTATTTATTGTTTAGTTGCGTATCGGTGAAATTTTCTGAATATTTGGTATTTTTAATCGACTTCCAAAAAGGAGCAGGTTCTCAATTCGTCGTAATATTTTTTTTTATGTATGTTCAGCCATAATTCTTTAACACGGTGTCCGATTCCAATGATTCTTTTTTTATTAGAAAGGGGGTACTTCAGGGGTGGTCCTATACAGGGGCGGTTTCTCCATTGGTTCATTTGTGCAGTGAACACTCAGTTAAATTTCATAAAAACACATTATTTTAAAATTACATAAATAACATTAAAATGTAAATTTAATTTTAATATTTTTATTTTCATACGTGTTAATCTATATTTTTTGGTACATCATTGCCCTCTGGCTGATCGCGTCTCTGTGGCACAGTATACCTAAGTAAACTGTGTCTGTGGCGCATTATGATGAGTGATCCTAACACGAGTGAGTCGATTTGGCGAATGCATATAGCTAAAAAGAGAAGGCAATACGTCAATAGATCCTTGAAACGGCAAAAGAACACTTTAATTGGCGCGCCGCTCACAAACAAGGTTGCCAAACCAGTGTTGCTAAACCAGTGTTGCCAAACCAGTGTTGCCAAAAAAATGCCATTTTAAAATAATGCAGGGTGCTTTATTATGAACTTGAAAAAAATGGTCTACGGAAGGGATTGCTTGTCGAACGTCAGCTAAACTAACTAAAAAACATCAACAAATCGACCTCTTTGATATACCGCCGTTAGACGGAGATATATTTGTATTACTTAAAAGTTTAATTATTTATTAATTATGTACCTATTTTTTTGCTTTCAATTTACAGATTTATAATTTTATAGTAATTTTTACATATAAAACAAGAAATTTACTGAAAAAAAGGCCGTTCTTACTGATTTTTATAACAACTTATTTAACAATAGAATTATGTCAAATAGGTCATTGTTTTAGGGTTACTACTGAAGTTATTAATGTTACTTCTAGTCAATTTTGTCACGTGAGATATGAATATTGTTGAATACTCTTCGTATAAGTAGGTATTATGATATGACTGATATTTACTTTGCAATTTTAATATAATCAACATATATGGAATTTTTAACACGGACACTACCTTGCAATTGGTATTTACACCAATTTTAAATCAATCAATCCCAGCTAAAACAACTTATTTGTATATTGTTCATCATTGATTTTGATTATTTTTTCCGCATTGATATAATTAATCGTAGAAATTAAAATGTTTGTTAATTAAGGGTTTTTTTGCAATGAGCCTATCCTAATCTTAATAAGTATTTAATACAAATTTTCTTTTAATTTGACTTACAAAGTTACATTTTTGTAATCGCAGCGTGTCCAAATGATCTATCTACTTTGAGTTACATAAAGTTGAACATTATGTAACTGGTTATGTCATAAATATGTTCATTATTGCGAAAAGAAAATAAATAAAAGAAACCTTTTTTTGAATAATTTATATTATTTCAAGAGCCTAAAAATAGCCTAAAAATGTGGTGTAGTTGTTAGAAAAAAGCTTTAAAAAACCGAGGTGCTCTGCTGGATTCGTTCGAAGCTAGCAAAGCACTCTGTATTCTTTAAAAACACATTTTTTTTCAAAAGTTAAATGGGTCGTTCTTCTTTTTAACCTACAATTTGATAAAACATTAACTCAATTTCGAAAAAAAAAATATAAAGCTTCCTCGTCAGTATTTATATATATTCTGATAGCAGAATTTCTATTCTATCGGAAAAAAATGTTGGTCGAGAAGTTTATAGATTTTTGTTCGATTTTTAAGACCTGAAAGATGGATTCGACAAAAAAAATTACACCTCCGTCACGAAATCTTTTATTTTATTCTATCCAATACTCTTCGTCAAATAATTTGTACTTTTGTAATACGTTAATTGACTAAAGTAACTTTTAGAAAACATATTAAAATAATACATTAGTATTTATAAAATATGTTTTATTCATGATCTTATACCACTCTGTCACATTTTCTGCTAATATAAAGAAGGTTTTTGCTATAAATCAATTTTTACTATCATTTACAAATAAATACGATTATTACAGACGGCAATATCATCAACTATTATAAATATAAATTTTCCAATGTTGCACTAGTCATAACAAAATATATGAACGATCAAAACAATTTTCCTACCAGGAGACAACATCGTAACAGAGTAGTAACTTATGTGACAGAGTTGTTACTCTAGGGGATACCAGGCTACGTTTTGGAATAAAAGAGGTTTATTTTCTAGAATCATTTATTTTGTAAAAAAAATTTCAGTCTTCAACATTGTCATATAAAATAACATGAGATCGAACTTAAATAATTAATTAAATCACATTTGAGAATCTTTAGAATAAGAAATTCGTATTTTAGTAAATTAAATGACTACTCATTCGTCTTGAATAATTAAAAAATCTAGTATTACTTAACACTGAAATTGTCAAAAACATAAAATAAAATAATCATCATAATCTAGCAAGACAATATTTCAATTTCGAAGCCACTGATAGAAAAGTCTTATTTTTCGAATACTGACAGTGGCTCTTCGAACTGGAAATATTGTCTCTTTCCCTTTTTAATAACATTCGGAACCGGTAAGACTTTTATCAAATCATCAAAAGGAACATCCGATACGTCAGTCTCCACCAACTTAAACAGTCTTCCAGTATCATCTACAGTTTTTAGGAACATTACCAAAACATCGCCTTCTTCATCGACGGTACTTTTTGCTACTCCAGCGTAAGTGTATTGGATTTTCCTCTCGCTTCGTACTTTAACCAATACGTGTACTCCGTCTTTTATATTCATTGGATGAATGTCTTCAGGCTGGAGTGTTTGGTAAGAAGTACCGCAGACGGCAGTTTGATCAGTTGGATATTTCGATTTAAGCGTGGTCAAAGGCTGATCTTCATCAGATGACTCATCTGGACTATACACAGCATCGTAAAAACTTTTTCGGGGCATCCCAATTGTATTCGTAATATCAGCGAGCGTGAAATCTTCCAGATCAGGAATTATATCGTCTTCTTTTTCGTTAGATAAGAACTCGTCCACAGGATTTTGTTGTTGTTGGGTTTCAGACAGAGGCCGATAAATTTTAGGAACGTGGCAAGAACAGAATTGTTCACAAAAACAACTTAATACCCTATGGTTTAAGACTCCACGAGTTTCCGAGAACATTTGGTGGACTTGCATTGTTCCTTTCAGGGGCACAATGTTACTTGGAATCGTTGCTGCTACCTTTTTTACGTCTTCGTCTGTCACCATGAACAGTTTAATTTTGTTAGCATCTTGAAGTGCGGAAAAGAATTGAAACACATCTGCAATATCATTTCCTCTAGCTACTATGGCATCAGCTTGTCGTTTCATTGTTCCTCCGACACCATCAGCAGCTCCTTTTCCATGTCCTGATTCAAAGAAGTTCCAGGATATTTTGCGAAACCCGTATTCTTCAAAAAACCTGTTTGCCATTAGGTAAAAGTTTATCTTTTGCTTGTATTGGGTTGCAGGTCCATCAGAAAAGAAGTGAACAGTTGTTACAGCAGGGTGTTTTTCTTTTAATTCCGACAGAATTGGATGAAGGTGCGCCCAAATCGCAGAAGGTCCATGGTTCTGATTGGATGACACTGTACAGTATGAAGTTACCTGTTTTGTCTGTGCTTCTGTTGAAAAATGGTACATCACTGCTGTATGCAGGGTAATTTGATTACGAGAACCACCGAAATGGTGAGACTGGACTTCAGAGTAATACTTGCAGGCATAATTCTCACTAAAATCTATATGTAATGCTACTTCACTTTCTGTCAGCCCGTCGATGCACTGTCGGTAAGCTTTGTATTGGTGTCTGATATTGTGGATGTGCGTTTTGAAGTTTTGCAGCTCGCTCTCAAATTTATAGATTACATCTTTAATTGTGAGCTTTTCAATAACTGGTACATTTTTTGTAATCTTTACCTTTTTCTCTGCCTTTTCTACAACTTCACTTTTTCTTATCCACTGTCGTAAGTCTACAATCTCTGTTTGGTTACTTTTATCATAATTTAAGCACCGGTTCTTGCACTTCGAACAAACTCCTTTCATACAGGATACCGAATCAGCAGAACAAACTAGTGATTCTAAGACTGCATTCGTGTCTTTCTGCACAATTACTTTATTCTTATGTAATGTAATAACCACATAGGTAAAATTTGCATGTAACTTGCATAAACAAGTATCCCTGCCATCTACAGTAGGTGGCTTCACATAAAATGGCCTATGTTTAGTGAAGTAGCTGTAGTGGCATTTGAGGCCACTATTTTCTTTTAAGAAGGCTTTGTACAGGTTTTTCATGGAGTCCAACAAAAATCTTTTCTGTACTTTCTTTTTTTTGTGCGTGACAGTCTCCTTCTTACCAGCTGTAGCTCTCGTTACATCATCCCGCAAGAAGAACTGACGAATCTTCCGTACAAGATCAGTATGTTTTGGTAGAACGCTCTTACATGTTAAAGGTCGGTTTACACCTAATGTGTCTCTTACCAATTCGATTTGCATTCTTGACTCTTTTACGATACGGGTTTGAAGTACCGATTGGATGAGGCGTTTTTCTTTTCGACTTTTGACAGTTTTGTATCGTTCTTTAATGGCATTAGAAAGAATGCTGTACTTTTTTGTGTTCTGGCTATTGCTTTGATCTTTGTTGCTGCTAATGTCTTTTTTTGATTTTCTTTGCAATCTCTTCTTATATTTTCGAACTTTCTTCTCTAACTGGTCTATTTTTTCTTGAAACTTAATATTATCTCTGTATAACTTTGTTCTATCTCTTTTCACTTTCTTTCTTCCCCTTGAAGTAGATACTTCAGAGGGAGTCGGTGTTGCAGATGGAGTCATTCGTGGGGTTTCTGGTATTGGTGATGGAGCCGGCGTGTTTAAAAGTACCTCTTTAAGCATCTTTTTCTTCTCCCTTCTTTTTTTATTTCCTTCTTGCCAGATTCGCTTTTTGATTCGATGTTCTCGCATGCTCATGTCAGCCACTAGCTTCTTTCGAGCATGGTATCTTTCTAAATCCTTGCGCTTTATTTCAGCTACCTTCTCAGGGTCATTTTTTCGTTTCTCCCGACAACGCCGCTGTCTTTCTGCTGGGGTTAACGCCTTCTTTTTTGCCATAATGGTAGCTGGAAATAGGAAATCAGTAATACGTACCTAAACGTACGAGAAGATAGAAAAATGTTTATAACACTTTCCGTAGGAATAATTACCATAATAACTAGTTTATCTTTTTCAGTATTTCTCGGATTCAGCATAAATAGAACATGAATATCGTTTATTTTACCACTCCGTCACGTACTTTACCACTCCGTCACAATAAATATGTGACGGAGTTGTTATGTGACGGAGGGGTAAAAATTTGTTGCAAAGTCGATAACATTTAAAAGTTAACATAGAATATATAATTTACACGTTGGCAATAAAATATTTCTTATTACGTAAGAGTAGACAACGAAAAGTACAATAATAATTATATTTTGAATCAATTACTTACGTGACGAAGCGGTAGCCGAATAAACACACCCACCTCCTATCACAGCTTTCGGGCGACTGACGCGCTGTTTCTTGATCTCAGAGGGGAAATCGTACCAAGGGGGGGAGGGGGTCTAAACCTCCAATCGCAAGTCACAAAGACGAGAGACACAAACTCGTATTTCGAAGGACAACCCACGTGACAGAATTTACAAAATAAAACATCAGGTAGTAGGAGACAAGTATTTGAAATTTTTTGGATATTTTATTAAAAGTGATAAAAAATAATGGTTGCTATTACATGATAGGTAATATATTTAGGAGTTATGAGATATTTTTACGTTTTGTGTCATCATATAATTTTTTCGTAATATTATGGATTATACGCAAGCCGAGGTAGCGGGAGACACTGTGATTTGTATGAAATACACTTCTGTCACGCGGATTTACAACTCTGTAACGTACTTTTTACAATGAAATTATTCAATTCATATGTTATTTAATGGTGCACAGCCATTATGTGTATAGTACAGTGTATGTTGAAATACAATTAAGAAAAAATAATGATAATTTCCTTGTTTTATTTTTCACTGACTGTTAGAGACACTTTTTTGTAGGTTAAAAAGAAGAACGACCCAAATATTGTTTTGAGAGCCAAAAAATAGCTTAAAAAAATAATAATAAACCGAGATGCTCTGCTGACTTTGCTCCAACAAAGCACCCTCTATTATTTAAAAATAGCAATTTTTTAGTAAAGTTTTATAATATTTCAAGAACCAAAAATGTAATGTAGTTGTTTTTAGAAAAAATCTTTAAAAAACCGAGGTCTCTGCTGGATTCGTTCGAAGGTAGCAAAGCACCCTGTATTTAAAAAAAAACAACATTTTTTTTGAAAAGTTATATACGGTTTTAGGAGCCTAAAAATAGCTTAAAAACGTAGCATAACTAGTTTTCCGAAAAAATAATAATAAACCGAGATGCTCTGCTGACTTTGCTCCAACAAAGCACCCTCTATTATTTAAAAATAGCAATTTTTTAGTAAAGTTTTATAATATTTCAAGAGCCTAAAGATAGCCTAAAAATGTGGTGTAGTTGTTTTTAGAAAAAAGCTTTAAAAACTGAGGTACTCTGCAGATTCCTTCGAAGCTAGCAAAGCACCCGGTATTTTTTAAAAATAACAGAATTTTTTGAAAAGTTTTATAATATTTTAAGAGCCTAAAAATAGCTTAAAAATATGGTGTCGTTAGTTTTGGAAAAAAGCTTTAAAAAACTGAGGTGCTCTGCTGACTTCGTTCGAAGCTAGCAGAGCACCTTGATTTTTGCAAAAAACGAGGAGCATAAAATTTTTGAATAGGGTATAAAAATAGCCTTAAAATAGCCTAAAAATGTGGCATATGTTTCAACTCAAAATTCCCGAGGTGCTTTGCTGCCTTCTTTGGCATCTACTTTGAAGTCGATTTTTTAAAATTACTTTTAATACTGGGCCAAACTTATTCCTATGACTAATTTTCGATGTACAGGGTATTAAAGTTGCAAGTAGGCTATTTTTTAAAAATGCAGTGCTTCTTGCCTATTTTTTTGTCTTAATAGACCTTGCTAGTAGTGCAGATCCTGCAGTGAGGAGGGATCGAAGCTCCAAGGGGTTCGTTTTCTAGATTCTTCTTATTACTGCATTACTATTCTTTCTTCTGCTATCTGTCATAATTGCTATACCTGATAAATATTTTTTAAAGCTTAAAATAATAAAGAACTATTTACGCAATTCTACTAGAAAATATCGTCAACTTGCTATGACTTCTTGAAGGTGTTGAAATTAATTTAATTCTTCATATTTGTTGTTACTAAGTTGTATACCTCATATCTTATAGCAAAGTTGTTATAACTTTTATCCTTTATTAGTTACATATCTTTTGTTTTATAGTACTGATGTTTTATAATTATAAACCTTTTAAAGTGGTTGGAGGTCGTCTATTAAAACGCGATAAAATTTAATTAAAAACTGCAAACAGGGGATACTAACTTTTTGACTCACCCTGTAGAAAGTTTATATCCCCTACTACTGATTGAGGCTAGTTCAGTATGATATTAATTTGAAGAATATTTCCATACTAAAATTCCATTTTCAATAAATTGTGACTAGGAAGCTATTGTAAGACAATCAAAAGAGTGTCATCTATATTTCTTATATCAGTGGTTGTTCAAATGTCAATTGTCACATATATTGATTAAATATTTGAATTAGGCAGGCATTCCAAACAAATGAATTGCCAGTGGGAAGGTTTGGTATATCTAAGGGTGGACGGTGTATTCTATCTACTTTACGTAAAATCATGAATAATGGATTACATTTAAATATTTTATGTCCAATACAATACAAATAATATTTAAAAAACCACCTATATATTTCTTCATAAATTGGCAGGCTTGGCGACTACTACTTCGAATAAAAATAGTGTCCAAGTTGCAAGACTATGTCGCTACCCCCTTAGATATACAAGAATTTCCCACTGGCATCTATTGTTTGACAGGTCGTTGGAATGCCTAATATTGTATATAATGGCCGTTGCCGTCATTGTAATTTTTCTGTTAATACGCTAGTTCGGTGTGATGTCATTTTGGTTCCACAGACATTTAATTAGGCATTCCAAACTGAATGCCTACCAGTGGGCTTTGACGGGTTATGATATTGCAAAATTATGGCAACCCTGTAGACCTGGTGATTTGACAAGGTCAATGAAATAGATAGTTACATAGATTGATTATCCATATTTTTCAAAATAAACATAAGCGTATGCCTTGAAGTAAAAATGTAAGCAATTATTTTTTTTAAATATCTAAAGGCTAAAAATTGGTTTTAAAACACATTTTTGCTAAACCGATTCAAATTAATAAATATTTGCCAGGCAATATGGCCGCTCGTAAACGACCAGCTTTGAGCAATCTATATAACTATATGACAACAGGGTTGCCATATCTAAACTGTCATTACCCACCCATTTGGACAGGTCGTTGGAATGCCTAATTCAAACTAAAGTTTTAACAAAAACATTAATAAATTTGACGTATACGTTTTTACTGTTTTTAGTTTATTTCTAAATATTGTTTACAGGTCATAAGAAAGAGTTTAAAGGTATGTAATTGGTAAACTAAACGATTGTATATTTGATGCATGATATCTACTTACTTTAGGAATATATTTATAATAGAAAAATATCTGTAATCAATTGTTTAGAAGCTATTCCTTTTTAAAAAATCGCAAAGCAACTTCAAAATTAGTCATAGGATTGACAATTACAACAATTCGACTGGATGATCCTTTATCCATAAAAAAAGGTAAAATGCAATATGTACACACAGAAAATTTTCGTATTTCCTTTACCTACATAACGATGTTACTAAGTCCGACAAATTTTAAATTAACTATTAAAATTCATCAAATGTCACACAACGCTATTTAACAAAACAAAGATGTTGACATTTCCGTTTTGTCTGTCTATAACCTTATTTTTTTCATTCAACGGAAGAGTAGGTACCATCAGTAATCAAGGTTGCAAAGTTTAACCTTAGATAATGAATTTATAATCGAACACGATACGGCCAGACTTATTTGTTAGCTATTGATTTTTTAATGTTCTATTATGTACCTATAAGCAATACAAATGTTTGACTTTTTATGTTTAGCAATAAAGCCAAATAAAGGTACCTAAACAATAATGTTAAATTTAGATCCCGAAAATATTTGTTTAAAAATATTTGAATACAGACACTAAAAACATTTAAGTTTAATTTTATACCTTAAAAATTGTCAGCAGCTTCGCTTGTGTTGATATTCAGTTAAAACCATTTTAACCAGCCTTTTTCTCAATCTTTAATTTACACGTCTACACATTTTCAGTTTTTGATTAATTTTTTGTAAATAATATAACTTTTTTTATTAATATTTTATTATTATTTAATCTACGAAGTGCGTATATACCATTGTATAAACTGGGCTTATTTAAATTATAGAAACTTATTTTGCAAAGTACGCCTATGGAATGTGACGTTATATTCCCACTTTTTTTATTATCCACTAATCTTCCTAAAATATGTTAATATCACCCCCGAAAAATAAATATCAAAATCAACCAATTAATTAAATGTTTATGTATATTTATTAGAGGCTATATCAATATATTTTTAAAAATAGATTAATACCTATTAATACCTATTTATACCTATTTATACCTATTTATACCGATTGATACCTATTGATACCTATTGATACCTATTTATACCTCTTTATACCTATTTATACCTATTTATACCTATTTATACCTATTTATACCTATTTATACCTATTTATACCTATTTATACCTATTTATACCTATTTATACCTATTTATACCTATTTATACCTATTTATACCTATTTATACCTATTTATACCTATTTATACCTATTTATACCTATTTATACCTATTTATACCTATTTATACCTATTTATACCTATTTATACCTATTTATACCTATTTATACCTATTTATACCTATTTATACCTATTTATACCTATTTATACCTATTTATACCTATTTATACCTATTTATACCTATTTATACCTATTTATACCTATTTATACCTATTTATACCTATTTATACCTATTTATACCTATTTATACCTATTTATACCTATTTATACCTATTTATACCTATTTATACCTATTTATACCTATTTATACCTATTTATACCTATTTATACCTATTTATACCTATTTATACCTATTTATACCTATTTATACCTATTTATACCTATTTATACCTATTTATACCTATTTATACCTATTAAATACTGATTGAAAAAGTATCTGAGAACAATTTTAATTGTATCTAGTTATAAAATATCAAATACAACAAACATTCATTATATATTATGAAATGTAACATTATCTTACTGATTAAATGTTCAGTGACATCTGCAGAAACACTTAACCTAAAATAATTTCTTTAGTTCAAAGTAAACCTGATGAGATGTGGTTGCAACATTTCGTAATATACTTTCGATAGAAAATTCTAATTTTCTCCATAGAAAATTCTAATTTTCTCCATAGAAATTGGCAAGCAATTAAGTTTCTATTACGTTGACAAAAGAATGTCTATTAACACTGACATGTCTTGAATTGTCGAAGAAAGCTGAACAGCAAATATTGTTTATTTTATACAGAGTGTATCGTAATAAATCAGTAAAATCGCCAAAAAAAAGTTATTAGAACATTTGAAATTATTATCCTTTTTGTCCCAACTACTTGAACATAGACAAAAAGTGGCATGTCGTGTTTTTTGTTAGCTGCTAGGTTACTATTGTAATCAGTGCAAACCACCTTGAAAAGGAGGATAACTCCTATAGCAGGATATTAGGAAAAATAAGATATCTAAGAAAATGTAATAAAATCAATACTAACAAAAACGAGATATAAAAATAATTTAAAAAAAATGACTTCAAAATCGTGCAGATGCCCTCAAAAATTAAGAGTTTTGATTTCTCATAGATCATCAGATTCTGGCCAATTGTATACGGAACTCCCCCTGAGGTATCCCCTTTCTAACAAAAATATAATCATAGAAATCGGACTACGTAGTAAAGAATTATCGCTGAACATACATACAAAAAAATATTTCGACGAATTGAGAACCTCCTGCTTTTTTGAAGTCGGTTAAAAAAGTGAAGTTAAATGAGGGACTATTAAAAGACTTACAATATTTATATTGTTGATAAAGATAGGCACAAAAATTTTAATCCATAAATCCCTAATTACTTATATGTAAAATTAATAAAATATTTAATATAAATATTTTAGCATGGAAAAAGTTAGGTAAGTTTGTCAAAATCCGTTTTACAATAATTAGAAATTAAATAGAACATATTTTTGCTTTATCACCATGTAGATTTATGAATGTAGAAAAAATATTCATGTTTAATAGTCGTATGCACATCATTATTTATCATCATGTATTTATGAATGTAGAAAAAATTTATTGCAAGTTTAATAGTAATTTTAGTCCTTGAAAATGTTTATTTTCAAATAATTTTGCTATTAATTACCCACCATAATGTGCGCTCAAATCTACATATTTCGTTGGACTTCTGCCACACTTTTCCTCGATATCAATATAGCATAATATCTTAATTAAGTGAGTGTTACAGATTAGTGCCAGTTTTTCTTTATTTATAGTCACTTTAGTATCCCGTCTTTTAATTTATTTATTTTCATTAATCCCTATTTTTTATTCATTACGTTATTTCATTAAAACATCCACATAAATTTTACATAAATACCTAACTATAAAGCTTAGGTAGTGGCGAAACTGGAAACTTCAAGAGTGAGATCAGGCATTGTATAAAGAACTAAGCTAGAAGATCTAGGAAAATGCTAACTCTTTTTATAGTAGTGTGCAATAGATATAGATGGAGTTACTTTTAGCCCAAGAGCCCACTGCAAATTTTTACCGTCATCTGATAACGAAATGAAATATACCCCAAAAGCATGTAAAAACATTGTACTCTACCAAATGGCACCTGTGCCAATCCCAATCCTGAGCTTTGGTTAAATAAAATTATTTTATATTTAAAAAATCACATAAGACATGACAGCGCTAATTTTGTTTGCCCTTAAAGTTTTCCAGAAAATAACATATTCAAATATATCTTGATGTATATCGTTAAAGGGAAACATTTTTTCCTCTTAACATCGCACAAAACATCTATCCACGATTTGTAGGTAAAAATCATTAAAAATATGAATCAATTTTTGCTGATTTAAAAATTTATTTGTACATCTATTGTTGTGAATTATTTTTACAGGTTGCCACAGAAACGACAAAAAAATGTTTACTTCACGACAATAAAACATAATGTTCCAAAGCTTGAACGAAATAGAAATTTTTCAAAAAATACCATAATTAGCCGAACAATCAAGTGATTGCATTTTAACAAAGTTGTAGTAGTGATAGAAGTTTATTTTAACCTTTGAAGATGTGTTTCCTTAATAAATGAATGTTGTGGCTTATCATGTTATTCCAATAAGCCCTTCAATTATGGTTTAAAAGAATTGTTTAACAAGAGTTTATAATTATTATTGATTATCTCTGCAAATGGTTTATACGATGCCATCCTTTCACACATACCCATAGTTTAAAAGGTAGGTAAAAATATTAACAATTCAGGTTTAAAAAATAGATTCACAATGAATTTGGATTGTAATTTTCAGGGTAAATAGAATTGTCGATGTCATGTCTTATGTGATTTTTTGAACATAAAATAATTTTTTTTATTCACTTTGCTCAGGATAGGGTTTGGCACAGGTGCAGTTTGGTAAAGTACAATGTTGTTACATGCCTTTGGAGCATATTTCATTGCGTTATCAGATGACGGTCGAAATTTGCAGTGAGCTCTCTTACTATTTACACAAAGTTTGCTCGTTGCGTTCGTCGAGCAGGTTCAGAGTGTGTTCAGAGTGATGCAAGCGTACTGCAGCAACCAAATGAAGCCATAACTTCCATTTTGAGCGATATTAATTCTAACTGTTTTATTTGTTTAACGTTTTGAAGATGTTTGTATATCTTTTTAGTGTTTTAAACATAGAACATTATGGTGCGAACTGTGAATTCATCCTTGCTCTGTTCCTGATTTCCAGCATAAAATTAGTCGCATTTATAATTTTATTTGTTGATAAGTAAAAACTTCTGTTTGTATTTTATTCTTAAATACATTGCCAAATATTAACACTAAAAAGTACCTTTCTTTTTAAAGAAAATTTAAAAGAAAAAATGCGATTAACCAAATATTATCTGAGAAAAATTAAGAATCTTAATTCTAACCCAACTTTTATAATTTTTTATACAATTTTGCAAAGAGTTTCAGTTAGTAACTAGATAAAATGTGAATATTAACACCACAATATGGTTTATCTCACTAGCTAATAGATTAACAGCTCAGCTGACTCTATTAAAAAGAAATAATTATGATAAAACTTTATATTTTTGAACTGATACTATTATCGTTTTTTTTTTTACATAAAAACGAAGCAGCAAACACTGAACATTAAGAAGTGTCAACTAGACCCAACAGCAGCCAGAGCCAACACTTGCCACAGGAACTTTCGCACAACTTCTAGTGGATACCAATACAGCCATGTGGGAACTTCCTAATATTTTTATTTTAATATTTCTTTATTATTGTGTACCTAATAACAATTTTTACAATTTTAATTCTCAAAACAAAAAATATGTTTATAATCGTGTTTTACTTCACAATAAGATGTATTTTTTGTGTCACAAATCCAAAATCTCTCACAGAATATAACCCAAAGTATGTCTAGTAAAGAATATAATGTTTGACCTTAGTACAGAGGCCGATTTTAAAAAACCACGCGCTCATTAACACTTGACGCCATCTGTATATAAATCATAAAAAGAATTACTAATTTTTAGTTTTTCGACTTAACTATGGGCAATAACTACAGATGGCGCTGGAAGATGTAAGGTACGGTGGGGTGAGTGTGTATCTGGGGTAAGTGTGTAGAGGCATCATAACTTCTATTCGGTGGTTTATTGTGGCTCCATCTATGAGCAAGGGGTACAACTATATGTTATGTCATTTTCTAATGTAGAATGGGAGATTGGTTCTTGGGGTTTTCCGTGAGACATAATTTGTCAATAAAAAAACCTCAATCGGTGGAATACGGAAAAAAGTGTTTGGATCCTTTTATTATAAATAACGATTTTGACCTATAAACCTCGTCAAATTTGGAATCTAGATGAAACCAGCTTTTTTCTGGATCCATCAAAGACTAAAGTGGTGGGAAAACGAGGAGCACCTTGATCGCGAACAACTGCTGGATCTGGAAGGGAAAATACCACTGTACTAAATGGCTGTTAGCGCTGATGGATTTAAAGCTCACCCATTAATCGTGTTTAAAGCAAAAACACGTATGGGATGACTGGATTGCTCCTTCTACAGATGAATACCCAGGCACTTCATATGCCGCGACTGCCAATGGATGGATGGAATCCCATCTGTTCTTAAATTACTTCGAAAAAACTTTACTAGAAGTATTTGGATCTGATCGGCCCGTCTCACGTCGGTGACAGACTAATAACAGTTGCCTGCGATAATAGAGTAACAATCCTTAAGCTTCCGCCCCATTCATCTCACATTTTACAGCCTCTAGATTTAAGCGTTTTCAAGTCGTTAAAAGGAAAGTGGGATCAAACACTTGTCCAATGGCAGAGACATAATGAGGGAAGAAAGTTATCCAAAATGAAGTTTAGTTCAATAATAGGACAAATTTGGAAAGAAACAGAACCTGAAATAATTTGCAACGGTTTTAGAAAAGGTGGAATTTAACCTTTTAACGTAGTTACAAAAGAAAAATATGATCCTGCAGCGTATCAGAGATGGGAGGACCAACAACGTAATCCTGATCAGGTATTGAATAACAATCAAAGTCACTCGCAACAGCTAGGTCTCTCTGGGAGAAACGTAGAAAAACCTATAGACTTCCAAGAATTACTGTTGGCTACGGTTAAGCAATCAAATCCTACTGGAAAGGTAAAAAAACGAAGAGTGGCTAAAGGTGCGGAGGTCATAACAAATGATAAAGTTCAAAGTCTCATGGAAGGAAGCAACAGTCAAAACTTTGAAGAAGAGAAAAATGGAGAAAACTCAAATGAAAATATAATATTTAATGACAGTGACGACGATATAGAGGAAGATATTAGAGAGATGGAAGAACTTGATGCATGCATGACGATAATGGATAAACCTTTGACAGATAGAGATAAAGTTGACTGGGTGTTAATGGCTTTATTAGGAAAAAATTAAAAAATACTAAGTTGGTCAAGTTATTAAGGCAAAGAAAGATGAAGAAGAATTGGAAATGAAATTTACCAAAAAAGTACCTTTTTCAGATCCCTTATCCTCAACTATCTTTAACTTTCGCGTGGAAATATCCAGATGAATGTGCTATTATTGCTAGAGACGATACAACATTAACCCTTCCTAAACCGACCTTTACTAAACGTGGTCTAATACGGTTTGAACTAAATTTTTCAGATTATAACATATAATAAAACTATAATATCATCTAAAATTAATGGTTAAAAATGTATTTTTTCTATTTTTGCATACTTAAATTACTTAACCTCTGTCAGAACAATCAGAACAATCAGAACCAGGCTGCACAGGTTAGGTAAATTAGTTATTTTTTATTTTACCCTTTTTTATAACTTTTTTTGCGAAGTAACCTTCGAGGGCACCAGGCCGCACAGATTAGGCAAATAAGTTAATTCTTTTTTAACAAAAAAACTTTAACTAACTTACCTAAATTATGCGAGAGCAATCAGTTAAATTTAAATAGTGCAGGTTAGGTAAATTATTTAAGTTTTTTATTTATCTCATTTTTTATATATTTTTTTGCGAAGCAAACCGCGACGGCTCCAGGTCGTATAGGTTAGGTAAATTAATTATTTATATAAAAAAAACCTAAAATAATTTACCCATTGGGAGACAACTCGACCTTATTGAAATATATATTTTATGCGAATTAATCACAGTTCTTTGATCTCAATGAAGATAAATAACTGTTTAGCTCTAAAATATTAATTTTTAAATTAACAGTATTGTAAGGATAAAAACTTGTTAAACGAGGTAGCTATCGTTTGAGATTATCGAAAAATTTGCCATTAGTACCTAATTTTGAGTTTAGTTTCTCCGGTAGTAGGTATTAGACGGACAGTTGCATGGTATCGTTTGATTTTTGATATTTTACTATTTTTAATGATGATTTTCGATCTAATGAATTTTCGATATATTGTCGTTTCGATAAAATGTTATTCGATAAAATATATCTTCGATCAAATGTTATTCGATTAAATACCATTCGATAAAATGTATTTTCGATCAAATTTCCAATTCGATCAAATGATTTTCGATCAATTTTGTGCCACTCAACTAAACTTGCATAAATTTACTAAACTCTTACCCCACATTACCTTATATAATTTTTCACTGTTGAGTGGTCCATCTTTTAAAGGTATGGTCATGAGAACATCTTACTATAGGGGCCATTTTTCTACCTTGTTTGTAATGTCATTCTCTATAACTTTTTCTCATACATGATTTCTCTAAAATGGACCGTTATGAAGAAATTTGAGGTATTTTTATTATTAAGTATTTTCGTTGAAAATAAAGATATGAAATGTAAAGTCATATTTGGACACATCATATTTTTATCTTTAATTCTAAAAATATTTCATATTTTTAAGTATGGTGGTTACGTGCGTGGATATAAACTGTAAAAATACCACATGATTAATTTCCTGTACCAATAAAAATTACATAAGTACAATTATTAATAACTAATTACTATGTTTTAATCAATCAAAAATTATCAATTTAATAGCTTTATTTATTTAAATATATTCTTCAAGCAGCGTAGACATCAGATTATATTATAATTACTTCAAACAATATACTTAGGTGTTATATATTTTTAGAATGCGCCTGCCACTCGTTAACTAATCTTTCGCAAATATCAACTAGATTGTGCAAATTTGCACAGGTACTTTTTCCGATAAGACTTCTAAAAAGATCTGCGAGTATACGGAGTATTTCATGAGTTGAATCATCTTTTTATTAATCGTATGTATCTACATAATTCCATAAAACATATAAATTTTTCAATAAACTTTTTCTCATAAACTTAAACCCCACGAGATTATCTAAAAAAGTGTTTTTACTAAAGTCTATTCAGATTTCATTTACGCCGCGTCAAAACAATTTCTCCCATCCAGCAACAGCTCACGTGACATTTTTTTGCACTTCTATTGGTTAATCGGTCGTTAGTCATTTAGATGACGCGCAAATATTTTTTGTCAGAGTCGAATTCAGTTCAATTTGGATAATTATAAACGGCGTTTTGGTAGCACTCACCGTGTTGGTTAGTTTGGACATTTTGTATGTTTGATTGATTATTATTCATTATATTATAGTTTAGATATACATATATTGTGTTATTTTTTTTGTTTTGTTTTTGTGGTTGTTAGTTTGAACATGTTTTACTCTATTTTATGGACATTTAATTGACTATATTTTGTAATTGCTGCGTGACACTATATCCTCCACAGATACAGCAGATGAAGTCCAGAAAAATGTTTTTACTCCTTCTGAAAAGCGACTGAAAAAGGGACATTTGGTCATCCGTACTAAAGAAATGGTTCTTAATATTTATAAGCATTAAATTTTATAGAACCCTGATATGTTGGTACATGATGTTAAAAGGAGAGCTGCTGATAAAACAGGAATGTGCGCTAAAACCGTTTTTAATGTTATGAAGGAGTATAGGCAGATTCATAAATTTTCTGAACCAAAAAGAAAGCTACGTTATAAACAAATTAGTGGCTCTGTGGATGATTTTGATAAAAATGCAATAAGGCGCAAAGTACATCAATTCTTCTTTAGAAATTAACTTCCAACAATTGATAAGGTTTTATAAGAAGTCAACGATGATCCATATTTTTCTACTTTTAAGCGAGCTACATTTTACAAGCTTTTCAAAACTCTTAATTTTAAATTTAAAACTCGAGGAAAAAATAGTTTGCTTTCAGACAAAAATGAAATTGTTTCGTCCTACGTCACAAAAAATAAAACGGTACAGAGAAGAAAAGCAAAAAATATATTATCTTGATGAGACTTGGATTAACGCAGGCCACACCAAATCAAAAGTATGTTTCGATATGTCGGTTTTTTCATCCAGACAAGCCTTTTTGGATGTACTTTTAACTGGTTTTAAAAACCCATAAGGTATGTGCGTAAAAACAGCTCATTATATGCCATATTGGAAGTGAAGAAGGCTTTGTCTCTAATGCACTTTATGTATTTGAGTTGAAAAATCCGGTGACTACCATGAAGAAATGTGTGGAAAATCGTTCAAAGAGTGGTTTTCAAACACCCTACCAAAATTAGAAGATAACTGCATTATTATTTGAGAACGCTGGAAAAAATATCTACGACGTCTAAAAAAGGTGATACATATTTAAAAATGGCTATAAGGGAAAAAAATTGAATTTGACTACCAAATGCTTAAGATCCAACTTCTAAAACTTGGTAAGCAACATAAACATTATTATAGGTATGTAATAGATGAAATGGCTAAGCAGCAAAACAACATAATACTTCACATATCTCCGTATCATTGTGAACTTAACCCTATTGAATTAATATAGGTTGACGTTAAACAATACGTAGCAGATAAAAACTCAACATTTAAATCTGGAGACATTAAAATTCTTTTTGAAGAAGTAATATTATTAATTTCTCCAGAAAAATGGAAAAAATGTATCGACCATGTTCGCCAAAAAGATGAAGTAAAAATGTGGGAGTTGGATAATATTATAGAGGTTCAGGTAGAACCACTTGTAATTTTGATTAATGAAGATAGCCTTTCAAGTCTAACTAATTTATCCGGTTCAGAATAGTGCTAAGTCAAGTAAGGAAGATTGCTATAATACAGGGTACAAGTTGTCTAATCTAAATACTAGTAGAACAAGAACAATAAAGAACAAAAGTTATCAAAAATACAAAAGGTTTCTTTTTAAGATGCACAATGTTAAATCAAATACCAAATTCAAATACCAAATACCTCTTATATTTAAAGGTTTTTTAATGCTTTTAGTAGATATATATTAGCTATTAAAGAATGTACAATATAATTTTATAATATGATTGTTTTAATGCTCTGTATCACAGTAGACATATGTAATGAACTAAATATAATGCAACCATCTCTTTTAAAGTCAAATACAGTTATTAATTTGTATTGCAGGTTAACGCAGTTTATGTCGCTCACCTATCTTCGTCCAGAAATGTCACTAAAGTCTGGGAGACCGTGTATGGCATTTATTTTATAGTTTTACTTTACAAAATATGTTTTTATCGTAATAAAAAAATAATTTCACAATTACACTCTTTTATTTTACATTTTTGCAAGACGGAAAAGTAAAATACGGCCCTGCTCAATTTTAGCGTCCACCTGCTTCTGTTTACATCAGGCGTAAATTAAATTTGAATAGACTTTAGATCTAGTCATGGATAACAATTTTAATCAATAAACTGATTAATGTTAATCTAGTGTTCATTGTGTTTTATAAGTGATTTAAGGACGATTTATTTGTTTTCCAGTAATTCTAAATGTTTATTCTTATTTTTAAAAAGTTTATTTGTGTATATAGACAATGGTGAATTAAAATTAGTGCTTTATTAATGTTCTCAGAAGCTTTATGAAATAATTTGTATTTCCTAAATCTAGCTAAAAATACCTAGAAATAACCCTAAGTCAGTGGCGGTTTGCCCGCAAGGGCACTTGTGCACGTGCCCTAGTTAAGCAAAAAAAATAATAACTTACATATTTTATATTTTTATTCAGCGCAAACCGCGTTGGCACGACACTGGACGATCACGCGTTGAGCGACGTTCCGAGAATGCCGAAATTAAGTGGAAGATAGGCACAGGGCACAGTAAATGTGTGCCTCTGTTGTTTTCTCTCTCATTATAACGCGAAAAACAAGGACAACGACTATATCGCTTAGCAAGAGATGAACAGATGCGGTGGATTATACGTCACAAGCGGGGCGCTGTCCTCATCGTAACTTGCTGTACCGATGGTTCGGTTTATTTGTTTACCTTCAATTAGCGCTTCCGGGTGGTTTTGCTTGTTGATATTTTGGAGCCGTAAATTTGGTAATCCGTTTGATAATTGTTTTTTCACTATTATGAATTCTGCGGGAAATTCCGCCAAGACTCTCGGGCGGCCGATGCCGAATTTGCAGATTGAGCAAATAAATATTACACAAAAACGTACGTTTAAACGAAGTTTTAATAGAACAATTTACGAGAAGTATTCGTGGCTGTGTGATTGCGAAGTGACAAACAAATTTTACTGTTTTCCGTGTATTTTGGCATGCAGTGGCAAATAATCTAGTGTGGGTGACTTTAGTTGGATTAAGCACGGGGTAAGTGATTTGAAACATTTGGACAGCAAAGCGAAATCCCACATGGTTTCCAAAAAACATTTAGAACATGAACTGGAGATAAGTATGTTGGGTCAAAATTAATTAACTGCATAAAATTTTGTGGCGCTTTTGAGCTTGCCTTGCGAGGGCATGACGAAACGTCAACTTCAGAAAATCCTGGCATTATCAGAGGTTTAGTTAATTTAATGGCTGAAATAGACAGTATGTTAGAGGCACACTTAAATGACACAAAAAACTATTAATCAGACTAAAGGGCTGAAAGATTTTTTTGAAAGACATCGCTTTTAATTTCTGGTTATTTTTGTTCAGAAAAATAATGCCAAATTGTTTGTAATATAATTCTCTATAATTTTTATTCTATACATAATTTCTCTAAAATGGACCGTATTCGACATATTTGAGAAAATGTGTAAATTTCGAATTCTGAAGAAAACTCAAAAACGGATAAAGAAAAAAACATTAAATTTTAAACTTAAGTTTTATTTCGGTCTGACTTGAAATGATTAGATTTTGGACAAAGTCGGAACATCTGGGGGGGTACTTTATGGGAGGCCGTTTTTATATTTTATGGAATATATCTGTTATTTATGTTTGGAGAAGAAAATTGTTCAAATAAAAGTTACTTCTAATATTATTAGCTGTAATTTTTGTTTTATGTCAAAATTTTCTGAAATGGTCCGTATTCGAGAAATTTGACAAAATGTGCAAAATTCTGATTTTTATGAAAATTGTTGAACTAAAAGTTGTTTGTGATATTGATCTCTATAATTTTTGTTTATACATGATTTTTCTAAAATGGACCGTAATGGAAAAATTGTAGGAAAAGTGCTAAATTTAAATTTTTCAGTATTTTCGTTTCCAATGAATATCTATAGAAAAATGTTTCAAGGTAGATGTATGAGGGAAATGTATATATTTAGTTTATCCTCTAAACTTTTATAGAGGTGCTGCAATAGGTTGTACAAAATAACCAGAAAAAGCCTATAATAACTAGATAGGAAAGTCATGTGTTGGACACATCAGATTTTTTTTTTAGAAACTCAGCCAACAGAGGGACCTGGAAGACCTGCTTTGCTTTATAAATTTATGAGCTCAGCATTTTTTTTTTAGAAATTTCACAAACAAAGGTCCGGGTTTTGTGAAATGAAAAGGTGGCAACCCTAATAACACCTAAAAGATAAAAAGTACATTTATAGCTAGGCACATGGTATGTCTATATTGAAAAATAAAAACCAAATTCAAGCAGTTCATTCTCTTCAATAGGCTTGATGTAGGTACCTGGAAATCTCACCATCAGAACCCAGAAAAAAAGTTGAGAGAAAACACAGATGATGTTCTCGAGTATATAGCAGAATATCTTGCTAAAAACAAGTTGTTTTTATATAAAATCTGCATACCTAACTTGGAAATTTAGCGTAACTCTTGTAAAATTAAAAAAATGTCAATACACTAACACTAACATTGGTTGTTTTATTTAAAACAACAAAGTAAGACACAATATTTTAAAAATAAGTGCAACGATTTCAACTTGAGCATATTTTATTAATTTCTATATAATTTCCTTTAATAATAGTCAAACAAGTAATAAATCAGGGAACTCAGCTACCCGCTATGTATTTGGTTTAAGTAGTAGGACACATTGCGAAAATTACTTCAAAAATTTCAAAATTCTAACCCTTCCTGCTCTATTTATTTTCGAATCCGTCTGCTTAGTTCGCAAGCACATTCAAAATTTATCCGAAAGACCGACTCGTAGATATCCTACAAGAAATTTAGAGACTGATGTTTATTTAACAATGCCCACTTCTGACCTATTAAAACATTCCATTACCTACAATGCCAAAAAATTGTATAATAACCTTCCGATGCAATTAAAATCTATAAATACATACGATAAGTTCCGAAGACTGGCTAAAGCTTTTCTTCTAGAAAGAACATATTACACAGTAGCAGAATTTTATAACGTACCTTAGACATTTGAGTTCCACATACAATGGCATTAATTAAATAATTAAATATTAAAGTTTAAATTTAAATTTAAAAATTAAATTAGAATAATTATAATGACGGATATTGCATATCCATTGCAATTGTTATTCCTATTTTGTCTGTTTGTTTCTGTTTGTTTTTTCTGCTGTTTAGTTATTTTTATAATATGTTTAGTATTTAAGTTACACGCTTTGTCTATAAAATTTTTGTAAATTTTTTTTACGACAATAAAGCATATCTCTCTCTCTCTCTTGTGTAATATATACCTAGTCATTGTTACAATCATCTATTATTATTCACCGATCTAGCTTTAGCGTCGTACAATTGTTATCTTGATAAAAATTTAGTGAACCTTAGAAAACTACCTCATATAAAAATACTTTTGTACAATCGTTCACTGTTTAAGCTTCTAGAGAACCTAATTTTGTCCAATTGTGCTTTATAGGTAATAATGTAATTGAAGACACAAGTGATATCTGATAACTGTATTACAAGTTTTGGGTCATGCCGGACTTTTTATCAAGAATAACTTTTTTTCTAAAATCAATAATAATTTTTTTTTCCATATGGTTCCAACCTAAGTAGACACACTGTATAAATATAAAATGTACTGATTTATTCAGAATAAACGAAATTTTCTACTTTGGTACACATTCGGTCTTTGTTTATGGTACAATTTTAAAGATATTTTAGGAGTGGGAAAGTTTCTACATGCTTAAGAAGGCATGAATATTTTTTTGATATTTATTTTTACTTTCCCCAATTCCCAAAATTTTATCAAAATTATATAATGGTATAAATGGAGAAAGTGAAAATTAATATCAAAAAAAATACCGACAAATAGTTTAATCGCTCCGTAAGTGTGGATCGCTGTTCTCGAATTTTGTCAAAATAAACGTACTTTACTTTTGAGCAAAATTCATATTTTTTGACAAACCTCGTATACGGCTTAAAAAATTTGATATCTGATGACTGTATTTTAAGTTTTGGGTTGGTTATGCAGGAGTTTTTATCAAGAATAACTTTTTTTCCTAAAATCAATAATAATTTTTTTTCCATATGGTTCCAACTTAAAAAGACACACTGTATATTTTTATATTTAATTACTCTAAAAACAAAGACAATATTAAAGCAATATCACAGTAATTGAGCCTAAAATATTATTATTTTAAAAGTTATTAAGTTAATAAACTATTTTTGTTGGTGGGTGAGCTCTCAAGGGGTGAAACCTAACCCTACTTAATTTTTTAAATGGGATTATAGTACTCGCAGCACCTTGTTTCAAAGCTCTTTTAAATAGAAAATTGGCTATGCAATTTTTTCGCCCCTTCTAATGAAATTAATTTTTTTATATTTATTATGAATCCCTCTATTATCTACACCTATCAAAGTCCTGTTAACAATATTTTTTTCTCAAAGTTTAATTTGATTGGACTATTATTGTAGTCCCTAACGTAACATCTTCAAAAACAAAATTTTATTAGGTATTTATTGTAATTTTTAGTTATTTTTTTAGTACGTACCGTACATGTCACAATTATATTATAGTTTTAATATATTATGTTTTAAACACACACAAGTTGTATTTATACAACTTAATGTGATTTTTTTTATATTTACTGAAAGCTTCTTATTTATAATTGAATTTTTTTAATGTTTATGGTAAATAACCTGTTTTTCTTCATTATTATTATTTATTATTTTTATCATTATTATAGTGTACAGGGAAGTGTTGAAAAACTACGGCTGCTTAATCTACAATCTAGGTATAGGAATTCATTTTATTGTCTCACATTTTGGATGGGTAAATCTAATTTGCCTATGTCCAAATGAAAACGCAAATTAAAAATACATACTAGTAACTTTTAAAATAACCAGTGTAGAACACAAATTTATTTATAAAGGTGTTTCCAAATAAATCTTCACATGAATTATACAGGGCGTCCCAATGTAAAGTAGCCAGTTTCCAGAGCTCATAACTTTTTACGGTACAATTAAGAGATTTTTAAAAAATATACAAGGTGTCTGTAAAAAGTCTTTACAAAAACATACCACATATTCCTTAGACCAAAATAAGTCGATTTAATTAAAATTACCTTAGTACAAAGTTGCTTCGTTTGGGCTCCAGAGGGCCTTGAAGTTACAATTTTTAAATCGTTTTTCCCATATAAATTTAAAACGGCATATGCGATTTTGCTGAAATTTGGTATATTGGTAGAGTTTTATGTGGCAAAAAAATGGTATTAAAATTTTGTCCGATAATAATATATAGGCGTAGAACTTGATTTTTAAATAATTGCACCTTTAAAAATTCTACGCCAATGGAAGAAAAGGAGTTTAAGTATGAAATTTAGATTGCGCAACTCATTTACTTTAAAAAAGGTACTCTTGATAAGACTCGATTACTCTCATGGTTTTCGCTAAATTTCTGTTTTAATAATTTAGAATGTATAGGTTTCACAAAAATATTTATTTACAACATAATCAAAATAGAGATTTTACAAAAATTGTTCACCATTTTCACGCATACAAAGATTTATACGTCGAAAAAAGTTAAAATGTATCCTTTCCATAACTTCTTCATCACCTCTAAGATTGTTTATTGCATCTTGAATACGTTGCCAGAGCTGTTCCTCATTTTCTACAGGTTCCCTGTAAACTGTGGATTTCAGATGTCCCCATAAAAAGTTATCCATCGGTGTTAGGTCTGGGGAACGTGGTGGCCAGTTTACAGGTGCGTCATTACCTCTGCCTATCCATTTGTGTGGATATTGTTCATTCAAGTGGTTTCTAACGTTTAAAGAAAAATGTGGTGGAGCTCCATCTTGCATAAACCACATATCTCTCCGAAGTTGGAGAGGTAAATCTTCTAACAATTCTGGCAACGTATTTTGTAGAAAATCCAAATAATTTTCTCCAGTTAATCTTCGTGGAAGTATGACAGGACCAACAATGAAATTACCAATTATTCCAGCCCACACTTTAATTTTGAATTCGTGCTGAAAATGGTTTACCTTTATTGCATGCGGATTTTCAACGGCATAAACATGTTCATTATGGGTATTAGTTATACCTCTTCTTGTAAAACCCGCTTCATCGGTAAAGAGAACCTTCTTGACAAAGTTTGGATATCTTTCTCTTTGCATATTAACAAATCGACAAAAACCCAAACGAATTTGAGGATCATGGACTAATAATTCTTGTACTGGCTTCTTATGGTATGGATATAGCAATTGTTCTCTAAGCACTTTATGAACGACATCTTTACTTACTCCTAGTTCCCTTGCAATTCGTCTGGTGCTTAATTCTGGATCTTCTTCAACACGTTCTAAAATGTCTTCTTCAACTTCAGGAATCCTTACAAAACGTTCTCTTCCATTATCAACAGTGTTGGGAGCAAAGGAACCGGTCTCCCGAAGACGTCTCTCAACAGCAGCAAAAGTTGGGTGGCTAGGTACACGACGATTTGGAAACCTTTCAGAATACACCCTGACACTCTTTCGAGCATTTCCTTCACAAAATCCCAATGTCAGTAACATATCGGTATATTCTGCATTGGTATATTGTACAGCCATATTAATAAACCACGCATTTGTTTTTTTAATTATTGAGTCAGATAAAACACTTTCAATCGTTAACAAGAGATTAGGTGTTAAAAACTTGACAATATTTTTATTTAGATGAAACTATGGAAACCAACAATAAATGTTTTTGTATACGTATTGCAGGGAAATAATTAATATTCCTCAAAAAATCGTACATGGCAAGAATCGAGTATTTTTGTCTCGATTAGAGGTGTTGAAGAAGATATGAAAAAAGTACATTTTTATGTTTTTCATCGTATAAAATTTTATCCGATAATAATACATAGGCATAGAACGACTTTTTAAATAATTGCACCTTTAAAAATTCTACACCAATGGCAAAAAAGGGGTTTGAGTATGAAATTTGGATTGGGTACTCATTTACTACAAAAAAGTACCCTTGATAACACTCGATTTACTCTCATGGTTTTGACAAAGTTTGTATTTTAATAATTATTGTTTATGTTCTAAAATCACTAAAATGCAAATTTCGTCAAAACCATGAGAGTAATCGAGTCTTATCAAGAGTACCTTTTTTAAAGTAAATGAGTTGCGCAATCTAAATTTCATACTCAAACTCCTTTTCTTCTATTGGCGTAGAATTTTTAAAGGTGCAATTATTTAAAAAATCAAGTTCTACGTCTATGTATTATTATCGGGCAAAATTTCAGCAAAATCGCATATGCCGTTTTAAATTTATATGGGAAAAACGATTTAAAAATTGTAACCTCAAAGCCCTCTGGAGCCCAAACGAAGCAACTTTGTACAAAGGTAATTTTACTTAAATCGACTTATTTTGGTCTGAGGAATATGTGGTGTTTTTGTAAAGACCTTTTACAGACACCCTGTATAATTTCTGTGTCACTGAAGCCAAACTTATAGCAAAATAACACATATCAGCAAAAACCGCACCTATCTACGATTAGGTGTTTAAAAGTTACAAGCTCTGGAAATGGGCTACTTTATACAGGGTGATCCATTAGTGTGAAAAAGTCTAATATCTCCGCCATTATTAAAAATATAAAAAAAATATTTTCACAGAACGGTAAACAGCGTTAAACTACATATTTTAAAATTATTTTTGAATATACAGGGTGTTTAATAACTTCTCTCAGGAACCAACTTGTTCTTTTTAATGGATCACCCTGTATTTTATTTTATATTTGAATTACCCTCGCTTTTCCCATTCTAAAAATATAAATTATTATTGGTTTATACAGGGTATTTTGCAGGATATAATCAGTTTTGTTTGAAAATCGTATAGAATTCAATGACCTATATCATGCAAAATAAACAATTGACAACCAATTTTTTTTCTACCACTATTTATCGATCATGGTCAAATTTTATCCGGAGACACTACTTTTTTCAATTCGCATCAAATCTGTACAGGGTGAGTCAAAACACAAATACATACTTTTCTCAATTTTTTTAAATGGTTCACCCTGTATTTTATAGGATCGTTCAAAAGTATCCTAATTATACTTTAATTTGACTTAAGCATTCCCTATACCAAAAGTTAATAGTTTTTAGAGATTTTTAAATTTTAGTGGTAAAAACGATAATTCAGAAACTAATTGATACAAAATACATTATGTTTGATAATTAGTAATTCCTGCAAAATACCCTGTATAAACCAACAATAATAAATATTTTTAGAACGGGAAAAGCGAGGGCAATTCAAATATAAAAGAAAATACAGGGTGATCCATTAAAAAGAACATAAGTTGGTTCCTGATAGAAGTTATTAAACTGTATATTCAAATATAATTTTAAAATATGTAGTTTAACGCTGTTTACCGTTCTGTGAAAATATTTTTTTATATCTCTAATAATGGCGGAGATATTGGACTTTTTCACACTAATCGATCACCCTGTATATGAATTATGTACTTGAAAAATGAAACGAGTTTTTCTGGAATATTTTGCACTTTTCTTCCTAAATGTATATAATTTGACTGCAACGTTAATACCAGTAGGGTATAAAAATTAAACAGCAGTAGTAATTTCCTTATTCAGTGAACGCTTTGTTACATAAAACAGGTATTTGGCATTATGAAAAACAAGAATAAAAAAAAAACTAAATAACCTTCACATATACGTCAATTTAATAATTATACTTTTGATGTCCATAAAATTCCAAAATAGTTTTTTTTAGATAACAATAAAATGGAAAATAATGAATATGCAAATAAAAATTTTTAATGGATGTTCAAATAAAAGACTAGAAAGGTGTTTTTAAATTGTAAAATAGGTCTAGTGTAAGAAAAGTTGATGTACTTATACCTTTTATTTATTAACAATTTTGTAATGTATACCTTATACTTGATGTGTAAAATGAATGGTTGGAGGTTGCTTTCTTTGCACTTTTTTTATGCTCTTTTTCTTTATTTCCCTCTATTTTCCTTTTTCTTTCTCTTCTATTTTTATTGCTAAGACGTCCCCCTTTATATGATTTTTGACTTATTTTTTAATTTTTTCATAAAAGCCTCATCTTAAAAATTATTTAGGGGAGATAGTTTTCATTAAAATTCCGTGTATATTATTCAATCGTAAGAAAATACTAACTAAACTAGGTACATAAAAATTTAATAATTTTAAACTTTAAATAACGGTATTTAATGAGGATCTAAAGAAAAAACTTAGCATAAAATTATTTGCCTGTTTTGTTTTATTTTTTCTCGAAATATGTGTTCCATATTAGGGACATATTCCATATAAGGTACAAAAATACAATTTTCCAAACAGTATTTTTTGGGACTCCTGTATAATAGATTTAATATTATGAATAATTTTTGTTTTAAAAGATGTAAATTACCTACATAAAAAACAAGGGGTGTTAAGAAGACATTCTGAATTTAATATCTACAAAAAAATAAAACGGTATTATATATTTGGTTCACATCCTCTAATATATTTACAAACTAGATATTAATACATTAATATTTTTCTTACAAAAGGGTTAAATAGTTCAATTTAGTGATTCTAAATGGCTACTGGTTAGATTTGGAATTAGATGCTAAAAATTGATCCGTTCACAGTTCACACCTTTTGTATTTATGTCTTGATTATTATTTATACTTTTTTTTTTAAGATAACTAACCTCATCTATTATAGTCTGTTACAATAATTAAATGCGGCGTTCTAGTTTCCATACCAATTTATTAAATAATCCATGGAAATGTTTATTCAAACAAAATTTCACACTATTTTACATGATAAACCAACAATTATAATTTTACAGTTGTTCGCATTATAATATAAACTTTTACGCAGGCCCGCATTCTGAATTTGTTTATCAAAGTTTAAATTCAAAATCCATTAAACAAATTAGATTTTAAATGACTGCATTTGATATAATTTTAAATAATGAAACAACTAACTTACACAAATAAATTCATTTGACCTCAAATCTTTTAAATACGTTGTCAATATATAAATAGAAGGTAGGTAGGTTTATTAGAATGTAAAAAGGGTTTTAAGAAGAGCACAACATTATTTTTAAATCAAAAATAAATTTAAACCTTACTCAGAATAAATATCTGTCACCATTGACTTATAGCGATGATACTCAAAATTGTTTATAAAGACCCTCAGGGGTTGACGATGACCTAAGAGGTCCATGTAAGCGAAAAAAAAAAGAATTGTAGGTCTGTGAGATGTAAACGGGGGTCCAGGATAGTCGATTGCATTTAAGCAGATCGCGACTTTAATTTGGACTTTCCATTAGTGGAATAACCCACAAACAAAGTTGGTTTGTTGTTTAGTTTTTACCTGAAAACATAACAAACAGATCGACTAAATTAGTGGCTAAACGCCTCTTTAAGTGCTATACGATAGTTACAAACGCGTTACACCAGAAGGCAGCACTTAACGAGGCGTTTTAGCCACTAATTTTAAAAAATCATTAACAAGACATTAAGAGCTCAAATTTCGAGATTATATTAATAGTGCTGCTGAGGAATGCATTTATTTTCAATATGATATTTCAAAATTAAAAGCTCTGGAAAATAAAAGAAATTAAAACATTATTTTTTGAACCTTAAGAAGCACTAATTATTTGTTTAGTTAAGTTATGTAATTAAAATAAGCTTTTTCGTCCGGTCCCTTTTATATTATTGGTATAATTAATTTAAATAATTGAAATAGCTTTTTTTTTGTTCACAGGTAACTGATATTAAACATGACCTAATCTAAAAAGAAATATTGATAATACAGTGTTTGATTATTTAAAATTTGTGCCTTTTATGCAACAAAGTTTTAAGCAATCTATGGAACCATCTAAGCTAGAGGATTATTTATGAAGATATCGTCACCCTGATGAAATAGGTAAAGATTTGAAATACTTTCAAACACTTCATTCAGAAGAAACACACAGTGGACAAAATGTTCTCTTCAACGCACCTGGGGCAGAATGCCTCAGAAGTTGGTATTAATTCTTATATGCCATGAATCGTGTGTTAAAGGAATAAAATACATATTATATGTCAATATTTTTAAATAAAACATGGAACGCATTATTTATGCATTTAATATTAACTTAATCATCAATAGATTTTTATTACAAAAAAGAATTCTTAAATCAATATATATTTTAATTATTGGCTCTCATCACAATAAGGAAAGAATGTGACTGTGGAAGGCACTAACAGATCTAAAGCATTATTTGATTTGGTATGTTTTTCAGTTTCTTTTTAGGTTCCTTTTCTTTTACTTGTCAACAGTGGGTCTGAACTAGGGTTGCACCTTTTTGAAAAGTGAATAAAGGACTACCATGCTGACAGGGGCTCCGGTATACAAAAAGTCCTCATCCTTCTAATGAACTTTAAAAAAAAGCCGAGCTTGTCATTTTCAAAAAAGGACTGGTGGCAACCCTAGTCTGAACTCAATAAAAACAAATTAAAAATTACTTCATTGGATTTTACCCGCAACATTTCCTGGAATATTGTTCGCGTAAATTTTTAAACCCTTTGTTAATCGCCTCTTGTCCCTCTTCAGTCAGTTGGCCAACTGTCAAGCTATATTAGTGCCTAGACAACTTAGCGTCTACCAGTAAAGCCAGGGCATCTTCACCAGATATCTTACGTAGCTCTTTCTCAAGTGAACTTTTGTAGGCTTTTCTATATTTGCTCGCCCGTTTAGGAGATGGAGTCATTTCTTTTAATAATTTGGAAGCCTCTGATTTATTTATGTTCTTAAACCTATATGTATGGTGAAACTTTGCTTTGCTATATACGTATATTTTGCTCTCTTCAAAAGAAACTGTTGGACGTCCTCTCACAATTGAGTTAGAGTGCCTCTAGCAAGTAAAAAATTATAACGTGCCGAGCTAATTATCATATTAATTGAGATATTTCTAGATCTTCCTACATTTAACCATCTAAACTTAATTTCTTGCTTGAAGTGGTATATTTTGCTGTTTATATCCTACAAATCTGATTCATGAATTTTTATTTCTATTTTGCGTGTTATAATCATTAATATTATTTCATTTCCTAACATTTGGAAGCTTTTTAAGCAGTTTGTATTTTTTTAGAATTTTTTAAAATGTATTTAATATTTTGAAAAATAGGACATATTGTCCCATTAGTACGTTCTATCGGGACATTACAGCCCATCAGTCTTGAAAGTTGTAAAATAAAGAAAAAAATATTTAAAAAACTGTATTTTATTAACTAATTTTACAATAAACAAAGATTTGTGATTACATATGATAAGGTGTAAAACATTTGTTACATAGTGGGACATCACAAGCTCTACAGACTGATCTTTTGCGCTTTTCAATATTGTTTTGTGAGCATTTAGTACACCTTCTCCGCTGTTGTTCAACAATAGGCACGTGATCTCCAATATTCAACATTGTTCTTTGCCTCTTTGAAAGTCGTCCAGATGTTGAACTTCTCTTTATACTCGCCTTACTTTTCCCATGTTCAATAAGACCTTCTGCCAAAGACACCAAGAAATCCAAAAATGATACCTATTTGCGTTTTACTTCATTATGGATAATGTGGGAATTTACAGCAGTCATCAACATCATTTTTTAAAAAACCTTTTTCCACCATTTGGTAGACTTCCGATCAAAGTCGTAGAGACTAGTCAAATGGTCTGTCAAATCAACACCTCCCATATACTTGTTATAAAAGGAAATGATCTTGGGGTATTCAAGAGAGGCTTTCACACAATTTTTCTGTGTTCTTTCAACCATGGTTACCTAATCACCGTGACAGTTGCTAATTGCGATGACTTCCTTTGTATCTTGCCATCTAGTAAAAGTTATCCCATCATTTTACAAGAATTTGACTTGAATTTTCTATAATTTTTCTCGACTTTTCGGTATATTTTTTCGGCTTCTAATACAAGTTCCTACTGCTGCGTATGTTAATGTAAAGAATCTATCAAAACAAACTGATTTGCTTATGGAAGAGGTAAGCTTGCATACTACCCTTTCCTTTCGAGTTCCATCTATCTGACCTTCTTCTTTACCACTATATACATTTAGATCGTATTCATATACGGTTAGAGAGTCGCTTCTTACCCATAACTTGATGCCACGCTTGATGGGTTTTAGTGGCAAAGTGGTAAAGCTGGATCTACCTTTGAATGCTTTCGTCTATGGACTGGTAAACCGAATCCGTTCTAGCTTTCTGATATGTATGTTTAAAACAATCCAAGAGCTCTTCTACGTAATAAATCTTTATACAGTTTGGTGGTTTTTTGGGGTAATTAAAATACAATTTAGAAATTAGCAATTTGTACCGATTACGCGACATTGCATTTTTAATTGTAGCATTTCCCATAGAAGGATGTTTTGACCAATAGCAGTTCAAGCTTGGCAGCACATTATAAGCCATTACTAACATAACACCAGTTACCATCATAATTTCAGAATAGTCAGTAAATTTCACTTTCTTTAGTTTTTCTTTCGATAATTTTTAGCCTCTCGTTGGTGCATTGGAATATGAACATGTACAAACTTTTTGGGAATAACTGCAAAAACACTTCCAATTCTGTTGGTTTGCTATTAATACAGTTCAGGAGGATTTCTGTATCCCTAGCAAGATGCAGTTGAAATCGTGGAATATAATTTTGCGGAACTGAAGACCACACTATCGTGCTTGATGCAGTTGAGGGTCCAGACTGAGGAAACAAAGTACTCTGACTACAGGCATTGAAAAGACTAAACTGGCATTTATATATACATAATTGGGATCATATTTCCCAGCAGTCAAAATAAAATTTGATTTGGGATATATAGTCTTCAAAGGGTTAAGATGGTTTTTTAATAACTTGAATTGGTTGACAATTTTACTCTGACCAGAATTTGTTAAGATATCGTAGTTCCCTTCTTGATATTGCTACAGTGCTACAGCTAGGTTATGAAGTAAAGAAGGCATAAGTAATTAATATCCACATTACTAAAATAACACTATTTTCGCTAAGAAATGACCACTGTAAAATTTCATAAAAAAATTGTGTTTCTCAGAAACATGTAGATGTACAGTCGTGTATCAAGGCATATCGGGATATTTTGTGCATATGATTAAAATATTTTGTTATTGTGCCTCTGTGGCATGTTTTTATATTTTGCATATTGATTTAAAAAAATAATTTTTTATGAAATCATTTTTTTTAAGAAAAATTGCAAAAAATCGCAAGAAATTTGAACGTGTCCCAGTTGCACAATACCTAATAATTTTAATCATATAAATAAAACTACAATGTTTTTAATATTTGCGTAACTAAACAGAATAAACGACGGCATACGTGCACTTTCTGTTACTCCTTTTTTTGAAACTGAGGTGTGAGGGGCGGGGGGACGTTACAGCACCGAGACATTCGGTGTCTTATGGCAGGAGTGTTGGTAACAATACTGCAATGAAGCAAATGTATTCAAAACACTTTAGTTTTTGAATTAATACTGGATTTTAATGGATCCTGCCTCTCTGTGCAACGTCACAAAATCTGGAAAATCACATGCTATCAAAGAAAAGTTTATATTGCCAGCCGTTGAAGAAGTTTAAAAAATTGTATTACAGAAACCTGCATCTAATATCATTAAAATAATTCGTCTAAGTAACAATACAGTTCAAAGGCGTATTGTTGAAATGAGTTATAAAATTGAAAGCTTCTTGTGTAACCTTTTGCTTTCGAAAAGCTTATATTTGATTAAATTTTTTTGCTCTTTTTGACAGTGTTTTGGAAAGGGCCATGTATTATTAATGATGTAATTAATCCAGTTTATAAAAATAATGACCATTCAATAAATTAAACCGTTTCACATGATCAAGCATACGCAATATTGCTAGTACAAACCTGTATTTGTAACGTTTCTCTAAAATTCTTTGACATAATGATTATGCTTTACCAGGCAGAATAATTGTTCTCAGCCAAAGGAGTTCAACACAATTTTTAATTTAAAACTGAAACACTTCTATGCAATTACCTTAATTGCGGTAACAATACTGATGCGATAATACGGCAAAGACTTTCAATCCAATTTGTTCTTAAATAAATATGTAAAAATCCTCCAAATTTCCTTAGTGGTCAATTAAATTAAAAAATTCCTAATTTACGCAGTTTCTTGTTATATACTATTTTTCTTAACAATAATGATAGACCATAAATAATCTCAACCGTAAATAAATTTAACTGAAAATACATAATCGTGGTTGGTTATTTATTATTACGTGTTATTTATTTAAATAAACCGTTATTTAATTAATAAATAATTTCTATATACTGACATTTATTAAGTAGGAAGGATACTTCCATCCTTTAAGATACTGTATTTAAATATCAGAATTGTATAATATTGTTATTGATATTTGAATATTCGCTATAAAAAACATTTGTTAATTTAAATGACGGAAATAAGAAAATACGACTTACCTATGTTTGAGTTAAATCCGCTTGTAAACTAGAAATACGTCACAAACTATCATTTATAACTATATTATTATTTTGAACAAACTTAAATTAGAGCACAATAGTTACTTGAAGCACTGTAAAAATTGAGACTTTCTTCTGTGGTAAGGTACATTTATTTATCTCAAGTAAGCATTGTTTATCTCACAGGTATAAAAATCAGGTAAAGATAAGAAACGAGGTATGAATCATAAGGCAAATATACCTAAAATAACAGAATTAGATAGGTTCAGATGTTTAGAGTTGGATTATTTTGAAATAATAGTAGAACACTATTATGCAATAACCAGTAATTTTAATTTTACTACGATCACTATCTATTAAAAACAATACTCTCTAGAATCTTAAAAAGCTTGCGAAGATCAGAAGGTGACAATACATTATACATAACAGGTAATATTAAATTTCAAATGAAATGACATTTTATAGTTTCAGTTTTTAACAACAATTTTGCGTGAATAATGAATTGTGAATAGTTAAAATAAACGAATGTCAAGTTAATTTGTATATATATCGCTATCAAATATTTTTGAAAATATTTTGAATATTAAATAAACAGAAAGTTAGTTTTTTCCAAAGAATAATAATTATTGATAATAAACTGGTTAATATTACTTAACGAAATTATTCTATATATTTTTATATATTTTAATAGATTTTAATAGATTTTAATAGATTTTAATAGATTTTAATAGATTTTAATAGATTTTAATAGATTTTAATAGATTTTAATAGATTTTAATAGATTTTAATAGATTTTAATAGATTTTAATAGATTTTAATAGATTTTAATAGATTTTAATAGATTTTAATAGATTTTAATAGATTTTAATAGATTTTAATAGATTTTAATAGATTTTAATAGATTTTAATAGATTTTAATAGATTTTAATAGATTTTAATAGATTTTAATAGATTTTAATAGATTTTAATAGATTTTAATAGATTTTAATAGATTTTAATAGATTTTAATAGATTTTAATAGATTTTAATAGATTTTAATAGATTTTAATAGATTTTAATAGATTTTAATAGATTTTAATAGATTTTAATAGATTTTAATAGATTTTAATAGATTTTAATAGATTTTAATAGATTTTAATAGATTTTAATAGATTTTAATAGATTTTAATAGATTTTAATAGATTTTAATAGATTTTAATAGATTTTAATAGATTTTAATAGATTTTAATAGATTTTAATAGATTTTAATAGATTTTAATAGATTTTAATAGATTTTAATAGATTTTAATAGATTTTAATAGATTTTAATAGATTTTAATAGATTTTAATAGATTTTAATAGATTTTAATGTCTAAATTGACCGGACTATAAAGAGAAAAACACCAAATTTTAACTTTAAACTTTAATCCATCCTGTGGGGAATATATTAAATTTTGGGCATAGTCGAAACATCTGGGGGGTATTTTATGGAAGGTCGTTTTTCTACTTTGACTATATCTGTTATTTACGCTTGGAGTAGAAAATTGTCCAAATAACAAGTGCTTGTAATGTAATAATTTTTATTCTATACAAAAAAGTGCAAAATTCGAATTTTTAAGAAAATTGTTCAAATAAAAGTTGTTTGCGATATCATTCTCTATAATTTTTATTTTATACATGATTTCTCTAAAATGAACCGTAATGGGAAAAATTGAGGAAAGACCTAAATTTTTCAGAATTTTCGTTGACAATGAATATGTATATATAAAAAGATGTTTGGAAAATCTATATATATCCTCTAAAGATTTACATGTGTGATAACAATAGGTTGTATAAAATAGCTGGTAAAAGCCTGTAATAACTGCGTCAGAAAGTCATGTGTTGGACACATCAGATTTGTAATAGTTCTTTAGAGAATTTAGAGATTTATGCGGTTTTAGAGCGAATAAATTTATAAAACCGTCGAATTAACAGTTTTTAGATGACTAATGTAATGTTTGGAGTAGAGAACAGACAACAGCTAGTGTGGTAATATGAAGGCTCTTTACAAAAAAAATAATAATAAAACTGAAAGTTAACAACTTTTAGAATAAAAGGTTTTTAAAAAAAATAAACTAAAATATAGATTTTAAATCCAAGTAAGGTGACCGCTTGATAACCGATACTCTGGATCATTGGTAACTTATGATGTTCGTAGTGGTCTAATCATCTGTCTATTTCTACGATATTCAGCTTCTCCTATCTCAACTATATAGTCGTTAGGGCCGGATTCTCTTACAATTTTTGCAGGAACCCAATCACGAGTACCTTTTTGAACCAAAACTTTTTGATCTGGTATCAATTTTGACAACTGCTGGATAGAATGGTTATAGTAAGTCTCTTGTTTGTCTTCCAATGTTTGTTTTATACCTTCCATTGAGAAATTAGGTTTTAGAAGAGTTTTCGGGACAGGTAATGTAGTTCTTAATCTTCTGCCCATAAGAAGTTCACTTGGTGATGGTAATTGTTCCTTGGTAGTGACATTGTAATTTAATATTGCTAGGAATGGATCTTCGCCATCCTGGTATGCCTTTGTTAATAAACCTTTGACAGTTTGCACTGCCCTTTCTACCATCCCGTTAGATCTAGGGTAAAGAGGACTAGAAGTATTATGTTTTATATCATATTTTTTAGTGAATTCCAAAAATTCGTGAGAATTAGAGGACGAGCCGTTATCAGAAAATATTTCTTGGGGTATTCCGTGGTTCGTAAAAACATTTTTTAATGATGATATGACTGTTTCTCCTCTTTTGTTGGTTAATTTATTTGCTATTATAAATTTGCTGTAATAATCAATAATAACTATAAAATTCAAAGTGCCTAACGACTTGAAATCGATTCCAATTTTTTGCCACGGAAGTTCCGGAACTGAATGAGAATGGAGAGGCTCCCTTGGATTTGTCTTGGAATATTTTTGGCAAGTTATACACCTTAAAACAGTATTTTCTATGTCTGAAGATAATCCATGCCAGTATATGCAATCTCTTGCCGTTCTTTTACAGGCAACGACTCCTTGATGACTTTTGTGTATCAAGTTTAAAAATTCTGCTTTCAAACTGTCAGGAATTATTAACCTCTTTTGATAAAAAATTAAATCATTGTGACAAAATATTTCGTGTCTAATTTGCCAGAAATGTTTCAAAAGTGGAGGTAGGTTGCCTTTATGTGATGGCCAACCATTTAATAAATAATATTTTACTTTTTGGAGGATAGGATCTGTAGAAATTGCTATTTTTAAACGATTTTCGTTCTCTTCTGAGGTTGAAAGAATTGAATAAATTTTTAGGTTTGTGTCGACATAGGATGTGTCGATGAAGGTATTAATAGGATCTCTACTGAGTGTATCATAAAGTTGTTGATTTTTTCTAGGAACGTAAACTAATTCAAATTGGTATCTCAATAAACGAAAGGTAAGGCGTTGAATTCTAGGAGATAGGTCTTCAAAAGGTTTTTTAAGCAAGCCTAGTAATGGGCGATGGTCTGTTTGAATAGTGATATTATTACCAAAAGTAAGATAATGGAATCTCTCACATCCGAATACTAATAGTTCCTTTTCAATGTGATTATAATTTTGCTGCGTTTGCGTCAAAGAAACTGACGCAAACTCTATTGGATGTCCATCTTGTAGAATTACCGCCCCTAAACCGAAAGGACTGGCATCAACCGATAGAATAATGGGTTTTTTAGGGTTAAAGTAAGCTAGCACCGGTACTGTAGAAACTAAAGATTTTAATTCTTCAAACGATTTTTCTTCATTTAGGGACCACAGCCACTCTGATTTATTACTAAGAAGTTTTCTTAAAGTACTAGTTTTTTCAGATAAATTTGGAATAAATTTTGATAGATATCCTATCGTACCTAAAAATCGTTGTAAATCATTTTTATTTTTGGGACTTTTTAAATCAATGATTGCTTTCACCTTATTGGGATCAGGGCTTATACCATTTAGATTTATAATGTGACCTAGAAATTTTAACTCCCTTACGCAAATTTTTAATTTCTCTAAATTTAATGTATGACCGGAATTTTTGATCTTTTTCAATGCATTTTCTAGGTTTGTATTATGTTCATCTAAGGTACTACCAAATACTAAAATGTCATCAAAATAAGCTACAACTCCTGATAGTCCAGATAGTATTTCAAGTATGCACCTTTGGAAAATTTCGGGAGATGAGGAAAGTCCATAAGGAAGCCTCAAATATCGATATCTGCCAAAAGGGGTTGTCACTGTACATAAAAGGGAACTGTTATGATCAATTGGTATTTGAAGGAATGCTGAAGATGCATCTAATAGTGAACAATATTGAGAACCAGAGAGATGGGAAAATATAACATTCTGTGTTGGAATTTGGAAAAATTCCCGTTTAATATATTTATTTAATTTCCTAGGGTCTAAACATAGACGAATATCGCCATTTGCTTTGGGTGCTATCACCAAAGGGTGGACCCAATCTGTAGGTTCAGTAACTGGAACAATAATATTTTGGGCCACCATTTCATCTAACTTTTGTTTTACCTTATCACGTAATGAATATGGAATCTTCCGAGTAACGGAAATACTGGGTATTGCATTATCTTGAAGTGAAATTTTACCTATACCCTCAAAAATATGTTTATATGTTTGAAGTATGTAATTTACAGAGTCTATTTCTTTGTTAGAAGTCACTGATTCTACTGAAAAGTCCGCATTTATAATATTTAAGTCTTTAGCACTGGTCAGTCCTAAAATTGAACTCGGTATGTTTGAATCTAAAATGTAAAACATTAACATTTTCTGAATGTTTTTATATTTACAGTCAATTAATATTTTTCCACGCACACCAACTTTATGTCCCGAATAAGATGATAACGTGGAATTGGTTTTTGAAATGTTGTCAACACTAATTTTTATTTTCATAAAGTCTCTAAAATTAAGAATATTGACTTGACTACCAGAATCTACTTTTAGCTTTAAATTATGACCAGCTATTTATATTAATTCACACCACTCAATAGCGTTTACACTATAGTCTATAATTGTCCAAATAATTTTGTTATCAGTTTCGTAATCTACGTTATTAATATTGATTTGATCAAGATCAAATTCATCTGAGGAATCGTTTGAAAGTTCACGAACAACGCGATTTTTACAAAACTTCCTAAAATGACCCATTTTGTTGCAACGACCACAAAAACGATTAGTTGCTGGACACTTACCTAGTTGGTGTTCAGTACCACAATTAAGGCAAAATTGCATCATACCTGACGTTTGAATTTGACCTCTTCCAAACCTGTTCATTTTAAATCGTTCACTTTGGCAAATGGAGTCCTGAGACCGATCCTGTCGCCAGTTGTCATTTCCCTTTCTGGAAGTGTCACAATTACAAGCATATTTTGATGGTTTATTTTTAGGATACGCCGCTTCAACCGCTTCTACTGATGCTGATTCACCACCAATTTGTTTTTGTGTGAACAAACTATTTTCCATGGACTGACAAATCTGAATAGCTTCTTCAAGTTTCATTTCACTATGTTCTAGTAATCTCGACTGTATACGTTGATTTCGAATACCAATTACAATTCTGTCTCTGATTAAAATGTCTTTTTCAGCGAACTCACAGGTACGTGCGAGTTCTTTCAGAGCTGTTACAAACTCGTCAATGGTGTCACCCACTTCTTGGTTTCTTTTAAAAAATTTATAATGTTCATAAACTAAATTCTTGATTGGATTACAATGTTTTTCAAACTTACTTAAGATAACACTTAGTTTTGTCGATTCTTCTACGTCTGAATATTCAAAATTATTGTAAATAGTTAAACCTTCACCACCAAGAAAATTTAGGAGTATAGCGATCTTTACTTCATCTGGTTTTTTTCTCTTTTCCGCTTGCGGCTACATTTCCTTTAAAGCTCATCGGTTGAGGAGCATTCCCTTCTGCCATTTTTTAAACAGGGATACTCAACTTTTTAATGCAATAAATCCACATATTTTATAGAACCGTTTCTATAACTCAGAAGTGAGTCTCAAAACCTCACTTTTCATTTTACCTTCCAACGCGATTTAAAACCGCTTGCCACCATGTAATGTTTGGAGTAGAGAAAACAGACAACAGCTAGTGTGGTAATATGAAGGCAACAGTTTTCGAAGAAAGGTTTTATTTAATATATTACAACTAGTAATAATTGATGCAGGCACTTCGACCGGAAGCCTGTCACAACTGACAACTAATGATATATGACAACTAAAACTTTTAGAATATTTGCTTTCAAATTTATTTTAGTGACTAATATTTGGATATCTTTGCTACAATTTTTTTCTGAAACATTTGAATAGATTTGGTAAGTTTTCTCAATAAAATAGAAAAATATTTTCTAAATCATTGTCCGTTGTTTAAGATGGCAAAGTCTGGGCAGATTTTTGAGTTAAAAAATAGAATCCTTTTGAAAAGTACATATGCGCAAGTAGTAATATAAAACTAGGCCCTGGTATAGTGAAGCTTATTTAATATGGAAACTTTAACAGATGATGACAAACATAAATATTCGCAAATTAAAAAAGTTTGCACATGGAAACAATTGCTATAAGTTTTACAAAAAAAAACCTTTGTTCTTTATTAAAATTTGTGCATCACTTGAAAATTCATAATCAAGCAAAAAATTTCAATACCCTAGCTTGTGTTTTATTTATTAAACCACTTAAAAATAAATACAATAATTAAGACCATAAAAGTGCTTTACTCTTCACCATAAATCATTATTTTTTAGTTTCCCTGATAATGAATACTTTACAAATTTTAAACTCAATTATTAATTTTTGACAGAAGTATTCATCAAGAACTTTTTTCGTAAAACTATTTAATAACACTTTTTTCATATGCTGACAGCTTAGGTAGATAATAATCTATTATAAAATATATTTTTTTAAATATTTAAGTATGTTATATAGTTAATTGTTTAAATGTTCTTAAAAAAATAATTTTTAAGAAAATGCGCATATATTTTTATTAATAAACATAATGTACCTACCATTTGTTTAAACTCAGTTTTTTTTTAATTATAAATTCCATAAATAAATAATACAAGTAGGTAAATCTCTTTTTTTTTTAATTTAATATCTATGTTGTAAACAAATAAAACCTTTTTATACCTATTATAATATAATGTATCCTCTTTTATTTGTTTAATAAAAAATTGTCATATATGTATTTTACATTAATCATATTTATAAATAAAAATATTTGCAAGCCACGTGTGATTACATATTTGTTTTTATAAAGCGATTAATTTTTTCAAGCGATAACATAATTTTTTAACACCTTTATATACATATATTTCTACTGCCTGACGTCATCAGAATTATTATCAAAAATTAATTATAGGGTGGTGAAGTTTTTAAAAATCAAAATTAAAAGGGAAAATCAGAATGTCGGATGTTAAAAAAAATATCAGATGAGAATTTTATATTGTCAGATGGAATTTTAGAAAGTAAATGGGAAAAAGGGTTTGTTAAGATGTTATGTTAGATTGGTATTAAGGTTAATTTTGGTAATGATATTTGGAAGATAAAATAAAGAAATATTAAGGTAATTGAAGAATTTTATTTTAAAATTTATTAAATAGGCAGAAATAAGCATAGAGAGTAAGGAAAAGCATACAGGCAGATAAAAGTATACAGGTAGAGACAAGCAGACAGGAGTGGACTTTAGCTTTGACATTCGAAGTGTAAACATCGCTGTCAGTGAACATTTAACAATCTTTTGTTATTTGGGCTTTACTAACACCATCCTGTGTATTTTTAACCTTTTTCTTCCTCATAGTTTTAGTAAGTAATTGTATATAAACATATTTTTGTGACACAAAACAAATAGAAGATAAGAAGCCTTGTCTAATACAAGGTTACCCACCTACAGTCAAAAAATAAGAACGCCAAAACGAAGGTGATTACATGATGATGAATATGATAAGAAAAAGCATCAAGAATGCTTAAGTAGTCCATCAGGAAGATCATCCAGTCTCCCAACTCGACCCCTATCGTCTCTCTTTCGGCTTGAGAAACGAAATAATATTAAAATATATGTTATTCAAGCCTTAGACAGCTTATCGGACCAATACAAGGAGTTAGTCATGACTTTCATAGGTAATATTATCAACTCTTTTTATTCTGTATAATGCTTCCCCTACAGGTTCAGCAGGACCTTCAAATTATTTCTCTCAGTCAGGTCTAATGGAGTACTAATTATCTATTATTATGCTCTTCGATCCTTCAATGGAACATTAGCTCTTTTAACTCAGATAATCTAAAGATCCTAATTAAGGACCACAATCCAGACATAATCCTACTTGATGAAACTTGGATAAAGGAAGATTATAGGTTAAGGTGTAGAGTTTACCAAATATTAAGAAATGATAGATTGGATGGCTATGGAGGTATAGCCTGTTTAATTAAAAACAATTTAGATTTTCAGCCTCTTCTAATAGATTACCTCTAGATCTTCCAACTCAAGTTCAAGCCATCTATCTCCCCCACTGCCAATTAAATTTAGTGAATATTTATTGCCCAGGAGACCTTATTTCCAAAAATAATTGGTTTAACTTTATTCAGACATTTAACAAACCTCTTTTGATTATGGGGGACTTCTTCAACAAGGCAGATTGAAATTCTTACTTTAATAAACTGATTACTCTTATTCCTTCCTTACCTAAAGATAATTATTATGAGTTCATATGTATAATAAATCAAGTTGTTGATACTAGTATTCCCTTCTTCAAGCCTAACAGGAATGTCAAATATCATATCCCTTGGTGGGATGATTCATGTAATGAACCTGTATCAAACAGGGTAACCTCTATTAGAAATTTCATGGAAAGTCCAAATTTAGATAATTTCATCCAAGTTAAAAAACATATAGCTACAACTAGAAAAGTTCTAAAATCCAAACAAAATAATAACTTGAGGATATATTGTATTTTATTACATTACAAAAATAAAATGTTTGTTCATGGGCATGGGACTCGCGAAAAATATCATAATATTAAGGTAAAGTCATATGCACAGCTTTAGAAATAATTTAAAACCACTCACCTCTATTTCAAGATGCACTCGCAATTATAACTTTACTTCAAAGAAGTTTCTTGTATACTATTTAAAATAAATAAACGTTTCTTCTACATTTCTTGCCTTCATTTAAAATCTCGAAATACCAAGATGTAAGCTACCAGTTTAACATTTTGGAAAAATGTGTTGCCTAACCTAGTAGTAATTGCATCAAAATGGCCGCGCCCTATGTTGGGTGTCCTTAGATAAAAGGGCGTGTCGGACATCTCTCTTGCACCGTATAGTAATCAAAGTATGTGCCTAGGTACCATTTAGGAACGCGCGAAAAAACGACAGGAGACCGAGACAGCAGTAAGGCGCAAACATAGCGATACTAAATTTGCTGTCGTAGGTATCGTCTATCGAAATGTGTTCAGACGTCAAGAGACCGTTTTTGGTCGCGTTTTGAAGTCTGTGTCGACTTGCGAAGTGGTAGCTTAAATATCTACCTACACTTCCGGTTCTTGAACCAAGGAATAAACCATTATTAGCTGGTTAAAGAGTGTTATTTTATTTCCTTAATTTAAATATTCCTCCATTTTCATTTGTTAGTTTCTGTTATGTTCATCATTTCATAGCACATAATTAGATTTGGCGCAAGACATTTTTATTTTCAAGGAAGATACGTCCATCATGGGACGTTAGGGAAAGGGTAGATGCTAGTTATCGCGCGAAAACAGAATCAGAAAGACTTTACAATCACATATCGCCGGATACTTTATGTGTATCCGAAACCTGTATCCGGATACTTTTCAAATTTTGTATCCCGTATCCGTGACCAAATTTGTTAGTATCCGGATACCGGATACTCTTCTCGGCATTCGGATACTTTTAAATTATTTACCACAATCGTAACTCATCCAATCCATATTATCTTTATTAAAATATATAATCGAAATACTTTGAACTACCCTGTATAATTAGAAATAAAATACGTATTTTTCAATATTACAATATTTAAGACACAATTGCAATAGGTACCTACTTAAATAAAAAATAGTAAAATAATTATTTTATTATCATTTGTAGTTTTGTTTGGAGCACCCTGTAAAATTTAAAATAACGCAAAAAAAATTCTCATCGCCAAGGATGAATTCGACGATTTACCCAGTATACAGACGGTCGGGATTCAGCATGTTGAGGCACGTTTTTACAGGAAAAATCCTGCAAACCCTTGTCCGGTGTTAGCGTCACGAACTTGTGAAGGTTTCATTGTTCAGTTATGTTTCAGTTGGCAAAGACAAGAGACGGTTGTTCCTGTGTTTTTTTATAGTGCAATATAACTAAACTTTCTGTATCAGTTTTAGTTAGGGTTGCCAGACGTCACGCTTTTGGCGTATTTGCCACGCTTTTTGACTTGCTTGTACGCGCAACGCCACGGTACGAAAATGCCATGCTTTTGACAAAAATGCCACTCTTTTTATGCAAATAACACTTTTATATGCAAATGCCACTTTTTTATGCAAATGCATCTCTTTTTATGCAAATGCCAAGCTTTTTAATTTAAAGCCGTAGATGAACAACCGGATTTAGACACAAATAGACAAATCTAGGATAAAGGACCTTTTTTTTAGAAGTTTTGGACCTGGTATATAAAAATTCTTGGTATTTAAACCTAATGCTCTGTCATCACGGTTGTCACGCTTTTCACTTTCGGAAATCTGCCAACCCTAGTTTTAGTGCCTAACTATACTCAAAGGTAAGTAGGTGTAGGTACTTCGAATTTTTTGTTTTGTAAATTATTAGTTCTTAAAATGTAGTGGAGAAAATACATGTATGACGTTTTTGCTCATAATGTTACTGATCATGTGTTATTTATGTCGTCGTCAACATCAATAAAGTATACAGATCTGACAAGATCAAATATACGAGCCTGCTTTGCCTATGCCAGAATAAAACATTCAGCAATCTCTCACTCCTCCTCCTTTCGACGCTCTCGACTCTAACGCTCGTCGGAGGATCCATAAAAAATGGATTATCGAATACATCTGACACTGACGAGAATATCGAAAGGTTGTATAAACATGGCAAGTCGCGCCAACAACGAGCTTATTTCGTTAGATTTATGTGGACACGACACTGGCTGGTTTTTGGCGCGGTTCAGGCGCGACTCGTTTTATTTATACGCACCTTTATGTTCTATTGTTTATTTTGTTTTAATGTTTTATATTCACAGAATAAAAATAATAAACAATTTATTGAGTAGGTTTTTCCTGTTTCTATTATATCGCTTTCCATTTTCGATAATTAATTTATTCCTAGAATTGTTTATTGTTACTCTTAATCTTATTGCATAATTATACCTATTGGTATGAAAACATTATTTTAACTCACTTTAAAAGTATCCTTTGAAGTATCCGAAAAAAGTATCCGGGTACTTGTATCCGAGTACTTTTTAGGTAAAAAGTATCCGGATACATTTTAAGTATCCGTATCCGGTACTCGGATACTTTTTTCCTGTATCTGACCGAACTCTGCACATGTGGATGCTTTGGGTCAAAATTGTAGAGATTTTAACGAAGTGTCATTTCCTCTATGAGGAAATTGTGGCAACGGCACCCCTGCTTACAAAGTGAATATTATGTTAGGTTTACGACTTTTGTATTTAATTAAAGTAAAATTGTTATAATTATTTTGAAGCGAGAAAGTCCATGGATCATGTATACACAATGTACAAATTGGAGATATAAATAAGAGGAAATTAATAAAATTCAATAGCGATCAATAAATTACACTGATAAACATAGATTTATTATTTATCTAGATCAGTCAAGCGGAAATGAAAATAAATAATATAGAAAATATTTTAACTGCTTTTAAAAAAATATCAGGAAGCATTATGTTACTTTTACTTATAAACAATTTAAATTAATTTAACATTTTATTAGAAATTATAATATATTATCTAATGAAAATACAGGGTATCCGAGAAAATAATAAATGTAGAATATCTTACTTGTAATTCAAATACAAAAGCCGTATGTATTTTTTATTGTTAGGAATAACTAAATATTAAACAGAATGTATTTAAAAAAATGTAGGGGAAGGCGGGGCAGAACGGGGTAGCGGGGTAGAACTGGGTATGCCATTAAAAAACCGAACGTGTGAACGGAAATCTCCGAAATTGCACTGAAGTTCACTTAAAAGCATCGGTTAGATACGCCAGTTGTCCGAAAAACGTCGAGCAAGAGGTTAGTCTTGTTAACATCTGAAAAGTTCGTGTTGATTTGTAACTTTTGCCGTCCATATTAACCACCGTAAGTTACTCTAGGGCTTTTTTTTTTTCAAAAATTTTACTTTAAAAGTAAACGTTGCACATGGGGCAGAATGGGGTACAATTTAGTATTTTTTCAGATGGTTAGAAATTATGTTCGGAAGACAAAGCGCCTGGAATCTGGAATGGAGTACGGAATCTATGAACTCAGGAGGGCCGCAGAACAACATGGTGTACCCCAAACAACTTTAGAAAGGTATGTCACGAAAAAAAGAAAGGATCAGCAAAATTTTGTTGTTGATAAATCTGCCGGGAAATGTCACTTTGTTTTTTCACAAGAACAGGAGAGAGAACTTGTCGACTATTTAAAATTAATGGAATCAAGATTTTTTGGCTTGACTATGATTGACTTTAGACGTTTGGCTTATCAATTAGCTATACAAAATCAGTGCCAACAAAAATTTAATGTTGCATCTGAAATGGCTGGACAGGATTGGATGTAATGTTTTTTAAAACGCCACCCTACTTTGACGCTAGAAAACCAGAATCAACTTCGGGAGCTCGAGCTATGGGGTTTAATAGGGTTGCGATGTCACAATTTTTCCGCCTTCTTTTGAAAACAGTAGACACACATAAGCTAGATGCAGAACGCATCTATAACTGTAACGAAATGGGGTTGACTGTGAATCCAAAGAGCCTTATCAAAATTTTAGCCTTAAAAGGAAAACATCAGGTAGGCACCTTAACTTCCGCTGAACGAGAACAAACCATAACGGCTTAAATCTGTTTTTCTGCTGCTGGAGCATACATGCCATCTATGATAATTTTTTCAAAGAAACGGAAGCAACTGTCATTTGAGTTCGGCTTGCCACCTGGTTCAGTAGTAGAAGTTAGTGATTCTGGATGGATAATCACTGAATTTATTTTTAATTGGTTTAAGCTATTTGTTACGTTTTCTAAAGCAACAAAAGAAAATCCAGTTCTTCTTTTGCTTGATGGGCATTCAACCCATACCAAAAATCATGACCTAATTTTGCATGCACGTGAGAATGGTGTAATATTATTATGCTTTCCACCGCACACAAGTCATAGACTTCAACCGTTGGACGTTTCCTTCATGAAAACGTTAAGTACTTTTTATGAACATGAAGCTCGGATATGGCTGCGTTGCAATCCAGGAAAGGTGATAATCATATTTCAAATTTCCACGCTTTTAGGTAATGCTTTTCTAAACGCAGCCACTATGAAAACAGCGATAAACGGATTTCGCAAAACTGGGATTTTTCCCCCAGATGAAAACGTTTTTACCGAAGTTGATTTTTTACAGGCTGCTACCATGGACATTACAAACAATACCCCTCCATTAGCCAATGTTTCTTATACTGCACCAAGAGTTGAGACGCCAACGGAACCTTCAATTTCAATATAACCTTCTGCTACAAAAAAAACGGATGTAAGAAAATCAACTAAATCTCCTTCAACTGTCTTAGCTAGTGACATTTTAAATCCCCTACCAGGTTGCTCTTCATGGAAAGCGCCAAACGAATTTGCCTCCTCCGATGTCAAGAAGTCTTCTTTTCCCTGCTTGTCGCCAAAAGTTGCTTTACCTATTCCAAAAATCCAACAAATAGTTAAGAGAGCTAATCGCAAGAGAGGTTAAACAGCAATATTAACCACAACTCCGTATAAGAAAGAACTAGAGGCAGCAGCAGTTACAAAAAAGGTTTCGCAAAAGAAGAAGGCGTTAAAATAAAAATAATTGGCAATGGCGAAGCAAGTAGCATTAAGAAAGAGAAGCTAAAGCCTTCCAAAAAAGTGTCGAGTAAAAAGGTAGATTCTGATTTATCTTCAGATGAAAATAGTGACGTAGAATGTCTTTATTGTTGTGAATACTGGTCCAAGTCTGTTTAAGGATGGATTGCCTGTTCAGCGTGTCACAAATGGGCACACAATGCCTGTACCGGCGATGACAACGAATGTGTGCTTGTTGGTGAGTGCCAATGCTAAGCGGATTTTTGTATGATTTTTTTTTCTAATAATTAGAAAAAAAATCGTACAAAAATCCGCAAACAATTATTGTTTTAGCTATTTTAATAAAACAAATAATAAAATTATGGGTACTTAATATTTTTAATACCATTTTACACAATTAACACGAGCTAATGGGAAATCTAACCATATATATATGAGTTCTGGTAAAATATATAAAAACCCCATTCTGCCACGCCCATGGGGCGGAATGGGGCAAAATGCACTTTTTTATTTTTTCATAATTATTTTATTTAAAATATTTATTTAACTGTTAAAAAAGATGAAACATTTTTTTTCGTTAATATTGTAGTAACAGTTAACCATCAAACGTTAAGTACCCCGTTCTGCAATAAAAGTTCAAATCAATATTTTTTCTACTTTTCAATCTCTAAAGGAAGATTCCCAACTGTGCTTCAATATTTTACTTTAAATAAACGGTTAGAACCACGCAATAGTAGATCAGAAAATTAAATCGTTTAAAAAAATTGCAAAATTAGAAACAAACTAAAAGGTTTTTGTGTTTCCGCATGTAGAACATAAGGACATGAGTTATTGTGTGTTTCTACATTATTATCGTTTACATTCATAACATCACAATTACACGACATTCCGCTCGTCACAAAAATAAAAAAGTTGTCTGCCAGGTAAAAACAACATACCTACATTTGTTAAGTTCTGTTATTGTTTGAATTGATATAAGAAATGAAGATAAACAAATGAAAAGCACTGTTATTAAGTAAAATTACTAGAACAGTATCAAATTGAAGTGGAGCTGATGGAAATATACAAAGTAAAAAAATTAAGAAAGTAACGCACCCCAAGATGATATCAGAATAGCAAAACCTATTAAAGACAATTTATTTTGAACTTCTGCACTAGAAATATTTAAAAATAAATCAGATAAACATGCCAACTTCTTTTCAAATATTATATTTTTATGTACTAACGAATGAATTGTAAAAAGGCACACACCATTGGTGAAGACCTTATTCTGCCAGTAGCGATGAAGATTGTAGAAACTATGTTTGGAAATAATTTTGCCAAACAATTGCAATCCATACTTCTTTCAAATAATACTGTTGCCCACCAAATTGGTGATATATCCGAAGAAGTACAGCATCATCTTGAAAAGTTGCGTCGCAAATTGTTTTCAATTCAGCTTGACGAGGCAACAGATAGATAGCAATAAAGAAGCTCATTTAATTGCCTATGTCCGATTGTGTGATGGTATATCGGCAGTAGAAGAACTACTTTTTTGCAAACCTCTAGAACTCAAAGCAACAGCACTCGCTTTGTTTGATATTTTAAATGATTTTATTAATGAGGTAAACGTAGAGTGGAAGAATTGCGTTGAAATATGCACTGATGGTGCTCGTACAAAGTCTGGAAGAATCCAAAGTGTATAAGCACTTGTGAAACAAAAATCTCCGCAATGTGTTTGGGCCCATTGAATGATCTACACAGAGACTCTGGCTTCCAAAGAAATGAGTCCTGGTCTTAACATTGTGCTAACGACGGTTGTAACTGGTAAATTATATAAAAATGAGACCCCTAAACTCAAGAACCTTTAGTGCACCTTGCAGAGATAAGGGGAAGGGGAGTTAAAAGAGGAAATTTCCACTTTTCTAGAACAGAAAAACTGCCCGGAAGCCGCAAATTTTCGAGATGCTTTATTTGGTCGACATATTCGAGAAATTAAATACCCTGAATCTACAACTCCAAGGAGCAAAGACACAGATGTTGGATACCAGTGATAAAGTTAGTGCTTTTTGTAGAAAGTTGGAGCTGTAGAACAGAAATGTGAAACAAATGTTTGCAAATGTGAATGAGTGTGTAAAAACATACAAGGAAAAAGAACAGTACGTAAAAGTTGTTTTTCTAACAATAGAAAGTCATTTAGCCATGCTGGCAGAGAATTTTAAAAAGTATTTTCTTGCTGATGACAAATTGGTAGCAAATTACGAGTTACATCGTTAAAAAGTTGTGAGGATATAACGTATAAGTTTTAATCTACATGTGGTACGTTACTACCTATGTTTCACTGTAATTTTGATATGAACCATGTTTTTTCCTTCCATTCTAGGCCTGATGATGGCGTTTTAGTCGAAACCGGTTGACTGTGTCAACATTACCCAGTTAACAAGTAGTTTTCAATTTAAAATAATTTTGTATGGTACTACTGATTTTGAGAATTTCATTTTCGTTTATGAAAATGGCTACATTCAAGCAGTTGAATATTCTATATGCTTTAACAAATATTATCTTACCAAAATATGTAGTTAAATAATTTAATTATTTATAATTACTTATGTATTTGTTTACATGACTATACGATATAACAAGAGTGGCTTTAACGAGAATTGAGAGAGCTGGGAGGGAGGAGTAATGTGTGGGCCGACGAATCACAATTTACAAATTGAACACACTGTATCTCGAAAATTAAAAGTTTGACGACATATGTTTTTATATACACTGTATTAATTTTAAAAGTTTTATAGGGTATTAAAAATCCTACTAGAGAAAATTAAAATACCCTGTATATTAATGAAAAATAACAACTTGTTTTTTATTTTTAACCAGTTTTAAACTTTAACGCCTTGCAACAACAAAAATGGAGGAATTTAGGACATATGTTTATTTTGCAATCTCTACTTATATTTCAGAGTTCTATCAGCTGTATCATTAATGCCAGGTATTTTTTTTTTTAATTGATTAATTAGATCTTAATCTTTTTTAATTTATTTTATCTATTGTATTGAAATTGAATACATTTTTTTATTACAAAATATAACAAAACCTAATGTTTTTAATTCAGTTTTAGATAGGTGCCTTAATCAACAAGTTTCTTTGCATATTTACGTACTATTTTAATATTATCTTTAGAATTTTTAGGTCAATAATAATAAGGTCAGCAATTTACGTTTTATTAATTTGTTTATGGAATTAAAGTACTCAGCATAGAAGTACCTATAATATATAGGTAACTTTAAATATAATTATACATTTTTGGCAAACTAATTAAATTTGTTAATATTGTATCTTTTGGAAATAATAATCCATACAGCACACATTATTTCAGAAGAGTTTCAGAAATATCTCAAACGTTTAAAATATATAACATTTCAAGCACAAGTTTCTGAAATATTTCTAAAATATTTTAGTTAAATATTTCACTGAAAATGTTTCTAAAACATGTTATAAATGTTACACAAAATTGGTTATGTTGTAAAAGGCCAACACTTAATGAAAAATTTCTAGTAATAAATTGCATTTTTTAAATGCAGTGTTTTCATTTTTTTGAGTTGGAATAAAAGATGATTATCATTGGTTGATGTATTATAGTGATAAGTAATCTTCAATATTTTATTATTCGATAAACGATGACATTATTGGATGTCTTTTGCTTGACAATAACCACTGAAGATGGTTTAATTCCGAAAGCACTTTGCTATTTTAATAAAAATAAATTAATAAAATACAAGTTTTATGTGCTGCATGCACACAGCCGTTATAGTCCTTCCAATATCAATTGCAGAACACAGTTATGTGGGGAATCATCAATATTTAATACATACGCACGGTACTCATGCCAAATTTAGAAACGAAAAATAATGTTTACTCCCCTTATACAATGCGGTAAATATTAAAGGAACGGTCAGTCAACGTGTACTTGATATATGTGTGTCAAAATCCATCACCTCCGTTGTTAACCAATGAAAACATCGAATCGTAAACTTAAATGCACTGTATTGGCCGAAGGTTTACGAAGGGGAGGAGTGTTCGAAAATATTCCTGGAAGACAGTCTGCGATATCAGTGGAGTACTGTCGTGCGGTGTGTTTTGTATGTGTGGTTGGTTTAATTTAAATTTCTTTTATTAAATATAAATATGACGTTCTTTAGACCGTGGGCGAATGAAGAAAATGAAACTGCACAATGTAGTGAGATTAAAGACAGGTATGACTTTAACAATAAGGATTTAGATATACAAACACAACAAGTTATTTTAAATATATTCGAATGTTTAAAAAAGGAAAATATTCAGAAGTCTGATAATGCGATCATAATAAGAATTGCTAAATTAACTAAAGTAAATAAATTTTCCATTTATCGGGTAGTCACAAAAGGGGTTGCTGTGGATCATTCACAAAACCGAAAAACATGTAAAGAAAAACTGAAATCAGTTGACAGAGCTACCCAAGATTTTATACGAAGGATAATTTATAGTTTATATAAGGAGAACAGGGTTCCAACATTGGAAGTAATACAGCAAAATGTAGCAGATTTTCCAGGATACACTTATACCAGTTTGGAAACATTGCGTCAAGTTTTGTCAGCATGTGGTTTTAAACAAAAAAAAAATGAATAAAGGGATGGCAATCACCGAATCGTCAAGGATAGTTCAATGGCGACAAGATTATTTTCGTTAGATAAAAGAGTACAGAAGTTCTAATAGACACATAATTTATCTAGATGAAACATGGTTTGACAGTCACGATGTAGTAAATTTCGGTTGGGTTGACAGTAGTAAAAATTGCTGTTTGAATGGGCCATGTTCTAAAGGGAAACGTATTATAATAGTACACGCTGGAAGCAAAGACGGTTTCGCGCCTAATGCTTTATTATTATCTGTTAAACAAACTAAAAACTGTGCAGCTGATTATCATGAAGATATGACAGCAGAATTATTTGAAAAATGGTTTAATGAACAGCTCTTACCTAACATTCCACCAGTCAGTAATCGTTATGGACAACGCATCCTACCACTCACGGCAACTCCTTAAAATACCAAATAGTAGCAGTAACAAAGCTCAAATTTTAGCGTTTATGTCTGAAAAAAAGATTCCTATTCCTGCCAGTGATCGTAAAAAAGGCCCAAAAAACAAAGAATTGCTTACTGTTATTAAAGGCATGAATTTGGAAAAAATTTATTATATTGACAAGCTGTGCAAAGAACAGGGTCATACTCTTCTCAGACTACCTCCTTACTATTGCATATTTAACCCTATAGAGTTAATATGGGCAAACGTAAAATCAGAATTACGAAAATGTAATCAGTCTCCAGAACTGAGTAAAGAGGTTGTAGAACTCGTAAAGAAAGTTCTAGCAGCAGACCGCCAAGAGCTTTGGAAAAAAACTGCGTCGAACATGTTATTAAAAAAGAAGATGAGTATGTAGTATTACCCTCTTTACAACCCATCATAATTCAACCAAATGATGACTCTAGTTCAAAGGATTTAGAATTGAATTGTTTTTTTTTTCTTTTGTTTTATTTGCAAATAATTTATTTTCCTTTATGGTTTTTGCTTTGAAACGTTTTCCAGAAAAAAAAACGAATGGGGTACAAAAACGGCTTAGTTCACGTCTGGTACCCTGTTTAAACCAAACGCCCTTACAGGCAGGTACACTTTACTCGCTTTTTTACGTTTTATAATTTAATATTCAGTTTTAGCAAGTAAACGAGCTATAATGATTTTTTTTAAGTCCAAGTAAGACTACAATTAAGTGCATCTGTTTAAATCAAGGCGTATAATAACGTCCAATTTATAATGATTCGATTTCCTTTTAACGAATACTTTCTTGCATATGATATACAGGGTGTCCTTTAAAATGTGTCCCAAAATTCTCAGGCAGATTCCTTAACCAAAAAATGGAAAAAAAGTTCCTATGTCCTAAAGTGCCCCCTAAGCGAGCAACAGCCTCTCGAAATCATTTTTTTTATTTTGATTTTTTGAATTTTCTTAAAAATGGAAACAAATAAAAGAACCAAATTTTGGCTGTTAAATATGATCAATAATAGTGACCTTTTGACACCTTCAAAAAGAAATTATTTCGTCAGGGATGTACTTGGGAATTTTTTGAAAATTTTGATTATTCATAACTTTTTTGTGTTTTTGGTAATGACTTATCCATATTTTTTGTTACATTCTACATTGAAAACTACGTCAAAAAGGAATACTTGTTTGATCTCGATTGGAGCAGCCGTTTCCGAGAAAACATCATCCAAAGATATTCGTCCACTTTAGCTTAATTTTCAATTTTCCTAAATTACCTCGGTGAATCTCGTAAATAAAAATAACTTTTTTAGCTCTCTCTAAATAATTGTAGTTCAAATGTCGTGGTGGGACTATTTTTATTTAATAATAAGAAACGGTTTAAAAAAATATTTATTCTAAAAAAACAAATCAAAAAAAATTAAAGCAGATGCTCAATGTGGCGACCATTGGTTTCCACACACAAGCGCAACCGTCGCATCATAGACTGTCTTACACGAAAAAATACTTCAGGATTATTCCTAAGAACTTCGCAATGATGAAAAACTCGTTCTTCCAATTCTTCAACTGTTTCAACAGGACTGGAATAAACCAATGATTTTAAATAACCCCAAACAAAAAAATCCATTGGATTTAGATCTGGTGAACGAGGTGGCCAGTTAACAGGACAACCTCTGCCAATTACTCTACCCTCAAATCTTTCGTTAAGGTGCTGTCTAGCTTCAAGGCTGTAATGTGGTGGAGCTCCATCATGCATAAACCACATGTTATGTCTGATTTGAATCGGAATATTATCAAGAAGCTCATGTAAGTTATTTTCCAAAAAAAGCCTGTATGCTGCTCCATTTAACCTATTCGGCAAAACAAATGGTCCAATAAGGTAATTATCAATAACTCCAGCCCAGACGTTTATTGAAAATTTATCCTGGTGGTGACGTTCAACAACCGCGTGAGGGTTATCTTCAGCCCATTCATGCATATTTCGAAAATTAATTATACCATCTCTAGTGAAACCAGCTTCATCGGTAAATAGCACTTTATTAAGAAACATTGCATCTTGATTACATCTTCCAAGAAACCATTCAGAAAAGATAACTCGCGGCTCATAATCAGTAGCTTTAAGTGCCTGAACTTTTTGAATGTGGTAAGGGTACAATTGTTGTTCACGCAAAACTTTCCATACCGTGTTACGTCCGACTCCCACTTCTGAAATTAAATGAGAGAATCTGTGTAGTGAATAGTTAAGAAAGAGAATCCATTGATTTGGGAAATCAGATTTTTTCTGCATAACGCAACTCTTTTCGATACGAAAAGTCGTGAAATGTAAGAGAAGCAATAACAAGTAAAAAAACTAGTTTTATACGATAAGGTACGGGGTAGCTAAAATAATAAATAAGTAATTACTTACCATTTGCTATTTTTCTGGTACTTGTCGATGGGGTTTCAGCTACCCTATCCAAAATTGCTTCTTCCAAAGCAGGAGTTCTCACATAATTTTGTCTTCCACTGTTACTAGAGTGTTTCTTAAATGTACCAGTTTCCCGAAGTCTATCGTCAATTCTAGAAAACGTCTTAGCGCATGGAAGATGCCTATTTGGAAAGCGCTCCTGATAAAGTCTGCGAGCTTCATTGGCATTTCCAGAAGCGAGTCCAAAACATAAGTGCATGTCCGTCATTTCGCCGAATGTGTAATCATTATTGTAGTTATTGTGAGCCATTTTAAACAAAATAATAACAATACAACGAATCGCACCAGAACACTTTTAGAAATAATGTTTAACTGAAGAAACATTTTTATCAGTGAGCGAAAAAAATTATCCATGAAACACAAAAACGCCAAAAAAATACATATTTTTACTTTTTTATTCTAAACAGCTAAATACAAACCTTATGGTCTTCATAATAAATAAATGGGAACTAAATTTTTAAATTTTATTTAGAGAGCTAAAAATAGTATACAGGGTGATTGATTAGTGTGAGGAAGCTCTGTAGATCTGTTATAATAAAAGTAGGCAGCTTTAAGCTTCACATTTTAAAATTAGTTACGATGTGACAGGGTGTTTCATAAGGCCGTGCCAAATCAAAGTTATGTTTTTTAAATGGAACACCCTGTATATTTTTATATTTTTAGAATCTGCTCGATAATCTGATTTCAATGATATATCACACTTGTTATCTAATATGAATAGTAAAGGATCTACAGCTACTCAAAAATCACATTTTTTCAAATTCAGGTGGCTGTTGTAGCCAAACAGTTGGAAATCGAGGAAAACGGCTTACAGTCCCTATCCTAACTTTTTAAGGTCTATTCAGTGACATAAAATACATATTATTTGATACAGGGTGATCAAAAATCCAAAATCACATCCGATTTTTGATCACCCTGTATCAACTAATATTTTTTGCCACTGAATAGACCTTCAAAAGTAAGGATAGGGACATGTAAGCCGTATTCCTCGATTTCCAACTTTTTGGCTACAACAGCCAAAATTGAAAATTAACCTAAACTGCACGAATATCTTTGGATGATGTTTTCTCGGAAACGGCTGCTCCAATCGAGATCAAACAAGTATTCCTTTTTGACGTAGTTTTCAATGTAGAATGTAAAAAAAAATATGGATAAGTCATTACCAAAAACACAAAAAAGTTATGAATAATCAAAATTTTCAAAAAATTCCCAAGTACACCCCTGACGAAATAATTTATTTTTGAAGGTGTCAAAAGGTCACTATTATTGATCATATTTAACAGCCAAAATTTGGTTCTTTTATTTGTTTCCATTTTTAAAAAAATTCAAAAAATCAAAATAAAAAAAATGATTTCGAGAGGCTGTTGCTCGCTTAGGGGGCACTTTAGGACATAGGTCTATAGGAACTTTTTTTCCATTTTTTGGTTAAGGAATCTGCCTGAGAATTTTGGGACACATTTTAAAGGACACCCTGTATATTAAAAGTATTTATAAAATAAATTTATAAAATGAGGTAGGTATCTACGCCTATGGCAGATCAAAAAAAATTGTCGGTAAAGGTTCCGAACGAGTTTTTATGTTCTGCAATTGATAATGGAAGAACTATAACTTCTTTTGGTTCCTTTTAATCTTTTTATAAATTAATTGTCAAATTCAAATGATCTTTGTTTCATTCTGTTAAGTAATTCACATCAGTTTACATATCGATATAAGCACCAATGGATGAAAAAACAATCTAGAGTGTGGTAATAAACTGGTGAAATGTATAAGGGAGGAAATAAGTACCTAGTCTCAGAGAGGATAATTTTTTGCTCTACTTTTTCAAGTTAGTTTAACTTTAAAAATAATCATTCTACTTCATTTCTCTATTGGAATGGTTTTCTCAGAATTAGATAAATTTTAATAATGTTTCAAACAACGTTGCAATAAATATTTTCCGCTTAAAATAATATTTAGATAAAATCTTTAAAACATCAGAGATTAAAATCTAATTTGTCTCTACTTTTGTCCTGAATTTGAAAGTGAGTATAAAAAATATAGAAATAAAATAAACGCATTATTAAAAAAAACAAAAAAAGAATACTATCAAAAACAAATGGATGAAGCCGGTAACGACTCAAAAAAAATTTGGAAAGTTATTAATAACATCTCAGGACGTGCAAAAAATACTAATAAAATAGATATAATACCGATCACTAATAAAAATAATGTAATACTAAATGGTAATAAAGAAAAAGCAAACGAGTTTAATAGATTTTTTTCAAACCTCGGAAACGAAATGGCAAATAAAATATCCACAACAAACTTACCTGATAATTTTATCAGTAATGATCAAATCAATTCGAGTATATTTCTACGGCCAATATCAAAAAATGAAGTAACTATTTTTATTTCGAATTTAAAAAATAATTGTGCACCAGGTCCAGATAAATTAGAAGTAAAAACAATAAAAAGCATCCATGAATATATTGTTTTTCCTCTAACACATATTATTAACCTATGTTTTCAGACTGGAAAAATTCCCCATCAATGGAAGCAATCTATTGTTACCCCTATATTTAAATCAGGGGATTCCAGCAGAGTAAATAATTATAGACCTATTTCATTAATAAACAATATAGCAAAAATATTTGAAAAGACACTGAAGGCGAGGCTAACTGCTTTCTTTCAAACTCACGGCATTATCTCCAGCTATCAACATGGTTTTATAGAAAATTCAAGTACTGAAACTGCAATTATAGATCTTATGAGAAAAGTAGTCGGTGCCCTGGATGAATCATTGGCATGCACTGCTGTATTCCTTGATTTAGCCAAGGCATTTGATACAGTCTCTCATGAAATACTTCTAAACAAACTAGAAGACTATGGAATTCGGGGCGTGGCGTTTAAACTTATATCTAATTACTTATATAATCGTGTTCAAAGAGTAAGGATTGGTTCTGAATTTAGCTGCGAATCAATTATTAAAGTGGGTGTTCCACAGGGAACAGTCTTGGGTCCCTTGTTGTTTCTTGTTTACATGAATAGTATAATAAAAATTACTAATTTTCAAGGTCATCTTGTGTGTTATGCCGATGATACAGCCATAATTTTCACCGGAAAAACGTGGGAAGACGTACATCGCAAAACAGAAGCTACATTAACTAAGGTGACACTATAGTTAAACTATAACAAACTAACATTAAATATTAAAAAAACAAAATTTATTGCTTTCAGCCCGACTGCTACAAATCAGCCAATTAACTTACCGATTAAATTACACAGCCCAAACTGCGAGCTAAACAATTGCATATGTCCCACTATTGAAAAAGTCGCTTCCATAAAATATTTAGGTGTTATACTAGACCAATATATACGTTGGACAGAGCATATCACTCATGTTAGCAATCGAATAAGGGCTCTATTGCATACATTTTATGTACTTCGCGATATTCTCTCTAAGACAAAAATAATCATGACATATTCTTCATTAGTGGAATCTGTTTTAAGATACTGTATTACGGCATGGGGAGGGGCTTTTAACACTACACTTAATACTCTGCAAGTAACACAAAACACAATTTTGAAAATAGTATTAAAAAAAGATAAATTATTCACTACCATACGATTATATAATGAAAACGAAATCCTCAACATTAAATCACTCTTTATCTACCAATGTATCATAAAAGTATATAATAGCCCTGAACTATTTCAATATAAACAAACTCGATTGACTCGCTCTACTACAAATATGGACCTTTCTACTCAACTTTTTAAAAAATCTCTAACCCAAAGATCCTTCTTTTACTTTGGTCCCAAGTTCTACAATCTAATCCCCATACATCTCAAACAAAAAAGTAAACTATCTATATTCAAACAAAATATTAAAAAATATATAATAGATAACCAAATCACATTTACTGCTATGATGTTGTAAGCTATACCTGATTTAAAATTGAAATTTGTTGTTAACTATTTGTATTAAATGTTGGAATAACTCCTGGATAACCCTCGTCTGCTTCGCTCTGCATATGTACTCAATCTAAAAAAATTTTGTATCCTACTTATTTTTATACCTACTTAGGCACTAAAATATAAAATGTACGTTTTATTTCAAATCTTTTAGAATCAGCACAAGCAACACAGGCAGCTTTTGCTTAGGCTTGTTGCTAATTCTAGATTTTTTGTAATCTATATTAATCTTAAAATATTATTATTATTTGTACTTTATTACTATTTGAATTTGAATAAATTGAATTGAATAAATTGAAATTTCGTCCCACAAATTGAAATTTCGTCCCACTTATTTAAAAAATATTTTTAAACACGAAAACTGATAATCCAAAACACGATTCTACTTTTAGTACTAACACAACCAAATTACCTTAAAAGTTTAAACTAATATTTCCAAATAGCCAATTTTATGCTTGTCTGATAAAATCAAGACCAAAAATATCAGGATACCGTGGCGATTCACGTATTATAGTACCGTACCAAATTGCACACTGACCCAGAAAAGAAGAAGACCGATTAATTCGAATTTAAAAAAGCATGGCACAGTCAAAACATCTCGAGTATTCTTGAGGTATTAGGCGTGGCGACTCACGAGAGAAAAACGTGATCTTGGTACTGTACTTACCAGGTATTCACCTACTGGTACTGAATACCAGTGAAAATGATAAATGATAAGCAGTTTTATGTGCGTATTGTTTATTTGAGAATAAAATAATTCGATTTTATTGTTCTACCTTCGCATTCTTAAAAGTGTTGAGCAAACTGATTTTTATAAAATAATAATTACTTAAGTAGGTACTTAAATTAATATTATTGTAGGTGTTTGGATGTTATGTAAAAGCACTTTAACCGTATGTCAAGTGTCAAATCACTTGTCGTGTCACTTATCAATGTCATATGATTGTATTAAAGAAGATATACAGGTTGTCTCATTAAGAATAGAATACAGACCAACTGAAGATTATCTGATTAAAAATATATAAGACGGTTAAACGAAATATGCTTACAGGGCCTCCATAACTGCGCGTGCACCGCACGCGGGCGCACCTCTAAAGGGGAATTTTTAATTTTTCTAACGATTCCAATGAATAAGGCATCAATAATGTTATAGAAGTTTATGTTCGTTGATATAATGACCTATTCCTATTGTGACAGAAAACATATCTATTTTTGAAATCAAATAGCTATTCAATTAACGTTAATTATTAAATATAATAAAAACAATAGGTTAGTTAATTCTGTGTGCAACATGCAATACCATGAATACACGTATAAAGTATAAATTTGTCGATTTTTCTTGTCCAGACTCGAATACTGTACGAACGACGAGTAAGTTTCAAATTAGATCTTGTCGATATTTGCTGTCCAGACTTGAATACTCTACGAACTACGTTTTTCCTGTCCAGACTCGAATATTCTACGATGAGTAAGTTTCATATTAGATCAAGTCGATTTTTCCTGTCCAGACTTGAAGACTCATCTAGTAACCACGAGACCACGAGCATAAATAAAACTGAAGGAGGCGTCGTAATCCAAATAGTTAATATTTTCTTCGGCTACATGAAGGTCAAAAACCAAGACGCAAAGTTATATTTAATAAATATTCGACGGAGTGCTTTATATTTTGTGTTAATTGTGTTATAATTAAATTTTATGAAATGGTAAGTACCTACCCACATAATACCTATGTATTTGACTTGATTTATGCCCAAATCGCCTGTTCCCATTTCGCCTGACCAAATAAAATTTCCCAATTCGCCTGACAAGCTCAAATTGTGGTATCGTTTCGCCTGACCATAAGTTGGATGGTTCGTGCTTTATTTATCATAAATACATGCAAAATGTTATTTATAAGTATGATTTGATTTGAAACAAAAAAAAAACGGCATTTATTGACATTATTAAGATTTTTGTACCAGTGTTTTTAAATTTTCTAAACCATCTTGATAATTTTTCCTTTAAATCTTTTTTCTAAAGTAATGTATAGTTGAAATTATTACTGGAGGAATTTTAGTTTTTAAATATATTTTTTTTGTCCTGGTCGGTTATTGGGAGACATAAAAAAATTTCTAGTTTTTATTTTACTAACTTTTTACTATACTGGGTGATCTATATTTTTTGTTTATATCAAATTAAATAACTATAACATTTTAATTTAATTTTATGTTCAGTTCTTATTATTATTCATCGTTTGTAAGAATAAAATAGTGGTTTTTGAAATATCTGTTGTTTCATTACAAAATTAAAATAAAATGTGGTTTCGCAATTCGCTCAAATGTTAAACGACTACAAGAATATTACAGTAAACCAGGAAATTTAAAAAATATATGTAACAGATTAAAGTTGTTATTCTTCAAAATATTATTTATACAGTGTGTCTACTTAAGTTGGAACCATATGGAAAACATTTTTATTATTGATTTTAGTAAAAAAAGTTATTCTTGATAAAAAGTCCTGCATGACCCAAAACCTAAAATACAGTCATCACATATGAAATTTTTCAAGCCGTATACGAGGTTTGTCAAAAAATATGAATTTTGCTCAAGAGTAAAGTACGTTTATTTTTGACAAAATCGAAAATTTTCATTAAGAAAAGTTGATTAGAATTGAATATTACATTGAAATATGTAATTACATCGATCTATCTGAAAAAACAGATCTTCTTATTTTTTATAAACTCTACACTCTACATAATAATAAAAATGTTTTCATATGGTTCCAACTTAAGTAGACACACTGTATAAGTAGTACATATATTCAAAGGGCGCCAAAATATTTCCGGCACGCGGGCGACGATAACCCTTGCGGGGGTCTTGCATGCTTAGATAATGGAATGAAAGATGACGTTATTATGATTTTTGAAATATGGTTAGGAGAAGGTGTCTTGGATGGGGCATTGATAGATTTAAGTATTTTTAAAGTAATTAGAGCGGACAGGGACAAGTAAATAGTTCAAAAAGGGGAGGTGTACTAATAGTGGCATACAAAAATTGGAAAATACTGAACGTGGCTAAAATGTGTTCAATGTTTAAAGCAATAGTTATAAAAATTTAAATAGAACGTAATGCTAACGTGACATTGGCTTGCGTTTATATTCCAACAAAAAGTTCTCGTCAAGTACCCAGACAATACACCAAATCCCAGAGATATCAACAGAATATCTTTTGTGGATATCCAATATATCCACAGGATATCCAATATATCCAGTGAATCTAATATGGATATCCAAATGTCCGTCTATATCCCAGGATATATAAGATATTCGAATATTCAGCAAAATATTTTTTGAATATCTTTAGTAGATGTTCATAAGTAACCAATGATTATTGAATAACGTCGAAAGAAAATAGCAGAGATAAAAAATATTTTCAACACTCTGCCTTTGATTTTGCCTACTTAAGGAGAAAGTCATCCTTATTAGGACTCTTCAGCAATAAATGGAAATTCTCGACTCCAGTTTCTAATGAAGTCTGATTGGGATACCAATTTCAATCGAATTCAATTACGGCGGGTTGAGCATGAGTAGATATTCAACGAGCGAAAGTGGTATCGCCATCTATACTTAGTAAGCAAAATCAAAAATTACATCTAGTGGATATCCACCATGGTTTGCGTTCGCGCCTAGACTTTGATATATTTAGTGGATGTCCATGGGATATTGAATACACGTTAAAAAAATTAATTTTAAATATCTGAACCGTACTATTAGCCACAATGGCGAACACAATGGCGTAATTTTTTAATAATTTGCTATATAATTACTATTATTTATGGACATTTGCATGTCTATAAATTACATATCATGGATATAAAATAGATATCCACCATGGACTGGACATTCAGTGGATATTGGGATGTCCAGTAGATATCCAAAGGATTTGGTTTGCTGACTGGGTATATGAATCCTGCTTTGGGTTTTTACAAGATAATATAGATTGTCTTAAGAAAACTTAAATAATGGGCGATTTTAAATTGCCTGAGACAAAAGGTACATTGCAATCAGTTAATGTGTCAAATGAAAGGCTCCTTGCTCTGGATAAATTTTTAAATTTTAATTCGTTTATATTATTTAATTTTATTGTTAACTTTCAGGAAAGAACTTTGGACTTAATAATTAACTTGGATGAAAATAATTGTAATATTTATAGAGCCGAATTTCCTCTTACAAAAGAAGATCTATATCAGTGGTCGCCAACCTGTCGATCGCGAGCTACCGGTAGCTCGCGGAGGCAATTCTGGTAGCTCTCACAACGATTTTAATTTAAAAAATACAAACTGCAAAAATCAGAGAAGCTTCCGGAAATTTCACAAAAAAATCTAATTGTCATAATATTAAACATAAACAGCGGCAACGTTGCGGTGAGCGATCTGCCTCTGTCGCCATCAAGCTAGAATCGGCTAGAACCGACCAGCCGGACCAGCGCGTTAGTGTTCGAGAACGATCAGGATTGCTTTGAACGGGATAAATACGCACGGCGCGGCGAAATTGCGCTTAGTTTAAAACTGAACGCGTAACTAACGTTCAGCGGTTGGGTTAGTAGAGAACAACAAAAAATAATATTATGGCAAGCAGTTGTAAGAAGGTAAAGACATACCACTTTCATTCGGAATGGGAAGAACAATACTTTTTACAGAAGTTAACGATAAAAATGTGTGTTTGTTATGTAATACTTCGGTCTCCGTTGCTAAAAAAAGGAAATATTGAGAGACATCATAAAACTGTACATTCTAATTTTGAAAAATCATTCCCACTACATTCTGCCGCCAGAAAGGAGAAACTGAAACAGTTAAAAAAGCAGTTAATTGGACAACAATCAATATTTTTAAGAACAGTCGACAAAAATAAGGCTGCAACTGAAGCATTGTACCGTGTGTCCCAGATAATTGCACAAAAAAAGAAACCTTATGAAGACGGGGAAATGATAAAACAGGCGTTTTTAGAAGCTGTTGATTCGTTATTTGCCAACTTTAGAAATAAAGACGAGATAGTTTCAGCTATAAAATCTATGCAACTTTGTGCTAATACAGTGATGAGACGTGTAGAAGTAATGAGCAATGATATTTTTTTACAGTTAATAACTGACTTAGATAACTGTGTTTATTTTTCACTTCAACTGGATGAATTAACAGATGTCGTTGACACTGCCCAGATGGCCGTGTTCGTCAGGATGGTTTTTTAGTTTATTCCACTGAAAGGACACACTACTGGACAGGAGTTGTTTTCTCATTTAAAAAATATTATTTTTTCCGAGGAAATTCTAATATCGAAAGTGGTAGGCTTGACAACCGATGGCGCTCCAGCTATGGTGGGTTGTGATAAGGGTCTGGTGGCGTTATGTCGTAAAGATGAAACTTTTCCGCAATTTCTCTGTTACCACTGCATTATCCATCAGCAAGCATTATGTGGAAATTTCCTGAAACTAAACAACGTTATGAAACTGGTGGTAAAAATTGTGAACAAGATTAGAGCTCAAGCGTTACAAAAAAGATTATTCAAAACCTTAGCCGATGAAGTTGACTGTCAATACGGGGACCTACTCCTTCACTCTGAAGTCCGATGGTTAAGTAGAGGACGGGTGCTGAAAAGTTTTAATGATGTCCTATCTGGCAATTTTTCAAACAACGCGATGAACCGACTCCGGAACTAGAAAATTCAATCTGGCTTAGAGATTTTGGTTTTCTCGTGGACATTACAGAGAAATTAAACGAACTTAATTTGCAGCTTCAGGGGAGAGACAAAGAACTAGCGGAAATGATTTCTGATATAAAAGCATTTATCAAAAAGCTGGAGTTTTGGGAACAAAACCTAATTAACAGCGATGCCAAGCATTTTCCTATTCTTTCAGAAAAAATAACTCACAATCCATTAGAACCCTATGACAGCAAATATAATGTAGAAATAGTTTCTACCCTGAAGAATAACTTCAAAAATCGTTTTAAGGATTTCAACGAAATGGCTTTAGTAGCGCAGTTTGTTGTTTCACCCTTTATGGAAATTGATATCCAACAGTTTGCAACTTGTGTTATGCAGAACTTTGGCGAAGACATCGCTGCAACAGAAATGGAAGTAATTGAGTTTCAAAATGATTTAGCCTTAAAATCGTTAGTCTCAAGTACCCAATGTATCTGGACTATTGTAAGTAAAGACAAATATTCAGTTCTATGCCGTGTTGCCTTGAAAGTGAAAGCATTATTCAGTTCAACCTATTTGTGTGAATCTTCTTTTTCCAATATGAAGTTTATTAAGAACAAATATCGCAATCGACTTACAGATGAACATTTGGATAATTGTATTCGAATGGCTGTATCAAATTATACTGCAAACATTAAAAAAATTATCGATGAGTCTGATATGTTTATGTTCATGATAGTGCGTTACTTTTTTGTTGTTATTATTAACTATTTTTAAATCTTACGTGACATGCCGTTGTGGCTGGATAAAAGTTTGTGTTTATTTTTCAAACACCTTCGTTTGGTAGGTAGGAATGTAGCTATGAACAAGTACGTACTAGTAATATTAGTTATTTTGTTATTAGTTTATTATTAGTACCTATGTATTATGTATTACCAGTTAAATAGTAAAATAAATACATATAATGATAAATTAACTATGGATTATTTCATTTACGTTGCGTTACGTGGCTTCCATGTGGGTAGCTCGCTGTTTATTCCAAAATTAACAAAGTAGCACAACACATTGAGAGGTTGGCGACCACTGATCTATATCATCCTTCAATTGAAATTTTTATTACTCTAAGTCAGAGATCTGTTGTCTGTGTTTTTCTGTGTCCCATTCTTATTGAGATAGAAATAAATATTGCATATAAATAATTCAAAAATAACAAAAGAATTTACTAGAAAAATAACGATACCTTTTTGCCAGACTATCGTAGGTAAGTGCCATTTAAACAAATGTCGCTTACGTTAGTCTAGCATAAAAGTATCGATAAAACAAAAACAATACACTTTATTTACTATGAATTTCTGAATTAAGTTAAAACACAAGAATTAACTTAGTTACTTACGTACGTACTGTGTAAATTTTTTTTTCAAAATTATCAATTTAAATCTATTAATATCGGACCTAAGTTTCAATGAGTAATACTATATTGTAGTATATTATGTTTTATAGTTAAATAAAAAACTTGCTTGATTAACAAATTAATACATTTTTTTGATTGATGCTCATGAACAATTCATTCAATATGGCTTAATGAATTTTTGCACTTAAAATTATTATGAATAAAAAACAAAATAAAACTTAAAAGGTGTCGTATGAAATAAACAATATATTTAAACAATCTCGGTAACATGCCAGACATGCCTCCAATTTGATATGACTAATGACTAATTTACGTAGACAGCTTCAATTTTATTTGTTGATGGTTAAAGTTTACAATTATTTCGAGAAAATGTAAATACCGTCAATACGCTTTATATAAATAAATTGTAAATAATAGTTAGTATTGATTAATGAAAGTTATTTATATATTATACATGAAACAAAATAGGTTTGGTTAATTCCATATGGGCACGAGTAATTAAGTCTAAATACGTACATTAGACGATTAAATAAATTAAATTGCCTTGTTTCATAATGACGCACGATAATGTAGTTTACTAAAAATCTGATGAAAACTTAATTAGTATTCACAAAATAATGAAAAATATTGTGTCAACAACAGCTTTATAAATTTCATTGTAAATTTAAATTAGAAATTAATTTATAAAGATAAACCAGTGGATTTCTTTAACCAAATCATTCAAGTCTGAAATTCAACGCAGAAAGAAATTTATCTAAGAATGTAATCAAGAATGCGTATTTTAAATTTAACACGACTCTAATTATTAATTGAAGTAAAAATATTCTTTATATGAATCCAGGCATTCTTAAATTACCATTGCCAAATTCAATTTTTGAATATAAAGGTATAAATAAGCAAGAACGTTGTTAATTTCAAAATCAAGATTTTTTTTTAGCATGCGTGCTTATATTAAACAAAAAAAGTGTTTAAATAAATAATCCTAACATAATATAAACATAATAGAAACCGCTGACCTGCCGAGAAGTTCCGAGAATTCCACCAGCCAGCAGTTAAAGTTACTTGTTATCTCTGAAAAAGTGTTTAAATTTTTTTTTATTTTACTTTCAGTCTGATGTTAGCTTGCAATTAATAAAGTCATAAAAATATTGTACTTGTTGTTTTAAAAAAAAAACAACAGATTTTTCAAATCGTATTTTATTTTTGGCGCAGTCAGTAGGATTGTCACGAAGAATCCGACGTGGATAACTTTCGCCATTTTAATAGTTAAGTGACAATTACGAACTTTCAACGTTTCCCACTAATCTTGAACTCTGCATCGCTAGAAAAGTTTTGTGGTACTACCAAAGAATTGTACTGGCGACTTCCGTGGTTAAGACGACAGCCGGACCTTCGATGCAAACGAAAAACGTACTGTAAGTTTTATTTTTCTTTTATGTCAGACTCCTCTAACATCTATTCCCTATCCTTCAGTGATCACGGATCCGATTTAGAGCTAGATTTAGTAATTGAAAGTTTTAATTCAATTAATATTAACGATAATAATTATCTAAATAATTTTAATAAAGTGACATATATGTCTTAAATCAAACAATGACACCGCTCCCTAACTTTCAAAAGGTTCACGCAGAGACCATTCCTAATTTTTATGGCGACGAAAACGAGTTGCAATTTTTTCTAGAAAGCATTGATAGTATACTAAACCATTTTTATGATAACGTAAATATTGGAAACTAGCAAAATGTTATGATATTTAGAACAATTATAAGTAAATTGCATGGACCCGCTCGCGAAGTAATTAATATTAGTGGGGCTACTAAAATTAAAGAAAGTAAGAAAGAGTTGATTATGAATTTTAGGGATCACCGAAATGAAAATTGCTTATCTTTAGATTTAAATAATTCAAGGTAAGTTCCTAACGAGAGCCCATATGAAATTCATGAAAAGGTCAGGAAATTATTAAATACTATTTGCACGAACACAATTTAGATATAATAAAATTCAAACAAAAATCATATAACGAACAAGCTCTTCAAGTATTTCTAGCTGGCTTAAGTAACCCTTATGGTATCATGGTTCGTACTAAGGATCCCAAAACAGTGCTCGAAGCAATTCATTTTATAAGAAAGGAGGATAATATTAAATATTTGCAAAATGCGCATTCAAATCAATCTCAAATGTCAGTAAAAATCCCTAATAATCAGCATCGACAGAATCACCCTAATAAAAATAATCAAAATTATCGCCCAAACAATAACAATCAATTTGTTAATAGAAATCCAAATTTTAATAATAACCAACAAACTAATTTTAAACAACCCAGCACTAGCCTTTACAGAAATAATAATAGTAATTATAGAAGTTCGTTTCCTACCGGTCCTGTGAATATTCAACCTAGATCAGTAGCTAATCAAAGATTTTTTACAAACCGACAGGTCTTTGAACCCAAAAAAAACGTTTGGGAACCAAATCTTAATTTTAATGCAAATAATTCACTTAGGTCTACTCCAATGAGTACGACTTCCCGTCAAAACTCTGGCAATTCCAGAAATCAATTACCCCAAAATCATAGATATGCGTCTCAAGAATTAAATAATATTGAATATTGCGATTTGTCAGACAATTCAAACGATTTTGTCAGCAAAAATTGCAAATACGAAATCGTCGACTCGTCTTCCGGTGATAATTTGATAAAGGGTAATTGCCTTATATTGCAATAAATAATTTCAAATAATAATAATATTTCACTCAAAATAAGTTTTAAGTATTTCAAAACGTTGATCTAGACTAAAGCGATGCATATTCGGTTAGCGGAAGGATAAAACTAAATTACTGTCAACAATTAATGACAGTTAAATTGTCAAATTCATTAATAACACGCAGTTTAAAATTTAACATATCCATGGCCCACCCTTTATATAATAAATGATAAAACCGAGCAGGAATTCAGTAATAATAAGAAAATTGTATCTTTTTTTTTTTTGATTCTGTAGTTATTTTTATTGCATTAATTTTTCAGTATTAATACCCATCCATTGAAATAAATAAAAATAGACTTACCCACAATTTGTTAACTTGTTAATCCATATTTAATCAAATGATGCCTGCAAATAAAAATAGTATTAATATTAAAAATTAAAAAAAAAATCAAAAATGTATCCTTTAATATTTTTAATTACCAATTTAAATTGTCACTTTTTAATTTCTTACGTCTCAATTCAATTTTAGTTTTTAATGAATGTTTTTAAGAATATATAAAAAAGATTTGTAGAGAAAAGTTATTACATTCTTTAGGATGAAATATGGCTTAGTTTTTGGCTTTTTTTAAAGAAAATGACTTATTAGTTTAAGTAATGCTGAATATAGGTAATTTGTGTAATAGAATTCTTAAAACAACATAATCTGTTTCTTTTTTATTTTAAACACGTACCACAAAACCATGGGGCTAGACTTTACATCTAAATTAACAAATTATTTTTTGTAATTTTAGTAATTGCTATTTTAGAAGAAACTTTTAATAATCAAATGATTCATATCACTATTTAAAATCCGTAACTCTAGATACGTAACATCAATCATTAATATGCCCATGTGCAATATTCAGTTTCCTAAATTATATTTTAATTATTATTATTAATGATATTTTTGTTTTTGTTTTAGTTTTATAAAATTTCCAGATCAGATAAAACAACAAGATTTTCATATTAATGGAATTTTTAAAATATTAATTTTTGACTTCGATGAACTCATTAAAATTGATAGTCCTTTTAACTGATATTGTAATTGATAGGAATCAATATGATATTACGGTGTCTAAATAATGTTTATTAGCACCTATCTATAGATAAAATAGTAATTTAATTAAAAAGTATAGTTAAAAGCATAAATATACAGCACAAGTGCAATAAAAAAAAGACAACTGTCAATACAAATCTGACCTCTCCGACATAAAAGGAGTCGACCCAAGTTGTCGCTACTGTATTGTTACTTCTATATCCGTATCAGTAACGTGTTACGGGTGGGTTAACCCACGCGACTTAGGCTCCACTAGACCCATTGTGTAACCTCCTAAGTAGATAGGCACCTCCTGGATGCTCGTGAGACGGCCTAGAGATAGGATTTTTGAAGAAATTTGGCTATGGAGGTCTGAGGATCAGTTCATTTTGGAAAAGGGATCTTTTCCCTAAAATAATTTAGGGAATCCCTGTTCTAGATAAACGCAAAGCTCTACGTATCCAGTTCGTGGCTAGTTCAAACAGCTGACCTTTTATAGTCAAGCATGAAAGTCTGCATGTTCTTATCATTTTTATTGTCAAAGCGCCTGTTTGTCCAGAACTCTTCCAAATGTATACTAAGAGCATTGCTCATCTGCAAATTATCGAGTTAAATCTGCTCCAATAAAAAAATACAAAATGTTTCTTCACTCCTTTGTAACGGTTTCTAAAGTATCTAAGTATCTCTAGATATGTTCATAGGTGCTTATAAACTTTCAAATTTCAAACAGATTGTAGCATAGAGGTCAATAAATATTCTAAAATGATTTTTTGAGTTACCAAATAAGTAAGTAAAAATATTTTCAATTTTAAAATTCAGTTAAATATTAATTCTAATGCATAGGTAAGATTCCCCACTCGATCATTCACTGTTGGATTCTAATTAACGGTGCTGTTCTTAAGTGGCGCTGGAAAGCTAACAAAGCCTACACAGAACACAAGTCTAATAACCTTAGTAGTTGATGCCGATGACACCAAAAATAAACAAAAATACTATTAGTAAGTCCCATTTTTTGTTAGGTATAAAAAATGAATAATATTTTTGTTTAATTATATAGTATATAGTGAAATTTAACACCTTTCAGGGACATCTTATGGATTCTCGTATAGTAGTAATTTTTTTACCGTGCGAAAGGACTATTATAGTCAATAAAAACGTTGGCAGAATAAACGTGGGTCCATTGGGACAATAATAGGTCTTTATGACTATTTTTTTAATAACTACTATTTTTACTACGGTATACGTGTATCCTGTTATGATGTTTATTTTTGATTTTAATGAAGAAATTGTTATTGCACTAAGAGACAATGCTTTAGCAGTCTGGCAAACAAGTCATTATTCATTCATGCATTTAGTTTGTAAACCATATGCCGGAATGCATTAAAGTGCATAAACGATTAATACAATAATTATTAATCCAGAAATACGTAACCTGCAGGCAAACACCCAAAGTATAGAGTTATTAAGGACTCTTCTCCAGAAATTGCATAAGAATAAATATTATCCAGCATAAGGATCTAGCTACCAAGCATATTTATATATGTTTATGCTCAAATATGTGCGGTCTTTGGGACTAGTTGATATTACAATCTCGAAATGACAAGGACGTATGTTTGCTCTTAAACTACTTACACAACTCTTCCCTCAGCAATTTTTTTGTGTTGGTACTCTGCTGTTGTTCAAGATATACCCCAATAGTATCTGCACTACTGCTGTATCCGTTTATACTCAAATTAGTCGAGGCAATGAAGCAGTAAAAAGGACAAAAGTTCGGAATTTTTTAGACTAAGACGGATTGGAATGCGGTTTTTTGCCTTCCAAAAATATTTTAGCAAAAATGCGCCTACTTTTTATCTTATACAAACCGGAAACTGCATTTCTGCAGCCAAAAATGCATTTTTTGATAATGTTCAAATTGACCCACAGTTGACCTGGAGCTGAGGAACGTCGATGAACGCCGTCCCCATGGGACCCGAAATTCACGCGAGGAAGGAGAGAAACTCAGAGCCCGGGTTTTTTTTTAGGTCGTTGAATTCAAATATGGCATCGGCGAACAGCTCCTGAATACCTGGAACCTGGACATGGACGTCATCACCATGAATTTTCCTGACAAGATCGCCAAAAGCAACCCGAAAATCATTGTAGGTGCGTTTTTGGAGCGCTGAATCCAAATTTCACGTCGAAAACGACCCCCTGAACACCTGGTGCACCGGAACCTAGACGCGGACCTCATCTCCGTGAGTTTTCCTCACACAATCGAAAAAGACGAACCGAAAATCGTTATGGGGGTTTTTTGGGGTGCTGAATTCAAATGTGGCATCGGCGAACACCCCCGGACACCTGCTGCGCCCAAATCTGGACGTCATTCCCGAGAATATTCCAGACAACATCGCCAAAAATAACCCGAAAATCATTGTAGGGGCGTTTTTTGGGCGCTTAATCCAAATTTCACGTCGAAAACGATCCCACGAACACCTAGTCACCGGAATCTGACTAAGTCGTCTTCGAGGGTTTTCCTCACACAATCGAAGAAGACGAACCCAAAATCGTTATGGGTTTTTTTTTGGGGCGCTGAATCCGTATTTCACGTCGAAAACGACCTTCCTAACACCTGGTGCACCGGATAAAAAGTTGATAGAGTAGGTAGATTTCGCCAACCATGTTTACATTTGGAATCAACTGCCCCCTGCCGCTCCCCTTGTGTCGAACTCTGTTTGTACTGCTTATAATTACTTAAACTCACAAATAAAGTTGTTAGTTAGTTATAAATGGAGTTATACTGTAAAAAGTATAGGTACTATTCGGTTGTATATATCCACCTATAGTCGCATAATTATATAAAAGCAACTGGGTTTTAACCCTCGGTCACCCGCGTTCAATTTCGAAACAAGAGTGCCCGCGTGGTGTCTGTCAGACGCCATTCAATTAAGTCATAAGAATGAAATGAAAATATACCCCAAAATAAATTAAAATCTTGAAATAAACAGATAACTTTTTAACGTAAATAGAATAGTATAACTAATTAAAAAAAAAAGAACAAATCATTTATATATATAGACTGCTCTCATCTCATGTTTGCCGACGACCTTAAACTTTACTGTAAAATTAGTGGCCCAAAAGATAGTTATAGATTGCAGCAATCATCAAACACTGTTAACAGTTGGTGCTTGGAAAATTCGTTACAGCTCTACATTTCTAAATGTAAAATTGTCTCATTTTCCCGTCTCAAAGAGCCCTATGAATTTGATTATTTGCTTAACAATGAGTTTCTACAACGCTGTTACTCATTTAAAGACCTTGGTATAAAATTCGACAACAAATTCACATTTAGTGGCCATATTGGAGATATTATCGCAGCATCGAAATTGCTAGGATGTGCTAGAATTTGGTCTAGTTTTGCTAACATTGAAACTTTTAACTTATTGTACATCACATTTGTAAGAAGCAAGTTGGAATACTGTTCTGTAATATGGTCGCCTATCTATCAGAACTCAATATATTCCATTGAAGCTGTACAAAGAAAATTCCTAAAGTATATATATTTTAAGACTTATGGGCGTTATCCTGAAAGAGGATTTAACCATGAGGAATTACTTCAATATATATTGAGTAAAATTAACTTTTCGTTACCCAGAATTGAGTCACGCAATGGATCTTTTTTTTATAATCCATCTTGCCGAACCAATAGGTATATTAGTTAGGTCTCCAATAGTTCATATGTGCACAATGTATAACAAAGTATGTAATCATTGTGATATTAATAATGATAACATACACAAAATCCTGGACATTTATCGAAAAAACAGCTAATTGATTAATTAATAAATTATTTTTTTTTTGTTTTATTTATTCTTTTCTTCTTATATTCTGCTATTTACGAGCCCCTTCCCATTTCAGTTGGCCCACCTATTGATATTTTCATTATATAACGACAATAAGAAAGTATTAAAGATTACATGCTTTTTTAAATCATAAATTAATTAACAATGCATCAATTTAGGATTATATTAGAACTAAAACTAGAAAAAATCAACTTTTTTACTTATTTTTATATTTATTAACACATGGAGCATTATTGCAATATTTCAACTTGAATTCAATTCGTTAGAAAATAAGTCAGAATCGAAAGTAGCTTTGAAAAAATAACAAACAATAATGCAGAAAACTGTCACAAGACACTTTAACCTCTTTTAAGCTAATTCTGTCTTGTAAAATGGACAAAGGAAGAATGATTGACGAAAAATACGTTTTCTTGTTATAAAACATTGCAATTCTGTAAAATCGAAGTCGGAAATTGTAAATATATTAGATTTATCACGGTATAGTGTAAGAAATATAGTTAGAAGATACAAAACTACTGGTTCAATCAGTCCAAAGGCCCGTCATATTAGAAAAAGCAAGATTACAAATGCTGATAGACGAGCATTCAAAAGAATTATTAAAAACAACCGACGTGCTAATTACCTTGAATTAAGTGCTCAGAGGAGTGATGCTATTGGAAGACGAATTTCGAGATCTTCATGTCATAGGGAAGCTTGCAAACTGGGATTTGGGACTTACAAAGTAAGTTTATAACAATAAAAACAATAAAAAAATGAATTGAAAACACTCAAACAATCAAATATGTTTGCTTAAAATTAACAATATTGTTACAAGTTAAAGAAAAACCACTACTAACTGCAAAACAGAAAAAAATGGTTTAAGATGGGCAAAAGTCCATACGAGTTGGACTTCTCATCAATGGGATGCATACAATGGAGTGACGAGCCCCGATTCGAAGTTTGTGTTGGAGATAGTAGAAGTCGAGTTATTCGCAAAAAACATGAGGCGTTCCATCCAGACTGTCTCAAAAGAAAAGTAAAATTTCCCGCATCGGTCATGATCTGGGGCAGCATGTCATCGAAAGGAATAGGGAAACTGCATTTTATTGAAGGAATCGTAAATACGAATAAATATTTGGACATTTTGGACGAATCACTTTTACCGACTATGGAATTATATTTGACATCAGGGAAAGATTTTGTATTTCAACAGGATGGAGCAGGATGTAACACGTCAAAAAAAGCCCTAAAATGGATGGAAGACTTCGGCATCCCACTTTTGGTGGTTTATCACCAATAGAAACGTTGTGGCATTAGATGAAAAAGGTACTTCGAAACCTGGAAGAACAATACCTGAACTTAAACAAAAAGTTCAAGATATATGGGATTCTTTTACACCAGAATTTTGCAAAGGCTTAGTTAATTCCATGCCGCAAAGAATTTAAGCTGTAATAAAAAAAAGGTGACGTTACTCAATGGTAAACTTTAAAATTCATTATCGCTTGATTCCAACTATTTGTTTATTTTTTTTTATTTTTTTATTAAATAAATATTTTAATGTTTTATACGTATTTTTTGTGATTAAACGATATTAAACATATTGTTCAACGAATAAAAATTGGAAAGTTCATGCAGTATTTATATTTTTAATCTTTAAATACGAATTTTCTAAATATCAATAGGTGAGCCAACTGAAATGGGAAGGGGCTCGTATAAGCATTAAGTTCCATTCTTATAGCATTGTTTTATTTATAAATTCTTATTAATTAAGTTTTTGTTTATACGTACTAAATACTGTTCATGTTTATTGTATTATGTACTACTTTCTGTTATTGGATGTATACCTGTTGAAAATAAATGTATTATTATAAATATCCTAGGTCTAGTTTTTTAAATCACTTCTTCGTATCATATACAATAAAATAAGTAAAATTAATAAGTGTAACATATACAGCCACACAGTTTTGTTTTACAATTTGAATCATTATTCAATTTGACACCGAGTGTCTCTCCCCCATTGTTCAAATGGCAGTAATATCACTTTAATCCGATAAACCAGGCAGTAATTTTGGTTTATTTGCCTTCCTGCAATTGTTGTTTATTTATAGTAACAAAACAAAACAAAACGAATTCACTGAGGTGTTTGGCCTTTCGAAGATAACCTACTCAACTTAACAATTACATTTGTTTGTAAATAAGGAATGTGGGTTGTGGCTAGTAATTGCTTCCAAATGTTTGATTGTTTAAGTACTTCAATAGACTAAAATCAAAGAAAAAATATTTGTAATATTCATTGTTTCTTTCTTTATTTAATATTACTTATAATTATTTATTACAGAAGTATTATTAATATTGGTTTTTCTTAAAAGTATAATATTTTTAGGTACTCGCATTCCAGGTTGGAAGAGTTTCGAAAATCCTCGATCAATGCCTCTTCAATATTATGTACTGTTATAGACAACAAAAAAGATGAACTGTAATTTAAAATTTTTAAAATGAGGTTAAAAATAAGAATAAGGACAATGACTCTAATATCAAAATTTTAGGTTTGCAATAAGTCTTATTTTAGCATGGAATTTATTTGCCTCTATTTACATTGTCACTATTAGTGGCTGACGTTATAGAAATTTGCAATATCTCTCTAATAAAAATTGAATTTACTTTACTGACCTTCATATAAAATTAATTTATTATACATTGATCTCATGCTCTTGCCTTTTTTCAAATATTTTTTAATTGTGTAATGAATGATGAACTGTGATGTAGATGGATGCTACTAACTTTACTAAAATACCATAGTGGCAGCTTAAGGCGTAATGGTCTTTAACGTAATTATCTAGTTTACAAAATAGATTTCTAGCCACTAACATACATAGTATCAATACGCTTTGCACAAGTCCATGTGAAAACTACATATAGTTAGCATTAGACAGGAAACGAATAATATCAGTGCTGCTTGTTTATATGGCCCGGCCAACGACAAAACGCGTGCAGAGTTTAAAGGTTAAGATATAAAAACTTTATCGTAATCAAACAAAATAAACAAAATATGTTATGCATTAAATTTCGAATAAAATTAGCTTTCAAATGAAGTGCCACACTTTACAATAGGTAATAGTCATATTGCCGAATTCTTTTCAAAATTATCTTTTCAATGACGTGTCATACTTGCCACTTTTCCTATTTAAATTGCATTGACGTATGGCAGTTAATATAATAAAAATATGTCCTCATTCAAACTAAAATCGATCTGTCCGAGCGTTTTTTAACATCCACGATATTAATACACTAAGCCCCCTTGTCAAGTTTTCGTTGGGTCACCTTGTATACCTCTGTATACTTCTATGTAATTTTAAAATGTGGTCCTCAAGCCACCCTACAAATTTTGTTCATTCATTTTTTGATTATCTCTTTCAACAGTAGAAACTCACCTGATATACGGATTAGTCAGTTGGGGAAGAGTTGATCGCACCCACTACAACATTCTCGAGATTTCGCAAAAACGATTTTTAAAAATTCTGCTTAACAAAACCAGAAGATATTCTAGCGAGTTATGCTATGCCGAAACAAAGATATTCGATATTCGACAATTATACTTTATAAATATTATAATAAAACAACATATACTCAGATAAAATTTGCATATTTGAACTCACGAACATATGACAAGAAACAGAAATACTTAAACATAATAACAAAAAAAATCTATTGAAAAAAAAGTTTCTTGTTTCTTGGACCTAAATTATATAATGCTGTGTACCTGAAAAAATTAAATCTGAACCTTCTATAAATAGATTAAAAAAGACAATAAAAAAATATGTAAAGAGTACGACTAGAAACGTCATACATATCCTAGTTGAAAGTAGCTAATAGCAATGTTTCTATATATCTATTCAGTTCAAGTCAAAATGTCATTGAACTTTTTTAATAAATAACAAAGTAAATGTTTGTCTCATGTTATAAATTATATTTTGTGTTTCCTTTTATCTATTAATATTGTATATTTTATTAACAACTATATTTTAATTTTTATTTACTTTTAGTATAGTATATTTTATTAGTATTTATAGCATTTCCCTTGCAAACAAGCATTTGATGCTTCGCAAGAGTATGTGTTTATTTGCAGTTACCAATAAGACACTGCACTTTATATTTATTGTAATTTCTGTGAATAGATATTTTTGATTTTTGAACAAGGATGATATCGAACTTTTCTACAAGATTAGTACACCCTGTAGATACCTTTCTCTTTCGTTATGTGTACTCATTTCTAAGACATGCTCCAATTCGTCAATTCATCTTCTTTAAAATGTAAATAGATATACATTTCTTTGAATAAATTTAACATACATACTATGTTTTATTATGTTAATTATTTTTTGTATTTTTGATAAATAAACGTTTTTTTTGTTTAAAAATCTTTAGTTAGTAGCTATATCAAAATAGATTGAGTCACCTGTCTTTCGGTAGATATCTTCTATCTATCTTGATTCATTATAGGCATGCACATTATAATCGAAACACTGTTACATTCACCATACAGAGTGGCCCAAAAGTCTGGAAACGGCTAATTATCTCGTAAATTGCTAGTCCTAATTGTACAAAATTTGGGGTACATCTATTTTGAGATGCGGAGATTCCAGATTTGATATTTGCAATGTTGCCAGATTTTCCGTTTCTCTTATATTATTAGTCACTTTGGTTTTTCAAATTCATCACCCTGTATATTCAGTTATTATTGGAATCTCCGAGTTCAACCATATGTAACGGTTCGGTATACATTTATTGTTAACCTGTTTTACTGTGGTTGTTAGAAAAATATTACTACTTTGCAAATTCAGTTTGCTAGTTTTACGGTAGTAGTTATAACAATGTTACTAGTAAAGGTCTAACTGCAGTAGTAATAAATATTACTGATTCAGTAAAAAAGGTTTACTGTGATGGTAATACGAATAATAGTAATTCTATTTCTAACTGAACTGTAAAACTCAGTTTACAGTCCTAGTAACACATCTAGCAGTTGTTATTAGACAATCTAAGAGTAGCAGTAGAATGTTTTACAGCCACAGTAAACTTTTTAGTAGTAACACTTTCTTACTGAAGCGTTTTCCTCAGTGTTGTAGAAGTAATTAAAATTTAATAGCAGCTAGCGTGTTATGGCCATAGAAAAAGTAAAGTGTTCAACTCGCAAGAAATACTCATTTCGTACTTGTATGAGAACGTATTTCTAGTAAAACAATATATTAATTATTAAAATTGACTACAGATTTTTTGAAACATACTTATTACCTATTACCTAAAAATATTTTTATCAGATAGTGTGAATTGGGCCGAGCTTGAAGTCCTTTTTATTTCTGGTAGGGTGGGAATCCATTACGGACACCTGGCATACGGTTCTGCTCTTACCTGGTAGTGTGGGACTCTCGGAGAAAGGGTGCAAGGCCGATATACCCACTAAAACCACCCCATTCGTCGATAATGGACCTCCTCGGATCTGTCGGCTGGTATTACTACAAGGTAGGTTGGACGTTGTTTGCTGTTGTCTATTTTACATTTTTTAGCCTTGTATCCTCACTGCTTCCTTTCTCTTGGCAGACACAATCATCATGGCCATCTTGTTAATTTTTTTTCCAATATTCTTCGCTGGCTAGCATTTTGTCGACTAGGATGTCTGGTGTAAGTTTCCCTGTAGTCCTCTCCGTGTCTGTTCTAATCTCTACCCATCTAATACATTCAAAAAATGTGTGTTCAGCTGTATTTTCTAGGCCGCAATATATACATTCGTCGGTGTCCACGATTTTAAACCGTTTTAGGTACGCCTAGAAGTTGCCATGTCTAGTTAATATCTGTATAATAAAGAAGTTTACTTGTCCCCATTTTCTGTTTATCAATGGTTCGATGCGTTTAATCAGCTGTTTTGTCCATTTTGCCTTATCAGTTTCCAACTCCCATTCTTCCACTAATTGGCGGAGTCCTTGCCATAACGGAAGTGCTCTCAGTGGACGTTGTTCTAGCTATTCTAATCGCGGCCTTTCTCTAGACACTTAGCAGCATTTTTCGATAGATTTCTTTCCTGATGGCCCTTTCCCATATGTTAGCCTCCATAAAACATTACGGATTGTACAACTGTACATAGTATCCTCCTACTATCCTCTCGTGGTCCACCTACATTTGGCATTAGTCTGCTTATGTTTCCTAAAGCTTTGCTAACCTTCTCTGCCGTTTTTCATGTGTTGCCCCATTCTCAAGTTTCTGTCCAGGTGGACGCCAAGGTATTTGACACTCTCTTGGCTTTCAATTACTGCGTCTTGCACTTTGATTTTAATAGATTTTACTGTTCTACCACCTGCCAGTATAACCATCTCCATCTTTTGGGGTGCAATACGTAGTTTTTTTTTTAACTGAATAATGCTTTAACTTTCAAGGCAACACGGCATAAAACTGAATATTTGTCTTTACTTACAATAGGCCAGATACATTTGGTACTTGAGACTAACGATTTTAAGGCTAAATCATTTTGAAACTCAATTACTTCCATTTCTGTTGCAGCGATATCTTCGCCAAAGTTCTGCATAACACAAGTTGCAAACTGTTGGATATCAATTTTCATAAAGGGTGAAACAACAAACTGCGCTACTAACGCCATTTCGTTGAAATCCTTAAAACGATTTTTGAAGTTATTCTTCAGGGTAGAAACTATTTCTACATAATATTTGCTGTTATAGGGTTCTAATGGATTTTGAGATATTTTTTCTAAAAGAGTAGGAAAATGCTTGGCATCGCTGTTAATTAGGTTTTGTTCCCAAAACTCCAGCTTTTTGATAAATGCTTTTATATCAGAAATCATTTTCGCTAGTTCTTTGTCTCTCCCCTGAAGCTGCAAATTAAGTTCGTTTAATTTCTCTGTAATGTCCACGAGAAAACCAAAATCTCTAAGCCAGATTGAGAGTCGGTTCATCGTGTTGTTTGAAAAATTGAACTATGCCAGATAGGACACCATTAAAACGTTTCAGCACCCGTCCTCTATTTAACCATCGGACTTCAGAGTGAAGGAGTAGGTCCCCGTATTGACAGTCAACTTCATCGGCCAAGGTTTTGAATAATCTACTTTGTAACGCTTGAGCTCTAATCTTGTTCACAATTTTTACCACCAGTTTCATAACGTTGTTTAGTTTCAGGAAATTTCCACATAATGCTTGCTGATGGTTAATGCAGTGGTAACAGAGAAATTGCGGAAAAGTTTCATCTTTACGACATAACGTCACCAGACCCTTATCACAACCCACCATAGCTGGAGCGCCATCGGTTGTCAAGCCTACCATTTTCGATATTGGAATTTTCTCGGAAGAAATAATATTTTTTAAATGAGAAAACAACTCCTATCCAGTAGTGTGTCCTTTCAGTGGAATAAACTTCAAAAGATCTTCTTTAATCGTAAAATCACTAAAAACCATCCTGACGAACACGACCATCTGGGCAGTATCAACGACATCTGTTGATTCATCCAGTTGAAGTGAAAAATAAACACAGTTATCTAAGTCAGTTCTTAACTGTAAAAAAATATCATTGCTCATTACTTCTACACATCTCATCACTGTATTAGCAGAAAGTTGCATAGATTTTATAGCTGAAACTATCTCGTCTTTATTTCTAAAGTTGGCAAATAACGAATCAGCAGCTTCTAAAAACGCCTGTTTTATCATTTCCCCGTCTTCATAAGGTTTCTTTTTTTGTACAATAATCTGGGACACACGGTACGATGCTTCAGTTGCAGCCTTATTTTTGTCGACTGTTCTTAAAAATATTGATTGTTGTCCAATTAACTGCTTTTTTAACTGTTTCAGTTTCTCCTTTCTGGCGACAGAATGTAGTGGGAATGATTTTTCAAAATTAGAATGTACAGTTTTATGATGTCTCTCAATATTTCCTTTTTTAGCAACGGAGACCGAAGTATTACATAACAAACACACATTGTTATCTTTAACTTCTGTAAAAAAGTATTGTTCTTCCCATTCCGAATGAAAGTGGTATGTCTTTACCTTCTTACAACTGCTTGCCATAATATTATTTTTTGTTGTTCTCTACTAACCCAGCCGCTGGACGTTGGTTACGCGTTCAGTTTTAAACTAAGCGCAATGTCGCCGCACCGTGCGTATTTATCCTGTTTAAAGCAATCCTGATCGTTCTCGAACACTAACGCGCTGGTCCGGCTGGTCGGTTCTAGCCGATTCTAGCTTGATGGCGTCAGCGACAGATCGCTCACCGCAACGTTGCCGCTGTTTATGTTTAATATTATGATAATTAGATTTTTTCCCTTAGTAGTAAAAGTAATATCGATGTACGATTTACTTTCTCCCCTTACGAAGGTAGGTACATCGCCCGCGTTGTGTATCTTCAGATCTTCTTCGCTCACCCAATCTGCTAGAATCCGTCCCCTTTTGTCTTCCACTTTAGAGCTCCAGAGATAAAGTCTCCACTAACTAGGATTTCTTTTTTGTGTGTTTTCATGTCTATTCGTAGTCTATGGAGGTAATCAGTAAATGAGACAATATCTATGTTTGGTGATATGTAGCAACCATATATAATGACCCTATCTGTTTCGATCCACACGTAACCTTGTCCCTCACCCTTCCTAGTTTCTTTACTACTTCTATTAAAGACAGTTATCGCTATCTCCAGATTATTATCAGTGATCCATTGGCTTTTTGTCACTTTTTTTATATTTGAAGTCCTAAGAATGCTTTAATGTACATACATATTTTACTTCGATTTGACAAAAATTAATAATTGGCCTCACTTCCTTCTTCTATGCTTACCGTATCTTTTTAATAAACTGTACAAGTATAAAACATTGCGAGCAGGTTACGTTTTACACTCCTAAAAATTAACAGGATATAAGTTTAATATTCTATGACGATCCATGTAATTTACAGGTTGGTAATTATTTATTATAAATGTTACATAAATATAATGAAATAAATGGCTATTAGTTACCGGGTGGTTCAAATAATTATCCCGCTAATGAGTCTATTTATTTATGTACACGCAATGGAAAGTGTAAAAACGTGAGATTACTCAGGAATGTATCGATTTTTAGATTTCTTAGATATTTAAAATTTTACGTAATACATCAATAACAATTTATAAAGTATAAGGGATACGGCATTGGTACTGTATCCATTGCTTATCACCAGTCATGCAGGTATTTGTATTGGTCGTGGAATTTGTTTTCGAAAATAAATCCATAAATCTGAATTTTATTAATATTAATTTCCTTAAAATATTATCTTAATTATACTTAAAATTTATTTTTAGCATAAATTATGTGTTTATGTTTTTCGGAGTTTGTTCACCCATTACTATCAGTTCATAAATGATAATTTAAATATATTTCCGCCAAAAAAAATTTTTGCATAATGATTATTCAATAAAAAAAAACAACAATCTCACATTCGACACGGAAATGTTTGTGATATAATACGCACTATGAATATTTAAAAGTTGTTATTCGAAACATGAAATAGACGTTTTATAAGTGAAATTGCGATTTTTATCTACAATGGACAAGTCCTAACAAAAAAACTGTCCGGAAAAGGAGAGATGCCAAACGAGGAAGACAGTCTGGTGGAATAAACACCTAGATAGCCTGAGAGACTAGATGCGAAGGCTATTCAACAAAGTCAAATCCACACAAGTCTGGAATACTTATAAAAATAAGCTCACAAAGAGGTACGCAAAGCTAAAAGAAACTCATGAAGGAAGTTCTGCGAAGAGGTCTCAGAGAAGCGCTAGAATCCACAGAGTTATAGCCAAAGAGACTACATCTAGTCAAGTCAGATTCCTCAAAGAAAGAGGATGATACCTACACTACGACGCTAGAAGAAAGTCTAGAGATACTAACTCAAGTACACTTTCCGGCCTTAACTATCCTAACAGGTCTAGATTAAGGAGACCAAGAGAGTTACAGTCAAAAATAGAGTGGAAGTTGGCCTCCAAGATCACAAGACCACACATCATTAGTTGGGCTATCATCAAATTCAAGTCATACAAATCCCGAGGGCCGAATATCCAATTCAGTTACAGTGTTCCAGGCTGAACTAATAGCCATACAACACTGTGCAAAAGATATATTAAATCAGTATCAGGCAAAACTATTGCGATCTAGCAGCTCTAAAGGCAATTCTCTAACCAGAAATTAAATTACGACTGGTGAAAGACTGCTAAGAAGACCTGGCAGAGCTAAGTTATCAAAACAAGGTGACCTAAGCCTGGGTACCAGGCTACAGGGGATATCAGGGCAACGAATTAACCCTAGAAGGCTCAGATAAGGCCATGCCAGGCCTAGGACCCTTCTGTGGAGTTTCTAAGGCATTGTGGAAGGCATCTATCAAATAATGGATGTAAAAATAGTCTTAGTAATGGTGGAACAACTTTTCCAAGACTGAGACAAGCCAAATAGTTTATCAAGGAACCATCGGCAAAGTTCACGAAAGACTTATTGGATCAAAACGTCAAATCCTTAGATATTGTCACCTAAGAATGCACATGGGTGCCATCAATCCAGCAGAAGAAGCAACTTTGTGCAGGTTATTTGAAGAAAAAGAGGAAACATTAATCCAAGAAACATCAATCCACGTACCAGTGTGAAGGCCTGGCTAGATTGAGGTTTCTAAGATTAATCGAAGATGGATCAAAGGTCACGCCACGTCGAAAGGTAACCGTCTTGCTGGCCAAGAAGGCAGCCAACCAAATACTTTTTAGACCTGGCTCTTTTATTTGTCTGACAAAATCGGTAGTGACAGACCTAATTAAAGTACATTCTCTTGTGAAATTCAAGGATATATGGGAGCTTTTAAGTTATCCTGAGATCCTAACAACACTACAGCAAATAAATACTTGTCTATGACTAAACAAAATCTGCGCCTGGTTACAGGCATTCGGACTGGTCATTGCCAAATATGGAAGCAACTACATATCATGGGGCTGTTAGAATCTGCACTCTGCAGGGGGTGCGAACAAGAAGATAAGACCATCAAGGATATCCTCAACGATTGCCCGATGGTCTTATTTATTAGAAGATTTGTGTTCGGCGAGCATCGGCTAACACCGGTCGTTATAAAAGAAGCACCACTTGGCGACGTTGTCAACTATATTAAATCTGTAGGCACTTTCCACACGTTACAGATAAGATTAGGCGAAGAAAAGCTAAACGCATGCAACCACATGCGGGAGCCACCGTCAAAGCTATTAAGTCCTTTTTGTTGAGTGACAAAAAATGCATTTACGCACACCCCTGCGATGTTCTCAGGGGGTAGTGTGGGACTACAAATGTCTACTACCCACTAAAAACCCCTCCTCATCCTCCGACCTGTTGGGAAACCAGAATACTCTCTCGAGTTTTACCTCGATCGCCCAGGTCTTTGCCCTTGTATATTTTGCTATTTGAAGCTCTGTAAGTGTGTGTCTTCTTTTCATGTTCCCCCATTTTCTGATAATCTCTTTCTTCTTCTTCTTTTTTTAATAACATCTGTAATGAAATCTTCAATGGCGCCTCATCTGTCTTTTGTGTCGATCATCTTACCTATTATGTTTTGAGGAGTTAGGTTACCTACTTTCTCTACAAATAACCTCCTCTTTTCGCTCCATCTAGTACATCTAAAAATAGTGTGTTCCGGACGTCTTCCTTTTCTTGTCTGCAGTATATACAGGTCGCGGCCCCGGATTTTCCAATTCTGTGTGTATAACTACTCAGGAACTGCGTGGTGAAGTAGTTCACTTTTCGGTGCTCGCATCTTAGCCAGATCTGGATATTCGGGATAAGTGCACTGCGCCACAGTCGTGGTGTTATCCCAGTCTACCTGCCAGCTAATAAGGCTTGTTCTTCTCTCTTCCCTCCTGATGGTACTTGTAATTAGTATGCCCTCTCTTTTTTTCTCCTGTATCCTTACTCTCTCTTGTACCTTGATTTAAATTGGGGGCACCCCTGCTAGCACCGTGACTACACTGTGTGACATTGTTCTGTAGGCACTTGTGACTTTAAGCAACATCTTTAGTTGTATGCTTTCCAGCCTCTGTATTTTTGTACATTTATTACGCGGTGCCAGATTGGTGCCCCGTACAGGATGACCGATTGTACTACGTTGTTCAACAACATCATCTTACTGCTGGAGGGTCCTCCTAGGTTGGGCATCAGTTTCACTGGTGCCGTATATGACTTTTCCAGGCTACTACTGGCATGTTTGTTAAAAATAAGTTTGTCATCTATGTGGACTCCAAGGCACTCTACGCTTTTTGAGGGAGTAATTTGGTTTCGCCCTATTCTAAAAATGATACCCGTCCTATTTCTAGGTCCTTTGATGATCACAACTATTAAGTCTAATAAAAATGGGTCTAAAAAAACGGAGTCCCACAATAGATCCGTATAGGTTGCGGTGGACAAGGGCAAATAATGTCAATTTCCTTTTAAATTTTATTTCTTGAAAGTACTTTGATAGCAAAGAAACAATGCACCTAAAGCTTTGTCCTATATTTATTTACGATCTTCCAAACTTCATGGCTAATATGGTTCATTTATTCGAATTTTTTAAAGTGTAATAAGAATATGTGTAAGTGAAACCGGAATTGTATCTGACAAAATTTGCAAACAAAAATATGGTATACCTAAAAGTAGATTGGGAACTCTGTCTTTTGACATTAACGTCCCCTTTAACATGCATGCTTTGTACTGATCATCATGGTCCAAATGTGTGTCAGAAGAACTTCATTCCCATTAAGTAGAATTTGATTTGATTTTCCAAACAAGTGCCTGTTTTAATTTGATAGGAGAAGTACTTACATATGATATTGTGTTTATTATTGGAGAACATAACACATTTGATTTGTTTGTGGTATTATTAGTTTGGACTTGTTTAGATCAAGAGAAGTATTTTCTTCTCACTTTTTATCTCATATGATAGGCCCGTCATCAAAGAGCTCGAGTGGGTCGTCTTCAATAGCACCACTGCTAATGCAGCAAAGAAATGTTTCAATGCCTAAACCGATCCTTCTAATACTATCTTCTCAAGGTTAGGTAAATCTCCCTATTCTATTTGATATACTCCTATAGGTATATTGCCCTTGGATTCTGGAGTGCTACACATTCAGTCAGAATGTGAATGGAGACGAAACGTCTTCTATTTTCTACTGCTCTCAGTTTAACTAAGGTGTCCTCTGAGTCGCCAATGCCCAGTAAGGATCCCTGTTACAATACGTAGCCTGTTCTTGCTCAGGTTGATACAGGCTTCCTATCTTTTCTGATTATATTCACCCATAAGTATCTTAGCCTGTCTAGATAGGACTAAGAATGTCTTAACTTTCTCAAAAGGTCAAAAATAAAAAACATTAAAGTATCTGGTAATAAACACCCATTCAAAGGCCAAATTTATAAAGTTCTGACATTTAATTTTCGAGTTTTTAATTATTATCTATGCCCATTTTAGAAAGGTTGAGGTTTTTGTCTTAATTAAGGAAAGATATTTAGATAGGATAAGGAGATAAATTAAAGAGCAAAATGCACGAAAAATAAAAGGATTGTTTATTCAGTCGACGTGAGATTCCCTTAATGGGTTTTATCTTGTTTTTGACAAGCGTTGACGTAGGTAATTTATTCTTTTTTCAGGTTTAAATAGTACTGAAAACGATAATTACCTTCTTGGTTTCACCTCTAGACGTCTAGATGTTAAACCAGGAAAATTCGGAGAATAACTCGAAGGTTACTCAACAAGTAAATAAAAAGTAAAAAAAACAAAATGGGCGGTTCTGTGACGTCAAAGACAAATTCTATTAGGTATATATTCAGGTATTACAATTAGTTGTCAACTTTAAAATTAATGGAAGTATTTGTAAATCTAAATTATTATCTACTTGATTATGAGAAATGTACGTACATTGTATGCAAATTGTTAAGTTTACAGTGTAAATAAATAAATGAACTAAGAAAAATGCTTATTTAATAAAATAGTTACAATGTAGGTGAATTTTCCTCAAAAATTACTGAATCCAATATTAGTTCACTAATAGCCAATCTCAACCTTAGATAATATATTGACAGATAGGCTACCCCTGTATAAATCTATACAGTGTTGATGTCGCTCTAATAAAATCATTGTTTCTTTTTCTAATGCAGGCTTTCTCGCTCATATTAGAATCTTCAGCAGTAGCGTACGTAAATGGATTGCATTGGGTTATTTTAAATGTGAAAATAGTTACTGCAAATAGATTAAAAAAGTACAAAATTAGGCATTCCAAACTGAATGCCTACCAGTGGGCTTTGACGAGTTATGATATTGCAAAATTATGGCAACCCTGTAGACCTGGTGATTTGACAAGGTCAATGAAATAGATAGTTACATAGATTGATTATCCATATTTTTCAAAATAAACATAAGCGTATGTCTTGAAGTAAAAATGTAAGCAATTATTTTTTTTTAAATATCTAAAGGCTAAAAATTTGTTTTAAAACACATTTTTGCTAAACCGATTCAAATTAATAAATATTTGCCAGGCAATATGGCCGCTCGTAAACGACCAGCTTTGAGCAATCTATATAACTATATATGTATCATTGACCCTGTTAATGACAACATGACAACAGGGTTGCCATATCTAAACTGTCATTACCCACTGGTAGCCATTTGAACAGGTCGTTGGAATGCCTAATAATGTTTTAAAAGATAGGTACGTTCTTAGACATTATTGTCATGTCAAAAAATATAATAAATATTTTATTACTTCTAAAATATTTAGAAATACAGCAAGGATTTGGAATTCTATAAAATATCTATACCTGTTGAAAAGCTATACAATGGTAGAACTGAAGAAATACATAAAGCATTTAATTTAAAAATGACAAAATATTCCTAATAAGAATAAAACAAATCAATATATATTTAACTATTTTATGCTAAATAGGTAAATATAGAAGTATTTCAGGATATTAAAAAAATATATATACTAATTTAATTTACTTTTCTAATGACTTCGTTTAAAATATAAATTATCTAGTTTCTTTATTTAAATTAGGTAACTAAATATTCTTATATTACTGATGATAGTTTATATTTTAGACCATGTACAAATATATACAGTTTGCGTCCAAAAACTAATAATTTTTTTAACGTTTAAGATTGACAACCCAAGACATTTCGTTGACAGCGTCAAGTGACAGCTTAAGTTTTATCATACTTTTTGTGGTTTTTTAATACTTTAGAAATTATTTTAAACATTGAACTGTTTAATAAGGGCATTTATGATGGTGAGGAAATGTGAAATGTACCAAAATATTTATAATAAGAATGTTATGCGATCATTTCATAGGTAAGGTTTTGTTAGCATAGACGGAGGCATATACAGGGTGTTTCATAATATATACGAAGGACTTCAGGACGTGATAGCTCGTCCAAAAATATGAAAAAACGTTCCTATTAACTTACCCTCTAAAATGCATAATTTTAGAGATACAGAGTGCTCAAATTGAAAAAAAAAAATTCTACCTCACTGGAAAAAGTACGGTTTTGAGACGCCCATTTGAACCGCCAATATTTTCTACACTAAAAAGATACTCTTGGTCATACGCTCTAAAGTCAACCGTTTTCGAGAAAAATCAAATTTTGTTTCATCAAGTATGTATGACCATGTATTTCAACAATAAAATTTGATTTTTCTCGAAAACGGTCGACTTTAGAGCGTATGACCAAGAGTACCTTTTTTGTGTAGAAAACATTGGCGGTTCAAATGGGCGTCTCAAAACCGTACTTTTTCCAGGGGCGTAGAATTTTTTTTTTTTTTCAATTTCAACACCCTGTATCTCATCTCGAAAATGGTGCATTTTAGAGGGTAAGTATAAACGTTTTCTCATATTTTTAGACGAGCTTTCACGTCCTGAAGTCCTGCGCATATATTATGAAACACCCTGTATAGAGAATAAGGCTTGATTTATTTAACACTGCAAAGGGATGTATAAATGAGTTGTCATACCGTTATACAGACAACTCTGAAAGTAGGTATTGTGACGTGCAATCAAAAAAGTATGTTTTGGTAAGATCCTATTTGTATATTTATCTGAAATAAAGTTGTTTTATTGTGTTTAATAAGTTTTTATGTCATAAAGAAATGTAGTCGGGACAATACCGATCTAAAAATAATAATACCTAAATATCTTTATATTTTTATTTTCTATTCATTTTTTTTTTTTTTTTTATAATAGAATAACAAAATCACAATTTAGCACTTTCAAATCAACGACAAACAACTACCAAACTAATTTTATTTTGATAAATAATAATTCCAAATTAATCAGATCAAAATAATTGTTGTTTAAACCAGGAAAAATCGGAGGACGTTATTTTCTTTGCGCCAATCCTTGAATGACTGAAAAAATGTTAAATGGACCACACCTAATGTCTAAATTGATAGTTACCTATTAGTAACACTATATCTACCTACATACAACAAATTGCAATATTTTTTACGCTTTGTACATCCTACGCATATTCACCTTGAGATTGGCAACAGTCCATCCATTTTTATTACATTCAATGCGACAATTATCAATTATTCACTATCTGGAAGCGATGAAAAAGCAGAGGTAGTCTCGGTATCTAGATTGTTATGCAGTCATTGTATCAATGATGTCACCAGAAGTATCTAATCAAAATAAAACAACAAGACAATATGGTGAAAAAGTTCCAAATGGATAAACATAAACAAAAACAAATCGATGTATTTCGACTGTAGAAATAAAAGGGAATCATTTGTGTGTGTTGAAGAAATTACTATTTTCTTCGGTTTAAAAACATAGCATGTATGGTATGTGCTAAAACTGAAAATTTTCTTAAAACATGATTTAAGAAATTAAAAATGAATGATGGATATTCTTTAATTGACCAATTTCTAAGTTAATTCGAGTTTGATAAGTAGTTAATAAGAATCATCAAGGACTGTGTCCAGTATCCTTCTTTTAATGTTTGTATAAATTATTTAATCTCATTACTTGTTGTAATTAAGAGATATTGATATGGAAATGACGTCATAAATAATATTGGGATAGGGTATAAAAAATTTTAGAATATGGTAGTTGGGAGGGTTTTTTTTTTGATGAATTTATTATTGATTGTCAACGGGGATAGAATGTCAGGGGTTATTGGAATTTTTGATTTGTATTGCAGTTGGATGTATAAATAAAATAGAAAATATAAAACAAGAAGAGGTAAGATTTTAATGAAGGTGCTCATGAATGAAAGGGGAAATAAATGAGAACATGAGTTAGATGAAAAGGGATACAAATGAGAATAATGAGAACATGAGACAAATGAATAATAAAATAAATGAGAATAATGAGAAGATGAAAATGGATATAAATGATAATAATGAGAATATGAGTAACAAGATGGACAACATAAAGGAAGAAATCCAAGAATTAAGACAAGATAAAGAAGAAATTGTTAAAAAAAATAAAATAATTAAGAACATATACAGATGATAGAATTGAAAAAACAAAGGTGAGATAAGAATTGAAATCTGAATAACAGAGGTAGAGAATTTACAAGAAGTAAAGGTTAGTAAAGTAATAGAGAAAGAAATTCAGGGAGAAATAGTCAAACTAAAGGACAAAGGCAATCAGGGCCAGAAAGAATTTAAGAAATTTGCTATTTTAGTAACAGAAACTAACATAATAAATGAAAAAATGGCAGAAGAAATGAAAAAAGTTTCGCAAATAAAAATACTAAACATGGAAGAACAGATAGAAGCTTTAAAGCAGTAAAAGGGGAGAGGAAAAGAAAAGTTATTAAATCGGATGGAAAATTATAGGATAAATAGAGTTGTAAATGAATACATAGTTTGGAAGATAGAACATAAATTTGACGGAAATAAATTACACCCAAAAGTATTTGTGAAGTGATAGAGGGCTCAAAGGGAAATATAAGGAAAACATTAGACAATCAAGTTTTGGTATAGTTTTCTAGTAGAGAGTCAGATATAATAAAATTTTTGAAGTACTTTATGAAATATTATCGGGGGTTAACAGAAAAGGAGAAATTAAGGACAAAGGTGAAATAAAAGTAATAAAATTTAGATGGGGGACGGAAATTTGGATTTGAAATTAGCTAGAAAACATGGAAGTCGAATAGATATATTTATTAAAATAGAGTAAAATATTATAGATAAAAGAGTAAGACAGAGTGAATCTAAAAGAAATTTAAAAAGGATAAGTGTTATAGTACAGAAAATAGAGTAAAAAATGTATTTTGTGCATATAAGAAGAGAGAAGCAGGGAAGAAGTGTTGGTATCTGTATCTGTAACGTGTGGAGGGTGGATTGCCCCCACAGCACTTAGGTTTCACTAGACCCATTCTGCATCTTCCTAAGATGATAGGTACCTCCTAGCTCGTGAGCCAGCCTACAGATTCAATGTAGTTGACAAAGTCGCTAAAAGGTGCTTCTCTTATATCGGCCGGTGTTAGCCGATACTCGCCAAACACAAATTTTCTAATAAATGAGAGCGCTGAGCAATCGTAAAGGATATGACCTCATCTTCTTGTTCGCTCGCTCTGCAGTATGTGTATTCTGACAGCCTCATGATATGGAGATCATTCCGTACTTAGCAATGACCAGTCAAAATGCCTGTGACTAGGCGCAGATTATGTCTAGTTATAGTCAAGTATTTGTTTGCTGCAGTGTTGTCAGGATAACTTAAGAGATCCCTGGCAAATCTGCAGTTTATTGTTTCATCCCATCTTTCCTTGAATTTCACAAGGGAATGTTCTTTAATTAGCTCTGTCACTATCGATTTTGTCAGGCCAATAGAAGAGCTAGGTCCAAAAAGTATTTGGTTGGCTGCTTTCTTGGATAGTGAATGAGCAAGACGGTTTCCTTTCTGTGGCGTGACCCTTAGTCCATCTTAAAGTGACCACATTGTTTTTGTTTACTTCGGCTAAAGCTTCCTAATATTCTAGTACTAACCTTAAGAATGTAAGAGAAATTTAAAAAGAATACGTGTTACAGTACAGACAGAGCAGAAAATAGAATTTGTGCATATAAGAAAAGAGATATAGAGAAGAAGTGTTGGTATAAAAGTGAAATATAAAGTTTATGAATAGTTAATGGTGTAAGATGTAGGCGGATATGTGCTTTGAGTCAGTAAATAAGAATTAAAAAATGGGATATAAATAATCAGATATAATGTAGGAAGATAGTAAAATAAATGCTGTATAAAATAAATAAGTTATATGAAATAGTATAATAAATAATAGATGATATTTGAAATGTAAAATGTATGATAATAAGAAAATAAAGTTGAAAAAATGTATGAAGTGGCTAGAGAAATTTTGATAGGAAATGTAAAGAGTAGTACAGAATATATATTCTAAAATTTTCTATACCCCATCCCAATATTATTTCCAAATTTTATGACGTCATACGAAAATTTTCATATCAAATCCACCAAATTAATTGACACATATGTCATCTTGTCAAATGATCAAATGACATATTGTAAACATCAATTTTATTAATTTATTAGTTGAGAGGGTTGTTTTTGTTTTTTTTTTTAATTAAAGGATTTTTGATTAATATAACTATCAGGGGAGATTGCAATTTGTGAATTGTATTGTAGTTGGCATTTTGGTTTGTATTGAAGTTGGATATATAAATAAAATAGAAACTATAAAACAAGAGGATATAAATAGATAGGTAGAAATAATGGACACAAGCAGAGACAATCAGACACAGACAAAGATAGGGAAAGGAGGATAAGCAGCGGAAGGACAAAAGTAATAGCAGTAACAAAACGAATGCACCAGTAGAACAAAAGCAGCAGCAGAAGAAGAAAATGAATATTTTTTTTTCTTCTGTTATTAAATTCATATAATTTTTGGATTTGTTTGAACCCACCCCAATATTGAGATTTTGTTGATTGGAACCAGAGATGTCATAAGGAGGTTTTCATATCAATATATACATACTGGAGTGGTGTCGAACAATGTTAAAACATTAATGATTCCCGTGTTGTATTTTATTCAATTGAAACTAATATAATTTTTAATGCATATATCCGTGTATATGTATAAATAAAATCGTAAAATACAAGGGTGGATCAAAAAGTACCCGTGTTAGAAACGAAGAGGCAAGTTTTTCAAAAAAAATTCTATTTTTCAACGTAATCTCCTTTTAGTGCTATACACTTTTCCCAACTTTTCTGCCATTTATTTAACCCCTCCAAAAAATATGATTTCTCGAACTCCGCAAAATACGCTTCAGTCTCGACGATAACCTCCTCGTTAAAGCTGAATTTTTTCCCCTGAGCCACGTTTTCATCTTGGGGAATAGAAAAAAGTCTCATGGAGCCAAGTCGGGCGAGTACGGTGGGTGCGGCAGCAATTCGTACTGCAGTTCTTGCAATTTGACCGCGACAATTCTTGATGAATGTAATGGTGCGTTATCGTGGTGAAACAGGACTTTTTTCTTAGCCAAATGAGGCCGTGTCTCCTTCAATTTTGCATCGAATCGGTCCAATAATTCACTATAGTACTGACCTGTGACCGTACTTCTTTTCTGAAAAAAGTCGATGAGGATTATTCCCTTGGAATCCCAAAAAATCGTGGCCATGATCTTTTCAGCGTCTTTGCTTTATTCGGAGCAAATTTGCCCCGAAAAATCCATTGCTTCGACTGTCATTTGGTCTCTGGCGTATAATAATGTATCCAGGTTTCATCAACGGTGACGACTCGACGCAAAAACTTCTGCGAATTTCGATTAAAGAACTTCAAACACTGCTTCGATATTGACAGCCTTATCCGCTTGTTGTCCACCGTAAGCAATCGCGGCACCCATCGGGCCGATACCTTTCTCATGTATAACTTATCATGCAAAATATTAATTGCCATTACGTTTGATACGCCTACGGCCTCTGCTACTTCTCGCACTTTCGTTCGGCGATCTGCGACAATCATGTCTTTTTAACGATTTCCTCGGTAACAACGTCTGCCGGGCGACCTGGGCGCTCCTCATCAAAAATAGATGTACGACCACGTTTAAATTCGTTGAACCAATATCTTACGGTTGTCATCGATGGTAAAGGGTCCCCATAGACAGCATCCAACTTTGCTCTTATTTCATCGCATGTTTTTCTATCCGAAAATAAAAAGCGAATTACGGATCGATATAGTTCTTTTTCCATTTTATCAATTAATGCGAAACACGTATGGTACAATTGGCTGCCAAATAAAAACCAACCTATGAATGAGTTTGAAATTTAATATGGTGTCGTGTGATAGATGACAGTACACGACAGTAATGCCAACTTCCCTCAGCAACGCCACCTGCCTTCAAACACGGGTACTTATTGATCCACCCTCGTAAATTACAAAAATGCGTTCAAGAGATTCAGCTCTTAGACATTTTAAAAATGTCCTTTAAATTTTTTATAAACATTAACAAATTTGAGATTCCTGAACTGAATCCTTGATTAAGCGTTTTAATAATTTTTCTGTATATAATTTTTTCTTATAATTGTACTTTCTGTAATTGGGTGTAAATCGGTGGAGAATAAATGATTATTATTTTAAACACACTAATAGGACATTATTTTTGATTGAGTTTATTGATCCGTGTACCGTACATACGGAGAGACTTTACAACAACGTCCTTGAGACTTCAATTTATTGACACGCAACAATATATGAAGTGAAGAAAAATATATTTTAATTTCCATTCAATTAACAAAAAAAAACGCAGCTGACAAGTCAACGTTCTAAGTTTTTTTATATACAGGGTGATTCATTAAGGGTGGCGACGGCCGTATCTCAGAATATCTTGAAGTAGAATTTTTTTTTAAAGACCCGCAAAGATAGGCCGATTTCTGTAATATCCTCAACTGTCTTATGTCATTCTTCTCCCCTACGTCAATCTAACCAATACAATTTAAACAGGGAAAGTACCAAGTATGACACATATCATTAACCTAGATATATCCATATTGCACTTGCAACAAAATAAATTTAGTAATGCATTCTTTTTTCTTTTAAGTTCATTTTTGATTTAGTTAACATAATATTTCGTAGTGTATTAAATTACTAATAAAATTAGCTTTCAAATGAATTGTCACACTTTACCATAGGTAATAATTTTCTATTCCGCTAGAGGGCGCTAAAATTAAAAGGAACACAATGAACAGTCATATTGCTGAATTCCCATAAAATTACATTTTTGATGATTTGTCATACTTGGTACTTTCCATATTTAAATTGTGTTCGTTAGATTGATGTAGGAGAGAGGAATGACATATATTGAGGATATTATAGGAAGGTCTCTCTTGAAAAATCGAGCTGTTTTTGCGTTTCTTTAAAAAAAAAACTACTTCATAATATTCTGAGATACGGCCAGTCGCCACCCTTAATGAATCACCCTCTATATAAAAAAACTTTTGTTATCTACAATATGTATCATTATTAAGTTTATCACTATTGCCCACTGGAATTGGGATATATAATAAGCCATTTAAATGATAAACATTATCATTTTAACTACGTATAGGTATCATACATATAATTTGGGTAGGTATATTTAAAATATAATAATCGGTGTTTTTTAATTACACCTATATAATTAAAACCTAATTGTAAACGTCCTTATTAAAAATGCAATTCTAAAATTAATATTTTTATCAAATAATTGTCAATTGAACTTGTATTTTTTTAATAAAAAATGCAAAAACTAACCGTTATAATGAGCTAATTTTAAAACTAGAAACAATAAATATGTTATTTTATATAAAAATATACACATTAAGTATATGAATAAAATTTATTGAACCTACCTGAATTTTATCGACTTGTATGTCTACGTAAGTTTGGGTACACAGGAAAGCTTTTTATTATTAGTTTTATAAAAAAAAATATTCTTCATAAAAAATTGTGCATTGTCTAAAACCTAAAATACAACCATCAGATATTAAGTTTTTTGAGCATTATGCAAGGTGCGTAAAAAAATGTAAATCTTGCTTAAGAGTAAAGTAATTTCATTTTTGAAAAACCTCTTATAGTGCAAGGAATAGTGGCGCATTCGTTTGCAAATCTGTTTTAATTCGTAATTTTTTTTTAAAATGTCCGGAAGCCTTTCCTGATTATAAAAGTGTAAGATGACACTCGATATCTGTTGATGTTATTGTTTAAACAACGAAAAATTAATTAAGCCAGAAAAAATGCATTTTTTGCAATGCATTCATTTTTTTTATATTCTTTAGGATATTTCGAATAAAAAAAGTTCTTACGCCCATCATCGTATCTTCAACCCTTTGTTATGAATGTTTTAAAATCCAAAATTGACGAATATTCTAATTTTCTTGAATTAAATAATATACCTTAAAATTTAAAATGCTATAATTTTAAATTTTTTACCGAATATTCAAACTGTAATAAACAAAATTACCTAAATAAATTTTCAAAATTTTGTTTGTTGTTATGTTTTTTTTTACGTTATGCTTCCTACACGCGTGTACTTTTAGAGAGAAGTACTTCTATCTCACTTCCAACTCAATGTATAAGATGGGTAAGAGAAAGCCCGATGACGCTCTAAATCAATTTTTTGCTGTTTTTCAGCGGTAATAAGTTTAAAAAAATTATTATTAACATTTTTCATAACACTTTGTTATATTTGCCGATTAATAGTTTTGTATCATGTGATTTTTTTTTACTTTTTTAGATACTTTTGATAACTTTTTTATTTATTAAAGTTAACAGAAACATTTATTTTTAACATTTATTTTTATTCATGAAAAAATTATTGTCAGATACTGCCTGAGAAGTAAAATCTTCTTAAACTTTTTTTTTTCAATACGATAAAAAGGCCAAATGCACTTGTCGTGATTCGTGAAAAATTTCTACGTGTTACAATAACCATAGTAGGCTTACGGTTATAAAATTTTATGATTTCAAAAATATCCAAGCCATTCTCCATTTAACAAAAATAAGGAAAAAAAAAGTTTTTCTAATATTGAGAGTAAGTCATTTTATGACTTTCAAACTTTTGCACTATGAATACAAATAGGTAAAGGGACTTATTTTGTATTTTGAAAAAATTTTCCTTGAATTACGGCAGGTATGTTTGTCTTCTTTTATCTTATTGGAAAAAAAGTGAGAAAAATTTATTTTTTAGACAGCTTTTGGCAATGATTTTTTTTTGTGGATGGAACATTTCTATTAACTTCAATGAATAAAAAAGTTATCGAAAGTATCTAAAAAAGTAAAAAAAAATCACATGATACAAAACTATTAATCGGCAAATATCAGAGCTGGGACGAATCCGAATCACGAGATGTGATTCGAATCACGGATCCAATGTTCGAATCCTTTTTCCAAAAAAAAGGATTCGAATCAAGTGATTCGAATCCTTTTTTTCGGATCACGGATACGAATCACTGTCAGTGTTATACTGTGGTATTAATGATTAAGTATGGCGTGCCATTTGTGTGACCCTTTAGAGGTGTACTCGAAGGTACTCCTACATACAGTGTGTTTCAAAAAGTTTTATACAAATGGGAAAAATATATTTTTACATTTTACAAAGAAAATATTCCTGATATAAAGTTCTGCATCACTTGGAAATACATAATAAAAATAAAATTGTAAAATTAAAAAATTTCTAATACACATTTTAGCATTTTAGCGATGCAGAATTTTAATCAAGAATTTTTTTTGTAAAAAGTAAAATAAATCTTTCCCATTTCTATAAAACTTTTTTGAGACACCGTGTGTCAATGGCGTAACTATATTTTTTTGGCCCTAATGCAAAATACATAAAGATTTCAGTTACAAATCACAAATGCTAATTAAAAATAAAACAACGGCCTTCAATTTTTTTCATTTATTTTACATATGACAACATAATATTTCTTTTTATTAAAGAGAATCTAGTTTCAATTTAAACTAAGTAGTAATTAAGTTGCAAATTATTATAAATTCTCGAGAGTTTAATAAAAAAACTTAAATATTAGACTTCAAATATTTGCAATACTTGTCTTATGGTAGTTACGCCACTGCCGTGTATATTATTATTTATAACTCGTTGTAACGCTGCCAATTGTCTTATATTTGTTAAGGAACTTTGTTATACAATTCTGTAAAATGAGTTTTGACCCGTAAATAAATAAAAACATTTAAAACTTGAAGCTGAAAAACGAAGCTGGCTGTCACATTTATCATATAGGCGATTACCTAAGTGACGCGCTCTACTGACTACATACTCGTATAAGTATAAAAATTGTTTAAACTTTACTTAAGTTTCCTTGTAAATATAAAAAAACTCTAGTTGATTGCCGTTATTTATCGATTTTTCACAAGAATCACTAATTTTTAATTATATTTTATATTAATAACTAAAACTCATTTAAAATAATAAAAAAAAATAGTCAACCTGACATTAAGTAATGAATTAATTGTAATTGATAGAAAACATAGAATGGATATAATTATATATTATATTCGTTCAATAGACTAATATCGCCCACATATTTATTTTGTATATCGTGCAAAAATTAAAAAAATAAATAATATACATGTGGATGTGGATGCAGATTTTTTTTTTACTTAACTGTATTTGAGCATCTATATCAGATTATTTGTTAATTCTGTAATCGTGCACAACGCCAAATACATCGGTTTTCTATTCAGTCTCAGTCTGTTTTAGTTTTTAGTTTACAATTCGTGACAAGCCAAAGCTTGAGTCGGCCGTTCGCGCCGGCGTAGTTTGGTCTCTAAAAGGATCCGAGACTGATATTGATGATTCGAATACGAATCCTTTAGGATTTTCTCTGCGAATCCGGATCACGGATCCTTTTTTTCTAAAGTATTCGAATCCCGCTCTCGGATCCTCAAAAAGGATTCGAATCCTGGATTCGAATCCTATATGATTCGAATCCTCCCCAGCTCTGGCAAATATAACAAAGTGTTATGAAAAATATTATTAATAATTTTTTTAAACTTATTACCGCTGAAAAACAGCAAAAAATTGATTTAGCGCGTCATCGGGCTTTCTCTTACCCATCTTATACATTGAGTTGGAAGTGAGATAGAAGTACTTCTCTCTAAAAGTACACGCGCGTAGGAAGCATATTGTTATAACGTAAAAAAAACATAACAAACAAAATTTTGAAAATTTATTTAGGTAATTTTGTTTATTATAGTTTGAATATTCGGTAAAAAATTTAAAATTAGAGCATTTTAAATTTTAAGGTATATTATTTAATTCAAGAAAATTTAAATTTTCGTCAAATTTGTATTTTAAAAAATTCATAACAATTAAAGGGTTGAAGATACGATGATGGGTATAAGGACTTTTTTTATTCGAAATATCCTAAATATAAAAAAATTAATTCATTGCAAAAAATGCATTTTTCTGGCTTAATTAATTTTTCGTTGTTTAAACAATAACATCAACAAATATCGAGTGTCATCTTACACTTTTATAATCAGGAAAGTCTTCCGGACATTTAAAAAAAAAATTACGAATTAAAACAATTTTGCAAACGAATGCGCCAGTATGCTCTGGTCTATTATATTACTGGTAAAATTTGGTATCAGATAATTGAATTTCAAGTTTTAAACCATAAAGAAATTTTTATGAAGAATAAATTTTTTCTTAAAATTAATAATAAAAAAGTTTTCTAGATGCACATTTAATACATTAAGTATCAGGCGCGGATTAACATGTTTAATTCTGTATCTTTCTTAATTTTGAGTTTTTTGAAAAAGTGATTTAATCAAGATGTTTATTTTAACGACTTCCTTACATAGTATCAACTTTAGGATTCAACCACTATTTTTTATTATTAATTCTATTTTTGTTCCAGAAACTAAAAATAATTATTAGACATGCAGATTCCAGATTACACATCTTGACCACTACAGGAGTCTGTGGTAATAAAATCAAAGTCTAAAATAATAAAAATAATCATTTCCTTTATAAATTTACCAAAACAAAAACCTCAATATCTCATCACTTCCTTATGTTTTGATAGTACTATCAGTAGATTTTATTGCTGTTCCACGTTTTTTACGCAAAAAAGAAATGTTGCTTCACCTCATTTTAACTTATACTAGGTCAGATATTATTAATAGCAGTTAACACTATTTATGTAACTTAGTTTCTAGAATTTATTAAAAATATTAAGATATGGTCTATTTAATTCAGATTAATTATTTTTTTTTTTTGAATTGATAGCTTTATGATGGTTGACTAAATTTGATGATTTATTTTGTTCTCATAATTTTGATTAGATTCATCTAATTCGTTAATTTATAATTTTTTATTATTATTATTATTATTATTATTCCCATCGGGATTAATAAGTATGCATTAGGTAGTTATTTTATTACTTTCTTCATAGGCTTTTATTAAATAACACCTAAACCAACGTATTCAAAAACACTTTAAATATTTTACCAAAATAATAAATGAAAAATACAAATGTCACTCCCAAATCAACTCAATAATATAAGAATAATAATTATATTATGCCGTTCACTTTTTTTCAAATCGGGTTGGCAATGGAAGTTTAACAATGTCAGTGTGAATAATATTAATTCATATTTTTATAGGTTTATGTGCATCTGACATTTAATTTTTATGTTGTTGACAAATCATCTGATATTAAAAATCCTATTTGACACTATTAAAGAAGGTAATTCCTTGACCTATCTTAAGAATAAAGTGATATGAAAAATCTTATTTGTTATAGAATTTAAAAAAAAATAATGTTATGAAAATCAATTTGCAATATAAAAAAAATTAACTCACCCTTTATTCTCCCAATATAATTTTAAAATCCCAGGGTCCGGGGTTCACACAAACAAGGATAGCAATTTGGATTTCAGCACACAGAAAATTCTTACCTACACCTTAATCTAACCAATTTCAATGTTCCATGGGTTCACAATATTGAATTTTGAAACTAAAAATTTTAAAAAATTATTAATTTAACAATTATATTAAATAATATGTTCTTTCTTCTTTCTTCTTTGACTTAAAAATCTCTGTCTATGTGCTATCGTCTCTGTCCATTCTCCGTGTCCAACTGTCCCTAGCCTGCACCTGTCTCTTCCTGTCTGTTTGTATTTACCTGCTCCTACTCCTCTCTATTGTCTCTACTTATGCTTTTTACAAACTACCCTCCTGCCAAATCTGCTCTCACTTCGTTGTTTTTTTTTTTTTAATAAAAATTTCTTTACCTTTTACTTTTTTTAGTCCTCTTTTATTTTATCTTTAACATGTACAACTCTTCAACTTAAACATTTATCTATTTCTTACTTTCAGTATAACATTTACTTTTCCCATTGACTTTTAAAATTTCCAACTGACAATTCTCTTTTAAAATTTTGTCAAATAGAACAAAGAAATTTAAGAAATATCTCACAACTCACAACACGTACTAAATGTCAGTCAATCACAGCCAACAAGATTGTTACAAATCTTTAATTACAATTTTTGTAACTTATTTAATTTAATATTATATTCACTAATAGGTATTTGCTGAATGCTAAACCAAAAAAATAAAGCAACTAATTTATAATATTTTTGAATATTGATATTGTTCTTGATTTTTAAAGTTAAAATGTCAAACTAAATAAAGAAGTGTCAGTCATCCATAGCCAACTTAGCTGGATCGTTAGGAACTTAAATAATTTTCGTCAACCGGTAATAAGATTTCACAATAATTTTTTCCTACTACCGTGCGTAAAGTACGTACTTTACGCACTCCACGAAGTGTGTAAAGTTGTACTTTTTTTCACTAGTGCGTAAAGTAAAACTCTTTACGCACTAGTTGCTATCTCCTTCTAAGACAAATAAATAAATTATTTTTGCTTATATCTATTTAGTGTCCAACAAATTATCAACAGTTTATTTTAATTATAATTTTCTCTAAATGTCATCGATTTAATTAAAAGTAAACATACAGTGGATGTCGATTTTGGTAAAAGTAAGTTGGCCGTGGCTGTGTGGATTAGAAGAACTGTCTATCTCTAAACTTTTAATTAGTACCTACCTTATAACAGAACACGACAAAAGTATACTTAAGTTCAAGATTAGATTCTAAAGCCAATTTAGCATTTTTTTAAACTCAATCAAGTTTGAGAAGGTAAAAAGTTTTACTTATTCTGATTCGAGGCAAAAGAGAGAAACGAACACCGTTTTGCAAGTTTCAAATGTCACTTGTTATTTCAAACTCCAATCGCTTCAAGTTAGAACGATATACAGTGTGTGCGATAAAGTTGGATCCATTTAGGATTTTTTTTAATATTACGATTGAAAACGTCGTACGGCAATGACTTCTGCTTATTTAAAAACTTAAAATATCCCATATCAAATTTTTCTACTGACATAAGTTTTCTGTCAAATTCGCAATAAAAAAAAAATGTTTTGAACGATTGTTTAAAAAATACCGAATTTGACAGATAACTAATGCAGTACATAGCCAACATTTTAAATAAACATAAGTGATTGCCCTTCGATTTTTTTTTCTAATCTTAATATTAAAAAAAATCCCATATGGATCCAACTTTATAGTACACATTGTATAAAAAAAATGAGTTTACGAAAAAAGTAGTGACCTTTGAGCTCATTTTCAGTCTATAAAAGATAGTTTTGTGTCCTGCAACATTTGTGAGGTTATTTTTTTTTTATAAAACAAGTACTTTAAAAAAATAGATATATATATTTTTTATATTCTATAAATTTTCACTAGTAATACCACTAGAGGTCAAAAAATTTCCTGATATTAATTTAACCTCGCGTGGTATTCGGTAAGAAAATTCCACGCCGAATTATGGTTGAAAATTAAATATTTTTAAAATTTATTTTTCGTTTCTCAACAATGCAAATTATTTTCTCCAAGTCACCAGTGAAACATAAAAGGTGTTGTCGCCTTGATTGTTGAGTTGTCATGGTAACTAAGTGAGACCCTAACCTCGAATATAATTTCAGTTTTGAAGTCGTCAAGTGGCCCGACGTAAAAAAATGTTTCGCTGCAATTATTTAGGCCTTCAAATTGCTTATTTCTACTCATTGTAGTTGCATGGGAATACCATTTGAAAATAGAAAATAGTATATTCTTTAATTTTACGTAAGTTTTGAATAACTACAAGTGGTAGAAAATTGTTTTTCTGCGTTTTTATTAACATGCGTTATGAGCGCTTTAAAATGGTATGAAATTCATAACCAGCGTCAGCAAGCATCAATCGTAGGAGGCTATGATCATTGTATTTTGACAGTTCAAAACATTAAATAACTCGCGTTTTGTTGCGATAAAGCATATTGCTCAGCAAGTAAAACCAACAAAATTACCTATTTGTTTAAAAATGAATCAATTTGAAAATCATACGCTATGCAAAATATGCGTGAAATTGTCTGATGTAATGATCAATCATTGCACCATGACTTACTTACTCGGATTAATAGAGGATTGTGGCTCCAACTTGAAAAACGAAAATTTGTTCCGAATTGTCCACGAATATTTGCACCTAAACTACGCAAAATTCAATGTGCTGAATGGGAAAAAGGTGAATAAATTAGTGTCTAAATATTATATATATTTTATTAGACATAGACACATAATTCAAAGCATCCAACGTCCTGCATTTTCGCCATTAAGAAGAAAAGAAGTGGCCGAAGAATATAGAAAACACCTTAGCATTGTAACTAAAATGTATCAAAACTAAACCTATTATGTGAACAAATAAAAACCAGTCTGTCAAAAATGGTCTGTTATTGTAAACGTCAAAAAATTTCCAGTATAATTCGCTGTTGGGTACCCCACGAGAAAAAAATTTCCACTAAAATACCTCCGTTGCCATGGTGATCTGTCAAAAACACGTATTTTGATTGGTTCAAAATTACAGGTGTGGAATTTTCAAAGCAATATTTGGATGTTGGTGATTATTATTTCATTTTAAACCAAATAACTAAAAGATATACGAAAAAAATTTCTTTGTACCATGATTGAAACAGCACACGGATCCTTATCAGCGAACTCGACACGTTACGTATCGAATAGAGAGGAAGAGAGAGGGACTACATACGAATCGCAGACTGTCTAACGAAGATAGGCGTCTAGATAAGAGAATCCCACTGCATGTTTCTTACCTGTCAATGTTTTTCTTTTTAATTTTAATTGACCCTGATCGAGTAGTTCATATTTCATTTATTTGTATGTAAAAGAAAACTTTTGCTTATTTGTTGTCACTTATATTTTTAAATATTTTTAAAAATAAATTAAAAAGGCACCTGTTGCAAATCAATAAGCATGAAGTTCACGCCATAGTCGATCCTATGCAATAATTGGTATAAAAATTGTGATATCCATTTAAATAAATAATACACACCGCACAAAAATTATCGCATCACTAATATTTCTAAATATTTTGGACATGTACTTTTTTAAAAATATTTTTTTTTTTGGTTTAATTTATATTGAACCTTTGTAATTACCTAAATCATAAATAAAATTTCTCATTTTAAGACAAAATGTACAGGGTAAATAAAGAATACCAAAAACGGACATAATATAATTTATATTGCCTTCGTTACAAAAATTAAATTCTTCGAAAAATGTGAAATATTTTGAAAAATACAATTTTCTTAGTATCTTGTATTGCCTCCTCTTGCCCTTATCACAGCCTCCATTCGCCTTGGTAAGCTTTCAAATAACCTATGTATGTATTCTTGCTCCATGTTGTTCCATATTTCGTTTATTGAATGTTGAAGCTCATTAAGGGTTCTGAATGGAGCTTGACGGTGCTGGATCGCCCAACCTAAGTGGTCCCATTCGTGCTCTATCGGATTGAGGTCTGGGCTGCGAGCTGGCCAATTCAATGTAGCAATATTTACCTCCTCAAAATATGACAGCGTGCGGTCTGGCGTTATCGTGCATTAGCACAAAATTTTCGCCAATAAAAGGGCCGTATGGAACCACATGAGGTTCTAGAATATCCCTTATGTATCGGTTAGCCGTCATCCTATCACCATTAACAGCTACTAACTCCGATCGCCCATGAAAAGATATTCCTCCCCATACCATTATTGACCCACCTCCTAAACTTTCCCTTTCACGAAAGTTGCATTGGTAATGTCGCTCGCCTGGTCTTCGGTATACTGGCATACGTCTGTCTGAAGAGAACAAACAAAATTTGGACTCGTCTGTAAAAAGGATATTGGACCATTCTTCTACACCCCATCCAGCATGGTCTCTAGCAAATTGTAAACGGTGCTAAAAGATCATTCCGGAGAATTCAAGCAGTGCAGTGTCGTGTTCTTAGGACTGAAAGTCGTAAAAAACGATCATGTAAAGCTGTTGTAACTCTAGGACTACCTTGGCCCTCTCTTCTAGAGTACCGTCCAGTCTTCCTATGCCTTTAAACAACTCTTGAAATGGTACTCTGTTGTACACCCAATAAATCCGCCACGTACCTTTGACTTCGCCCATCTTCAATCAGCGCAATTAATCTGACGGCCTCTTCAAATGGCGAGTTAAAGTAATATTTAAAAGTGGCAATAACAAGTAGGTATCACTGATACTTAAAAATAACGATATCGCCCATCTTAACAAAGTAATATCGGTTGTATGATGTATATTGCATCCATAAAGTTTAAAAGAGGGAAATGAAACGCAAAAATATCGGGATCGAGACGTAGGTCATATAAAATATAACTAACTAATGAAATATTTATTTATCATTTATTTATTAAAACTAGCCCGTTTGAATAAAACTTTAAATTTACCTATGTAATGAAGTTAGCTACATATCTACATAGGAAATTATTTTATTAAAATTCTGTAACGTTCCAGTTTTTATATTAAGACAAGTACTTTTTGATGACCCCTTGTATGTGTTATTTTAGTCTACGCTTACCTTTTTATCCAAATAAGGATGTTTATTTACTACATTCTTCGTTTCTTTATATCCCTGTGTTCTTTTACAGTGAGTTCGTGTCACTTTTAGTCCATTAAGTTGATCGTCCCTAAAATTTTACAGTTTTGCTGCTATTATTGAATTAATTACCCTGTTTCAGTACTTGTTTAGTAGCTAAATATACATCATACCTTGTATAGTGAATTTCTTCTTCATTCTTCGCATGTATCACTTTTTCAGATTCTGTATTTTGAATATTCACTCAAGTTATTAGCGAAATTTCCAATATTCATTTAGTAAATTGTCATAGATTCATATCATCCAATTACATATATTCTCCCAATCTAATATTAAATCTGTCTTTATCTTTTGGTTCTTGGTAAGTTGTAGAAAACTAATAAATACATCTCTGTTGTTATTTTGTTATTTTTGACGTCTCCGTCAAAATGGTTAGGTTAATGATCTTCTTCTTCTTCCTTTATTGGGCTAATCCACAGATTTGGATAGAGGAGATAGGAAAAAGCCATTTTCCCCGGTGTTTCAAAATAATCACACCATGTAGGCCGCCATGTTGGCAATTTAGGCGTACAACGCACATGCGCAGTTGTTGTAGTGTTATGACAGAAGTGTCATTTATGTCAACTAGTCTTGATTTTTTTCGAAATTCGCTATTTTAGTGAATTTAAAAGAATTTTAGAAGTTTTTACTATAGACAATTAATAAAATGGGAAAGACTTGCTTTGTTTTTGGTTGTTTAAACAACGAGGATTCAGAAAACTACATTCCACAAGTAAGACATCTTTTCTACCAGAACCGTATTATTCTTCACCACATTTTTTAGACTATATTTTCATTTTCTAGAAAACGAAATATCATAGTACAATAACAAACTGTATGTAGGTATCTAACGTTGATATTGCTATATTTTTTTTTAGATTGAGGAAAAGGCGTATGCTTCTTGGTTAATTGCTATTGGAAGAAGTCATTGGAAAATTAAGTGCAAATAACGCTATTTGTTCCTCCCATTTTCATAAAGATGATTTAATCGTTTCAAAACGAATAAATACAATAAAAAAATAATGCAATACCTTCCATAAATATGCCTAAAATTGAAGATTTTTATAACATTAGTGTTATGAGGTAAATATATATATACATAAAATTATCAATTTGTTTTTTTTTATAGTTTCTAAGAATGTGATAAAAAATTGTTAATTATCCCTATTATTTTTAGAAATTTACAACCTTCAGCTTCAACGAATATTATTAATTCAGAATCTAACGAGGAATTATAGAAGTTGCCAGTTGGTTATTTTTTATTAAGGATTTAGATGATAATGAAAGAAGAAATGTGGCGTTATAGGCTTTTCTAAAATTGCATGAATATGGAGTTATCATCACCTAATTATCATTTGATGGACTTACAATGATAACATTAGGTGTAAACCTATACAACTTTGATATTGACACTGCAACTCCATATTTCTTGCATTCGCCATAGATAAAAGTATATTTTTTATAATTTTAGATGCATGTCACATACTTAAGTTGGCTTGGAATAATTGGGATAATCTTACTATAATTGTCGAAACTAATGGCGAAATTATTGATTTTAATTATATAAAATTGTTGCATTATATTTAACAAACAGAAGGTTTACGTTTGGGTAGCAAATTAAGAGTGGCCCATATGGATTGGAAAAAGACATGAAGGTTTGTACACTTCGAATTTAGAAATTACAAATACTAAGTAACATTACTATTAATTGTATAAGGACATTTGAGAAACTGTTCGATTTACTAAATTCTCGAAATCTTTTTAGATTTCAATGGAAAATGCCTGTCTCAAAAAACGGAGACTATATGGATGTCTGGAATATAAGCTGCAATAGAATATATAAAGAAACTTAAAACCTTTGACAGCAGTTATGTTATTCAGTGACCGAAGAAGAATAGTGGTGTTCTAGACTTTTATTATATATTTTTTTTTGTTTTATAAAGTTTGTAATAGGTTTATATGAGAAATATGCAAACTGTCTGTTAATATATAAACTTAGTACAGATCACTTAGAGCTATTTTTCTGCAGTATATGGAATAGTATTAGTTTTAATTGTATGATGTAATTACATTTTATTTCTAGGGCTAGGTATGGATGGAACAATAATCCTTTATCTGTAAAAATTTTCCATTCATATAGACTACGATTACTTTTGTACCATGACATTAAGAATCTTAATGGCTATTGTATTCTTTAGGACCCCATCAACATTTTACAAATGACACTAAAAAGTACAACAGTACCTATAGTTTATTACCACTTTCTTACTAAATATAACTGAGAGAAACTTCAGAAAATTCAAAATTCTTGTATAAGATGTACTTGTAATATTCCTTATAGAAATCATGTTTCTCCATACATTCGCAGATTAAATAAATATAAAATTCAGGAAAGGGTAAAATATCTATTTTTATTTTTTTTTAATTTTAATGTTTAAAATTCCACAATATCTTACTAAAAAGATCAACTTTACACAATGTAAATTTAAGAGTGAAAACTTTTACAACCCCAATGCATAGAACTTTAAAATTCCAAGGTTTTAGATACGTAGCACTATTATTGTTGAATTCAGAACTTAATAATTTGAATTTTAATCATTTTGTTGACTATTAGGCAAGTTCTTATTTCAAGACAATGATTTAATTTAAAATAATGATTTTGTGAACATTTTTTCTGTTATAATAAGGATCAATTGAAAAACGGCTCAGCCGAATTCATTCATTTTGAGACACTAATGTATTTATAGTTGTTCAATAAACATTATTTATTTATTTAAATGTAGTGATGTTCACATTGTCAAAAAATGTACAGTATGTTAAGCCGATGCATCAGGCGTAATAAAGATGATACATTTAATTGTATTTGAATGTGAGAGCGATAAAGATAGTAATTGATTTTACCATACCCTTTCGATGGCAAGCATGAGCTATAGCGGTCCACACTCATTCATATTATTCTATTTCTCTCTATTCAATGGCATTGTGTTCCATACCATTTTCCTGGAGCTAGGATGGAAAAGTTAAATTACTGTATGTTAGAAAATAATTATACAGAATGTAATTAAGTTGTTAGATATTTCAGAAAACATTGTTTATATTGCAAAAAAATTATAACATAATATTCTGCTGGCTAAGATTCAGCTAATAGCTAATAAAAATTATTGAAAATTATTTTTAGGAAAAAAATGGGGTAATATAACAGTTTCGTCTGTAAGTACTAGTGTAAAACTGTCGAATTATCTTTAAAAAAAGTATTTTTAATCACATAATCAATTACCTGCTAAAAAATGTTCATTTTCAATTAGTTTAAAATAAAAACTTGTTTCGAGAAATCAATAATCATAATTATGAGTATCTACCCTTATTTATAGAAAAATCACATATCAAGATTAATGAAAACCTTAAAGACATTGTTCAAACACCAATGAAAATTTAAAAAACTAAATTTGTATTTTTTGTTCCTTATTAACTTTTATTAAATGGCTTTTTTTTATTTATAATTTATTGGTGCCATTTTCTAATGTAATATAAATGTTTTAAGTTTAGTAACATAATGTTATCATAATATATTTACTGTAGTATTTATTACACAAGATAAAAAAGTAAAACCCTTCGCACTTGGCCAAATTGAAGCTTTGTTACTACTTATTATCTCACAACCTCCATGTAAACGGGTGAATTTACCGCCTTTTCAGATTCCTTTAGTGACCGAAATCGATAATGTCTATTCCTTGCTGATGAGTCCTAATAAGGACAAAGACCGGTCCAAGAATAACGTTATCTATGGTAAGCAAGATCAAAGTTTGAATATTGAAATATGAATTTTTTTAACTTTGTTGTTTTCTTTGGATATAATTCAATGTCTGCTGTGGAATTAGCCAAAGAAGTAGTTGTTTTTCGAAGGGAAACGTTAAAGTTTGGATTTATTTCCCTTTTTTAATAAAATATTTGACTACATGTTTCTTATAATAGTTTTAAATTTTCTCTATTCTTTAGTAGAAATATGCCCATAATCACTTATTTATTTTGATTGATGATTCTTAATGTATGCTCAAGTGCATGCCATAGTACTTTGGAACGATATTACAAATATATTTGAATTCCTTAGTTTTGAAGTTTTTAATAAAATACTTTCAAGATCTGAGCAATCAATATTCCCATGTAATCATTACATACAAAATGATAGTTTTTAATACGAAAGTTCTGTTTAAATCACGTGATTCCAGATTTATTTGCTACAAAATATATGACGGCCTTGGATTGTTGTATTCATTTCATATAAATTGGTATTTTAAATATAATCTGTTTTTATTTAATTTAAAATAAAGTTTCAAAAAAGAGTATGTTTTTTATTTTTAGGAATCTCTTTATCCATAATCTTAATCCATAAAAAAGAAAATTAAAATTCTATTACGAATTTTTAAGGTTATTAGTTCTACTGTGTAAGTAAATCCTTAATATTTTCGAATTATGTTTAAATGTGTTAGTCCTATCCTGTACACTTCAATATACAATCAATGCGAAAGTGCGTGGGTCGCTTTTTTTTAAAAGATGGCCGCCTTCAATTCTACGTGCCTGATGAAAATGACATTTCCTATCTCCTTTATCGATGTCTGTGGGCTAATCTTATCATTTGTAAATGTTACTGCGTTCGTTGCAGCTCTGGGTTTGTTCGTTTGTTTACTGGAAATTGTGTCACTCCAGAATTGATACTCGCCTGTTGCATGACATTCTCGACGTGATTTATCGGTTTGTGCCTGTCGTATTTCGACAATTCGACAGTAATAGATGCACATACTTTGATTACTATACGGTGCAAGAGAGAGGTCCGACGCACCCAACATAGGGCGCGGCCATTTTGATTCATATGCCACAGTTTATAGCTAAAGAATCAGATCGCTCACTCTGCGTCGGCACTTTTGATCTCAATGTTCCAGTTTATACACTGCTCAACTCAGATAATACAATATATGACAACCGCCTATAATAAAACAGTCTTCTGCGTATCCTGAATTTGTATCCCTGGAGTGGATGTTATTTTGGAACTTTCAATTGGTCCGAGTGAGCTAACTAATTCTTCAGCAATAAACTGTGACTCCAAAAATAATATTCACTGACACTGACAGCAGCAAGCAAAATATCAGGTGCGTTTTAATCATCCACTTCTGCTTCCGGAATTGTCGGTTTAGTCGTTTTAACCTGTCAGATTAAAACAAGAAAACCGACAATTCTGAAGCAGAAGCGGATGATTAAAACGCACCTATTAAAAATATTGCGCCAAGATGTAGGCAACACGTAATAAGGGATCAAAATGGCAGCGTTTTCTATCTCCTTTTAAAAGGCACTCAGAAAGCTGCGCAGTGCGACCATTCTCCGTATAGTAAAAGAAAATCAAAGTATGTGAATAGATGCATCGATTTGTTTTAATATGGTATTCTTGACGAAGACAACACCCTTCGTTATTATTAATTTTCGAGAATCATGTGTATCTCGGCCGGAGGCGAATAGTGTTGGTATTCACGAATTCGAGTTCTGGTAATTTTGGTTTGTAAGCACGGGTAATTTGTTGATTGGTCAGAACGACGTTTGGTCTACGGCGATGTCTCTCGATAGACTGGGATGTTGAAACGTTAGTTAAAAAAAAAAAAAACGTTTGTTGGTTTGTTAAGTTGGGCGGTTTGGGCTGTTGAGCATCCGTGGGATTACGGAAGATTTTAGTGGTTTGTGAGCCATCTCCGTCAGGGAGGATTAGTCCCCGTTTTCTCCATTACTGGAGGGCATTTGGTTTGGTGCCTGTGATTTTTGGAGTATTAGTGGTTGAGTTTTGTCGGCCACCATTATCTCGTAGCAACCTTGTGTTGGATTTTTGAATTGGATAGCTGGCCTCTTTGGAAAACACTTTGGCCATAACCGCCGTTCAAGTTTATGCTCGTTAGGAACCTAAGTTGGTTTGGATTTGGTCCCTTTTCTGATTAAAAGGGTAAGTTTTTGCAGGAACCGTTTTTTATCTTTTTCTCCAGTCGTTAAAGGGTATATAAATTCTTTGTTAATATTATGGGTTCAACTTATTTTTGAGTAAGTTTATTTTATTTTGTTATCTCAAACATTTGTATAGTAAGTTTTTTTATTTTACTATTAGATTGTATATTTTAAATTAAAAGGGTGGGTAAAGTTAATGGTATTTTCTTTTAATATCTTTTTGCAAGGGATAGCCTGGTGAAGCCTTAATCGGTTTTATTGGCTATTTCAGGTTTCTTGGAGGGGATATAGAAAACCCCATTTGCATACATTTCTTGGAGGGGGTATATAAAACCCCATTTGCATACGTTTCTTGTAGGAGGTATAGAAAACCACATTTGCATAGGATTCTTGGAGGGGGTATAGAAAAACCCCATTTGGAATTGGAAAATCTGGTGTAGATGGAGATTTGGATCACCTGTGGATTTCGAAGGGCTGAGCAGCCCGAATCAGCTAGTGTGGTAGTACTGTTCTACGAGATCGTTAACTGCAGCTGCGAAGAAACCATGATTTGTTCAGCTAAGTCCACCGATTTTCTTTTTTTTATGTGTAGGTCTTTCTTCTTTATTTGGGAAAAGTAGCGCACAGATTATTAATTTAATTACAGGGATTTTTGTTAAATTGTTTGGGGTAGATTTACTGTGTAAATTGGGATATACTGAAGGCCTACTTGGCATTAATGGTCCACTTTACTTTTATATAAATATGTAAGGCGGAAATTAAGGTTACTCTTATTTTTATTTCTCTAACGTCGATTAATTTTTTTACCCGTCGTTTTTGGTACCAAAACCGCCGTGCATTATTCATTTTTAGTGTACTTTTATTTATTTAATCTCCGCTTAGATACTTAATGTGTAAGTACTAGTGTTTCAATATTTTTATTATATTTTGGACTTGTGCGCTACCCAAAATTTGTGATAGTGATAATTTGTTTTTGCCTATACCATATTTTAATCATTACGTTGCTTGTTGTAGTCTTTCTCTCAAAATAAAATATATTGGTGTGTATTGCTAGTATTGTCTTTGATTTACCCAGTTTAGCCGTTTGAGAGGTAGGTCAATTTTGGAATCTGGAAGAAGATATAACGGCTTGGCACTCAATTATTTCGATCATTTTTAAACTCACTCCAATCTCCACTACAGAGTAAAGCCGAAGATAGAAAGGTTGAGATCGACAACCCCGTACACTATAACCCTGGTTTTTGAGGTTATAATTCTTTAAGTGACTTAAAGAATAATAATATATTAATTATTATTTATTTAAAAATCATATTTGTAATAACTACTTTAAATACCTAATGTAAATTATAAAAAATGTAACATCGTTTCTCAAATACAACAATTTTCTGAAATATTTTATTAGAAGTACCTACCTATAAAAGAATGATGGTGAATCATTTTTTAACAAACACAATTTTATAAATAATTAAATCAAAATTAGAAAAAAATTTGTATGTAAAATTTGTATTACGCAATGCCGTTTTGTGTAACTCGTTCATTTTGCGGGACCTCGCTACGTTCGTCCCGCAAATATTTACTCTTTACACAAAATAAAGCATTTCGTAACTGATTACATAAATAGCGATTTTATTAAATAGTTTCGAATCCCTTGTGTTATTATTCATTATGTAACATAAATTATTATTCTTGGGCCCTCTTGTCACTGGTAAACCCGGACCACGAATTGGAGAAGATCGGGTCTGAACTCTAAAGCAGTTTTCCATATTTTATAGCAGCAAAGTATCAATGAATGTCCGTTTAACTGGTTTTCATTAATATAAATTATAATGTTTAACGGTTAAAGTTAAAAATATTTTAAAACATTTTCAACCAAGTGTTAAAATTATTCAATAGAGAGTCTTGGAATAATTTTAACCTAATTCATAGGTTCATTGCATTATATTACTTTCCAAGAAAGAATCTAATAAGGTGAGTCACAAAACAATGTATATAATACTCTCAAATACAATTATTAGTGACTCAACAAGGAAAATAAATCCACGATATGCATATCTAAGCTTTTTACTACAGTGTTTATAAAATTTATCTTTTTAATTACATTTATGATGTAGCTATGACTTCGTTATCCCATCATACATTCCCTATTCAATTACAATTAACTTATCTAACATTATGTGGATTGATTGATATGTTTACTAATGGATATAATAATTAAAAAAAATCGTGATTTTTGAATTTTTTTTGTAAATTCGAATACCAATGAAAAGAACATAAAATCTATGCCGAAAAATATTATAAAATACTTTAAAAACTAATATAATTTATAAAATATTTGAAAATTCCTGATACTGATTAGTATTCAGATGTAGAACTCTATGTATAAATAATAAAATATTGTAAAATAATTCATTGTCCAAAGTTTTAATTCAATGACGTTATTTGTGAAAATAATATTTCAAAAATCATTGTTTTTGGTATAGGGTATAGTAGTGTATTTGATGCTTTAGTTAAAATATACAGTGTGTCTCTTTAAGGCCACAGTACCACCCCCAATATTGGTAACATGAACTAATTTTGATAGATGTCATTTATGTGTCATAAATTAAGAATCCTTTTGTTCAACAGATGTAACAATATTCCATATTTAATAGTTCTTTTGTTCAACAGATGGCGTAATAATTTTATTAATTCTAAACGGTAACTGTTATAAAATAACAAATTTATCACCCCTAACCACTACGCGATGATAAGTAAACGAGTTCTTGACCTTGACAAATATTTTCGATTGTAGCAGGTACCTAATTAAAAGTTTTGGATTAGATTCGGAATATCGGTATATTTACTTAGTAGTTCATTGTTGTGTAGGGACCTATTATACTATACATGGTGTTTCGTTAAGAATGGGACATACAACAACTGACGATTCTCTGAATAAAAATAAGACAACTAAACTAATCATTCTTAGATAAAATGTTTCTCGTTTCCGAATTACGGTGTTAAAATCCAAAAAATATTTATGGTTATATTTTTTTTATTACAACAATTTTACTAAATTTGGCAAACGTTTTTGGTGTTATAATATCCGCCTATCGGCAAAAAATGAGTTACGTTAATTAACTTTTCCAGTGGCGTACAGTATTGGTACGTAATACCGCATCCCTCCTAAATTTTACGTCACTATCCAAAAAGCTATTTGAACATAAAATTTTCAATTTTTTGATGTTTTTTAAATAAATAATATATTTTTTTTATAAATTTAATAAAAAAAAGAAAATTTGTATTAAATACTTATTAAGATTAGGATAGGCTCATTGCAAAAAACCCTTAATTAACAATTATTTTATTTTCAACGATTAATTATATCAATGCGGAAAAAATAATCGAAATCAATGATGAACAATATACAAATAAGTTGTTTTAGCTGGGATTGATTGATTCAAAATTGGTCTAAATACCACTTACAAGGTAGTGTCCGTGTTAAAAATTCCATACCTGTTGATTATATTAAAATTGCAAAGTAAATGTTCAAATCAAATCTAAATATCAGTCATATCATAATACCTATACTCATACTTCAATAATATTCATATCTCACGTGACTAAATTGACTAAAAGTAACATTAATAACTTCAGTAGTAACCCTAAAACAATGACCTATTTGACATAATTCTATTGTTAAATAAGTTGCTCCAAGAAAGCACCCTGTATTATTTAAAAATAGATAGCAATTTTTTAGTAAAGTTTTATAATATTTTAAGAGCCTAAAAATAGCCTAAAAATGTGGTGTAGTTGTTTTTAGAAAAAAGCTTAAAAAAACCGAGGTGCTTTGCTGGATTCGTTCGAAGCTAGCAAAGCACCCTGTATTCTTTAAAAAATACTTTTTTTTGAAAAGTTATATATTGTTTTAAGAGACTAAAAATAGCTTTAAAATGTAGCATAACTAGTTTTCTGAAAAAAATAATAATAAACCGAGGTGCTCTGCTGACTTTGTTCCAACAAAGCACCCTGTATTATTTAAAAATAGCAATTTTTTAGTAAAGTTTTATAATATTTCAAGAGCATAAAAATAGCCTAAAAATGCGGTGTAGTTGTTTTTAGAAAAAAGCTTTAAAAAACCGAGGTGCTCTGCTGGATTCGTTCGAAGGTAGCAAAGCACCCTGTATTTTTTATAAATAATATTTTTCGAAAAGTTTTATAATATTTTAAGAGCTTAAAAATAGCTTAAAAATATGGTGTCGTTGGTTTTGGAAAAAAGCTTTAAAAAACTGAGGTGCTCTGCTGACTTCGTTCGAAGCTAGCAGAGCACCTTAATTTTTGCAAAAAACGAGGAGCATAAAATTTTTGAATAGGGTATAAAAATAGCCTTAAAATAGCCTAAAAATGTGGCATATGTTTCAACTCAAAATTCCCGAGGTGCTTTGCTACCTTCTTTGGCATACATTTATAAGGAATTTTATGTTAAAATATTATACCAGGTGTTACCTTTGAAAATATTAAGTAAATTGAACTTAAAAGTAGCCATATATAATGTTTTAAAACACTCGGTATAAAAGAATCCGGCACTATCACCACTATTCGTTATCTTAATGTGCTATAAGTCTGTATATTAAACAATTTTGAAATCAATGTAATCCTACCCAAATTATGATAATTTGATTTGGGGTCTGCATCATTCTCTAATTTCATAAAAATTTAATTGCTTGGCAGACCTGTAAGTCTAGCCTTGAATACAGTATTACCAAACCATTTTAAAACTAAAATAAAATACATGTTGTTCTATTTAAAAAATATGCCAGGCAAAAATGTAACACCCTGTATATCCAAAAATATTTTTAAAATATGTATTTTCCAAATCCATATAACTTTTCTTTAAAACATGTTTGCGTGTCTTTAACACAGATTAAAATATTGAACAATTACGCACTAATGGGACATACACAAGGGTATATACACATAGCAGTCAACGTGTTAACTCAGAAATATTAAAGATAAAATAACATTCAGAAGAAGAAAGCAAGTCCCGCAAATATTACGTGCGTACCATACAGTGATGCCAGGTCATTTGGATTCAAATTACATCGGAATGCAATAAAGTTCCTTTCCTTTCCTGCATTTCACCCACTTTAAAATTAAATTCGTCTGAGAAAGACTTGTTAAATTATCGTATAAATCGATAATTATTGTACATCTGGCAACGTGGCCAATACTTGTTCACACGCAAGGAACATAAATCGATAATTATGTATCTGGAACGAAGCGAGAAAAATATATGAAAATCACGAAACAATAAAAGACGGCATACAGCTGTATCACTGTTTCAAAAATTGGTATCTCTTAACAATCATTCACCTATTAAAACCATCTCTAAAACAGAGTAGCCACATTGTTTTTATAGTGACATCTTTTAAAAAATAGATGAACTACACAATTACAGGTATTCATAGAATATCTCTAATTTGACAAATGAATTTATCAAATATTTGTTAATCGTATTTCCGGTTAGATTTGAAAAATACCCAATAAAATTTAGAAATATTTTGGCGGGATACTTGGAAAAACATGTAGAATGAAATCTCCTACTTTTTAGCTCTGGTTTTTAAAATCACTTTTTATAATTTTTTTTTTAAATTCAGTGTAAAAACAGGACAAATAAAAAATAGGAGATTTCATTCTCCAAACCTTATACTTTAAGCTGGTAGAAGATTCATTTTAATACAGTTAGCGGGATTTATCTGCAATCGGAAATGGTGAACCCTTGCTTCTTATATGAAAAATACAGTGGTACTGCGGCCTTAAGAATGGGACTTAGACTAACTGAATATTCTCTGATTAAAAATTCTAGTAAGCACGTGTCAGATTTTTAATAGTTCGTATGTTTGACAAGATCTTGCTAGATCGAATTTAAAAAAAAATATTTAAAGACGTTTTTGATTTATGGCAAATTTTGCATTTTGATTTAAAACCTTTAACACCCTGTATCTCGATAAATAAGCGCTTTGTGGGTTCAGTATCCTGTATCAAAATGAATCAATTAACGAGCGCTCTCTGTGATAAAGCGTTGTCGGTCGTATATACTAACACCCTATATAAATTCATGTTAGGTAGGTATACGCATTTAATAAAGGTAGGTATTTTTAAATTTGATATCAAATGTTCGAGTGGGAATCTTGAGAACGTTGTATTTAAGTCCAGATGCACCGGAAGTCAATTTTACCTGCTGTTTTTTATTGGACAGGTACAATGCACTCTAGATATAGGGCGTTATTTAATAGTGAGGCTAAAGTTGGCAATATAAGGCGATTATATAGAAGGTTAGTTACTTTTAGAAACACGTACGTTATAAATAAAGATAAATACTAGACTGATAATAAATAAAAAGTAATAGTAGAAATTTAGACAATAAACTTATAGAATTTTTTTCGCATAATATGCATACTTGCATTTAGTTTATTATTATTTTAAGTACAAACTAGGTAAGAAATAAGTTTAACTTCAGGCTTTACATGAAGGTACACTTTTATTTATACACATTCTTTAATATACAATTTAAAACCTAACAAAGTTTAAAATTGGATGGTATGTAAACAGAATCAGAGTTGTAAATAAACGTATCAAAATATGTTATAACAATTTGATTAGACTTGATTATCGTAATAATAAATAGGAGATTGTTATTTAAGAAATGTAGGCGTATATAAACATTTGTCCTGGGTAGGCGAAGAGCTCAAAGCTATTCTTTTACAAAATAAAAAATTAAGCAAAGAATAAATAATAATTAAAAATGTTAAATTATTAACAGAGAGTGAAATAGAAGTACCCAACTAAATAATGTAATAAAGGAAATGCAACGGCTTATTATAAAGTTATTCGTTTTTACAAATTTTTTTAAATATCGAAGGATGGAATTCAACTTCTCAAATGTCATTGGGTCCTACGATTGAACGTTTACGTTATCTGCAACGTACATGTTAGGCCAAATTTGAACAGAAACGAGGCAAATTCGTATGATGGAAAGTTTTTCATGACACATTACTGTTATTTTCTGTCTGTTATGTTCTAATTTAATTGACAGCCTCAAATAACATGCCGTTAAGGGCCTAACGTCCATGTTACCACTTTATTTGTTTATATTTTTTTATAAATTTGATTTTTAATGGAGGGGTTAATTAATTTACATTTAACACAAGAATAAGAGAATGAAATAAGGAGGTATATTTAGGCATAACTTTATTAATACTTTATGTTAATGAATTATGAGGTACAAAACTTTATTATAAATAATACTTTTCTATTTAAGGACTGAATTGAACATCCAAAGCAGGCATATTAAAGATCACAGTAATCCTTTTGAAACTTCTAATGAGAAACTGTAGACTTCCAAAGAATCGTTGCAGTTTATTGCAAGAATGTGGCTCCATTTTAATACTCCTCAAAGACCAAAGATTCAGTTGAACTGAAGGTCTAATACCTATATTGGTATAATCTGAATTGTTGGTACATTTGAATCTGTTTTTTATTTATATGATTTGTAAATGCTAGCCAAAGGTTTGCATTTTTTTTTTATTTAATATATTTTTTTCCATGTGAGAATATTTTTTTTTTCTCCAAGAAAATTAAGTAACTCCTCATACTGTTTCACAGTTGCTTTAGCTAATCTTTTCGCCATAACAAATTATATAAAATGAAAAATGAATTGTTAAAAATTCTAACCTAATTGTTGTTGTTTTCACATTCAGAAAAACATGAAAAACATTTTTAGAAATGAAGTGTTAGGTACAACTTCTGTATCTGTATCTGTAACGTGTGGAGGGTGCATTACCCCCCCCCCCCCCACGGCACTTAGGCCTCACTAGGTCCATTGTGCATCCTCCTAAGATGATAGGCACCTCCTAGCTCGTGAGCCAGCCTACAGATTTAATGTAGTTGACAACGTCGTCAAGAGGTGCTTCTCTTATATCGGCCGAACACAAATCTAATAAATGAGAGCGTTGAGCAATCGTAGAGGATATGCTCGATGGTCTCATCTTCTTGTTCGCACCCTCTGCAGAGTGCCGATTCTGACAGCCCCATGATATGGAGATGCTTTCTTACTTGGCAATGACCAGTCAGAATGCCTATGACTAGGCGTAGAGTCTGTCTAGTCATAGTCAACTATTTTTTTGCTGCAGTGTTGTCATGATAACTTGTGTGCAAATAAATACTTTCTTCCATTCGTAACAGCCAGCTTAACAACTCCTGTTATCGATCCTCTCAATCATGCCGATGCGACACCTACTGTTATTTCCGAGGTTATTTCATATGTTATCTATTCCCAGTTAGCATAAACATAATAGATTCGTGTTAAAATTAAAGTAAACGTTGTATCATAGGACCCAATGGGCTCAATGTGTAAACAACAACAATTAGGTTAGAATTTGTTGCAGTTCATTTTTCATTTTATTTAATTTATTATGGCGAAAAGATTAGCTAAAACAACTGTGAAATAGTATGGCTTACTTAATTTTGTTAGGAAAAACAAAATTATTCTCAGGGGGAAAACAAAAAATATATTAGATAAAAAAAATGCAAACCTTTGGCTAGCATTTACAAATCATAAATTAAAACAGAATCAAATACACTAAGAATTCAGATTATAGCAATGTAGGTATTAGATAATTAAATAATAAACAAATAAAATGGTAATATGAACGTTGGGCATGTTATTCGAGGCTGTTGAGGCGATATGTTAAATTAGAACATAACAGGTGGAATATAACAGCAATGTGTTATAAAAGACTTTACAACATAACAGGCGAAAAATAACAGTAATGTGTTGGAAAAACTTTTTATCATACGAACTTGCCTCGTTACTGTTAAAACTCGGCCTAACATGTACGTTACGGATAACGTAAACGTTCAATCATAGGACCCATTATCTCCAAAACACAAAATCAAGTATATAAATACCTAAACAGGTTCCAGGGTACCTAGTTGTGTGTTATATAATAATCACTTTTTTAAATAAATGATAGATAAGAAATGAAGCGAGAAGGTATTTAAAGCGTGTAAATATTGAGTTTTATTTAATAAAACTCCATAAAATAATTCGTCTGAGCGCTTTCGGCCTCTTAAGCCATCATTAAAGACCTTACTTATTTGTGGCTTACCGCTTACCCTGTAAAGAAAAATATTTTTTACCCCTTTTTATATTCGTAGAATCCCAAAAGATGTTACAATAAGATTTAGTACAAAAAAGAATAATCGATTAGCTTTCTCATGAAATAAATAACCTTTATCAAATAAGTGGTAATTCTTAAGTTTGAGAGAGAGATATGCTTTATTGTCGTAAAAAAATTTACAAAAATTTTATAGACAAAGCGTGTAACTTAAATACTAAACATATTATAAAAAATAACTAAGCAGCAGAAAAAACAAACAGAAACAAACAGACAAAATAGGAATAACAATTGCAATGGATATGCAATATCCGTCATTATAATTATTCTAATTTAATTTTTAAATTTAAATTTAAACTTTAATATTTAATTATTTAATTAATGCCATTGTATGTGGAACTCAAATGTCTAAGGTACGTTATAAAATTCTGCTACTGTGTAATATGGTCTTTCTAGAAGAAAAGCTTTAGCCAGTCTTCGGAACTTATCGTATGTATTTATAGATTTTAATTGCATCGGAAGGTTATTATACAATTTTTTGGCATTGTAGGTAATGGAATGTTTTAATAGGTCAGAAGTGGGCATTGTTAAATAAACATCAGTCTCTAAATTTCTTGTAGGATATCTACGAGTCGGTCTTTCGGATAAATTTTGAATGTGCTTGCGAACTAAGCAGACGGATTCGAAAATAAATATAGAGCAGGAAGGGTTAGAATTTTGAAATTTTTGAAGTAATTTTCGCAATGTGTCCTACTACTTAAACCAAATACATAGCGGATTGCTCTTTTTTGCAGTTTAAAAATAGATTCGAAAAGGTATAAGCTACAAGAACCCCAGAAAGGTAAACCATAGCGAAGGTGAGATTCGAATAAGGAAAAGTAGGTTATTAATGCAGTAGAAGGAGTCAGCTCTTTAGAAACCGATTTAATGGCAAAACATGCGGAGGATAATTTTTTTGCTAAGGTATCTATATGAGCAGACCATTTTAGAGAATCGTCTATATAAAGACCTAAAAACTTGATTGAAGTCACCGTTTGGATCAGATTATTGTTTAAAGTTATAGGTTGTAAAGTACCTCTGTAAGACAATGCTACAGTTTTACTGGTGTTGAAACAAAGTCCATTCGAATCAGACCAGGACTTAATAGTCACTAGATCTTCACTTATAATAGATTGTAATGTCTGCATGTTAGAATTATTCCAGGTTACACTCTTGTCATCAGCAAATAAAGTAATTCTACCACTTATTCTTAAGTCTGTGATGTCGTTGATGAATAATAAAAACAAAATTGGACCTAATACTGATCCTTGAGGTACTCCACTGCTTATTGCTAGATTTGTAGAATCCTCACCATTCGGCCGCACCTGTTGATTTCTATTTTCTAGGTAAGTTTTAAACCATTGTAAAGGAGAACCCCGTATGCCATAAATTTGTAACTTATTAATTAAAATATCATGATTTACACAATCGAAGGCCTTTGCGAAGTCACAAAATACTGAAGCGGTGAAAAGTTTATCATTAAGTGATGTGTATATTTCATTAAGAACGGAAAACATTGCGTCGCTAGTGCATTTTTTAGGTAGAAAGCCATACTGATGAGCTGTGAGGATGTTATGCTTGAAAAGAAAGGGCAAAAGACGGTTTTTCATTAGCCGTTCTACTATCTTCGATAAGGTAGGCAATAACGCGATAGGTCTATAGTTACAGGTTTTGGTTTTGTCGCCACCTTTATGAAGTGGGATTATTATAGCTGTTTTTAGACAGTTAGGAAAGAGACCAATTTCAAAGGATTCATTAATCAGTGAAGTTAAAATGTTGATTACTACATCCGGTATATTTAGAAATATTTTGGTGGACAGGCCATCAATTCCACAGGAAAATTTATTTTGGATGTTGTTTATGGTTTGTACTAGTTCATGCTTGTCTACTGGTCTTAGGAAGAAACTTTCAGTGATCCTTTTAGTAGGTAGGAGGAAGGAGAGAGCATCCTGACTCGGAGCTATGTTAGATTTGATATTTTTACTTACATTTACGAAATAATTGTTTAGTTCATCTGGGCTAGGATTTACACTGTTTGAAGAACGGGTTTTATTCCTTAAGTCATTTATTATAGACCAGGTTTCTTTGGAGGAGTTTTTAGCTCTTGCGATGCGATTTTTGTAATAGTTTTTCTTAGCAGATTTGGTGATTTTCCGATACAATATTCTGTAGTTGTTGATATAGTTTAATATTAGGGGATTATCTGTGTACTTTTTAATATACATGAGTGACCTCATATTTTTAGATGATATTCTTATTCCTTTAGTTGTCCAAGATTTATGACATTTAGTTTTAATGGGGCGAAGGGGGAAAGCTGTATTGAAACACATAATTATTTTATTTAAGAAGTCTAAAAATTTAGAGTCAATATCTTCAGAAAGACCATTCCAATCAGTAGTTAGACATAAATTATAGAAATTTTTGAAATTATGCTTAGAGAAAATTCTACCTAGCTGACGGACTTTTTTTGGAGCTGTACGGGGTATCAAAAATTTGGCAAATACTGCTTCGTGGTCTGAGAGACCTGAGCTAATTACTTGGTGCTCTACATCAACGGGTTTAAAATCAGAGACTACGTAATCTATAATTGTAGATGTTGTTTCTGTGATTCTAGTTGGAGAATTTACGTGCATAGTGAGACTGAATGATTCAAAAATATTGATCAAAGACTTTTGAGTAGCACATACACCCTGTATCTTAAAAACCAGTCATAGGATTTGAATCCCATGGAAACTATTACTTAAGAGGTCGAGAACTGCAAAATATCAAAAATTTATGACATTTAACCGGTCGCCACTTTTCCATATGCGGTGTGCGGGGTCATTTGCACCAATATTAAAAATTTTGGTTCCGCGAAAGTAAATCTATATTATTCTTTACCAAATACTGTGTGGAGAGAATAGTAAAACATAATGAACCACCTGGAACAGCGTAATTATTAGATATGATTTTTTTTTCAATATTATCTAAGTATGAACTAATCAAAAAATGCAGTTAAAAGGTACCTAATTACCTAATTGATTTTGGCAACTTAAATTTATTTTATTTTTAGTTATCATTGAATTTTAAAACTATCTGGTATTTCATTATTTTTATATTTATTGGTCTTGAAAGGTATTACTTTAAAGTTATTTGTAGGCTCGGTTACTGTTTCGCTTTGTTACTTTAGGAACAGCAGCGTTAATGGTTAACATTAATGAACCAGTATGAAAATACTAGTAAGAAAATCATTTATTTTTCATTTTTAATTCCATATTTCTTTTTAAATTGACTACGCTATAGAAGGCTGTAATGTCAAAATGAAATATATTTCTGAATTTACTGATTTCACTTTTATAAGAATTTATGTTCCGAGTTCTAATAGAACCTATAAACAATTTATAAAAAATATAGCAATACCTAGGTAAGTAGTAAGTAGGTATATATCTACTCAGAGTTACAATTAATAATAAAATACCTGTAATCCACACCGCGCATTGCTTTGAGATCCGAGATACATCAAGACCTACTTATTCTTAAAGGTAACAACATACCTACCAACCGCAATTACCGTAACAAAAGAATAGAAGAAACCAATAAAACAATCAAAACATAGTTTTATCGACGTGATTGAAGCATTTCATTGGTTAAAGAACTGAATAATTTACTCACCAATAAAATATTTTGACCAAATCTATTAATCCCAGACAAAAATTCTCACTAGAAAGTCCGTCAAACTCGTTTTATTCACAAAGTATGCACATAATAGCGAAGATATCGAAGAATGCTTTGAAAACAACTGCCGGCCGGTCGAGTAGCGACTACTATTTACTAACTAACCGACTATCCAGTTGGTTGTATTAGAATAACTCGAAACAAACAGGTGAATATCGGAACTTAAGAAACAGCCAACCACGACGATGCAGGCACTTCCACGGCCTACTAACTACGGCTCCGTTTTCGATTTATAAAACAGACAATCGCTCGAGTCCGGTCATGGTAGCGGTGGAATGGGCGACAGGTTACAAAAATTGTTCAACTTTAATCAGTTATTTATAAACATTGCGATTGTCAAAAAAAATAAAATATGTTTCGATACCTCTGTGACAACGGGGGAATGAATAGAATAGATACCTGGAGTCGATTCTCGAGTTGTATCTTTTCCTATAGGAATTTTTGACATTTTACTACCTATAAGAAATTTATGACATTTCTTATACATAGAAAAATATCAAAAATTCCTATAGGAATAAATTCCTGCAAGTCGAGAATCGCCCCCAGGTATGTTCTGCCTATCGCAAGGGGTATTAAAAGAATAAGTGCCATCTAGCATAGGGTTGCCAGATTTGCGAAAGGAAAAACCTCGACAACGGTGACGACAGGGGTTCAGATTGAAAAACCTAGCATTTTTATAAAAATCGTTTCTTCTTCGTGAAATTTAAAAAAAAAATGTCCTCAGCTTGTATTTTTAAAAATCTGGGGTCCTTGTAGCGATTTTGGTCCTTAACTTACATTTTTAAGTTAAAAGCGGGACATTTTCGTACTTTAGCATTACGCGTGTGGCATTATCGCAGTGGCCTGCCGTAAAATTTTTGGAAGGGAAAAATACAGCAGGCCAGTAAGCACAGCGAAAATTTTTCGCGGCGCATTCACCATTTTGTCAAAATCTTACTTTTTTCCTCTGTACTACGGATATTGGAGATTGAGATTTTTGAAGTGTTACTATTACCACAGCTTATTTATATCCAGCTAAAACACTCTCGGCGGCACTTTTGATCTCGTGGTCTGCGATCAAGCGAGGTAGAAGCGTTGCTTTCTCTGTTGCACAAGAGGGAAAAGTCAGAGCCGGATTATAACAATTATTTATTGAAGTAAAATGTTTAATTTCTGCCTGACAGTACCGTAGTAGGTAATTTTAAATTTTATTGGATTATATTTTTTGAATCTATATTGTAATATTACGATAAAATTAGGTTTGGAGCTAATAAGGGTTGTTGAAAAATACATTAAAATTATTCTGAAAAATAATACATTTTCGTTATTATAGATTAAAAGAACTTGTGTGGGCAGAAAAAGGGCGATTTATAAAATTGTCAGAATAATTACGATAATGGGGTGTTTGTTATCTTACGAAAAAAATAGTGATTTATAATAGTCGTTGATGTTGGTTGTTCAAGATTATGATTTATTTTTAGGTTTTCCTCCTGAATGCTATGTCATTGTTAACGTCCTTTCTCAGCTTTGCGAAATTCGGCTTTTTGCATCCGAATTTTAATATTCGACAAACTTGCAATTTGGCATTTACGGCTTAAAATTTTCAAATTGTGAGTATGTCAAATAATTAAATTCGGATGCAAAAATCTTATTTGGCCTAACTGAAAAAGAACCTTAGACATTATTGCTTTTGACAGTCGCACGGTAATGTTTAGGGAAAAGACAAAAATGGTAATAAAATAAAGTTGTGTAGCTTAGGTTTTAAATAGGTTTTATTACTAAATAATTAAAAAAAATCAAATTAAAAATTTACTTATACCGTTATACTTACGTATATATAACGTATATTATATATATATATATATATATATATAATAACAAATTATAATACATTTTGTACTATACCATTACAAATTTCTCCATATTATAAGTTTATTTCTATTTACATTTCTAAAATTACCATTTATCGTTTTCAATGTGTAATATATTCTAACTCTTAAATATAATCTAACTACAAATTCTTTGGGGAAATATTTACAGGGATGGTTAAAAGCTAAATGGTTACTTATATCTAAAAGCATTTGGCAAATATTCCTTTTAGTAGCAAATTTTTCAAAGTTAATTTCAGTAATAAGATGAATCATCTAGTTCATCATGGTCTTTACTATATTTACTGCATATATCACAAGTGTGAACTCTTAAAGCTTTATTTAAAAGGTACCCACACACGTACCGTATGAAATTTTTTTGCAGCATTTCATTATTTGAATAGTCCATGCTATTTAGTGGGTCTCTTTGTTCCGATACTTTATCCTTATCCTCAGGTACAAAATCCTGTTGGCAGTCAGAAAGTCTTAAGAGCATCTGATCAGAATCTGCCTCACAGTTTTCTGTACCTGAGTTAAGCAAGTTGACGCATTGCAACTTTCTAAATGTTCTATGGAACTGTATGGCTGTGGGGTTAATGCAGTTACCGTTTTCACTTCTTATTTTACCGAAATGATTCTCCAGGCAGTCTTGGTTTAATCTTCGTGTAAGTATATACTCAAACCCAGCATTTTCTCGAAGATAGTAAAATAATTGAATAATACTGTTGATTGAAATTATTAAGCTTTTAATAAATTTTATTTTGTTGGCAACGTTTATATTATTTTTGTCTCGAATTTCAAGACTTTTAAAAAAGGACAAGCAATCCATTAAAAACTCTAATTGAAATGAGTTTGCTTTAAAGGCAGCATTATATTTTTTTGAGGCAAAGGTTTGCGAAGAATTTAAAATATCAAAGAGTTGATCTACTCTATTAACAAATTCAGCAGTTTCTGTCACTTCCGAGGGAAGGGAACCAAATCCTATATAAAAACTCATACCTACATGGACTGAGTAACTAAATACTTGGGTGGCAAGTTTGACCTTCATTTTTTGGAAACTAGTCGGGTAAATATGAGAATCGGTTAATTTGTGTGCTGCTTTAACAGGAAATTTTTTATCTAATTCATAGAAGTCTTTAATATATTGCCACGAAATTTTTTTACAATTAACATAAAAGTCATATTTCATTAACATATTTCTCATCGCTTTAATAATATGTGGCACATCAAAGATTAAAATATCATTACCGGGATTATCTCACAGAAAACTAAGAACAGGTAAAGAGATTTAATTAGGCTACTTATTAATATCTAATTGGTCACTTAAGAGGATATTTAAATTTTTAAATCAATTTATTTCAAGTGTTTCTAAATGGTAATTTAATGCCTTTATTCTCAAAATGTCAAACAATTTTTGCATAAACGATTGATTTTCAGAAAAAAATATGTTTTGTAGAATTATTTTTGTTTTTAGTATAACTATTGTAATGTTTTAAATAGCTTTTTTTTAAACTACGGCCCGTTTGACCAATATACAATTTTTCCACAATTTAATTTATTTGAAAAAGGATAATTTCCTGACCGTAACAGAATTTAATATAAATACCGAACGGAAAGCGGTAGAACAGCCTTAACCTAAAGTCGGTTTACCTAAAAATAATGATTTTTTTAATTGACTATAGAATTATGTACTAATAATAACACTAAGCAATATGTATGAACAAGTATCATTTACTATTTTCCATTTATTTTATGTCTTAAAATATACGGACCTCTGGTTTACAACTTTCTAGGTAAGCTACCAATTCTATTCATCCGTAGGCGTGTTAGTAGCATTATAAATGCGCATCCTTGGTTCTTTAGATCTGGCGCATACTGTATCTATTTGCTTCCAATTAATATTTGTTGATATACATATTTTATTATTTCGATTTGCAAAAATATTAAACAAAACCACCAATAAACCCTCTTTTACCTTAACAAGTATTAAATTAATAACTACTTAGGTATATATTTATACAGGCCAAACATAGCTTCTCCTAATTAAAGAAGATTTTGTATGACTAAATTACTTTTACTACAACATAGCAAATAATCGAAAGTTTACTTTTCATCAAAATATGCAAAAAATATCGTGTAGGTAAGTACTTACCGGTTAGCATCCTTAGGAAAACAATAGAATTTCTTCTTACAATTATAACCTTTATTAAAACAATTTCGCACTGCACAAACATGATGATGTCCTGATAGTTTTTGTCACTCATTTTACTACAGTAAAAAATAAACATAAAACAAAAATGTTTAAAAGAATTACAAATTAAACACAAAAATATACGCACGGCTATGTCCGCTTAACGTAGAATAAGTAATACTGATCTCCCGACTGCACGGCAAAGACATCTTTTCCCCGAAAAGGCGGAGCATAAAACCTGCGCGAAGGGATCGACGCAAACCGTTCCCGCCAAGAGAGTGTTCTAGCTGGATATGAATAAGCTGTGCTATTACTTTATTACCTAGTTTAGTACTAGAAGCTATAAAAAAACTTACCACTGAAAAGCTTCCTTGGTTTATTTAAACGTAAAAAAAATTTAACTGAAGTTTTTTTTATTTTTTCCAGCATTTTTCGCACAGTTGACACAGCAGTTGACATTTATTTATACTTAAGATCTATTCGCCTATCCTCAGTGGCTGCAAATTTGTCTATAACATCGTCGTAAAATTTTAGATTTTCTGATAACTGTTTGACAAGCTGTTTTTCAGTGGATATTAGGGCTAAATTAGAGAGTCTGTCTTCACTTGTTGAATTTCGTATAAAACTTTTAATGCGCTTTAAAGCTGAAAAACTTCGCTCAACTGACGCACTTGTGGCTGGGATGGTTAGTACTAATTCACACAACTTCACTACTTCACAAAAGGACTTATTTAAACCAGTTGTTATAAAAAAATTTAACATATTGATAGAGGTCTTTTTATCACTAATTTCAATTGTTTCATAAACAACACTTAACTGGGATTTTAATGATGGAATATCAAAAAAATTTCCATAATTTAATTTTAGTGAATTAAAAGCATCCTATGGAAATTTTGAATAATCGTAGTTACTAATATTAAAATTGCACAATTCAACAAATTTTAATTCGTTAAAGTTTTGAAATCGAGTGTGTTTATTTGTTGTAAAATATTATCAAAAATTTCGGCACATAATGGACGATAGAAGGTCTCTCTCTCGCTGACATTATCAATTCTAATTCTCTTTTTTTTCGGGTTTTAAGCCAATGTTTTAAGTCTTATTCGAAAAGTGTTCAAACTGATCTCGTTTTTTATTAATTTTATTTTTAAAATCATCAATTTGTTTAATGCAAAAGCCAATGTCATTTGACTTTGTTTGTTAAATGTCTAATAAAATGTCAGTATGTACTGATATGAAAAAGAATGGTTGTAAATATCTATTTGTTATTTTTAACAACACTCTGTAATAGCTAACAAAGAAAAAAATTTATAGGAATTTAATTTTTATTTTGTTGATTTTGATTCTGGGTTGAGTTCACTCATTTACATTTTTAAATATTTACATTTTCAATAATTTCGATATAAAAAGAAAGACAAATTACCTTACTAATTTCTATATAAGTTTCCAAATTCCAACTATATTTACCTTCTATATTCTTTATCTGTTTGGTCTGATCACACTTATTATAATTTAGACACTAAAAAAATAAAAAATTTATTAATTCAAATCTAAACTGTCTCTTTCCTTTTGTCTTTCTACATGGCAATTAAATTATCAGCGCTCCATTCAATATGTCAAAAAATTAGTAATAGGTACTCAAAATATCTTTTTCCCTTCTGTCTATTAAAAAAATCTGTAAATATTGCGAAGACGCCCTTTCCTTGAAAATTCAATTTTTTTACAAAACTTACATTTTAGGCTTTAGGAAGGAGGGTATTTTTTAAATGTACCATTGAAAACCCTATAATAAATTAACGTTTTTTTTTTTAATTTTACATATTAAAGGCTTAGAAGGACCAGTAAAGTGAATACAGCACCCCTTATAATTTTCGGACAAGGAAATTTCGAAAAGTAATTTTGTTAAAAAAACAATGTTTTGGCAAAATAAATTAGGTAATATTCTCTAGATATGCATATATTTAAAAGTTTTAATTTATTTTAGTTCCCGAGAAAAAAATCAAAGAGCTTTAAATTTTGAAATATCATAATGAACATAAATGCATTCCTCAACATCACTATTCTTAACATATTCTTGAAATTTGAACTCTTAATGTCTTTTTTAAAATTTGCCAAAATTAGTGGCTAAAACGCCTCATTAAGTGCTGCCTTCTGTTGTAACGAGCCTTTAACTATCGTATCGTACATTATCAGTGCTAATTCGTTTCTTGCAATGATTTACACCAGTTTACAACAGAAGATAACACTTAATAGAGAGTTATTGCAAGTTTACTTAAGGTCAATCACTATTAGTGCCACTCTTATTTTGACATCTAAGCATGCGCAGATCTTTTATGTTCTAAACCTGACTTTATTAAAAATTGTGCCTGTCCTTAATTGTGGATGTTTAAGGGCAGCAGGTAGTGGCGACTTTATAGCTTTCGGGTGCGCCCGCCGACATTCGTATCCGTTCGAAGTTTTTTAATAAATATTTAATATAATCATCATCTAAACCTTCTAAAAGTATAATTTCTGTTGCCTCTTCAATATTATGTACTATTATAGACAACAAAAAAGGTGAACCATAATTTAAAGTTATTAAAATGAGGTTAGAAATAAGTATAAGGACAAGGATTTTAATGTAAAAATTTCAGATTTGCAATAAGTCTGATTTAAGCATGGGATTTATTTGATTCTAATACGAGGTGTTTTAGACACTAATTTTGATAAATTTCAAAAAATTTATACAATTAAGAGCTTAAATTTGAGGATTATATTAAGAATAGTGCTGTTGAGGAATGCATTTATTTCATTATATTTAAAAGTATCCACCGAGTGACGTCAAAGTTAACCTAGGACAAATTGAACTAATTCAGCAATCTTTTTGTTGATACGAGCCTTTAAATTTAGCTGGCTGGTACCATTTGTCAAACAAATAAATAATCTTATTTCAAACTTTTGGATAACACAAAGTAATAATTATGTACTACAACAATTCAATCAAACTGGAAAAATAAATCATCAGGTGTGACTGGAAATAAATTAATAGAAGTGCTTTTTATAGTATATGGAAATATTATGTTAAAATAAGGTACTTTTTTCATTTTTCTTTTTCGTTAATTTTAATTCGACACTTGGCAACACAGCGCGTATTTGTATTGACAGAACATGACAGATATAATTTTAAATTCTAATGAATAAGTTTACATAAATGAACACTTAATGATTCTCATAAGCCCTTTATATGTAAAATTTTCTATTAAAACGTTAATTTATTGGGTTTTCGGTGGTATATTTTAAAAATACTCTCCTTCCTAAAGCCTAAAATGCAAGTTTTGTAAAAAAATTGTTTTTTTAAGAAAAGGGCGTCTTCGCAATATTTACCAAAAAAACTTCAAAACAATCTTAATTAATATTACGATACAGATTTTATGTAGGTATTTAATAAGTACCAACAATCTAAAATGAAGAGTAGGAAAAAAATATGTCTTTATGGGAAATTTTAAATAATAGTAAAAATATTTTTGTTTAATAATTAATACAGTTTCAAGCAGGTATGGTGTATATTAGGGCGATCATATTTATTTTAATCCAATACTGGATGTTGAACACGAATACAACATCGATGAACTTTGAAGGGATAAAGACCTCTTTATTTAGCTCCCCAAAGATAAAAGTACAAAAAAAGAGAAGTCATGTAGAGGACCACATTTTTTTAGATCCACAAAGATATATACAAGAACAGTTTTGTCCTAATTGTTACGTTTCAGTAAACTATGTATTACATTTCTGGACAATAATGGCGTTTTGCTGGACAATTACAATTGCTGTACAAGATCAAATACTGGATAGACTTATACGCGCTATTTCGCTCAGGCGCTCTTTTATTACGCGATATTTCGTTCAGGCGCTCTTTTAATACGCGCTATTTCCTTCAGGTGCTCTTTTATTACGCGCTATTTCATTTAGGCGCTCTTTTAATACGCGCTATTTTATTCAGGCGCTCTTTTGGTACGCGCTGTTTCTTTCAGGCGCTCTTATAATACGTGCTTTTTCATTCAGGCGCACTTTTGATACGCGCTATTTCATGACAGCCGTGATGTAATGTTGCTATCAGTTATTAGTTAAATGAAATAAACATTTTAATATGATTTATATATCTTATGATCTAAATTTGATTTTAAATATAAGAGTAGTTAAATAATTTTATAGATCACCAACATATCTTAAGAAATGGTTAAACAAAAACAGGATCTTTACGTTAGAGATATAAATCTCTTACTGATAGCTTCTAATTTATTTAAAATGTAAATATAATTCAAATATTTATATTATCTTATATAAGTGAATATATTATACCTTTAACTGGTTTTTTATTTGTCGTCTTTACTTTTGAAGTTCATAAACATATTTACAATAATTTTGTTTGTTTCCAAATACGAAAACACAATGTTAAAAAATAAGAGGAAGAAAACCTAATTGATTTATATTGTCAGATGTTTCGATGTATTTTGATATTAATGGAAAGTCCTGTATTTGTAAATTTAAATATGAGGGCGAGTTGAAAAGTAATCGGCCTAAACTCAAACAAATAATGATTGGGAGTGAAAGCAGGTAGAAATACGACCAAATCGGAGGCGTGCTTATTATTTTTGAGAGGGTACAATTATTTAAAATATTCATACAATTTCTTTTATTTATTTCATGAAAACTTTGCAATATCGTAATTTACCTAATCGTTGTAGTCATTAGTGGGGCTTAATGAAAACGGAGTATAATTGTGGTAATTATAATAGGAACCAAATAAATTAAGAATATTAATAAAAATCACAATATATATTTCAAATTAAAAATAAGAAAGATACCTAATCAGGGGTTGGTTTGGTGACAGAAACAATATTATCAATTTTACTATTTTAATAATGAATTTAACACAAATTAACGTATATTTATATATTATGTCGCGGCCGAAGTCAGTAAGGAACTGTCTCTTAAGTTTCTTCTTGGGTTACACATACAGAAGTATTACTTAAATTTTAAATTAAAATCATAATGACGGATATTGCATATCCAATGCAATTGATATTTTTATTTTGTTTTGTTTAGTTATTTTTAAATTTTTATATTTTTTAATCTTTTTATATTATATTTAGTTTTTAATTTAGTTCGCTTTGTCTATAAATTTTTGTAATTTTTCAATGACAATAAAGCATACCTCTATATATATCTTTCTGGGCAGACACGAATTGAGAACCAAAATGAAAATATTAAGAAGGGTTTATTTTTGTACCTGAAAATATGACACGAATTGAGGACCAGGCTTCTGAGAAATAATTATAGTAAGTGCACCGAATTGCGGATTAGGGATTAAGGTTGTAATGATGATTCATTGCGTTAACGAGCATTTTATTACTTTACTTTCGAAATTCTAATATATATTTGAAGTGAGTGTTTTGTGTTTAGTTTATTTTGAGCAGTCTTGTAAAAATGAGTGAAATTAAAATGATCTTAAGTGAAAAGGGAAAGTCGTTACTTGTGTGGCATGATTATAAGTTTCGTGAAAAAAAGGTTCTTAAAAGTGGTGAAAAGTTTTGGACTTGTACTGTAAGTAAATGTAACGCAAAAGTATTTACGCTAGGTTCAGATAATATAATTTCTCGAAAAGAAACAGTGCACAATCATGAAAATGACATAAAGAAATTAAATAGATAAATTTTGAGTGTAGCAAGCAAACGGAAAGCTGTAGAAGATATCACAGAACGGCCATCGAAAATCATACACTCTGTTTTAAGGGAAAACAGTGATACAATGGACGCTTTGACAAGAAAAGACATTACATACATAAGAAATAATATGTATTACAAAAGACGTCAAGTCCAAGCACGTTTACCAAGCAATGTATCAGATGTTTTCGATATTTTACCAACATTAAATTTGACAACAATTAAAAATGAACCATTTCTCTTGGCCACTGATAATATTAACAATATTGTAGTATTTTCGTGCTATACTAATTTAAAATTTGTTGTTTGTTGTTCACACTTCATATCGTAGAAAACGGCCATTATTATACCAGTAGCTTTTTGTTTATTACCGAATAAACTTCGTTTAACATACGAAAGACTTTTCGTTATTCTTAAAGAAAAGTGTTGTAATGCTAATTTAATATTTGTTCCAAAAATTATTGTAGCTGATTATGAACTAGCTATTCACAAAGCAATTTCTGCGCAATGGCCCACCACAAAGATCATTGGATGTAGGTTTCATCTTGGCCAAGCTTGGTACAGAAAAATACAGAGTTTGGGATTGGCTAAAGAATACCAAGATGAAAAAAGTGCAACTGGAAAATGGATGAGGTATCTTTTTGGATTGTCTTTTTTAAAACCCGAAGAAGTTGGAGAATGTTTTGCTTTGGATTTGGCTGAATTTCAGCCCGATCATATGCATAAAGCTGTGGTAAATTTAGCTGACTATTTAGTAAAGAATTATATTGAAGAAAATTCTTTATTTCCACCAACAATTTGGGCTGAAGCTGTTGTAACTACAGAAAATTCTACCAATGCATGCGAGTCCTTTCATTCTAGATTTAATTCAAATTTCTATTCAATGCACCCTTCATTGTATTTATTTGTAAATGTTTTGAACAATTTTCAAACAGATACTTATATTCGTATTAACAGCCTTAAGGAGTCTGTTAAATGTAACAACAAAATTGTTAGACGAAGATTAAATATGTTAACTTCAAAAATGTTAGAATATAAAAATGGTTCTATAAAACGAATAGATTTTGTAAAATTCGCATCAAATTATCATAAAGTGTATTAAATGTAAATAATATGTATATGTTTAAAAAATTAATTATAAATTGTAAATTGTGCAATAAATATCTATTTTTATCTGAATTCGTACTTTTCTTCAAATTTTGCAAATCCATCAGAAGACAAATAATAATATTATAAATGGGTATAGTTATTATTGAGAAGTTTGTTCCTCAATTCGTGTCATATTTCCAGGTACAAAAATCTCTCTCAGTAATCTAGTTAACGCAATGAACCCTCATTACCACCTTAATCCCTAATCCTTAGTACGGTCCGCAATTCGGTGCACTTATTTGGTCTGTGCAGGTAGTGGTCCTCAATTCGAGAACACCGATCTTTCTCTCTTTCTCCCGGTTTACCTGCAGTTCCTCGAAACTAGCCAGCCTTACCCAAGAAACCCTAGTTGGGTTCGGCCAACATTAAAAGACATTATAAAGCTTAAATTACTATTTGATTGGCACTTAAATCATAAAAGTTTACACGCACCTATCATTTCGGAAATCCCTAAGTAAGATAATTAGTTTGGATATAACCTACAGGATTATGTTTTCTTGACCGCCAAACATAATAATAATAATGTTTATTTCAAATGTATGTAACAATGTACAAATTGATACAATAATAATAATTAAATAAATAAACATTTGTATCCTGCTGAGACATTGTTCATGTCTGTGTACAGGAATTAAAAATACAAATTTATATAATAATTTCTAAATGGTAATAGTGAATGGTAAAAATAAAAATTATACCTAAATATATAGACTTCTTTTTGTGTACAAATTTTCTTCTAATCTTCAACCTCAGATTCGTCACTGCTGCTACCGCTATCATCAAAGTTAATTATGATTGGTTCAATATTGTGTTCAATACGGTTGTCTACGTCCCACATTTTTGCTCTTCTTTTAAAACATGCTGAATGCATTTCTTCCAGTCTTCTGCAGAAACATTTTGAATGGCTTCTTGTAGGTAACGTTGCACGTCCACTAATTTAAATGTTCTGTTTTCTCGTGCCACATATCCTTTTACTTGCGCCCAGATTAATTATATTGGGTTTAATTCGCAGTGGTACGGTGGTAACCTTAATACTGTAATTCCACGACTTAACGCCATTTCATCCACTGCGAATTTTTTATATTTGTCTCTGTGTAATTTTGTTAACTGAAGTAGTTCTGCCTTTAAACTATCTTTTTTATATTGGATGTTTTTATTAATTAACCATTATTGAATTGCTCGTTTTTTCCATGATTGTTTCGGTAATGATTCTAAATACCGACTATGATATGGGGCATTGTCCATGACGACAACAGACCCAGGTTCCACAAGTTGAATGATGCCTTCAAACCATTTTTCAAACACCTCCGCATTCATCTCTTCATGATAGTCGCCTGTTTTCTTGGATTTAAATATTAATTCACCATTTGGTAAAAATCCACTGTCGCTTCCTATATGCGTAACTATCAGACGACTACCTTTTCCAGACGGCTGTTTTAACCCAGTTGACAAGCCTTCAATAAAGGCTTGTCGTGCACTTGTTATATGACCATCCTGCCATACTTTTTTGACCGTATGTCCTTGGTTAACCCACGTCTCATCCATGTAGCAAATTTTTTTTTTGATATTCCGAAATTCCTCAATTTTTCGGAGATAATTTCTTCTCTATACTATTATTTCCTGACGTTCAATGGGAATGCTTTTCCTGTCGACTTTTCCGTACGTAAATTTCATTTCGTGTAAAATTTTCCTCAAAGTTTCTTTACTCATTTGTGGGACCAATTCATGATCGCTAACTGCCTCCAGAACTTTTTTGCAAAATGTGCAGCTCATTTCTGAAAAAGAAACTGTGAATAGTTGTGCGTATACTGTTTTTGGCTTCTTCATCAACTGTGATTTTTTTCTTCCGCTACTAGTTTTTGGCGTTTGTACTTCCCCATGAATTTTGTTTTCTCTTAGTATTTTGTAAACTGATGATTTTGGTACACCCGTATAATCAGAGCACATATCAACTAATTTATCTTTTGTAATTGTGGAAGTTAATGATGTTGGAACGCCCGGTTGGTTATTCGGAGGTACATCCGTAGAATTACAGCACATATGCACTAAGTTATCTATTGGTCGCTGATGATCTCTTTCAAGACAGTGAAATACTCGAAGTACAATTTGTTTTTCACTTAGCGACCGAGACTTCGACCGTTTTACCTTTTTCGACGTTGAAGGCCCTTCAATGTCTTCCATTTTTTGCATAGTTTTAGAACGGTGTAGAAATATTATTATTTAATGTTTAAACACTTATTAGCACTAATATTTTCACCAATTGTTCTTACAACACGTCGATTACTTACTAACTTAACTGTAAAACTTACAATTCACACCGTATAATTCAAAACCCGATGTTACGCTCGTAGTTAGAAATACACTACTGAGAACGTCATCGACGAGATGGATTTTACGCGTAACAGACAAAGACACAAATATCGCTCCGTACACCGATGCCATTAGTTGTAACAAATACTGAACAATCCATAAAATAATTAATTTTAAATGATCAAGAAATGTATAAGTATTACTCATTACTGATTTTTGTTATAATTAATATCTTTTATTAGTACTATGATTGTATATTATCTATAATTTGCCACAACTTACAACTCTACTACTTACTCTATTTTGATTCTGCTAAAAACTAGTAAGGTAAAATTGAGATATGACAACACGGTTCACTCTCAATCATTATTTGTTTGAGTTTAGGCAAGAAAATGCTACTTTTTTTTTGGCAAAACTAAATTTATTTCTCAAGAAAGTCTCAATTTAGCTCGATAGAGTACGTTCAACGATTTTCATGTAATCATGTAATCCTAATCAACGGGTAATTTCTTTAAATTTGGGTAATAGTCGAAGAGGGCCAGATGTGGAGATTATAGCGGATATCGAATAGGGTTGCTACCTTTTTGAAAAGTGAATGAAGGACAATGATGCTGATAGGGGATCCGAAATACACAAGGTCTTCGTCCTTCTGCTGAACTTCTAAAAAAAGCTTCTGCTTCTCATCTTGTATATTTTTGTACAACCCAGGTTCTTCTCAAAGATATCAAAGAGTAAAACAGGACATATGCCGTAAAAAAGGACATTTTAAGGTTTAAAAAGTCGCAAGGACATTTGTTTGAAAAAAGGACTGTCCTTTTCAAAAAAGGATAGGTGGCAAGCCTAATATCGAACCAATTCAAAGCGCAATTCACGCTCTGCCAGCTCTGCTTTCTTTCTCCGAAAAGGGTATTTTGTTAAATAATTTAAAAAAAATGGTCGTTTTGGGAAATTGAATTATATTTAACTGTTTTAAATAATTAATTGTGTTTTTCAAGTTGCGGTACTTTTTTCTTAAACACCATGTATAATATCACTTTATTTATTTTTTAGTTAAAACATAAACATGAGGGTATATGATCATTAAATTACTTTTCATTTTTTTTATATAATTATGTTGTTATTGTGAGAACAAAAATATTTATTAAAAATTAAAATTATTCATTATTAAATAATGGTAGATTAATGTACCATGAACCATCCATATATATTATGTTTAGTCATAACATTATTATACTTTTGTTTACGAAAATTTGTTTTGGTAAAAATTTTAATAAGAATAATTATTATAATCAAATATGCAGGTACTTTTAAATCAGCTTTGGGTGATACATAAATAATTTTTTGTATATTTCGAAATAAATAAAAAAGTATGGAAGTTCCATCGTAAATTATCAAAAAATGTTGCATAAAATTGTCTTTAAAAGAGTGATATAAATAATAATTTGTATTATTATTATCCTGACAAATAGGAAAATTGTTCCCTAATAATAATAAAAAAATTATAATAAAACATTTATTTTCCACATATAAAGTTTATATAGTACAGTTTATACAATTAAAAATATATAAAAAAAGTCAGTAGACAACTGGCTCAAATTGGTTCAGGTGCCGATATAATCCACCCCTGGTCTTCCACCAATGCCAACATGATATAAAAAAATGAGAAGTGAAGGAAACAGGAAAGGAAAAAGAAAAGGATGAAGAAAAGGAGAAAGATAAATGAGAGAATAAAACAAGAAAATAAGAAAAGAAAAAAGAGTAGAAATAAAAACTAATTATTGTGTTTGCAGCAGTATATTTTTATAGCTGCATTTAAAGGTTTCTGATTTTAAATGTAATAATGTTGGATCAATTTTTAACAGGTTATTGATATGGACTGTGACATTGTAGGTAAAAGAACTTTTAAAACTAGCTTTGAAAAATCTAGGCAATCTAAGTATGGATTTAAAACGAATATTTAGGTTATGAATATCAGTTCTAAATATTAATTTTTCATGCAAGTATGGCGGTGTCCTCATATTAAATAATTTTTGACTGAAACAAGCAAAATGTAAATTTCTTCTATTAACCATATTTAACCATTTAGTTTCTTTAAATTTAGTAGAATTCCAAATATTAACCGTACACAAGAATTCTGCAATTTTTGAATTCTTCTAGACTCGAAAATGTTTAAACATGGACCATATACAATATCACAATGATTAAAATTTGATAATACAAGTTAATCACATAACATTTTTTTACATCTGGTGATAGCCAATATCATTGCGCATATATTAGTTTCAAACTTGCATGCGACATTTTTAATTTTGAAGTACTATGCTGTTCATACTTCAAATTTGAATCTACAGTAAGACCTAAGTTTTTACATTGCGTAACAATTAGGATAAACGCGTTATTATTTTTTAATAATGTCGAGGAGTTTACGGCATCCCTATTTGACTCATTACAAAAAATCATTGCTTTTGGATTTTTTGGGATGAATTTTTAGTGAATGATTTTTAGATACATAAAAGATTTCGTTTAGATCAGAATATCCTGTATGGATTCATTTAAATTGGAATACTTAAAAGAATAGTATAATTGGGTGTCTTCAGCGTATAAATGATAATTACAGCGTTTAAGTAGGTCCGTGAAGTTGATATTTTTCAAAAAAAAAACTATTGCACCATAATGCACTAGTGATGCACCAATATGCACCACTAATTATTTTTTTTGCACCACCTTCCTTGAGAAATTACAGCCATCTCTTTGTGGGGGGGGGAGCAAATGAACGCTGCCCCCCCCCATTGAAAATTTTAAGATTTACTCTAATGCACCAGTTAGTACTTGTCATGCACTCATATGCACCACCAATTAAACTTTTTTCACCCCCCCCCTTTAGTAGTTATACTTGTTTCTTTACCGTGAAGTTGCCCCCCAAATTTTTTTTTGACTAAAAAAATATTGCACCGGTATGCACTCCTGATGCACTCATATGCACCACCAATTAAACTTTTTGCACCCCTCCCTTTATAAGTTATAGCTGTTACCGTGAATTTGCCCCCCCCCCCAATGATTTTTTCACAAAACAAAATATTGCTGGCCCCCCACAAAGAGATGGCTGTAGTTTCTCAAGGAAGGCGGTGCAAAAAAAAAATTTGTGGTGCATATTGGTGCATCAATAGTGCATTATGGTGCAATAGTTTTTTTTTTGAAAAATATCATTGGGGGCAACTTCACGCACCTCGTTTAGGTATACTTGGAAATTGTGAGGTATAGAGAGTAAATAATAAAGGGCCAAAAATACTACCTTGAGGTACACCAGATGTAATCTCCAACATTGTGGAAGACATATTATCTATTTAAACAATTTTTTTTGCTGATAAAGATATGATTTTAATAGAGACCCAGATGTATTAATAAATCTAAAAAACTTCAATATGGCAAGTAAAATTTTATTATTTATATTATCGAAAGCTTTCGAGAAATTTAATAGTATTAAGATATAAATCTTGTCTTTATCCATGGCCCTAATTAAATCATCTATAACGTCCGCCAGAGCTGTAGCACAGCTATAGCCTGACCTAAAACTAAATTATTTATTAGGTAATATATTGTTGTTTTCAAAAACCCTCTCATTTGAATTTCCATTACTCTCTTATATTTTGGAGAAAACAGGTAAAATACTAATTGATCTTAAATCACTGTATTCTTCAGGCAAAGTTACTTTTGGTAAGGGCAAAACTTTAGCAAATTTCCATGATTCAGGAAAATAACTATTTTTTAAGCATTCAATAATAATGTGTGTAATAATGATTTTCAAATATTGATGCTAATTCTTTGACATATTCTTCTTGGTCTCTTCCAAGTATTACCAACTTATCGAAATCGAATAGAATTGCTTCTGGTCCTGGGTGTTGATCTGGTGATAAATCAATTTCCTGCATGATTAATTTTGCGAGATGGACTAACACATGTGCTCTGCACGCACGAGAGTATGCATGACCTGCATTGGGATTCTCATCTTTCAATACGGCACGTGTTGAGACGACTATCTTCTTGACGTTAATAATTTTATATTTGAAGATTGACTGAATGAAAATGTTTTTATATTTAAGTCATAGCATTTCCTCTTTATTTTATATCAATGATTGGAAAGTTCTTATGCCCCGCCCAACTTTGTGACGTCACTGTGTACATTGCGCAAATTGTGCTGATTTAAGTGATTTTATGATTGTTTCACTACGTTTCAGGGATCTGTTAACGTGCGACATTTTAGCTAAAGACTTTCAAGAACACTCCTTTGGGCTCACTTATAACAGAGCACCACGAAAACACGATTAGGAAGAGCGCCGTGACGTACTCAGATATTAACACGTATGAAAACAATAAAATTATTAAAATTGAATTAATATTTTTATATTTATTTTAAAATAATATGTTTTTATGAAATGTAACTGGATGTTCACATTCTTAAATGAACCAATGGAGAAACCGCATTTAAGTTTAACGTATTTTAAAGTTCCAAGAAAAACATTTCGTTAGCCGTGAACACCTGCAAGCATAACTATGCGCACGAGAAAATAAAGTTTTTTCACTTATAAAATTTTTTAAATAAATAAATACAAGCGCCAACTCTCTTCCACTCGCAAACCTATTTTACTTGCACCTGCATAGTCACATTTAAAAAAAAATTGTTACAAATAAATATGTACACTTATTTTTCAATAATTACAAAACTCACTCTATCTCTGTCCACACCGATCGGGTGACCACTGACCATTCATACCACTTTCTCAAAAACCAATCACAAGACACAAGATTTTTTAGAAATAATTTAAAAATTCGGAAACATCTCAAAAATTTCCCTACGAATTATTAAGACCATACCGGAACCCCAAAGGTGAAAACAACTACTTGGCGATTTGAAAAAAGCCTGTCGTCACTGAGATTCGAACCCAGACATCTTTGTTCTGTGCACAAATGCCCTACTTCTAGACCATCGTGACATTGACTATCGAGGTTCCTGGACGGCAGTTTGGTGTACCGATTTGGGCCAAGCGCCGTTTCATGCTCTTTCACAAATATTTAAATACCTCTTTAAATACCTCTTATCGTGTATTAAATTCACGAAGATAAAGTTATGAGCTTAGTATGCATTAATACATTTTTCTTATACACCAATGTTTTGTATAGAGAACGAGCCTGAAACTGCGCTTGGCCCGAATTAGCACATCAAACTGCCGACTAGATATTTCAACAGTTAATATCGTGATGGTCTAAACGTAGGGCATTTGTGTACAGAGCAAAGATGTATTGGTTCGAATACCACCGACGACAGGCTTTTCTCAAATCTCCAAGTATTTGTTTCCACCTTTGGGATTCGGGGATGGTCTTATTAATTCGTAAGGGAATTTTTTAGATTTGTTTCCGAATTTTTAACTTATTCTCCACCATTTCTTACAATGGATGAAAGTAAGTACATTCACCAAAAATTTCAATCTAAAGATCTTTGATCAGGGTCGAGAACTTGCTGGAATTTGCGTTTATTGACGATGTCTACCATGTGCGGATCATTAGGAGGTTTTAGATTTTATCGAATATTCTTAAATGGCTCGCACGACACTCGGTGATTCACGAGAACATCAGAAAATATTATCTATCATATGAAGGATGGAAAAAGGATGGCATACAAGGGATTGAATGAGAATATCATATAGAGGATAGAAGTAAAATATCATCCAAGGAACGGAAGAAAAATATGTATTTAAAATAATAGCCAAAATGGAGAAAAGTAACAGAAACAGTTGGAGGGAAGAGGTAAGAAAGGAATGGGAGGAAAATACTTCACCCCCAATTAGCGAGACAGAAAACGATGGGGATATATGGAAAATGGTTTCGGAAAAACTCAACTCGGTTTCTAGATTAAGTAATTAATTAATTTAATTTTAAGATATTCCCACCTTAATTTTGTTCTTTTAAAGGGTTTATTTGGTAGATTTTTTAATTACCAATCTTATGGTTTACTGTTTCCATTCTTTGTTCTTTTCAAAATAAATATATTAAAAATTTGACAGTTCTAATTTATTTTACGATTCTCCTATACTTGATAACATTTATATTCAAACTTAAACTTCTATCGACAAAGTCGCGCTATTTATATAAAAATGTAACAACCTAGTAAAAAACCAATCCTGGCTAGAAGAATCTCGGAATCTTCTTCCACGTGTCGGACTGCATACAGAGAAAATTTCAGCAATATCTTGATCATGAGTCGGGTCTCGATCAATGACATATATAGCTTAAATAGACTGCTTATCCATACGTAAATAAAACGATGAAAAGCGGGTCGAACTGGGAGATGTTTTCTCATTGTCTAGTGCATGCAATGTTTGTGTTTTGTCTCAATTTTGAGTGCTCACTGGTAAACAAAACTTTTACAGGACCGGTTTTAAAGAAAGTTTAGTCTAGTTGAGATTTTGTTCTCATTGTCATTACTCAGTCGGACATTTTGTTGAATTGTTTATTTTATTTAGTTTTAATTATACTTATGTTCTGTTTTAAATTTTTTAATTATTTTAGTATAAAAACTTATTTTGTTTTTAAATTTAAATGGTGAATTGCTCTATAAAGGGTTGTAAGACCAGCTACAAAAATATAAAAAGTAACATTTCATTTTTCACGCAAGTATCAATACAAGTAGGTACAAGGTAAATACGTTTATAATAATTTTATGAATTATAATTAATTATAATAATAAAGTATTTATTTTAAATACAATTACATAAATATTATTATATTCAAAGGCCCGAGTTAGAGCTATCTGGGCTTTACAAGTACATTTTAAAAGTTAGTTAGATACAGAGAAGTATCGTATAATAAAAACTCAATATAAATAGAAGAAAAACGGACATAAGTACCAATACAGAGAGACAAACACTTTTATTCTTTGATAGGTTCTTTCTATGTGAATTCTAGCTCTGGCAATTTTGGCATTAAGTAAAGCCTCTTGATGACTGAACTGATTTTTTTATTGAAAAAAGGAGGCTGTATAATTTGTATACCTTCAGCTTCTGTTATGTTTCCAATAAGAAAACCTTTGTTAAACATTTTACTATCGAGAAATGATTCACACACTTCTAGTATTGAACTTTGTTAAAAAAATGTCTATTTCTGAAGTTCTACCAACATATGCTTCACTTTTGGAAGTAATGAGACCAGTAGGTGACACTCCAGTCAATATTTTAATAGTATGCCTCTTTTTGTAGTCAGAGTAATTTTTTAGCCTACAACAAAGACATTTGGCTTGCTGTATTGGGATTTCGGTACAATCAAGTAGTACTCTTACTTACATAGAGGCACATTATTTAATATTTCTTGTTTTGAAGGCCGAATTATACCATACTAAGAACTTCTACCAGTTTTATTAAAAAATGTTAAAAAATTTAATGATAAAAAGTTTCATTCACTCCAAATAAAATGGATAAGACATTATATCTTGCATATCAGTTTTCAACTTCATAAAAGTAAATATAACTTGATCCTTTACAGACATAACTGATCTCCTTTTTCCTATTCTTTAGAAACAACTAATTACACAATGGTGGCTAATAACTGGAAGGATTGCAATCCTATTAAAGTAGATAGTTCTTTAGAACTAACAATTCAGTTTGAAAACGGATCAACTACATCACCACTCTTCACTTGTGTTGAACAATCGATCCCAATTTTCTGCTTTTAAACGAAGTTTTGTAAATTAAGCAAAGCTCTTCAGCAGCACACAAATCTTCATTACCTGCTTCAGTAGTAGATATATGTTCCTTAACTGCAAAAACACATTAAACATAATAATAATTAACCAAACATTTTGAATTATGCATACGTATATCCATTGCCTGAAGAAGATAACTCAACACTTAACATTCTACTAGTACCGGCAACATATCATTATTAAAGACAGTAGCCATAATTCTTGTTTTAGCTGGATTACTTTTCTTTTTATTATTAGTCGCTTTCTTTTTACCACTAATCTGAGCTAACTTACATCGACTAAGCTTGGTTGTACGTTCTTTTTGTGATTGTAAGTCAGAATTTTTCTTTCCCCCTTACCGATGCTAAACGGATCTTGACGTCAACTAAGATTGCACTTTGTACCTAGTTCATTTTACTATGATGTTGATCAGATTTCCACTGGTGGAATCTTATTATTATTCATCAAATCATTCACATTCACCGCCAAAATAATCCTTAATTGTCTAAAGGGAACGAACTTTAGAATGTGAAAAAGCTACTAACTTTTAGTAAAATCTTTAAAAAGTTCATTCAATTTTTGCATAATATCTGCTTTTATAATGCGAAATAAATTTTAAAAGAATAATCAAGTGTCCGAATAGTGCCACTATACAGTGGTCGTGGTCTAAAGTTAGTTATATACACATGAGTGTAAAATTGTTTATATATATATCTTCAAAATTGGTTAGATCTCTTAAAATGTTTTGAAAATTGGGAAACTAGACGTTATGACTCAAAATCCTTTTTTAAAATATCTAACGCAAGCTCCTGTCTTGAAATAAACATACAGATATTTTTTTTTTAATTTAATTCCTACTTTGATGAAATATGAATTTTAAACTCATTTGGGCCAGACCGATTCTGCCTGGTGAGCACTCGGCAAGCCAAGCAATATGACCCGCTTTTCGTCGTCTTGTTTATATATGGATGAGCATTCTATTAATCTATATATGTCATTGGTCTCGATGGCCAACGCCAGGCTCTACGGCACAGTAAAGGTAAATAGAAAACAGAGTATCAAGTATTATTTAATCATTATCACTTCATTATAACTATATGTACTTAAAAATATGTCATAATATTATAATTATTGATTGTTTTTATAGTGTACTGAAATGGAGAAATAATTATATCGCTGGCTGAGACAATAATTGGGGTCTAAAATTAAGATCGCAGTGCCGTCTGTACTCAACATTTAAACTAAATGTTACGGCTTGTTATTGTTTACATTTTTGAGTTTGTAAACAGCCCATAAAAAGTATTAAGCTTATATTGTGGTATTTCAAGGAAAACATATTGTTGTTATTAATTTTTAGTGATTAGACACTTTTATTTCAATAGTTTTTAGGTTAAAGTAAAATATATATTTTTATTTGGTAAGTAATCCCCTATTAATTTTGTTTTTGAGTTACTTTCATTCATTTATGTTAATTTAAGATATTTGTGTTATCTTTTAATAAAATGTTAATATATTTATTCTGTTTTTAGTGAGATGTCTAAAATAAGGCTAAGTTTAATAGAATTATATTGGGGGAGGTGAAAGTTCTAGGACTGTTATTGAAGAAGAGGCTAATTTAAATGCAGGCCATATGGTTTTTTGTGGAAAGAATGAATTTAGTGAGAAACATATGAGTTTATAAAGTTGTTCTCCAAACTAGTGCATTGAATTCAGATCCTCATATTGTTGTAGGCCAGTTCTCATTCACAAGATGTAGAAATTGGTAAATTGCAATGTTCGTTTTAAGCTGGGAACAGTTGACAGTGCAAACATATTTCAGGAGTCTTAATAAAGTGATCTAGGTGTATACTGTTTCAAATAATTCGATTAAATACCTTATAATTTTTTTCTACATCCACATGAACCTACATTATTTATTCTACGTACAAAAAGTAGGCCATTGAACGAATATATTTATCCATTCTATGAAGAACACTGTACAGTTCATATTTGGTCACCAGGATACCATTATTTTTTAAATTTTAAAAGTGACAGTTCTGCCAACTAATTTTCAGAATATTTTTTATTTATTGAGAATAAATATAATAACAAATGAGTGATTATTTTGAAGAATCGATAAATAATGGCACTACATAAGATGTTCTTTTATATTTTCAAATAAATCTAAAATCAGTTCATGATTATTAAAAAAACATGTGTCCTTGATACGGATGCAGAATATTTATGGCTTTACCTTTATGTTTGCATAAACTATTTGATATTCTTATATATCTAAATGTATTTCAATGTTCCATAATTTCATTTAACAAGATGTTTAAAAACAGATATAGAATAATTGTCCTTTTAAAATCATCTAGTAACACAGTGTAAAAGTAGGTACTATTTTTAATTCATGTTACTTATTCTCTTACAAACAAGTGTTGTATGACACTTCGCAAGTGTTCTTATTATTAAATAAGATATTTCAAACAAAATACTTGTTAAATTTTAAAATTACATTTATTGACAAGACCTGATAAACAATAAACAAAACTTGACAGAACACAGACCGTCAAATGTCAAATGACAACAAAATTTAGTTCACAATTAGGCATTCCAAACAAATGAATTACCAGTGGGCAGGTTTGGTATATCTAAGGGTGGCGACATATGGTGTATTCTATCTACTTTACGTAAAATCATGAATAATGGATTACATTTAAATATTTTATGTCAAACACAATAAAAATAATATTTAAAAAATCCACCTATACATTTCTTCATAAATTGGCAGGCTTGGCGAGTACTACTTCGAATAAAAATAGCGTCCAAGTTGCAAGACTATGTCGCTACCCCCTTAAATATACAAGTATTTCCCACTGGCACCTATTGTTTGACAGGTCGTTGGAATGCCTAATAGAAGGCGTATCGCTTATCTTCACTTCAGCAGTAGGATTCTCATCTTTCGTACTCGGGATATGTTGAGAAGCTCACTATTCGCTAGAAAGTAATCGATTCTTATGTTAAATAGAGTTAGGTATCGATCGAGACGTGAAAATAAGGCTGCCTTGGCGTTTTATGTTTTTTGGTTATTGTCATGTCATTAAATGGTGTTTTTGGTTAGAAAGTTTTTCGTCTGAAATATTTAATTTAATAATTAAGCTAATGTATAAAATTTATCATCTCTATATAAATAGACGTTTAGAATACATATTAAGTTATTTTAAAATACAGTAAAATGAGTGGAAGACACTTGTTTGCCTCAATGCAACCCTGGTATAATTATTTCATGTAAGATGTAAGGTAATTTTTTAATATAAAAGTGGAAAATATAAACTTGTGGATGCAAGAGTAGGTATGCTTCAAAACTAGAAAATAGAGAAGGAAAGTTTTTTCTCAGCATTTTAAAGATTTATAGGTACTTATAAAGGTGATACCTAGGTATATTTTTCATTTGTTTCTATTTAATTTTTTTTTATGTTTCAGCTGCCACATCTCAAATAAAAAGAAACTCTCCTTTAAAACTGCCAGTTGTTAAGGAACATTCTTATGACTGTTCCATCTACTTCAAAATCTAACAACGAATAATAAAAATAACTCAAAATAATTAGAACACACAAGGGTTAGTTAATGAGAATGATTTTTTTCAAGATAAACTAGTAACTCCTTCCGAACAAGACATAGAATATCCAAATTAATATTTTGCAGTTAATAAAAAGTGTTGACAGTAGTAAATATACAGTGTAAATATACAAACTCTTTCTGTAACAACTATTATATACATGTCTAGTATTTACATGAATAAATCTACAATAATATTGCTAAATTGGAATAATAAAAACACAAATAAGTTAATATTTTATGAAATAATTTGGAACATAAAAAAGTAATAAATATTGAAAAAATAGGAATCCATAAAAATGTTCTCTTGAAAAGACTAAAAAATCATCACTTTATTAAATATTTTATTAATTTTAGATCTGCCAAGCAAGTATATAGGGATAATTCAATTTTCCATGAACAACTTGAGAAAAAAAAATATTTACACAGTAAACGGAATAATTACACATGAACATAAAGTATTTTGCACTATTTCTCCCACATTTGAAGTAAATGATGCTGAGGTAGATAACAAGTTGAATTTGATAATGAATCTTTAGAGAAACGTTTAATTTGTCAACTACATTATTGTTAGGGCTTGTATATATTTTTTATTATTTGTAAATAAAGTGTTTTTTACTTCATTTATCTTATTCAGGTACTTTTATTTTTTAATAATAGGTAAATAAAATTTTCACAGATTTTACATTTATTATAATCCCTGAAATAATGTGATAAATTAATTAAAAAAACAAACAAAATGAGTTCTTTTAATTCACACAGAAATGTAAAAGGTTTATGTAAGCTACACTTTCCTTCTCATAAATATGATTGAGGATTTTAAAAACACTGTTGGGCAATCCTAAATATACCTTCAGTTTATTTCCAATTATTTTGAGAGTTCACTGGTCTTGAATATCCTGCTCATTATTATTAAGTCCCTCTGAATCAAATATTAAAGATGTTTCTTCTGATTCATACAAAACTTGACTATCTTCAAAACTTTCAGGAGGTTCCGAAGGAGGGTTTTAGGTTATAAACCTTCGAACTTATAGTAGGCCCATTTTAAATTTCCTGAACGGGGCAATGTCACAAATTGCTACTGCATCTTGAAGATCCGGTGTATTTTCATTAAAGAGAGATAAAAACGCCTCAAGTGTGTTATTTTCCAGTCAACTTTTTAGAAGAAATTTTTTTTGTTTTCTGTTTTTCTTTTTTGGTAGAATCAATGAGCTGGCTCTTGTGTGGTGAATAACAAGAACTTTGCATACATTTGTGTGGTACTACCCACTTATATGTAAAGGTTTATCCATCATTTAAAAAATGAACAGTTATCAAAATCAACTGGTATCTAAAAAAGAAAAAAACATCGTTACTACAATAGTAAATAATTGAAGTCTAATAAATTAAAATAAAACATTTTCATTTTAATAAAGAGTATAGATACAAACCTTAAAATAATTTAGCTGTTGCTTGAAGCTTTTCTGTGTAATAATAATTTCCTTTCCATATTTTTGACAACACTAATAAATATTTTTAATAATAAATGTAAATCATTATCACTTCTTGGGAGGAAATATTTTTCATACTCATATTATTTTATAAAAACGAAAATTAAATAATTATTGACACAAAATTACAAGACTTCTAGTTAAAAATCGATTCTCGGCACCTAAAGATGAAGCGAGTGCTGACATTTAAGATCGATATATATCCCTTCTCGATATCCGAGATAGGAATCGCAAAATCCTTCTCGTTACAGCACCTGCCGAGTACGAAAGATGAGAATCCGACTGCAGGATCCCAATAATTGCGCAACTCAAAAATCGATAGTTTTGTTAAGTCAAAAAATGGCCGTAATTTTTGATTTCAAAAACACTTGTACTAGTTAAATAACGATAATAAATGCAAAAATAAAACAAAAACAAAGCTAGAGTGACGAGCTTTTAGCTATTTATTATACTTCAACACTTCAAACGTAATTATCTCAAATTTACGATTTTTTGAGTTTCACCTCTATAGTTATCAGCAGGCGATATATTCGTTAAAGCCATGTTTATATTTTTAATTGGTAATATTTATTTAATAACTCTCCATTTAGTGTCAATTCGATATTCCTAAATTGATTGGTTAAACATGTAAATTACTGAACAAACATGCTTCAATCGTCATGTTTTTTTTTTAATTCGTTTCTCAAAATTTAATTAAAAAATTCCTCAAGTAAACGCTAACTGGTCTGGCAAATTATTATTGGTACCTTTTATTGAATGTGTTTGCATTTGATTGTTTTGTTTAGTTATTGTTATTATTTTTATTTATTTTATTCTAATTAAAAAGTATGTTAAGTGCACCATTTAATTTGCTTACATAGCTAGGCACCTTTCACTCATCATTCGGCATACATCGGCTTCCGCTGCAAGTATATTAGTGAAATTTGTGGCAACTGTCATTCTAGTTCTAGTCTACTATACCCCGGATCCATCGCTCTCAACTTGTTTTTTAACAGCTTTGTCATCAATCAAATGTAATATCCTGATAAAATGAACCTCTAAAATTCTAAAATCTTATTTCTTCCATTTAATATTCACATTTATTATACAAAGTGCATTTCATACTTGACGAATATCATGTAATATCAATTTCTCTTAATGTTCACTAAACAATGATATTTTGTAACTAAGATTAAAAAAACTAAAAATTTATAAACCAATTTGCTTAGTTCTATTGTTTATGTTCGATGCGGATTTAACTAATTTCACAGTTTTTCTGACTAGAATGCAATGTTGGGTAAAATAAAGAATATATAACTATACATTTTGTGTCAAGCCAAAGACAAGCATCTCATTTACTTTAGGTAAATATACGAGAGTATTCTAGGCAAAAATAGCAGCAATACATCACTGCGCAAAAGAGGTACTAAAACATAAAGGGTGAGATTACAGAACGTCTGCAACTTTGCAAGTCTGCAAATATGGCAGCAACTTTGCAGATTATTATAGTTTTTAAACATAGTAATGGATTTGGGTTTAGTGTTGTTTGGGGTAATAAACCACAATAAATATTGCGAATTTGTAGATATTTTTTGGAATACGAAAACTTGATACTTGCATCTGTAACGCCCGTATGCACCGTACACGTTTAATCCAGATCAAGGGTTTAATCCATAGAAAAATAAAAAGAGAAGGTTTGAATAAATGGCGGGACTTGTTTCCTTGTTGGTAGTTGAACCGTAAGCGCTTAGCGCGCTGCTATCACTAAATTCAAACCCGTTTTACACCCATAAAAAAATATGTTTTCAAAAATAATGAAAAAGAAATCAATAATTTTACTGATTTACCCCTTTAAATTTCACTTTAAGATAATATGTGATCAAATAGAGGGATAATCGTTAACAAATTTAAAGTTAAAGCTAAATTTAAATATTATTAGATGGTGTAAATCTGGCTTTGAAAATAAATTAGGTTATGTTGCTGTAAATATGTCAGCCTGATATTATTTTCATTTTCAAATGCAGGTGATATTTTTTTCAAATGTAGGTGAGTAAATTGTATTAATTAAGTGTAAGTTAGATTTAACTAATTTAACTATAGGGAGGTTCTTAAGAAAATCCTTAACAATTCATTTAAATTTTAATTGCAGAAGTAAGTATTTTTCTCACAAAACTAACAAGAAATTTTATGTTTTTCCTGCTATTAGAGATAAATGGATCCACATTTTAAACATTTGTGGTCAAAAAAATGAAAGGAGTTGTGAGCGAACTGTGTTTACAAACAAATATTATAGAACCTCATCCTAGTTTTACTCATAAAGACCAAGATGAAAAAAGGCCAATGATTTGTGCTCAAAAAGTTATTGTCCAATTTTTGGGTGATATTCATTATTATATTTATCAAATAATACCCAAATATGTTCAAAAACTTATATGCTATTTAGGTCAACTTGTTAATTTTTGCTTAGTTCACCTATTAAGATCATAAATCAGATATGTTTTCTATTTTTATTGAAATTTTTATACCTTTTATTGCAAGAAAAATGTAAAAATTTAAAAAAGTTATGACTCTTGTTAATTTTTAATTTTAAGATACACACTGCACCTTTATTTTTGTTTTGTTTTAGATATTCCTCGGTATGGAGTTTTTTGGAATGTACATAAATGTGTTTCTTAATTAGGGTGAGTTTCAAAGCCCACCTGTATTGAAGCTGGAGGCTTATTGTACCCGAAATAGGCATTACAACTATTCTAGATTGAAATAGACGCGGAAAGGCCTTAAAGGGACAATAAGTATAAGAATATTAGAATTAGAATGATTTGTCCTTGGATTAATAAGGGATATTTAAAACATTAAAACAATTGTGTTTATAATGAACTACTTTGACTTTTTATAAAAACTATATCCGGTTTTTTTAATAACAAAAACATTGTCATGTGCTATGCTGGTTATCATATTATATTTTTATTTTTCAGTAATTTAGTGTGTGATATAGTGCTTGTTATGTTCAAAATGAAACACATGTAATTACATGGTAATTCTAAATAAATTAATTTTCAACTAATTTTATTTTTCAGTTAAAACAAGTGACATTTTCCATTTTTTAACATTTACCTACAACAAAAATTCACTAAACTTATTGTTTGTTTAGTAGTTGTAAGTAAAAGTTGTCAAATAGGAAAATGTTACTTCAAAGTGCTTCAAATTCTAAATTATTAAGCCCGCCAATTTTTAAATCGCTCTAATTAGTAGTGTTCTACTTTATCGGCTGAAACTGACAGGTGTAGTTCAACCGTAAGCGCTTAGCGCGCTACTGTCGAGGTCAAGCAAACTTGTTACCAACTATTTACATGGAATCCAACCCCCGTGGTTTAATCGCGTTTAGTACCATAGCTAAAAATGGTACTAAACGCGATTAAACCCTTGATCTGGATTAAACGTGTACGGTGCATACGGGCGTAAGTCCGCCATATTTGCAGATTTGCAAAGTTGCAGACGTTCTGTAATTTCACCCAAAGTAGGTGGAAAAACCATTGTCATATAATCAGTAAAAAAACGTTGAAATAAAAACATGCACGGGCGCTCAAAGCTTGTGTCGGACGGTTTAAGCCGGGATCCAACGGCGCGTGGAGCGGCACTCCTCGGCGCGTGGAATGGCAATCCTGGGTTGTGAGTTGAGTCTCAACGGTCGGACCGTTCCCACGGCGCATGAGGATCGCGCAGATGTGGACACGCGCCTATTGCAGTCTGTTTTACGAAGGCAGTGTTGGCGATAAAAAATTCATAATTTTGATTAATTGCATGAAAAGATGAACCGTGAGCGGACGCGTATCGTTGCTGCCTTAGCCTTTTATTTTATGTTAGGGGTTTACAGGATGGTAAGGGAACAAAAATAAAACGAAAACAAAGAAGATGGTGGATAGTGTCCTTGTATAGAAATTGAGATAGGTAAGTACATTATAGAATATTTTGCAACAAGTGTTTAAAACTGATGTTCACAAGTGTAATATACTATAATTTTTCTACGACTGCAATTTGGTTCAGAAACCAAAAAAATGGGAGTCTCATTTAACACACATTTGGAAAAGGCTTGGAATAATAGACATAGTCTGACAGTCATAAAAAATAAACTTTGGAATAATTTGTAATTTTAATGTTTTTGCTGCAAATAATATAGTTTTCTTTTAATCATTTGTAGGTACAGTGCTACAGACATGTTAGAAGATTTACGCCAAGAACCCTCAGGCTATTTTAAAAACTTTTGTCGAAAAGTTTCCGAAAGATTCCCATTATTGTATCTTTTTTTTTTTTTAAATCTGCGATTAAACATTTTACGCTCATTTGCTCTTCAATTCGCCTCCAGGCATCATGAACTAAGTTCCTGTTTTTATGGTTTGGATCCCGTGGGTTCCAAATAATCGGCTCGGCTTCATAAAATGATAAAAATTCTAACACCACTTCGTTAAGCCGGGATCCAACGGCGCGTGGAATGGCAATCCTGGGTTGTGAGTTGAGTCTCAACGGTCGGACCGTTCCCACGGCGCATGAGGATCGCGCAGATGTGGACACGCGCCTATTGCAGTCTGTTTTACGAAGGCAGTGTTGGCGATAAAAAATTCATAATTTTGATTAATTGCATGAAAAGATGAACCGTGAGCGGACGCGTATCGTTGCTGCCTCAGCCTTTTATTTTATGTTAGGGGTTTACAGGATGGCAAGGGAACAAAAATAAAACGAAAACAAAGAAGATGGTGGAGAGTGTCCTTGTATAGAAATTGAGATAGGTAAGTACATTATAGAATATTTTGCAACAAGTGTTTAAAACTGATGTTCACAAGTGTAATATACTATAAATTTTCTACGACTGCAATTTGGTTCAGAAACCAAAAAAATGGGAGTCTTATTTTACACACATTTGGAAAAGGCTTGGAATAATAGACATAGTCTGACAGTCATTTGTAGGTACAGTGCCACAGACATGTTAGAAGATTTACGCCAAGAACCCTCAGGCTATTTTAAAAACTTTTGTCGAAAAGTTTCCGAAAGATTCCCATTAATGTATCTTTTTTTTTCAAATCTGCGATTGAACATTTTACGCTCATTTGCTCTTCAATTCGCCTCCAGACATCATGAACTAAGTTCCTGTTTTTATGGTTTGGATCCCGTGGGTTCCAAATAATTGGCTCGGCTTCATAAAATGATAAAAATTCTAACACCACTTCATTAGACCACTCCATGGTGAAAGTTACCACGGCACTGGTAGTACCACGCTCCTAGCCGCGCCGTTGGAGCTGTAAGCACGTGTGGCGCGCCAACGTCCGCGCCCCTTTGAATCGTGTTGATTTACCGACAGACGACGGGACTCATCGCGCCGACCGAAGATTGGCAAGCTTGGCCTATCCAACGGAGCGGGAACTGGCAAGTTTGGCGCGTGGAGTGCCGCTCCACGCGCCGTTGGATCCCGGCTTTAGAAGCCCTAACAGAGCTGTATAGTCAAAACAGACTAACGAAAGGAGGGGTACCAAGTCACAGAAGACAAGGGCGATATATTTCCCAAATATATTGATATATTTTAATCGATATTTTACTACCGATATATCGAAAAAAATATCAATGTAATCTTTTAGATATATCGAAAACATTATTAATAAAGCGTACGCTCGTGCGTGTGTGACGTTGATGTTGTTTGACGCTTTCAGCTAACACGTCAAGGCGTGCACACGTGGTTCTTTGTTTTATTTTTTGTAGGTGGTTTGTTGTATGAATTTGCCAATTTTTTAGTTTTATTTTCGGTGTCCAAAGTCCAGAGTGGGTAATAAAATTATTTTTTCTGCAATAGTAACTTCTGTTCCAAATGAAAATTATTTTTTAAAGCTAGTTTGACAGCAACAAAAAGCCGAAACCGTTTATCTGGCAAAAAATTATCTAATTTAATATTTTTGAGTTCTTTTCTCAGAAAGCTCTAAAATATACGTAGCATAAACACTTGTATGTAAATATTTCAGTTCGGATAAGTTTAATTCATCTATGGAACCTATATTTAAAAAAATGTATTGTGTGTTTTATTACTTATCTGAATAAGGCCCAATTCCACCGCTAGTAGTTAAGAAATAAACCAGGTTTAAAATAATATTTTTCATTTAAACATGCCATTCTAAACTTGGCTTATTTATTAACGACTAGCGGTGGAAATGACCCTAAATAAATTGCATTTTAATTTTAAAAAAAAATTTGTAAATCTCATTAAAATGTAAAAAGGTCTTTACAAAAACATACCATATATTCCTTAGACCAAAATAAGTCGATTTAAGTAAAATTACCTTAGTACAAAGTTGCTTCGTTTGGGCTCCAGAGGGCCTTGAAGTTACAATTTTTAAATCGTTTTTCCCATATAAATTTAAAACGGCATATGCGATTTTGCTGAAATTTGGTATATTGGTAGAGTTTTATGTGGCAAAAAAATGGTATTAAAATTTTGTCCGATAATAATACATAGGCGTAGAACTTGATTTTTTAAATAATTGCACCTTTAAAAATTCTACGCCAATGGAAGAAAAGGAGTTTGAGTATGAAATTTACATTGCGCAACTCATTTACTTTAAAAAAAATACTCTTGATAAGACTCGATTACTTTCATGGTTTTCGCTAAATTTCTGTTTTAATAATTTAGAGTGTATAGGTTTCACAAAAATATTTATTTACAACATAATCAAAATAGAGATTTTACAAAAATTGTTCAAAATGTTCACCATTTTCACGCATACAAAGATTTATACGTCGAAAAAAATTAAAATGTATCCTTTCCATAACTTCTTCATCACCTCTAAGATTGTTTATTGCATCTTGAATACGTTGCCAGAGTTGTTCCTCATTTTCTACGGGTTCCCTGTAAACTGTGGATTTCAGATGTCCCCATAAAAAGTAATCCATTGGTGTTAGGTCTGGGGAACGTGGTGGCCAGTTTACAGGTGCGTCATTACCTCTGCCTATCCATTTGTGTGGATATTGTTCATTCAAGTGGTTTCTAACGTTTAAAGAAAAATGTGGTGGAGCTCCATCTTGCATAAACCACATATCTCTCCGAAGTTGGAGAGGTAAATCTTCTAACAATTCTGGCAACGTATTTTGTAGAAAATCCAAATAATTTTCTCCAGTTAATCTTCGTGGAAGTATGACAGGACCAACAATGAAATTACCAATTATTCCAGACCACACATTAATTTTGAATTCGTGCTGAAAATGGTTTACCTTTATTGCATGCGGATTTTTAACGGCATAAACATGTTCATTATGGGTATTAGTTATACCTCTTCTTGTAAAACCCGCTTCATCGGTAAAGAGAACCTTCTTGACAAAGTTTGGATCTCTTTATCTTTGCATATTAACAAATCGACAAAACCCAAACTAATTTGGGGATCATGGACTAATAATTCTTGTACTGGTTTCTTATGGTATGGATATAGCAATTGTTCTCTAAGCACTTTATGAACCCTAGATCCCTTCCAATTCGTCTGGTGCTTAATTCTGCATCTTTTTCAACACGTTCTAAAAAGTCTTCTTCAACTTCAGGAATCCTTACAAAACGTTCTCTTCCATTATCAACAGTGTTGGGAGCAAAGGAACTGGTCTCTCGAAGACGTCTCTCAACAGCAGCAAAAGTTGGGTGGCTAGGTACACGACGATTTGGAAACCTTTCAGAGTACACCCTGACACTCTCTCGAGCATTTCCTTCACAAAATCCTAATGTCAGTAACATATCGGTATATTCTGCATTGGTATATTGTACAGCCATATTAATAAACCACGCATTTGTTTTTTTAATTATTGAGTCAGATAGAACACTTTCAATCGTTAACAAGAGATTAGGTGTTAAAACTTGACAATATTTTTATTTAGATGAAACTATGGAAACCAACAATAAATGTTTTTGTATACGTATTGCAGGCAAATAATTAATATTCCTCAAAAAATCGTACATGGCAAGAATCGAGTATTTTTGTTAAAAGTCTCGATTAGAGGTGTTGAAGAAGATATGAAAAAAGTACATTTTTATGTTTTTCATCGTATAAAATTTTGTTCGATAATAATACATAGGCATAGAACTTGACTTTTTAAATAATTGCACCTTTAAAAATTCTACGCCAATGGCAAAAAAGGGGATTGGGTATGAAATTTGGATTGGGTACTCATTTACTACAAAAAAGTACCCTTGATAACACTCGATTTACTCTCATGGTTTTGACAAAGTTTGTATATTAATAATTATTGTTTATGTTCTAAAATTACTAAAATGCAAATTTCGTCAAAACCATGAGAGTAATCGAGTCTTATCAAGAGTATCTTTTTTATAGTAAATAAGATGCCAACAAACTATGAATATTTTATTGAAACCGGTTGAAACGTTTTTAACACATTATTAAAAATAGTTTTTTTTTTAATTTTAACACCCTGTATCTAGGAATTGAAACGTGTTCGGGCACATTTTTATTAATCAAATTAATAATATTAATTTTGATGTCCTCTATCACCTAAAAAATTTGCTATATTGAGCCTTATAACCTTCTAACTCTGAATCAGATGCGCCTATTTTGTAATAGGATTATTTCCTAAGATTTATGTACATAACGTAAAAGTAAAGATATAAAAATTGTAGAATAAATGTAACAATATTCTTTCTTGAACTGACCAACCCAATATATTAATTATTACAACCAACAAGTGTTTATTTTTTTATATGAACAAATGTAAGCAATTTTACTCGACTTCCTAACTAATTTATATATTTATTTCAATGTCTGCACTAAAATTTGTTAGTATATACGGGTACATTAACCTTTTTGTTTCAACAGAATCGGATAATAAAAACTTTCACCTTCTATGTTGAATGTAGAATTATTTTAACTACGTTAACACCGAAGATTACTTTGTAGGTTGAACATTTTCGTGAATTTCACTTGCAGTAAAGTAGAATAAACATTACCTGCTCAATAATGGGGCAATAATAGTGTATCAGATCACATAACTAATACGTAAAATGCGAAAATATAGTTTTACGAGTTATTTACAAGATTTTTCATAATAAATGTTAGTTTTCTAATGTTGACATATAAAGTAACATTTTTATTATCACAGCAAGTATCAAAATGCAACTAGTTGCATAATGTTGAAAATTATGCAACTGGTTTTAAAAAATCATTATGTCACCAGTTGCGAAAAAAAAACAAATAAAAATAAACCTTTATTGGTTTTAAAATCCATAATATAAATTATTATTGAAAATTCATATCAAAGAAAGACAGAATAGAATGACTTATAAAAATAAAATTTGGTTAAACTAACATCCTAGTGATAGTGTTGTTTAAGTCCTTATTTTACATTCTTAATTAGCACAAAATTATTAAAACACAATACACGACAAAATAACTCACTTTCTTGAAATTTAAATAATTTAACAAACAATATAAACACACTACAATAATTCGTTGAGAATAAATAAATAAGATTTTCGTATAAAAACTATATATAAAATAATTTCAAATTTCCGTCCTTCTTTTTATAAAGCCAAATTGACTGTAGACGTTTTATTTTCTATGTAAGTCAATGCGAAATAGTGTTTTTTGAAAAAAATAGTGAAAAGAATCAAAATAATGTGAAGAAAGTATCTAAGTACAAGTAACATGAGTGACAAAAAACATCAAAGCAAGATTTACTTCGTTCTAAGTTGTAAAACAGAATATAAATCAGATGTAAAACTAAAGAAAACACAAGGATAAATCAATTTAAAGTCTTTTTAAATTTCCTAGTGTAAGTGAAATAATGTATTTATTTATAAATATAATATATATTGTAAACTAGTCACAACTCGTATAGATGTCTAATAACATTTTGATGTCAGACCACCGCTGGTTAACATTCAAAATAAACTTGATGTTGCCGACCTCCACGATATCTCGAAACCCTAGGAAGACGGACAGGGCAACCTATGCCCACCTTCTCTAAGAGGCTCTAAGAGATATGGAAGTCAAAACACCAAACAATAACAATGCTTTAGAGAAGTACTCGAACACTATCCAAAACACAATACATAATTCCTATAAGAAATCCTGTCCTCAGAGGCTGGTCCAACATGATCAGACGACTACCGTATGGTGGTGTCACGAGTTGGATCACCTTAGGAAGATGGCTAGGAAATCCTTTAATAAGGCAAGCACCACAAAACTCAAAAAGAACTGGGATACTCACCTAAGAGAATACAAAAAAATCGTTAGACAAAAGGAGATGGAGATCCTATTGCGAAGAAATCGAAGATTTCTTGCAGGCAGTGAGGCTTCAAAAAGCTCTCCCAAAAGATCCACACCGAAGCACTGGTGCGCTAATTAAAGATGATGGCACGAAAACAGCCAACTTCTGCTGTCAACACACTTCCCTGACTCGGTCATCACAGACGTGGCCGACTGGGCAGTAAGAATACAACCCTTTTGTCTATGATTGGCAAAATGCCAAACACATTGTAGACGATGAAAAAATTAGATGGGCAATACCCAGCAAACACAAACATGTAACATATATGTAACATTTACATGTACTAGTTCCGTGTTACATAACAAAGTAACTTACATGTTACATTATAACTCACGTGATTACTGTGAAAAATTACCTAATTTTGTTATATAGCAGGTTTCGTATATGTGATGTAATGTGTTAAGTACATGTAAGGAACAATGTTATATATCGGAAGACATGTAACATTTATATTATCATTATTATTACAGCACTTACATTACTTTTTTTCATATAACATTAGTATTATAAATATTATATAAATGAAGGTATATAAATGTGTCGTCTCAAAATGTAGGTATTAGTTATACAGTGTGTCTACTTAAGTTGGAACCATATGGAAAACTTTTTTATTATTGGTTTTGTAAAAAACGTATTCCTGATAAAAAGTTCTGCATGGTTCAAAACTTAAAATGCAATCATCAGATATTAATTTATTTAAGCTGTCTACGAGGTTTGTCTAAAAATATGAATTTTACTCAAGAGTAAAGTTCCTTTATTTTTTACAATACAGAAGAACATTATAAAGTAAAGTTATTTTAAATTGAAATTTATATTCAAATATGCAATTACAGTCATTTAGCATGAAAATTCAGGTTAGGTGATTATTTACGTTTTACATTATTTGTAGTTATAAATTAATTAATCAGCAAACCTGAATTTTAATGCTAAATGGTTGAAATTGCATTTTTGAATATAACTTTTAATTCAAAATAACTTTACTTCATAACATTCTTCTGTATTGTAAAACATAAAGGTACTTTACTCTTGAGTATTTTTTGGCAAACCTCGTATACAGCTTAAAAAATTGATATCTGATGGTTGCATTTTAAGTTTTGAATCATGCAGAACTGTTTATCAAGAATACATTTTTTTCACAAAACCACTAATAAAAAAGTTTTCCATTTGGTTCCAACTTAAGTAGACACACTGTATGACAAATACAAAAAAAACGACGAAAATATTTGAAAGATAAAGAAAAGTAATTTAAACGTATTTGTTAGGTATATCAATAATTTTATTGGACAAATTCATAACCGAAACCAAAAATGTATTATAAAAATATTGCACACAAATATAATAACCCAAATTCATCATAAAAATCACAAATTATCTGGTATTAATGACGATCTACGGCCTCAAAATTCAGGGCTTCATAAAGATGACCTGAAAAGAGAAAAATAGTATATTATGCAACGATCATGTAATGATGGTTATTAATACACGAGCATTAACCGGGATACGAAACGAGCCAAAGGCGAGTTTCGTATGGTTTATGCGAGTGTTTTAATAACCATTACATGAGAGTTGCATACGCTATTTTTTCTACACCCGATAAATAATCAAGACCTATAAATATTATATTTATATTGGTATTGAACACAATAACAGTAATTACTCGTATTTCTATAAAAAATTCTACAAAATTGTAATTAATGGTATTACTTCAGGTATTGGTATTTCCCTAGATTTTTGCGGTAAAATATTTTGTACTATATTTTCTGCTTTCTCCGATATGTGTGGAGGAGTCTTCTATATCGCTAATATCAGACATTTTAATATTATAATTATCGAAGTTTAGCTACCTACGAAAATTTAATACGTTTTGACAACTAAAATAATTACATAGGAACCTAGGACAAACGTCAAACAGCATGCTTGATTGAAAAATTGTAGGTTTCTATTGATTAAAAATCTGTATCGTAATGAAAAATCTGTATCATAATGGGTATCATTATGAAACGGATTATGGGCATATAAGTGCATTATTATAATACGGGTGTAGAAAAACTTAATATTTACACCTCAAATGTATCATCAAAATACAGCACACACATATAATAACTCAATTTCATTTTAAAAACACAACATACCTGCTATAGTCCACAAAAATCCAAAAATGCCACAGGTACCTCCATAAAACGCCTATAGCCGCCATTGAACATTGAAACGCTACTAAAAATAATGCACCAGATATTCCTACTTACCTACCTAAAAAACATGCGTATTTCAAGGACCGTTTTATCAACAGCGTTTATATGTACAGTTCATCAAATTTCTAGAGGCTTTCGACGGCTAGACAGAGAAAGCACTACTGACAGGCATCCCGACGGATTTACGCAATGAAAGTACACTCTGCGCATCAAGTATTTCACTATTTCATTCAGACGTAAATGTCAGATGTAAATTTCGCTAAAACATTTCTTTTATTTTCGTTTGTGTTTTTTGCTCATTACAGTTTAATAGAATCTAAGTATGGAGTTTAATAGCAAATTAAGAGGCCGCGTGATTAACAGTCAATCTCGCGAAATAATAGCCAATGTTATAGAGTTTATGAGAAGAGAAGGGAACTTTAATTCACCTTCAATACCATTTAAAAATGTAAATGATCGTGTTGCTGCAGCCACAGTAGTATCTAAAAACACTGTCGTCCGCATTTCTGGAGAGAAAAAAAGAATCGATAACCGTGAGATATCGGAATTTTCATCACCAAGAAAAACCATTAAAAAACCAAAAACAGTTAATGATATAGATGAAGCTGCACAAGAATCAAATTTTATTTTTTTATTATTAGATAGCTATTTTTGTTTCTGAGTTGTGTTCATTTACAGGCTCAATTTTTTTCCGTTTCTCCTTTTTGATTTTATATGGCGTTTCAAGTTGTTTTTGACTTATTTCGACGTAAATCACAACAACACACTTTTTTAATAAAGCAAACAAGTGTTAAGAGGTATATGTACGTGTAAACTACAATTACAAAAAATTGATATGAAACCCATAAAACCACCAACAAAAATGTAAAGCTAGCTTCCGTACTAGAACATGGTGTCATTCGTCGAGATAATTTATCGTTTTGTTTAATAGATCAAGAAATGTAAATATTCCCCTATTTTTTATAAAATTATAAGAGAAATAAATTTTTTTCTAAATAGTATAGTTTATTATTTTGTAGAAAAACAAAATTTCGAAAATTTTAGTAATGTTTCAGAAACAACCGTTATTAATAATAGGTACCATTTTCCTTAATAAGGTAGAAATAAAATATAAACTATTTCCACGATTTACAAAGGCCTACAAAAAAATTATAGGTACTTTCCGCTATCCTATAAAATTTATATTTTCTGACTCAATTTCAAAAGGTTGAAGGAATTCCAAAACACCTTTTATGGCATAATAATTATTTTCAATTCTACATACTATCTTTAGCTACTTTTAAAAACGTTCTAAGAAAGTCCAATCAGACCAATTTAATCCCTAAACTATTCCACACTTTTAAAATTTAATTACCTAAAAATATTAAAAACTATTTAAAATAACTTGTTTAGCAGACTGTACAATAGCTATCTTAGTCACACGTAGCGCGTTCTCTGTCTGGGCGTCGAACACCTCTAGAAATTTGATGAACTGTATATTGATATGAATCCCCCCGGACTAGCTCTGAACACTAGGAAATTCCTCCCTGAGGGTGGGCTTCAGCTAAAATAATTAAACAAGTTAAATTTTATATACAAAAATCTTCACAAAAATCAAATTCTCCGATTGCAACGGCTTCTGTAATATTCTAAAAAAATAAAATCAATCCTCTTCACTCTACTCTAGATCTGCACTTCTCTGCTACGTCCCGCTACTGTCACATCTGATACGTCCTTCTCAATATAATAATCTCAGTATGCAAATTAGTACTTATCTTTTATCTCTCAATGTCCAGGTACAATGTCTTCTGCTTCTTCAATCTCGGAATCAATCTCTTTATAAATGATACTTATTTTTCAAAATTATCTTTTATTATTTCAAATTCTTCAATACACTTATTACTGGTAAATCGTGATTTTTATCGTAGCTCTTATTTAAATTTTCTCTAATAACAACTCTTTGAGTTAGACTGCGAAGGCGGTCGGTCAATCACGACCCTCACCCTTTGCCGGGGTATTTCTAACTGACTGTTTTCCAAAATCAATAAAAATCACCATTTTCCATAACAACGAACTTTGTTTCAAACTTTAACAACTCAATTAATGTAGCTTCACATACTCAGGGTGATATCTTTCCTGATGCCCGTATGTAGTCAAATCAGGAAACCGTATCAATATATACGCTATGTAACATTTTGTACGAAATAATTTAGTACAAATTGTTACTTCAATGTAGATTACACATAGATATATAAATTGATATAATCTTTATGTGAGGAAATTTATATAACGGATATGTAATTTTTGTAACATATATTATAATTATATACATGGTATATAACTATGGTGCTAAGTTTGAACTTAGGTGTTCGGTTCCATAAATAACACATAAAAGTGCATACAAGACAGTCTAAGTATATTTTAACCTTTTTAGTTATGTAACAGAAGGGAACATGTAACAGAATGGTTAGCTGGGTATCCAGCTTCTCTCCATTTAAATCGCCAGGACCTGAAGGTATTTATCCAGCCTTACTTCAGTGGGATCTGGAAGAACTTACACCGCACCTGTTGGGTACATTCAGATCCTCGTTGGCTCTGAAGTATATCCCCAAAAAATTGGGAGGATGGATTGAACTGTCCCAAAAACATTCCGACCAATTAGTCTGACATCGTTTTCCATGAAGACATTGAAAAGGCTATGCGAAAGGTACAATGCGTTGATTACAGCAACACCACTACCCCCAAACCAACATGCATACACCCCAGGCAGATCTACTAATTCAGCTCTTGATCTAGTTGCTGGCCGGATAGGAAAATCTCTGGACAATAAGGAGTCCGCCTTGAGTGTTTTTATAGACAGGTGCTTTTAATAAAACCACCTTTTCAAAGATAATACACTCACTAACCAACAGGAACGTTTCACAGACGGTTAGTGGGTGAATACATGACATGTTCTCAAAGCGAGCAGTAAACATAAGTGTAGCGGAAGTGAATATAAGAGGCTTGGTTGCAAGAAGATGGCCACAGGGAGGGGTGCTATCACCTCTACTGTGGAACATGGTCCTTGACACCCTCATCAGCCTTCTCAATAATGACAGTCACTACACAATAGCATATGCAGATGACCTGGTCATTCTGCAACAGGGAATTGAGAATTGAGAATATACTCTGCGAAAGAATGTAAGTGGCTTTAAAAATTATAGAACAGTGGTGTAAGAACCATTCACTGGCTATCAATCCTAAGAAGACAGAAATGATCCTAAACACAAAACTAAACTTTGTAACAGAGGTACCTAGGTCTCACCTTTGACAGCAAGTTAACATGGAACTCGCATTTAGAAAACAGAATCAAAAGAGCATACATTGCTTATGAACAATGCCACCGAACCGTGGGGCGCATCTGAGGTTTCTCCTCCAGAGTAGTCGCATGGACTTACACGGCTATCATAAGCCCTATGCTAACATACGGTGCAGTTGTCGGGGTATCAAAAACCCAAAAATTAACAGCTATCCGTAAACTAGAACAAATTCAAAGAACAGCATGGCTCTTTCCTTTATATTAACATCAAGGAGGTTGCTCTGACGACAATAGACCTTTTCAACACAATTTTTTTTTGTGCGCATGCGTCAGTTTCAGCCATCTTTTTCGTACTGTTTCTGTAAACAAGTATGTTAAAATGCTTACGTGAAAAAAATTATAACTGATAAATATTAATTTAAGTCTATATTCATTTAAAAAAAGTAAAGTAATAATAAGTTTAGTGTCTTAATTGAAAAATACATTTTCACAATCAATTATAATTATGTTATCTGTACGGAAAGGAACAACGAAACAGTGTTGTTATGTAAAAGTGACACACGGTATAAATCATTCAAAGGCAATAGATATTATTTTATAAATTTTCCAAAGCCTTAACTGCAATATCGTAAACAATTATCAGGCAAAATCCATATTAAAAGATATTCGAAATGTGCATTAAGTGTGAAAAAATATGGTCGAAGTGACAACGGTTTTCGATGGATTAATGATGTTACTAAAGATACTTACAGTTCATCAAATTTCTAGAGGCTTTCGACGGCTAGACAGAGAAAGCACTACTGACAGGCATCCCGACGGATTTACGCAATGAAAGTACACTCTGCGCATCAAGTATTTCACTATTTCATTCAGACGTAAATGTCAGATGTAAATTTCGCTAAAACATTTCTTTTATTTTCGTTTGTGTTTTTTGCTCATTACAGTTTAATAGAACCTAAGTATGGAGTTTAATAGCAAATTAAGAGGCCGCGTGATTAACAGTCAATCTCGCAAAATAATAGCCAATGTTATAGAGTTTATGAGAAGAGAAGGAAACTTTAATTCACCTTCAATACCATTTAAAAATGTAAATGATCGTGTTGCTGCAGCCACAGGAGTATCTAAAAACACTGTCGTCCGCATTTCTGGAGAGAAAAAAAGAATCGATAACCGTGAGATATCGGAATTTTCATCACCAAGAAAAACCATTAAAAAACCAAAAACAGTTAATGATATAGATGAAGCTGCACAAGAATCAAATTTTATTTTTTTATTATTAGATAGCTATTTTTGTTTCTGAGTTGTGTTCATTTACAGGCTCAATTTTTTTCCGTTTCTCCTTTTTGATTTTATATGGGGTTTCAAGTTGTTTTTGACTTATTTCGACGTAAATCACAACAACACACTTTTTTAATAAAGCAAACAAGTGTTAAGAGGTATATGTACGTGTAAACTACAATTACAAAAAATTGATATGAAACCCATGAAACCACCAACAAAAATGTCTAGCTTCCGTATTAAAACATGGTGTCATTCGTCGAGATAATTTATCGTTTTGTTTAATAGATCAAGAAATGTAAATATTCCCCTGTTATTTTTTATAAAATTATAAGAGAAATAAATTTTTTTCTAAATAGTATAGTTTATTATTTTGTAGAAAAACAAAATTTTGAAAATTTTAGTAATGTTTCAGAGACAACCGTTATTAATAATAGGTACCATTTTCCTTAATAAGGTAGAAATAAAATATAAACTATTTCCACGATTTACAAAGGCCTACAAAAAAATTATAGGTATTTTCCGCTATCCTATAAAATTTATATTTTCTGACTCAATTTCAAAAGGTTGAAGGAATTCCAAGACACCTTTTATGGCATAATAATTATTTTCAATTCTACATACTATCTTTAGCTGCTTTTAAAAACGTTCTAAGAAAGTCCAATCAGACCAATTTAATCCCTAAACTATTCCACACTTTTAAAATTTAATTACCTAAAAATATTAAAAACTATTTAAAATAACTTGTTTAGCAGACTGTACAATAACTATCTTAGTCACACGTAGCGCGTTCTCTGTCTGGGCGTCGAACACCTCTAGAAATTTGATGAACTGTATATTTCACTGTATTTTCATGGAGAAAGTGGTCCAACAGAAGAAAATTGTCATGTGTTATTAAACAATATTTTTTTAATATTAAATACTACTTCGGTATACACATTAAATGATTAAAAATGTCATGTTGATCCTCAAAATAATAAATAATTTATTTTATTAATTATACTCGTGATTAACTTTCATGCTAATTAAAGTGTTTTTGCAAGTAGTAATAGTTGGTTGGCATAATTAATTAGAATAAAGTTATAATTATTATTTGTTTTCATTAATTTTTTACAGAGTTAAAAGTATTGATACACCTAACCTCTCAATTAGTCCACTTTGTTCCTCTGTAACAAACATCCAAGACACTTCAACCTCCTTTTCAACTGCTCACAACTATGCGCTTCCACAGAGTTATAAAAAAGTTATTCACTATCAAAGATTTTTTCTAATGATTAATTTTTCTGTAGAGATAACATTGCTTTTCCAGCCATTGTCGATCAAAACAGTACGAAACTTTTGAATTACCGCTATTTCAACTTGGTGGCTGCGCTTGCGCTCATCACATGATGAAAAGGTCTATGACACGCCTTTGCACGGTTGGAATAGAACCTGATGTAGGATCTGGTGAGGCGAGACGTCGCTTTTGGCAGGTGGCGCTCGATACGCTCCCACTGCTTCAAGCAAGATATACCTTCCATAAGTCATATAAAGTTATAAAAGAACAAATAGAAGAGCCAGAAGGGGCAGATACGCGTCATATCTACACTGATGGTTCTAAAACAAAACAAGGCTCAGGATGTGAAATATACTCTAGATTCTTAAACCTAAATACAAAATGGGCTGTGAGCAATACTCCTAGTGTAGTTCAGACAGAGCTAACGGGGATTCTCATAGCAGCAAAATAAATCACCAGAAGCAATATCACTAGAAGGAACATGCTCATCTATACAGATAGCAGACAAGCACTACTCACCCTGAACAGACCAATGTTAGTAATAGAATGTTAAGAAGCTTTGGCCGAAGTATCCATCAACAATGTGGTCACCTTAAGTTTGATTAAAGGTCACGCCACATCGAAAGGTAACTGTCTTGCTAATTCACTAGCCAAGAAACCAGCCAATCAAATACTTTTTGGACCTGGCCACTCTATTGGCCTGACAAAATCGGTAGTGACAGACCTAATTAAAGAACATTTCCTTGTGAAATTCAAGGAAAAATTGGATGAAACAAGAAAGTGCAGAGTTGCCAGGGAGCTCTTAAGTTATCCTGATAACACTGCAGCAAACAATTACTTGACTATGACTAAACATAGGTATTCTGACTGGTCATTGTCAAGTACGAAAACATCTCCATATCATGAGGCTGTTAGAATCCGCACTCTGCAGAGAGTGTGAACAAGAAGATGAGGCCATCGAGCTTATCCTTTAGAATTGCTCGACGCTCTCATTTATTAAAAGATTTGCGTTCGGCGAGTATCAACTAACACCGGCCGATATAAGAGAAGCACCTCTTGGTGACGTTGTCAACTACATTAAATCTATAGGCTGGCTCGCGAGCTAGAAGCTGCCTATCATTTTAGAAGGATGTACAATAGACTAAGTGAGGCCTAAGTACCGTGGGGGTAACCCATCCTCCACACGTTACAAATATCTAATTTATTTCAGAAAAAGAAAAAAATACTTTTTGAAAATTAAGGACTTTATTTTACTGATGTTGACTAAATTACAATCAAAGCTGGAATAAATTTAAATAATGTGTTTTACATGACAATGATAAATGCAAGGTTAATAGTTTACAGTTTTATATTTTAATAAGAACAACATTTCTTCTTATATGACTCGCCTCAGATGTTAGAAAACAATTTTATTTACGATTAGGATGCTGCCAGGTTAGTTCAAAGCATGCATTGAACATCTCCTACATTACGATTGCTTTCCTTTTTCTTTGATTTGTCATAAAATAATATTTACTTTGAAAGCTCTAAAATTTAATACGATGTAACTAGATCTTACTCTTTATTTGATTTATTCTCTCTAGGTATATGTATTAAAAGAACAAGATAAAGCGTTCAGATTTGAACATTTTTCTTTATATTCACATACTAAATTAAAATCCTGTATAAGAAATAAATTCTATTTAATTAAAATGTTTATTTACATATGCAGGTACTATAAACTATTCCAATTTCATTTTAAGTTCAATGTATATCCTAATAACAAAAATGCTAAATTGTTATTTTAAAATCAATTTAAAACATTGAACTGGGATCGAAACTCGAATAATAATATTTTTCTAATGTACCTTTAAATATTAAATATTGCTAATTGTTATTTTATATTGTTAAATCTGTGATAGTATAAATATAAATGCAAGTGAGAAATAAAGAGATTGACTAACAACATGTGGTAGTACACTATACAAAATTATCTCTAAAATGAGATGCATAAAAACCACCTCGTGGTAGTAATTACAAAATTTTTCTTTGAATTCTATTCATGGTCCTTCGAGCAAAAGTTTAAAAATCTGAAAAACCTACGGAAGGAGCAAACTTTAACATAAAGAAAAACAAGAAAATGAAGTCCTTCTGCCAATCTCAATGACACAAGTTCGACCAAATCCAAGCCAAAATTCAGGAAACAACGCGAAAAGCCAAATAAATAATCATTAAAATTTTAAATTTTATGTCCCGTGACGTGTAAGTACCAATAAATCAAGAGTACGTATTTAAATTTTGTTGCCAAATGTCTATTCTTATTTTCTCATTTTCACATGAACAAAAAAGATGTAAAATAAAATAGCGCTTCTTTAATTAAATATTACGGTTGTTAGATTTATTAGTAAACGTATTTCGACAATTATGATTATCGATGAGAAAGTCAGCTAACACCTGACATAAGTTATGACAAAAAGTGGAAAAAATAAGGGTGAAATCAGATTACATTCTGCAAGTTTCTTATATAAAGAAATTTACGTAATCTGGGAGATTAATCACCATAAAAATTTAACATTGGTGATAAATTCAATTTGAATTAAGTTTATTCATATGATTTCATTAAAATAAGGAAGTAAAATTAGAAACAATAAATTATATTGATCTGGGTATAAATTATATAAATTAGGAAGATATTAAAATGTCTCGCGTGTATTCAGGATGTGTTTACAAGGTGTTTCCTAAGTACGGTCCCAAACTTTAGGAGATAAGTAGATAAAAAAAGCTATTAGAAACTGTAGTTTTTTTTTATTGTTATAGACGCCTGGTTGCAAATTATTTTATTGCCAGCAAAAATCGAAAAATTCCATCGTTAAGAAATATTATTTTGAATTTAACAGGTTACACAACAGCTCCCAATACCGGGGCATAGTGCATGTTGTTCCCCCTCCCCTCCCCCCCCTGTACTTAACTACAAATAGCAAGCAAAAACACGACATGCCACTTTTGCAGACAGATGAGTGACTATAACCACAGCTTATACAATACAGCTCCACAACTCCGTGTCGGCGTCTTTGATCTGGCGGTCGAGAACCAAGCAAGACGGAATGGTGCTATCTCTGTTAGATTAGAAAAGTCGGGCCCGGATTAAACAATTTTTTTATTATTGAAAAAATTGAAAACCTTGGCGTAATAAGGTTGGTCACATGCCATATTAAGTAAGTTTTGGGAAATTACATTTTTAATTTGTTTTAAATCTTTCAAATATAATTAAAAAAATTATTTAAATATAAATATTACGAAAAATAGCACATCTTTCGGATTAGAGGTAAAATAATTTATATATGGCTAGTAAAATCCTCGTTAACAAATGTTTTGAGCTAAAACAGTCACTTCACGACAAATTGTGGCTTGGATCCATTTTACACCAAGGGCTTCAATTGTTAAAGAATTGTGTCACGCTCGTGGATGCAAATCAAGTGGTACCCCCGTGTCTCTGGCAAGTGTTACTCTTCGCGCAAAGGGTTTATACCTAGATAAACGAATGCTTCGACTGAGGTCTGGGATACCTGTGTCATGTTAGCAAGTAGCCAGCCAGCAATAAATTCAGGTGGACGCCAAAGCGCCAGCGGTCATACTAAATTTTTAACATCTAATTATTTTAAGTTCCGACAAAAAGAATATATTTAATCATAATTTGTTGCATTATAATTATTATAACCTTTTCATAAAATTATAATAAGGGATGTAGAGAGGGATAAAGCTTTTATTACTAGCACAAAATTTGTGTTTGTCAAAAATTTATTTAGGTCATTGGATAGATAATAAAAAAACAAAAAACTTTTTTAAATACCATTTTAAATGCTATATGGGTAAAAAGAGATTTAGAGAGCTTTGAAATTTCAAAGTTTTTATTGCTGAACCAAAATTTGTTTTTTTCGAAAATTCATTAAGGCCATTCGAAAGATAATAAAAAAACAAACAACTTTTTCAAATACCATTTTAAATGCTATATGGGTAATAAGAGATTTAGAGAGCTTTGAAATTTCAAAGTTTTTATTGCTGAACCAAAATTTGTTTTTTTCGAAAATCCATTCAGGTCATTCGAAAGATAATAAAAAAACAAACAACTTTTTCAAATACCATTTTAAATGCTATATGGGTAATAAGACATTTAGAGAGCTTTTAAAGTTTTTATTGCTGAACCAAAATTTGTTTTTTTTTTTGAAAATTCATTCAGGCCATTCGAAAGATAATAAAAAAACAAACAACTTGTTTAAATACCATTTTAAATGCTATATGGGTAATAAGAGATTTAGAGAGCTTTGAAATTTCAAAGTTTTTATTGCTGAACCAAAATTTGTTTTTTTCGAAAATTCATTAAGACCATTCGAAAGATAATAAAAAAACAAACAACTTTTTCAAATACCATTTTAAATGCTATATGGGTAATAAGAGATTTATAGAGCTTTGAAATTTCAAAGTTTTTATTGCTGAACCAAAATTTGTTTTTTTCGAAAATTCATTCAGGTCATTCGAAAGATAATAAAAAAACAAACAACTTTTTCAAATACCATTTTAAATGCTATATGGGTAATAAGACATTTAGAGAGCTTTTAAAGTTTTTATTGCTGAACCAAAATTTGTTTTTTTTTTTTGAAAATTCATTCAGGCCATTCGAAAGATAATAAAAAAACAAACAACTTGTTTAAATACCATTTTAAATGCTATATATGTAATAAGAGATTTAGAGAGCTTTGAAATTTCAAAGTTTTTATTGCTGAACCAAAATTTGTTTTTTTCGAAAATTCATTAAGGCCATTCAAAAGATAATAAAAAAACAAACAACTTTTTCAAATACCATTTTAAATGCTATATGGGTAATAAGACATTTAGAGAGCTTTGAAATTTCAAAGTTTTTATTGCTGAACCAAAATTTGTTTTTTTCGAAAATTCATTAAGGCCATTCGAAAGATAATAAAAAAACAAACAACTTTTTCAAATACCATTTTAAATGCTATATGGGTAATAAGAGATTTAGAGAGCTTTGAAATTTCAAAGTTTTTATTGCTGAACCAAAATTTGTTTTTTTCGAAAATCCATTCAGGTCATTCGAAAGATAATAAAAAAACAAACAACTTTTTCAAATACCATTTTAAATGCTATATGGGTAATAAGACATTTAGAGAGCTTTTAAAGTTTTTATTGCTGAACCAAAATTTGTTTTTTTTTTTGAAAATTCATTCAGGCCATTCGAAAGATAATAAAAAAACAAACAACTTGTTTAAATACCATTTTAAATGCTATATGGGTAATAAGAGATTTAGAGAGCTTTGAAATTTCAAAGTTTTTATTGCTGAACCAAAATTTGTTTTTTTCGAAAATTCATTAAGACCATTCGAAAGATAATAAAAAAACAAACAACTTTTTCAAATACCATTTTAAATGCTATATGGGTAATAAGAGATTTATAGAGCTTTGAAATTTCAAAGTTTTTATTGCTGAACCAAAATTTGTTTTTTTCGAAAATTCATTCAGGTCATTCGAAAGATAATAAAAAAACAAACAACTTTTTCAAATACCATTTTAAATGCTATATGGGTAATAAGACATTTAGAGAGCTTTTAAAGTTTTTATTGCTGAACCAAAATTTGTTTTTTTTTTTTGAAAATTCATTCAGGCCATTCGAAAGATAATAAAAAAACAAACAACTTGTTTAAATACCATTTTAAATGCTATATATGTAATAAGAGATTTAGAGAGCTTTGAAATTTCAAAGTTTTTATTGCTGAACCAAAATTTGTTTTTTTCGAAAATTCATTAAGGCCATTCAAAAGATAATAAAAAAACAAACAACTTTTTCAAATACCATTTTAAATGCTATATGGGTAATAAGACATTTAGAGAGCTTTGAAATTTCAAAGTTTTTATTGCTGAACCAAAATTTGTTTTTTTCGAAAATTCATTAAGGCCATTCGAAAGATAATAAAAAAACAAACAACTTTTTCAAATACCATTTTAAATGCTATATGGGTAATAAGAGATTTAGAGAGCTTTGAAATTTCAAAGTTTTTATTGCTGAACCAAAATTTGTTTTTTTCGAAAATTCATTAAGGCCATTCGAAAGATAATAAAAAAACAAACAACTTTTTCAAATACCATTTTAAATGCTATATGGGTAATAAGAGATTTATAGAGCTTTGAAATTTCAAAGTTTTTATTGCTGAACCAAAATTTGTTTTTTTCGAAAATCCATTCAGGTCATTCGAAAGATAATAAAAAAACAAACAACTTTTTCAAATACCATTTTAAATGCTATATGGGTAATAAGACATTTAGAGAGCTTTTAAAGTTTTTATTGCTGAACCAAAATTTGTTTTTTTTTTTGAAAATTCATTCAGGCCATTCGAAAGATAATAAAAAAACAAACAACTTGTTTAAATACCATTTTAAATGCTATATGGGTAATAAGAGATTTAGAGAGCTTTGAAATTTCAAAGTTTTTATTGCTGAACCAAAATTTGTTTTTTTCGAAAATTCATTAAGACCATTCGAAAGATAATAAAAAAACAAACAACTTTTTCAAATACCATTTTAAATGCTATATGGGTAATAAGAGATTTATAGAGCTTTGAAATTTCAAAGTTTTTATTGCTGAACCAAAATTTGTTTTTTTCGAAAATTCATTCAGGTCATTCGAAAGATAATAAAAAAACAAACAACTTTTTCAAATACCATTTTAAATGCTATATGGGTAATAAGACATTTAGAGAGCTTTTAAAGTTTTTATTGCTGAACCAAAATTTGTTTTTTTTTTTGAAAATTCATTCAGGCCATTCGAAAGATAATAAAAAAACAAACAACTTGTTTAAATACCATTTTAAATGCTATATATGTAATAAGAGATTTAGAGAGCTTTGAAATTTCAAAGTTTTTATTGCTGAACCAAAATTTGTTTTTTTCGAAAATTCATTAAGGCCATTCAAAAGATAATAAAAAAACAAACAACTTTTTCAAATACCATTTTAAATGCTATATGGGTAATAAGACATTTAGAGAGCTTTGAAATTTCAAAGTTTTTATTGCTGAACCAAAATTTGTTTTTTTCGAAAATTCATTAAGGCCATTCGAAAGATAATAAAAAAACAAACAACTTTTTCAAATACCATTTTAAATGCTATATGGGTAATAAGAGATTTAGAGAGCTTTGAAATTTCAAAGTTTTTATTGCTGAACCAAAATTTGTTTTTTTTTAAAATTCATTTAAGCCATTCGAAAGATAATAAAAAAACAAACAACTTTTTCAAATACCATTTTAAATGCTATATGGGTAATAAGAGATTTAGAGAGCTTTGAAATTTCAAAGTTTTTATTGCTGAACCAAAATTTGTTTTTTTCGAAAATCCATTCAGGTCATTCGAAAGATAATAAAAAAACAAACAACTTTTTCAAATACCATTTTAAATGCTATATGGGTAATAAGACATTTAGAGAGCTTTTAAAGTTTTTATTGCTGAACCAAAATTTGTTTTTTTTTTTGAAAATTCATTCAGGCCATTCGAAAGATAATAAAAAAACAAACAACTTGTTTAAATACCATTTTAAATGCTATATGGGTAATAAGAGATTTAGAGAGCTTTGAAATTTCAAAGTTTTTATTGCTGAACCAAAATTTGTTTTTTTCGAAAATTCATTAAGACCATTCGAAAGATAATAAAAAAACAAACAACTTTTTCAAATACCATTTTAAATGCTATATGGGTAATAAGAGATTTATAGAGCTTTGAAATTTCAAAGTTTTTATTGCTGAACCAAAATTTGTTTTTTTCGAAAATTCATTCAGGTCATTCGAAAGATAATAAAAAAACAAACAACTTTTTCAAATACCATTTTAAATGCTATATGGGTAATAAGACATTTAGAGAGCTTTTAAAGTTTTTATTGCTGAACCAAAATTTGTTTTTTTTTTTTGAAAATTCATTCAGGCCATTCGAAAGATAATAAAAAAACAAACAACTTGTTTAAATACCATTTTAAATGCTATATATGTAATAAGAGATTTAGAGAGCTTTGAAATTTCAAAGTTTTTATTGCTGAACCAAAATTTGTTTTTTTCGAAAATTCATTAAGGCCATTCAAAAGATAATAAAAAAACAAACAACTTTTTCAAATACCATTTTAAATGCTATATGGGTAATAAGACATTTAGAGAGCTTTGAAATTTCAAAGTTTTTATTGCTGAACCAAAATTTGTTTTTTTCGAAAATTCATTAAGGCCATTCGAAAGATAATAAAAAAACAAACAACTTTTTCAAATACCATTTTAAATGCTATATGGGTAATAAGAGATTTAGAGAGCTTTGAAATTTCAAAGTTTTTATTGCTGAACCAAAATTTGTTTTTTTCGAAAATTCATTAAGGCCATTCGAAAGATAATAAAAAAACAAACAACTTTTTCAAATACCATTTTAAATGCTATATGGGTAATAAGAGATTTATAGAGCTTTGAAATTTCAAAGTTTTTATTGCTGAACCAAAATTTGTTTTTTTCGAAAATCCATTCAGGTCATTCGAAAGATAATAAAAAAACAAACAACTTTTTCAAATACCATTTTAAATGCTATATGGGTAATAAGACATTTAGAGAGCTTTTAAAGTTTTTATTGCTGAACCAAAATTTGTTTTTTTTTTTGAAAATTCATTCAGGCCATTCGAAAGATAATAAAAAAACAAACAACTTGTTTAAATACCATTTTAAATGCTATATGGGTAATAAGAGATTTAGAGAGCTTTGAAATTTCAAAGTTTTTATTGCTGAACCAAAATTTGTTTTTTTCGAAAATTCATTAAGACCATTCGAAAGATAATAAAAAAACAAACAACTTTTTCAAATACCATTTTAAATGCTATATGGGTAATAAGAGATTTATAGAGCTTTGAAATTTCAAAGTTTTTATTGCTGAACCAAAATTTGTTTTTTTCGAAAATTCATTCAGGTCATTCGAAAGATAATAAAAAAACAAACAACTTTTTCAAATACCATTTTAAATGCTATATGGGTAATAAGACATTTAGAGAGCTTTTAAAGTTTTTATTGCTGAACCAAAATTTGTTTTTTTTTTTGAAAATTCATTCAGGCCATTCGAAAGATAATAAAAAAACAAACAACTTGTTTAAATACCATTTTAAATGCTATATATGTAATAAGAGATTTAGAGAGCTTTGAAATTTCAAAGTTTTTATTGCTGAACCAAAATTTGTTTTTTTCGAAAATTCATTAAGGCCATTCAAAAGATAATAAAAAAACAAACAACTTTTTTAAATACCATTTTAAATGCTATATGGGTAATAAGACATTTAGAGAGCTTTGAAATTTCAAAGTTTTTATTGCTGAACCAAAATTTGTTTTTTTCGAAAATTCATTAAGGCCATTCGAAAGATAATAAAAAAACAAACAACTTTTTCAAATACCATTTTAAATGCTATATGGGTAATAAGAGATTTAGAGAGCTTTGAAATTTCAAAGTTTTTATTGCTGAACCAAAATTTGTTTTTTTTTAAAATTCATTTAAGCCATTCGAAAGATAATAAAAAAACAAACAACTTTTTCAAATACCATTTTAAATGCTATATGGGTAATAAGAGATTTAGAGAGCTTTGAAATTTCAAAGTTTTTATTGCTGAACCAAAATTTGTTTTTTTCGAAAATCCATTCAGGTCATTCGAAAGATAATAAAAAAACAAACAACTTTTTCAAATACCATTTTAAATGCTATATGGGTAATAAGACATTTAGAGAGCTTTTAAAGTTTTTATTGCTGAACCAAAATTTGTTTTTTTTTTTGAAAATTCATTCAGGCCATTCGAAAGATAATAAAAAAACAAACAACTTGTTTAAATACCATTTTAAATGGTATATGGGTAATAAGAGATTTAGAGAGCTTTGAAATTTCAAAGTTTTTATTGCTGAACCAAAATTTGTTTTTTTCGAAAATTCATTAAGACCATTCGAAAGATAATAAAAAAACAAACAACTTTTTTAAATACCATTTTAAATGCTATATGGGTAATAAGAGATTTATAGAGCTTTGAAATTTCAAAGTTTTTATTGCTGAACCAAAATTTGTTTTTTTCGAAAATTCATTCAGGTCATTCGAAAGATAATAAAAAAACAAACAACTTTTTCAAATACCATTTTAAATGCTTTATGGGTAATAAGACATTTAGAGAGCTTTTAAAGTTTTTATTGCTGAACCAAAATTTGTTTTTTTTTTTGAAAATTCATTCAGGCCATTCGAAAGATAATAAAAAAACAAACAACTTGTTTAAATACCATTTTAAATGCTATATATGTAATAAGAGATTTAGAGAGCTTTGAAATTTCAAAGTTTTTATTGCTGAACCAAAATTTGTTTTTTTCGAAAATTCATTAAGGCCATTCAAAAGATAATAAAAAAACAAACAACTTTTTCAAATACCATTTTAAATGCTATATGGGTAATAAGAGATTTATAGAGCTTTGAAATTTCAAAGTTTTTATTGCTGAACCAAAATTTGTTTTTTTCGAAAATTCATTCAGGTCATTCGAAAGATAATAAAAAAACAAACAACTTTTTCAAATACCATTTTAAATGCTATATGGGTAATAAGACATTTAGAGAGCTTTTAAAGTTTTTATTGCTGAACCAAAATTTGTTTTTTTTTTTGAAAATTCATTCAGGCCATTCGAAAGATAATAAAAAAACAAACAACTTGTTTAAATACCATTTTAAATGCTATATATGTAATAAGAGATTTAGAGAGCTTTGAAATTTCAAAGTTTTTATTGCTGAACCAAAATTTGTTTTTTTCGAAAATTCATTAAGGCCATTCAAAAGATAATAAAAAAACAAACAACTTTTTCAAATACCATTTTAAATGCTATATGGGTAATAAGACATTTAGAGAGCTTTGAAATTTCAAAGTTTTTATTGCTGAACCAAAATTTGTTTTTTTCGAAAATTCATTAAGGCCATTCGAAAGATAATAAAAAAACAAACAACTTTTTCAAATACCATTTTAAATGCTATATGGGTAATAAGAGATTTAGAGAGCTTTGAAATTTCAAAGTTTTTATTGCTGAACCAAAATTTGTTTTTTTCGAAAATTCATTAAGGCCATTCGAAAGATAATAAAAAAACAAACAACTTTTTTAAATACCATTTTAAATGCTATATGGGTAATAAGAGATTTATAGAGCTTTGAAATTTCAAAGTTTTTATTGCTGAACCAAAATTTGTTTTTTTCGAAAATCCATTCAGGTCATTCGAAAGATAATAAAAAAACAAACAACTTTTTCAAATACCATTTTAAATGCTATATGGGTAATAAGACATTTAGAGAGCTTTTAAAGTTTTTATTGCTGAACCAAAATTTGTTTTTTTTTTTGAAAATTCATTCAGGCCATTCGAAAGATAATAAAAAAACAAACAACTTGTTTAAATACCATTTTAAATGCTATATGGGTAATAAGAGATTTAGAGAGCTTTGAAATTTCAAAGTTTTTATTGCTGAACCAAAATTTGTTTTTTTCGAAAATTCATTAAGACCATTCGAAAGATAATAAAAAAACAAACAACTTTTTCAAATACCATTTTAAATGCTATATGGGTAATAAGAGATTTATAGAGCTTTGAAATTTCAAAGTTTTTATTGCTGAACCAAAATTTGTTTTTTTCGAAAATTCATTCAGGTCATTCGAAAGATAATAAAAAAACAAACAACTTTTTCAAATACCATTTTAAATGCTATATGGGTAATAAGACATTTAGAGAGCTTTTAAAGTTTTTATTGCTGAACCAAAATTTGTTTTTTTTTTTGAAAATTCATTCAGGCCATTCGAAAGATAATAAAAAAACAAACAACTTGTTTAAATACCATTTTAAATGCTATATATGTAATAAGAGATTTAGAGAGCTTTGAAATTTCAAAGTTTTTATTGCTGAACCAAAATTTGTTTTTTTCGAAAATTCATTAAGGCCATTCAAAAGATAATAAAAAAACAAACAACTTTTTCAAATACCATTTTAAATGCTATATGGGTAATAAGACATTTAGAGAGCTTTGAAATTTCAAAGTTTTTATTGCTGAACCAAAATTTGTTTTTTTCGAAAATTCATTAAGGCCATTCGAAAGATAATAAAAAAACAAACAACTTTTTCAAATACCATTTTAAATGCTATATGGGTAATAAGAGATTTAGAGAGCTTTGAAATTTCAAAGTTTTTATTGCTGAACCAAAATTTGTTTTTTTTTAAAATTCATTTAAGCCATTCGAAAGATAATAAAAAAAACAAACAACTTTTTCAAATACCATTTTAAATGCTATATGGGTAATAAGAGATTTAGAGAGCTTTGAAATTTCAAAGTTTTTATTGCTGAACCAAAATTTGTTTTTTTCGAAAATCCATTCAGGTCATTCGAAAGATAATAAAAAAACAAACAACTTTTTCAAATACCATTTTAAATGCTATATGGGTAATAAGAGATTTAGAGAGCTTTGAAATTTCAAAGTTTTTATTGCTGAACCAAAATTTGTTTTTTTTTAAAATTCATTTTAACCATTCGAAAGATAATAAAAAAACAAACAACTTTTTCAAATACCATTTTAAATGCTATATGGGTAATAAGAGATTTAGAGAGCTTTGAAATTTCAAAGTTTTTATTGCTGAACCAAAATTTGTTTTTTTCGAAAATTCATTAAGGCCATTCGAAAGATAATAAAAAAACAAACAACTTTTTCAAATACCATTTTAAATGCTATATGGGTAATAAGAGATTTATAGAGCTTTGAAATTTCAAAGTTTTTATTGCTGAACCAAAATTTGTTTTTTTCGAAAATCCATTCAGGTCATTCGAAAGATAATAAAAAAACAAACAACTTTTTCAAATACCATTTTAAATGCTATATGGGTAATAAGACATTTAGAGAGCTTTTAAAGTTTTTATTGCTGAACCAAAATTTGTTTTTTTTTTTGAAAATTCATTCAGGCCATTCGAAAGATAATAAAAAAACAAACAACTTGTTTAAATACCATTTTAAATGCTATATATGTAATAAGAGATTTAGAGAGCTTTGAAATTTCAAAGTTTTTATTGCTGAACCAAAATTTGTTTTTTTCGAAAATTCATTAAGGCCATTCAAAAGATAATAAAAAAACAAACAACTTTTTCAAATACCATTTTAAATGCTATATGGGTAATAAGACATTTAGAGAGCTTTGAAATTTCAAAGTTTTTATTGCTGAACCAAAATTTGTTTTTTTCGAAAATTCATTAAGGCCATTCGAAAGATAATAAAAAAACAAACAACTTTTTCAAATACCATTTTAAATGCTATATGGGTAATAAGACATTTAGAGAGCTTTTAAAGTTTTTATTGCTGAACCAAAATTTGTTTTTTTTTTTGAAAATTCATTCAGGCCATTCGAAAGATAATAAAAAAACAAACAACTTGTTTAAATACCATTTTAAATGCTATATATGTAATAAGAGATTTAGAGAGCTTTGAAATTTCAAAGTTTTTATTGCTGAACCAAAATTTGTTTTTTTCGAAAATTCATTAAGGCCATTCAAAAGATAATAAAAAAACAAACAACTTTTTCAAATACCATTTTAAATGCTATATGGGTAATAAGAGATTTAGAGAGCTTTGAAATTTCAAAGTTTTTATTGCTGAACCAAAATTTGTTTTTTTTTTGAAAATTCATTCAGGCCATTCGAAAGATAATAAAAAAACAAACAACTTGTTTAAATACCATTTTAAATGCTATATGGGTAATAAGAGATTTAGAGAGCTTTGAAATTTCAAAGTTTTTATTGCTGAACCAAAATTTGTTTTTTTCGAAAATTCATTCAGGTCATTCGAAAGATAATAAAAAAACAAACAAAATTTCAAAGCTCTCTAAATCTCTTATTACCCATATAGCATTTAAAATGGTATTTGAAAAAGTTGTTTGTTTTTTTATTATCTTTCGAATGGCCTTAATGAATTTTCGAAAAAAACAAATTTTGGTTCAGCAATAAAAACTTTGAAATTTCAAAGCTCTCTAAATCTCTTATTACCCATATAGCATTTAAAATGGTATTTAAACAAGTTGTTTGTTTTTTTATTATCTTTCGAATGGCCTGAATGAATTTTCAAAAAAAAAACAAATTTTGGTTCAGCAATAAAAACTTTAAAAGCTCTCTAAATGTCTTATTACCCATATAGCATTTAAAATGGTATTTGAAAAAGTTGTTTGTTTTGTTATTATCTTTCGAATGACCTGAATGAATTTTCGAAAAAAACAAATTTTGGTTCAGCAATAAAAACTTTGAAATTTCAAAGCTCTCTAAATGTCTTATTACCCATATAGCATTTAAAATGGTATTTGAAAAAGTTGTTTGTTTTTTTATTATCTTTCGAATGACCTGAATGAATTTTCGAAAAAAACAAATTTTGGTTCAGCAATAAAAACTTTGAAATTTCAAAGCTCTCTAAATCTCTTATTACCCATATAGCATTTAAAATGGTATTTGAAAAAGTTGTTTGTTTTTTTATTATCTTTCGAATGGCTTAAATGAATTTAAAAAAAAAACAAATTTTGGTTCAGCAATAAAAACTTTGAAATTTCAAAGCTCTCTAAATCTCTTATTACCCATATAGCATTTAAAATGGTATTTAAAAAAGTTGTTTGTTTTTTTATTATCTTTCGAATGGCCTTAATGAATTTTCGAAAAAAACAAATTTTGGTTCAGCAATAAAAACTTTGAAATTTCAAAGCTCTATAAATCTCTTATTACCCGTATAGCATTTAAAATGGTATTTAAAAAAGTTGTTTGTTTTTTTATTATCTTTCGAATGACCTGAATGAATTTTCGAAAAAAACAAATTTTGGTTCAGCAATAAAAACTTTGAAATTTCAAAGCTCTCTAAATCTCTTATTACCCATATAGCATTTAAAATGGTATTTGAAAAAGTTGTTTGTTTTTTTATTATCTTTCGAATGGCTTAAATGAATTTAAAAAAAAAACAAATTTTGGTTCAGCAATAAAAACTTTGAAATTTCAAAGCTCTCTAAATCTCTTATTACCCATATAGCATTTAAAATGGTATTTGAAAAAGTTGTTTGTTTTTTTTATTATCTTTCGAATGGCCTTAATGAATTTTCGAAAAAAACAAATTTTGGTTCAGCAATAAAAACTTTGAAATTTCAAAGCTCTCTAAATGTCTTATTACCCATATAGCATTTAAAATGGTATTTGAAAAAGTTGTTTGTTTTTTTATTATCTTTCGAATGGCCTTACTGAATTTTTGAAAAAAACAAATTTTGGTTCAGCAATAAAAACTTTGAAATTTCAAAGCTCTCTAAATCTCTTATTACCCATATAGCATTTAAAATGGTATTTAAACAAGTTGTTTGTTTTTTTATTATCTTTCGAATGGCCTGAATGAATTTTCAAAAAAAAAAACAAATTTTGGTTCAGCAATAAAAACTTTAAAAGCTCTCTAAATGTCTTATTACCCATATAGCATTTAAAATGGTATTTGAAAAAGTTGTTTGTTTTTTTATTATCTTTCGAATGACCTGAATGAATTTTCGAAAAAAACAAATTTTGGTTCAGCAATAAAAACTTTGAAATTTCAAAGCTCTATAAATCTCTTATTACCCATATAGCATTTAAAATGGTATTTGAAAAAGTTGTTTGTTTTTTTATTATCTTTCGAATGGCTTAAATGAATTTTAAAAAAAAACAAATTTTGGTTCAGCAATAAAAACTTTGAAATTTCAAAGCTCTCTAAATCTCTTATTACCCATATAGCATTTAAAATGGTATTTGAAAAAGTTGTTTGTTTTTTTATTATCTTTCGAATGGCCTTAATGAATTTTCGAAAAAAACAAATTTTGGTTCAGCAATAAAAACTTTGAAATTTCAAAGCTCTATAAATCTCTTATTACCCATATAGCATTTAAAATGGTATTTAAAAAAGTTGTTTGTTTTTTTATTATCTTTCGAATGACCTGAATGAATTTTCGAAAAAAACAAATTTTGGTTCAGCAATAAAAACTTTGAAATTTCAAAGCTCTCTAAATCTCTTATTACCCATATAGCATTTAAAATGGTATTTGAAAAAGTTGTTTGTTTTTTTATTATCTTTCGAATGGTTAAAATGCATTTTAAAAAAAAACAAATTTTGGTTCAGCAATAAAAACTTTGAAATTTCAAAGCTCTCTAAATCTCTTATTACCCATATAGCATTTAAAATGGTATTTGAAAAAGTTGTTTGTTTTTTTATTATCTTTCGAATGGCTTAAATGAATTTTAAAAAAAAACAAATTTTGGTTCAGCAATAAAAACTTTGAAATTTCAAAGCTCTCTAAATCTCTTATTACCCATATAGCATTTAAAATGGTATTTGAAAAAGTTGTTTGTTTTTTTATTATCTTTCGAATGGCTTAAATGAATTTAAAAAAAAAACAAATTTTGGTTCAGCAATAAAAACTTTGAAATTTCAAAGCTCTCTAAATGTCTTATTACCCATATAGCATTTAAAATGGTATTTGAAAAAGTTGTTTGTTTTTTTATTATCTTTCGAATGGCCTTAATGAATTTTCGAAAAAAACAAATTTTGGTTCAGCAATAAAAACTTTGAAATTTCAAAGCTCTATAAATCTCTTATTACCCATATAGCATTTAAAATGGTATTTGAAAAAGTTGTTTGTTTTTTTATTATCTTTCGAATGGCTTAAATGAATTTTAAAAAAAAACAAATTTTGGTTCAGCAATAAAAACTTTGAAATTTCAAAGCTCTATAAATCTCTTATTACCCATATAGCATTTAAAATGGTATTTGAAAAAGTTGTTTGTTTTTTTATTATCTTTCGAATGACCTGAATGAATTTTCGAAAAAAACAAATTTTGGTTCAGCAATAAAAACTTTGAAATTTCAAAGCTCTCTAAATCTCTTATTACCCATATAGCATTTAAAATGGTATTTGAAAAAGTTGTTTGTTTTTTTATTATCTTTCGAATGGCTTAAATGAATTTAAAAAAAAAACAAATTTTGGTTCAGCAATAAAAACTTTGAAATTTCAAAGCTCTCTAAATCTCTTATTACCCATATAGCATTTAAAATGGTATTTAAAAAAGTTGTTTGTTTTTTTATTATCTTTCGAATGGCCTTAATGAATTTTCGAAAAAAACAAATTTTGGTTCAGCAACAAAAACTTTGAAATTTCGAAGCTCTCTAAATCTCTTTTTACCCATATAGCATTTAAAATGGTATTTGAAAAAGTTGTTTGTTTTTTTATTATCTTTCGAATGGCCTGAATGAATTTTTGAAAAAAACAAATTTTGGTTCAGCAATAAAAACTTTGAAATTTCAAAGGTCTATAAATCTCTTATTACCCATATAGCATTTAAAATGGTATTTAAAAAAGTTGTTTGTTTTTTTTATTATCTTTTGAATGGCCTTAATGAATTTTCGAAAAAAACAAATTTTGGTTCAGCAATAAAAACTTTGAAATTTCAAAGCTCTCTAAATCTCTTATTACCCATATAGCATTTAAAATGGTATTTGAAAAAGTTGTTTGTTTTTTTATTATCTTTCGAATGGCCTTAATGAATTTTCGAAAAAAACAAATTTTGGTTCAGCAATAAAAACTTTGAAATTTCAAAGCTCTCTAAATGTCTTATTACCCATATAGCATTTAAAATGGTATTTGAAAAAGTTGTTTGTTTTTTTATTATCTTTCGAATGGCCTTAATGAATTTTCGAAAAAAACAAATTTTGGTTCAGCAATAAAAACTTTGAAATTTCAAAGCTCTCTAAATCTCTTATTACCCATATAGCATTTAAAATGGTATTTAAACAAGTTGTTTGTTTTTTTATTATCTTTCGAATGGCCTGAATGAATTTTCAAAAAAAAAAACAAATTTTGGTTCAGCAATAAAAACTTAAAAGCTCTCTAAATGTCTTATTACCCATATAGCATTTAAAATGGTACTTGAAAAAGTTGTTTGTTTTTTTATTATCTTTCGAATGATTTGAATGAATTTTCGAAAAAAACAAATTTTGGTTCAGCAATAAAAACTTTGAAATTTCAAAGCTCTATAAATCTCTTATTACCCATATAGCATTTAAAATGGTATTTAAAAAAGTTGTTTGTTTTTTTATTATCTTTCGAATGACCTGAATGAATTTTCGAAAAAAACAAATTTTGGTTTAGCAATAAAAACTTTGAAATTTCAAAGCTCTCTAAATCTCTTATTACCCATATAGCATTTAAAATGGTATTTGAAAAAGTTGTTTGTTTTTTTATTATCTTTCGAATGGCTTAAATGAATTTAAAAAAAAAACAAATTTTGGTTCAGCAATAAAAACTTTGAAATTTCAAAGCTCTCTAAATCTCTTATTACCCATATAGTATTTAAAATGGTATTTGAAAAAGTTGTTTGTTTTTTTATTATCTTTCGAATGGCCTGAATGAATTTTTGAAAAAAACAAATTTTGGTTCAGCAATAAAAACTTTGAAATTTCAAAGGTCTATAAATCTCTTATTACCCATATAGCATTTAAAATGGTATTTGAAAAAGTTGTTTGTTTTTTTATTATCTTTCGAATGGCCTTAATGAATTTTCGAAAAAAACAAATTTTGGTTCAGCAACAAAAACTTTGAAATTTCGAAGCTCTCTAAATCTCTTTTTACCCATATAGCATTTAAAATGGTATTTAAAAAAGCTGTTTGTTTTTTTATTATCTTTCGAATGGCCTGAATGAATTTTTGAAAAAAACAAATTTTGGTTCAGCAATAAAAACTTTGAAATTTCAAAGGTCTATAAATCTCTTATTACCCATATAGCATTTAAAATGGTATTTGAAAAAGTTGTTTGTTTTTTTATTATCTTTCGAATGGCCTTAATGAATTTTCGAAAAAAACAAATTTTGGTTCAGCAATAAAAACTTTGAAATTTCAAAGCTCTCTAAATCTCTTATTACCCATATAGCATTTAAAATGGTATTTGAAAAAGTTGTTTGTTTTTTTATTATCTTTCGAATGGCCTTAATGAATTTTCGAAAAAAACAAATTTTGGTTCAGCAATAAAAACTTTGAAATTTCAAAGCTCTCTAAATGTCTTATTACCCATATAGCATTTAAAATGGTATTTGAAAAAGTTGTTTGTTTTTTTATTATCTTTCGAATGGCCTTAATGAATTTTCGAAAAAAACAAATTTTGGTTCAGCAATAAAAACTTTGAAATTTCAAAGCTCTCTAAATCTCTTATTACCCATATAGCATTTAAAATGGTATTTAAACAAGTTGTTTGTTTTTTTGTTATCTTTCGAATGGCCTGAATGAATTTTCAAAAAAAAAAACAAATTTTGGTTCAGCAATAAAAACTTTAAAAGCTCTCTAAATGTCTTATTACCCATATAGCATTTAAAATGGTATTTGAAAAAGTTGTTTGTTTTTTTATTATCTTTCGAATGACCTGAATGAATTTTCGAAAAAAACAAATTTTGGTTCAGCAATAAAAACTTTGAAATTTCAAAGCTCTATAAATCTCTTATTACCCATATAGCATTTAAAATGGTATTTGAAAAAGTTGTTTGTTTTTTTATTATCTTTCGAATGACCTGAATGAATTTTCGAAAAAAACAAATTTTGGTTAAGCAATAAAAACTTTGAAATTTCAAAGCTCTCTAAATCTCTTATTACCCATATAGCATTTAAAATGGTATTTGAAAAAGTTGTTTGTTTTTTTATTATCTTTCGAATGGCTTAAATGAATTTAAAAAAAAAACAAATTTTGGTTCAGCAATAAAAACTTTGAAATTTCAAAGCTCTCTAAATCTCTTATTACCCATATAGCATTTAAAATGGTATTTCAAAAAGTTGTTTGTTTTTTTATTATCTTTCGAATGGCTTAAATGAATTTAAAAAAAAAACAAATTTTGGTTCAGCAATAAAAACTTTGAAATTTCAAAGCTCTCTAAATCTCTTATTACCCATATAGCATTTAAAATGGTATTTAAAAAAGTTGTTTGTTTTTTTATTATCTTTCGAATGGCTTAAATGAATTTAAAAAAAAAACAAATTTTGGTTCAGCAATAAAAACTTTGAAATTTCGAAGCTCTCTAAATCTCTTTTTACCCATATAGAATTTAAAATGGTATTTAAAAAAGTTGTTTGTTTTTTTATTATCTTTCGAATGACCTGAATGAATTTTCGAAAAAAACAAATTTTGGTTCAGCAATAAAAACTTTGAAATTTCAAAGCTCTATAAATCTCTTATTACCCATATAGCATTTAAAATGGTATTTGAAAAAGTTGTTTGTTTTTTTATTATCTTTCGAATGACCTGAATGAATTTTCGAAAAAAACAAATTTTGGTTTAGCAATAAAAACTTTGAAATTTCAAAGCTCTCTAAATCTCTTATTACCCATATAGCATTTAAAATGGTATTTGAAAAAGTTGTTTGTTTTTTTATTATCTTTCGAATGGCTTAAATGAATTTTAAAAAAAAACAAATTTTGGTTCAGCAATAAAAACTTTGAAATTTCAAAGCTCTCTAAATCTCTTATTACCCATATAGCATTTAAAATGGTATTTAAACAAGTTGTTTGTTTTTTTATTATCTTTCGAATGGCCTGAATGAATTTTCAAAAAAAAAAACAAATTTTGGTTCAGCAATAAAAACTTTAAAAGCTCTCTAAATGTCTTATTACCCATATAGCATTTAAAATGGTATTTGAAAAAGTTGTTTGTTTTTTTATTATCTTTCGAATGACCTGAATGAATTTTCGAAAAAAACAAATTTTGGTTCAGCAATAAAAACTTTGAAATTTCAAAGCTCTATAAATCTCTTATTACCCATATAGCATTTAAAATGGTATTTGAAAAAGTTGTTTGTTTTTTTATTATCTTTCGAATGGCTTAAATGAATTTTAAAAAAAAACAAATTTTGGTTCAGCAATAAAAACTTTGAAATTTCAAAGCTCTCTAAATCTCTTATTACCCATATAGCATTTAAAATGGTATTTGAAAAAGTTGTTTGTTTTTTTATTATCTTTCGAATGGCCTGAATGAATTTTTGAAAAAAACAAATTTTGGTTCAGCAATAAAAACTTTGAAATTTCAAAGGTCTATAAATCTCTTATTACCCATATAGCATTTAAAATGGTATTTGAAAAAGTTGTTTGTTTTTTTATTATCTTTCGAATGGCCTTAATGAATTTTCGAAAAAAACAAATTTTGGTTCAGCAACAAAAACTTTGAAATTTCGAAGCTCTCTAAATCTCTTTTTACCCATATAGCATTTAAAATGGTATTTGAAAAAGTTGTTTGTTTTTTTATTATCTTTCGAATGGCCTGAATGAATTTTTGAAAAAAACAAATTTTGGTTCAGCAATAAAAACTTTGAAATTTCAAAGGTCTATAAATCTCTTATTACCCATATAGCATTTAAAATGGTATTTGAAAAAGTTGTTTGTTTTTTTATTATCTTTCGAATGGCCTTAATGAATTTTCGAAAAAAACAAATTTTGGTTCAGCAATAAAAACTTTGAAATTTCAAAGCTCTCTAAATCTCTTATTACCCATATAGCATTTAAAATGGTATTTGAAAAAGTTGTTTGTTTTTTTATTATCTTTCGAATGGCCTTAATGAATTTTCGAAAAAAACAAATTTTGGTTCAGCAATAAAAACTTTGAAATTTCAAAGCTCTCTAAATGTCTTATTACCCATATAGCATTTAAAATGGTATTTGAAAAAGTTGTTTGTTTTTTTATTATCTTTCGAATGGCCTTAATGAATTTTCGAAAAAAACAAATTTTGGTTCAGCAATAAAAACTTTGAAATTTCAAAGCTCTCTAAATCTCTTATTACCCATATAGCATTTAAAATGGTATTTAAACAAGTTGTTTGTTTTTTTATTATCTTTCGAATGGCCTGAATGAATTTTCAAAAAAAAAAACAAATTTTGGTTCAGCAATAAAAACTTTAAAAGCTCTCTAAATGTCTTATTACCCATATAGCATTTAAAATGGTATTTGAAAAAGTTGTTTGTTTTTTTATTATCTTTCGAATGACCTGAATGAATTTTCGAAAAAAACAAATTTTGGTTCAGCAATAAAAACTTTGAAATTTCAAAGCTCTCTAAATCTCTTATTACCCATATAGCATTTAAAATGGTATTTGAAAAAGTTTTTTTGTTTTTTTATTATCTATCCAATGGCCTAAATAAATTTTTGACAAACACAAATTTTGTGCTAGTAATAAAAGCTTTATCCCTCTCTACATCCCTTATTATAATTTTATGAAAGGGTTATAATAATTATAATGCAACAAATTATGATTAAATATATTCTTTTTGTCGGAACTTAAAATAATTAGATGTTAAAAATTTAGTATGACCGCTGGCGCTTTGGCGTCCATCTGAATTTATTGCTGGCTGGCTACTTGCTAACATGACAGAGGTGTCTGGGATTATATTTAGATGTATTCTTATTATTTGAAATACAGATTTGTAGAAGTTATACTTTGACAGTTCTTATTAATATAATATATTCAATTTTTATCTGACCATACCGAAGTAGGAAATTTTAAAACTTTATAGTAATGTGAAATTTGAATTACAATATTACTAGATATAACATAATTAGTACTTATTTTAGGTAGGTACTAAATTTGTACTTGGAGAAAGTAATATCGATTTTTACAAGAAAACTTGAAAAGTAAATTAATTTAATTCCTATTTCTGATGTAAAACTTAAACCAAGAAAACAAATAAATTGTAGTTTGTTCAACAAGGGTGGATATGATAGCCATATCACACAAAGACGAAGTTTGAGCACGACGTCGTAGGCGGAGAACTCAATCGTCTGATTGTGATATGAACAATCTACTCGATATGGTCAGTATATTTTTTCTACGACCCACTAACGAAAATCTACAAATTTAAAAAATTATTTTAGGTTATTTAGACAAAATAACTAATTTTAAAATAATTTACGAAGTTGACTAATTTATAAAATAAAATAAACATGAAAAATTAATTAGTCCTCGGCCTAGATTCGATCCCGGACTTTTCGCGTGGAAGGCAGATGCTCTGTCTTCATCTTCACCGAAACTTTCAAGACTTTAGTTTTAATACTCGTAATTAAATTAGTATCATGTATTTTAATTAAAATTTTTTTTTTTAAATGTGGACACAATAGAAACAAAAATGCTATTATTTATCGAGTCTGCACAAAAATTTTAATGTATATTTAATATCAATAACTAAAATATATATTGACAATTAGTTTAACAGAATTGTCACTTATTTAAAAAATTTTAAATAATAGGAGTTGGGTGACCAAAATATGAACTGTGATTTGTAGATTTAATTTTGTTAAAGTGTTCTTACTACCTAAAATGGATATGAAATATATTCGTAGTTGAACACAATAACATACTTTTTCGTTTTGTAGTATGTGCGTAGATTGGCTAATATCCATGCACATATTACAAAACGAAAAAGTATGCTATTGCCTTCAATTGAACGAATATATTTCATATCCATTCTAGGTAGTGAGAACACTGCAAAAAAAATAAATTCGCCAATCACCGTTCATATTTTGATCAACCGACTGCTATTATTTTTAAAATTTTAAATAAATGACAATTCTGTCAAACTAATTGTCAGTATATTTTTTAGTTATTGAGATTAAATAAAATAAGTTATTCTTTTGGAAAACGTTAGCATGGATGACTAAATGGTATTGGGTTAATTAATTCTAAAAGTGTGGTACAAATGTTATTTTTTGTAGCCAATTCTTCAAAATTATTTTGAAATATCTTTTCAATATTGAATATTAGTTCTACAAATTCATCATTTGACAGTTGCAGATTTCCAAATGTATCTGAATTGGCGTTATCATGTGCCTTTAAAAAGCAATAAAAAGAAAAATCATCTATTTCAACGTGATCTTTGTTATATTTAAGACAGGTATCGCAGGAGTGGAACCGCAAGGCTTTTATTAAAAGGTAACCACACACATACCTGATAAAAATTTTCTGTAGCAATTCGTCTTTACAATAATTTAGGTTGTTAATAATTTCATCATAAAATAAAATACAAGGTGTTCCTTTTAAAAAACATACATTTTAATTTGCCAGGCAAAAACGTGACACCCTGTATATCCAAAGATATTTTTAAAATATGTAGGTATTTTTCAAATCCATATAACTTTTATTTAAAACTTTCTTGCGTGTCTACAACAAAATAATGAACAATAACGCACTAATGGGACACCCTGTATAAATTATATTTTTAACAATGAAAATTTCTTATAATGTGGTACTTATCGGTTTGGGTCCTTGGGAAAACTAAAGAATGTTTTCTTGCAGGTATAACCCTTATTAAAACAGCTTTTGACTGCACAAACAGAATGATGTCTTTTTTTTCATTCATTCTACTCACAGCTAAAGAGTCACCAAAATAATAACAGTACCTTTAACTCAAACAAAATCTACGAAATTATAGGCTCTACGAAATTATACAATCAACGAAATTATACGCACGACTCAACACCTTACCTAAGTACACTTCTGAACGCCAAAACCGTCTTTTCCCTTCGAAGGCGGAGCTTAAGCGATGCGCGACGAAATCGACGCAAACCGTTGCCGCCAAGAGAGTGTTTTAGCTGTATTGTATAAGCTGTGCTATAACTTTGTAATTTTGGTTTATGAATAAATTTTTCGAAATTTTGTAATTATTTTTTTCCTGGCGCAGCTTATTTTCTCTTAAATCTATTTTGGAAAATATTTGTATGGTGCTGAAAAAAAATTGAGCATACCTATAATGAGAATGTGTATTGTATTGAACGTGGCTTGTGAGTTAATGTGACCATATATAGTTTTTAAATGTTTCTAATATTTAAATCGATCATCGATAAATAAAAAAATCGCCTCAGCAATGAATTATTTCAAGTTCAAATTACATATATAAATTATTTATGTTATGTAAAGTACTACCGGAACCTCATTCAAATCACAAATTATTTATTGATATAAAAACATTGCGACAAGAGACAAGAGTAAATATGTATTATTTTCGTACCTATTTCAATCTTGTAAATATTATTTTAATCTTGTATTAATATTATTTTAATAATAAACATTTTTGTAGAATTCATAATCCATAGGTACCTACAGGCACGGCAAATAATAATAGCCCCATCCTTACTGCACAAGCTCTGATTCTGAGGTTAAAAATTCACTCGTACGGGGGTGAATTGTAGGATGACCATATTTCTTTTAACCAAATGCTGTACGCTGAGCAACATTGATGAACTTTGGAGAGGTGATTTTATTTGTTAATTTTCAGTAAATTATGTATTACTTTGCTGTATGATAGTTCAATCATTCATCTTTTAGTAAAAAATATATATTAAATATTGATAAATACTGAGCCTTCTAGAATAAAATCCAAACATAAAGTTGAAATTTACACATTTCGATTGCAATTATTTTGAAAGCGGAGTATTTCAATGCAAGTAACTATAGGCAACTATAACAACGCTGCAAGTGTAAAATTAGTTGCCTATCAACAACTAACAATGTTATTTTCTTATGTCCATTTTCCCAAAATAAAAAACCAGGGCCGTACTAAGGCACACTTTTTGGACGGCGAAGAAGATAAAAAACGAATTTAATTGTTTTTATGTATACGGGGTCCTTACTATTTCATAGGGACAGTATTGCTATTTCTTAAACGGTACTTAACAGATAGAAAATTGGTTAAATTAGACAAAAGTTGCGCAGTTTTGTGCTCATTAAAATGGCGCCAAGAAACCTTTGTTATATATAGGGAGATTCAAAAAATCCGACAAAAAATGAACGAATTTAAAGAATTGATAATTTTCATCTTTTGTCCGATAATATTTTGAATTATAAAACAAATTCCTGCCAACTCCGTTATTATTTTGGATTACGCATCTAATTACAGTCGATTAAAGAACTCACTACCTACAACAAGATGGAAAAAAGAAGTTATTTCAAAATGGCTTTACTCTAAAAATATTATCAGTTCACCCAAATCCTTGAAGGCAGAATTACTCGTAATAGCAAGGCAACATAAAAACAAATTCAAAAAATATATTATATAGTTTCAGATGTAAATGGAGAACAATTGGAGAAAATGCATTAATCATGTTAAAAAGTTGGAAAACTCATTATGGAAACTGGATATAGCAATTGAAAACTTAATAGACTCTATAATAAAAAACCTCAGAAAAGACAATGTTAATGTTACCAGTAGTTATAGTGAAGACAGTGACTTTTAAAGATAGTTCTTGAACTTTCTATTTTTTAATCTTTTTATTTTTTTTAAATATTTGATTTTAGGTATAGAAGTGTTACTTTTGATGCTAAGAGATTATAAAAAGTTTAATCCCATTAACAACATATTCGTTCAATGTTAAAGTTTAACAATTTGGTCAGATAAGGTTCATTTTTATTTTTTGTAAATAATATAACTTTTTTCATTCAAAATTTAATCTGCGAAGTGCGTATATACCATTTTATAGACCGTGATCCCCATTTATATTATATAAACCTATTTTTTGACTGCATTTTTTATTCAGACTATATACAGTGACCCAGAAAAAAGTGCTATAATTTTAACCACGTATTTAGCGCATCAAAATAAACAACTTTTGTCGAATAAATTTATTTCTAATCGCCCTAGTATTCAAGATTTTTTTTTCAAAATTTGTAATTGATTTTAGTAACCCGCTACTGAAGTAAATGGAGAAGTATAAATAAGTAAATAATAGATAAACAAAAAATGCACAAGGCATCAGGTTAACTCGCGTATCAGGGACATGATTTGTAATTGCTGTGGTGGGAGGTGTTTGTGTGAATGCATCTTGTTGGTTTTCATTTACGCCGTGACTAGCAGTAGTATTTTATAAACCTTAGAAGTAAATTTCACATATATGAACAAATAATAATAATAATGCCATGACAACAAGAAGACGAAGCAACGACTTCTCGTAGGGTGGCGACTTCGCCACCACCAGAAAATTTCAATACATACCTGACTACGCCGACCGGCATAAACACCAACGGCCTAGACACAGCTCACCTACTCTGTCAAAAGGAGACGGATGTACAAATAAAATGCATACGACATGCGCACTACAAATGATTTGTGTTGTCCCCAAAACGCGAGTGTTCAGCGATAACTATATAAATAAGACCACAACTATACACAGCAAGGGTGTCTGAATTCCCGAGAGGAGTGCCCTGTTCCGAAGTCTCCGCCTAGTGCTGCACTAGGTGTACTTCTTGCCTTCTTTAAGCATAAAAAGTTATGTTATTTACGGAATAAAACATATTTTCCCTTCTTTAAAACAAAAATTACCACAGAAATGCGTATATTCTGTTCTAGAAACAATTATTTTAATTCCATGTTTAACAGTAACAGCAATATTAAGCTGGTAAAAATGGATACTATACTGTGATCTTGTCAAATAAATGAGAAGAGGATCACTGCTAGCATTACGGTATTATTATGGGCCTCATCCTGGCGAATTGCCCTTTTGATCGTAATTAATGTAGATAACTCGGACGCGTAATTCAACGTTTGATGACGTTTCGCATGTATATAACTTTTTGATTTGCGTACACGTTAGCGTGTACCTAGCCACAGAGTCCTATCCTATTACGCCGTGACTAGCAGTAGATAGGATGTACATGAAATATTTGTACATCGGATGTGTCCCCCATTATTTGTACATCATAATTCTAACCTAACTTTATTTCAGAGGATGGAGTGGAAGTATTTTCCGGTAGTATTTTATAAACAGAAGCAAATTTCACATGCATGAACAAATAATAATAATAATGCCATGGCAACAAGAAGACGAAGCAACGACTTCCCATACCTACGCCGACCGGCATAAACACCAACGGCCTGGACACAGCTCACCTACTCTGTCAAAAGGAGACCGATGTATAAATAAAACACGTACATCCGATATACTGCTAGTCACTGTCTTTCATTTAACTTTTAACTAAACCTAAAAAAAGTCCACTGGAGCATATAAAATACCTAATATGTAGGTGGAAAAAATCACTGCATAGATTTTGGATTTTACCTAATATCTTCTTTTAAAATAAATTACAGAAAATGGACAGATAAACAACTGCACTTTTATTTCGAAAACTGAATTTAATAAAGTAAAAGTAGGAATCATGAAAGCATTTGTTTTTTTTAGGTTAGGTTATAAAAATCATGGTATGACATGCGCACTACAAATCATTAGTGTTGTCCCACAGTGTATCCACTCTTACCGTCAAGGTCAATGCGTGTTAAGTTTCATACCCCCGCCGTCGTGAGGTCGCCACCGTCACCGTTAATAGGACACGCTTGTGCAGCGTTGCCAATAGCAATAATTTTACCCGATTTTTGGGTATTTTTAATTAACTAATGAACTTTTATAAATTGATTTATAATTTATTAATGCAAGAATATAGCGTTTTTGCCGTTTTTCATTTAGTAGTATGTACTATTGCTGAAAAGTCATGTTTTAAAATATTTTTATCGTCACTATTGCATTTATTGGTGACTTCAGACGTTTGGGGTAAGTGATGAGAATTATCACCATTTGACCGTGACAACACTGCCTACTTTGTGTACTTGATACCTACATAACCACAAATATTTCTTATTTCTTTATTATTTTTATGAATTTTGTGAGTGATTTGTTTGTTTTTGAACTGATTGTAAAATAATAAAATGGAAATAAAACAGAAAGTCAATAGTGAAATGGAAATAAAGCACAAAATTAATACCACAGCATAAAGTTTATTTAATAGGCAGTGTCTCGATTAGTTTCGGCTTACATTGGTCAGTGACCACATGGAGGAAGGATTAATGTGACCACATTACATTTGAGATAATGGAGAAACTTTCAGTCATGATTGTAAAGTGTAAGTGTTCCCGGTTCCAGGTTGTTACATTATTTTAATGGTAAAATACGTCTTCTTGCTAACACAAGATACCTATAATATAAGAAATAAGAAAAGCCAGATAAAACTAAAAAAATGAAAACACTTGAATCTTTTTTATTTTATCTTAATATTTTGCATGTACCTATTATTATTGCCTTATTTTTAGCTATTTTTAGTTTTAGTTAAAATAATACCCGAAATTTACATTTTATAAATAAATCTTTATAAATGGTTTCATAAAAAAATGTAGCACCAAAACATGATTAAACCATTATAGTTACGATTTGTTTGCTTATTGTAATCAAATCTCAACTTTAATGGCACACATAATAACCACGTTCAAAGTGTGCTTCCAAAAAATTATTCAGACATTTAAAAATTGCCGCCATCGTTTAGTTTAAACCCCCACCACTGTGAGGGCGCTGAAATCAGCTACGAAAATTATACATTTGCTGCGTTTGAGAATCCACATCGGATGCATCTGAGATGTAAAAAATCTTTGATCACGTGATGCAGTATACGTAAATGTAATGGGACAGACGTGTCCGATGTGGATAAAAAAACGCTCGAGATGTAAAAAATGCATCCGATGTGGATTCTCAAACGCAGCAGTAGAGTGTACTGTCTATAAACAATATATAAAAGGTCTGTGTGTTGTCCTCGATACGCGAGTCATCAGGTTAAGGTATTATCACAGCAAAATTTTGTTTAATGTAAGAAGAATTATAAAATTTAATTAGAACAGGTTTACATTGTTCTTATGATAGTTAAAAAGTGCGATACCTAACTTTTTAGTGGTGGCCTTGGTTACAAAACTTCACCTTTTTTGAATTCATAATACCAGGCGTAATTAATACACTTTCCTATTTTTTGGAATAATTTTGTTAATTAGATTAAATTACAGTTTCCTGGTCTAGATGATTTCCACTGTGATCGTATATTAAGTGCTGTAAAAGTTGGTTCTGTTATAAAACTAAATGTAAACAATGATTTGTTAATGTTTTCACATCAAGAAATAAAGAATTTTTAACTCACCCCAAAAAATCATTATATTTTAAGCATAATTTAACACGCCTATGAAAATTTGTTTTTACCCGATTATGAACTGCGCTTTAAAAGGATCCGTAATCCAGAAGGACTTAAATAACACGAAGAAATGTGTGTCTATTTGGCGTGGCTCGGTTTGGAAAACGTTCCGTATAAATCCTACGTGCAAGCACAGATTTTCCACGGGCTTCACCGGAAACTAACACCTTGTAAGTATATTCACTATTGGTTAAAATTGACTTTTTAAAAAGCAAAATAAATCGAACCGCAAGCGATTAATCGACACGCACACAACTAAAATTAAAAATAATCGTCGGGCGCTTTAGTCATTTGACCTGTAGCAAAAAATGTATAACATTGTGAATCATGTATTAAAAACTTTGCTAGATTTTAATTTAATTATTTATTTTATCACAGACATATCATTAGGGTTATTTTAGGGGTTTACAAATATCAAACAAAAATGGTAAATTTTCAAAATTTGTATTTGACAAAAGTTGTTTGTTTTGATGCGCTAAATACGTGGTTAAAATTATGGCACTTTTTTCTGAGGTTACCTCCCATACATTACATTTCTGAAATATTTCAAAAATGTATAAATATTACGAAATGTTCCAGAAACATAAAAATGTCCTGTAAATATAATATTTTACTGTAATATTTCTGAAATAAAAATTAAAAATCTTTCAGAAATGTCACATAATAATATTTCAGAAATATGTATTTACTAAACCCAGGACATGTTTTATTATGTGGTTTAAAGGACAGATGTCAACATCCCATTACACATTCTTGAAATTTTTCATTTCCCACTTTCTATTACTTTGAAAACGTAGTATTAGTGTAATGTAAATTCACATTACCTCTCGGAAGTCAGATATGGACTACGCTCAATGGTCAATAACTCTTTGAGCACGTCGTCTATAGGGTGCCACATCCTCTACGTTAGTATTTTAAATAAATACGGAATGTTGATGCAGCAACTAATTTGTATACAACCCAAAACCATCAGAATTATTATCTACGTAAAAAAAATATATGAATTCCTAATATATTATTTCAGCCGATATGATGTAATATGGTTTTGATTACATCAATATCATAAAACATTTATTTATTTAAATAGAAATATGGGTAATATTTTCGTTATTGAAAGAGACCAAAATTTCAGACACACTACATTTTCATTCATAACTTATCTACAAACATAAAGTCTCCCACTTGCAAGAGAAAAATAACAAAATTAAATCAAAGTTCAGTATTTTAAATTCACTATGATCTTTAATATTATTTATAATTATACAGGGTGTTCGATAAGTACGGTACATAACTTCAGGAGCATATTCTGGAGCTAAAATAAAGGTAGTTTTGTCATATACACTATGTCTCAAAAATACTTCGTTACGGAAATACAGGGAATACGGAAATACAGGGTGTGAAAGTTTCATAAAAAATACAATTTTTTAAATATTTCCAAAACCACTTGAGATATTTTATTTAAATTTTTGCAGCTTTTAAGAGTTAGCAACGTTGCGTGTTTTACTGTAAACACAGTGTCTTTCGTTTAACCAGTGGCGTGCGGACAAGGTAATAGCTGAAAAATATGGAAAGAAAAACGTGTTACGCCGCTGTTCTTTTTCAATATTTAGTTTTTTGATTGTTCGATTTCGAAGAAAAAAGATCCCTATTCGGATAACGTTGCTGAAAAACTCTTCTAGCTTCTGCTGAATTCCCATTTGCTAAGCCATAAATGAAGTGCATTTGAGCCATTTCAGCGTTAGTAAAGTTATTTATTTTAATGTCTGGCATACAAATAAATAAACAATTGACGACTAGTAAAATGTCAAAAAAGTACCTGGGAAAAATTGAAGATAACTTTTTTGTTGTATATTGTTCAAAGAGATTTAAAATAATAAAGAAGAATGAACGAATTTACTGTCTTTGTTGCTTTTTCTTCCAAATCGAACATTAAAAACAAAACAGTGGTGTAACACGTTTTTCCTTCCATATTTTTTAGCGATTAGTTTGATTAAAATATCTTAAGTGTTTTTGGAAATATTTAAAAAATTGTATTTTTTTGTATGAAACTTTCACATCCTGTATTTCCGTAATGAAGCATTTTTGAGACATAGTGTATATAACAAAAATAACTTTATTTTAGCTCCAAAATACGCTATTGAAGTTTATGTACCGTACTTATCGAACACTCTGTATATTTATCTCTTCATACTGTAGTAAAATCCTGAATAGATTCGGTTTAGTCGATTATACTAAATTTAGTTTTAATTAGGTGTTTTAAAAATGTACATAGGTACTTTAGCTATAATTACATTGTTTTTTAAATTGAGTTATTAAAGATCAAAAATAAAAGAAATTGTTTGAAAATATGTGTTCCTTTTTCACTTATGAAAGAAATACTGAAATTTGATTTAAATAAATATACAGCCTACAATTGTGACAAAAAATTGCAGATTTTTTCTCTAAATCGCTTTTTCTGATTCAGCATAAATGAAGAATTTTTCCAGAAAATGAAAACCTATGTCTTTATAAACATTTTACTCATTTATCTCTGTTACAATAATATAAAACGTATTTTAATAATAATATATATTATTTATACTTTTTAAAAATCTTGAACATATATTTTTTCAAGTTATTCCAGGGATTCTTATACACCAATCTTAAAATTTAATATTTTCCTGCCTTCGGCCTCTATTGCTATGAAAGTAATTTCAAGCAATAAAAATTACCTTGCCTTATTTAAATTCATTAATCAGAAGGTTTTTCCTAATTATCAATTCATTTTCGCAAAAGGGTAAGTTTAAATTATATTTTGATTCAGACCGTAAAATATAAGTATTGCATAAGTGGCATAAAAAAATTACTTTAAAAAAAAAAGTCTTGATACATTAATGTGCGCTAGAAAGACACATGTAATGTATACCTTTTAGGTGTAAGAGTGATGAATATTTAATTTAATTGATACAGAGAAAAAATTGCTATCTATTATTCAATTATAAGAAATCCTACAACGATATTTTTTAAATTTGTATCTCAAAGTCGTTCATAAAGGTATAAAAAGCCTTATATCAAATTGTGGATGTTTTATTACGGATATCCACAGTTTTAATGGTCTATTTGAGTATTTTTCTCTTTTATCGGTTGGGGGCATGCCGGTACTTTTCAAAGATGTGAGTAAATACTAAATTATACGTCTGGTGATGCCATGTAAAGCTATGAACTCATCTCAACACACCTCTAAATCCGTAAACTTATTTTCATATAAATGTCTAATCTTATAAAAAGTTACATCTCTTAAACGAGCATTTTCTTCATCCAGCCGAGGTCGTCTATTTTTGACTGGAACAATACTAATGAGTCCACATAAATAGGAGTTTTGTATGTCAGTGGACTCTAAAAGATTGAAACTCCTTATAATATTTTGCTTACTCTCCACAGAAATCTTTCTGGAGCACTGTAAACGTTTGCAGTTGCATTCTCTACCAATTGCTTGGCTTTGCACCTGTAGTTGACATTTATTAATCTTCCATGTTTTGGCCTTTTTTGTAGAAGAGACCATCTGCACCCCCTTACAATCACTTAAATCACTTTCCATGATAGAACAAAGTTCCTAATAATGTTTGGCAATAAAAACATCAATAACACTAACTGACTGGCATAAGAACGATTAGACCACAGCTCTACCGAAGATATGTCTAAATATTTTCATTCATTCCAGGTCACCAAAAATACGACTTCATTACAATTCATTCTCTCTACTCCTATATGTTGTTAATAGATTTAACACATGATCTCCTAGGGCCTTTGACACAACTTATTTTGTCCCCAACATCAAATAACAGCTCCTACTGACAATTAATTAATTAATCTTCCTTTGTTGCTCGAGCAATATCTCAAAAATTTAGTGGTACCACATTAAACATATTAATAATATATTACTTTCAATCCTAGTAGTGTCTTTAGAAGGAAACCTTGATAGCAAATCTGCATTAGAGATAGAGCTGTCCTTTTTATAATCATAGGCTACAATCTTAAAATCCATTTTATTTTCGATGCTTCTGTTACGGGTGTCCCTTTATTTTTAACAAAAATGAACTAGAACAATTAAGTTCGTTTTTTATTTTCTTCACCCTTCAAAAAGTGTGCCTTAGTACGGCCCTGGTTTCTTTTATTGGGAAAACGGACATAAAAGATAACATTGTTAGTTGTTGATAGGCAACTAATTTTACACTTGCAGCGTATTTATGGTTGCCTATAGTTACTTGCTTTCAAAATAATAATTGCAATCGATATGTGAATTTTATACACTTATTTATGAAACTTAATGGCTATAGCTTCTCTTTCGATATTTAAATATTTTCTGCAAACGTGTAAACCATTGTAACAGAAAGTTTAATTTTTCTTAACACTCTTAAAATGCACAATAATCGAAAGCTTGAATTGACAGTATATAATTGTTAAAGCAACTGTTTGTTATTTATCCGTACAAACTACAAATGTTGAACAGCCAAATTTAAAAATTTTTGAAGAACAATGAAAAAGCGGCCACACCTTGATAAAAACTTGCTATTTGAAAAAGTGCTAAGAGGCAAAAAAATAATGTATTAAACCAATGGTTTCACATTAATTATAACGCATATAAAAGTTTGGGAGGTTTTAGGAGTTCAAAACCCTTCTAAAATTATTATGGGCTGTACAGATTTCGTGGTTTTATGTGAAAAATATGCTCTTACGATAAGAAAGCCATGTATCAATTTTCATTACAAAATCTTAAATAGTTCATGAAATATTGAAAAACATCGATTTTCATTTTGTGCTTTCCAAAGACTGTAACTTTTTTGTGTGCTTATTTGCATGAAGGTAAGTTATGTTCAATCAAGTTTTAACCGCAGAATATGTGATTCTATTTATGACCTAATTTTTGTATATTTCTATTTAGTTGTTTTGTGCCTAATTCAAATTGAAATAAAGTTTTCGATGAAATAAAAAAAAATTGTTGATAAATTAGATATGGAATTTTAAAATTCTGTCTGTCATTTTCGAAGGAGGTAAGGGAATGAAATAAAACGTCAAATAGTAAAAGTCAATATGACTAAGGGAAGAATGTAGTCGGCCCTTGGTTTATTTAAATGAAAATATAAAGTGATAGACACAAATAATACAATATAATCGCTTCCATACAAATCTAGAAATTTTGTTTATAATGCTCGTATAATACAATAATTTTTGGTTTGCACAAGTTACAAACACTACTTCATTTTTTAATTGTTATAAAGGTCGAACAAGGCACGCAAAAATAGTTTAGAAAACTTTTTTTTTATATAAATTTATAAGAACATTACAGCTAAACATTTAAATGTTTAAAGTTTGTACAATGTGTATGAAAATTTTGTCTCGTTTCTGTATGAATCTTTTTATATTCGTTTATTTTTTATAAAAAGTAAATCAACCATTTTTGTTCTTTGTTTATTGGTATTTTATTCTTTTAAAATAAGGAATATAAAGTGTTTTTGTCACAAAAGGTTATTTTAAAATATTTAAGAAGCCGAATCTTGGCTGTGGGGTTAAAAAATATCGACATTAAAAAGTATTATAAAAGGTACAAAATAACGAAAGTACAAATTAGTATAAGAAGTAAAAACGTAGAGATTTCAAAATAACGATTAACATAATATTTATTATCGAGTATACAAAATATTGATCATAGAAAATATCAAAAGTTTTAGAGGTATAAAACATCAGACGTTTGTGATATCGAAAGTTTTTAGTAGGTACCAAAAAGAAGGAAATATGGATTCTAAACTGATTCCTATGTCCCTTTTTTTAAATATTTTTCAATAACGTGTAATTTTATGGCCCATACCTATACTTATAACTCTATAATATGTATATTTAAAATGTTCGATATTGTACTTTGTTTCTAAAACCAAGTTGTGAATAATCTATTCTTTGGTATTTTGGTTTTCGATATTTTGTCACCCCACCGATCTTGACAGGTGTTCGAAGTTTACTTTTGAATTTGAATACTGTTTACAGGTATTTCGTACATTATTTTTAGTAACAACTTACAAATTTGTTATTGTGGATGTTGTTTTTGTTGTTAAAATGTCACAGTCAGTAAAAGTATGGCTAAAAACGTTTGGGACATTACAAACCAGTTTTTTTCAAAAGATGACGAAGAAGAATTTGTACAGTATATTAAGGACCTAGATGCGTGCTTCTATGATTTAACAAAAAAGTATTGTGTGAATTAGCATTTCAGTATGCTCACAAAAATAATATTAAAAATCCTCGTCGAAAAGAAATGGCTGGGAATCAATGGTACATGAACTTTATGAACAGGCACCGAGCTAATTGGCCCCCAGATCACACACGACGTCTGCAATAAATCTTTTTCTATCTTAGTTTAGTGTGTGTCCTTAAACTTTATTAAGATGTCTGGTAAAAGCAATAATTTAAACGTATTATGATGCTAATAATACAAAGGTAACTTGCATATTAAAAAGAAAGAGAAAAATCAATCCAGTTATGACTAAAGAGGAGTAATTGAATGCCCTACAAAGAAAATAACTTTGAGTGACGTGTAATTTTGCATTTTTTATAATCTGCGAGGTGAGAATTGAAAAAATAAATGAAGAAGTCCAAAAACCAAAGTTAGAAATACCAAAACCGCTAGTTGTAGAATCAGTTTGTCCAGAAGAAAATTTTGTGCTGTGTTTATTTTGTAGCGATATTTTTGGCAACTTAGTTCCTATAACAGGGACAGAAGGCGGAAAGGCTTTTGGTAGGTGGAGAGGGGGTAAACGTCAAAACAAGTCGGACGACTTCGAGGATTTCGCGGTAATGTTTATCTGCCAGTGTCATGGCATAGAATAAATAAATTTCAATTTTTACCGCTGGAACCGGGCAATCGCATTATTTATGGACTAGAAATAATTATTAAACAAGTATTATAATATCCCAAGTAACTAGGTATATTTCATAATTTAGTTACCTTTATTTCAATTAACATTTTAACATTTTATATACATAATGGGATGGATACCTATCATATACGACGCGTTCATTGGAAATTAATAGTTATTTATGATATAAGTGCTAAAAGTGATATTTTATTTTGAGAGAAGGGAAGTTTGGAACACGACACCGAAGGCGGAGTGTTCCATCCCTTCAAACAAAATAAAATCACTTTTAGCACGTATATCATGCACTATTTTTTCTACAAACACCATTAAAAGTCCAAATTAACGCATATCTATTTTACATTAATTAATTGATAAAATAATAGCCTCGAGATTATCAGTTTTAAATCCAATTTCATCTAATCTATTCATGAAACAAGTTGCCAAGGTAAACAAAAATCGAATTTGTTGATTTGTCTTTGTTGATAACTAACGTCAATAATTCACGAACTATTCTTCCTCGTTTCTTCGTTCTCCGGTGGAAAGTTATCAAGAAAATGAATTTCTACCGCCGGAAATTGAAGAAGCTACCAACAAAGCTGCTTTTGAATTATTGCCTAGTAAGTCAATATTATATTTTCTCATAAAAATAACTTTTAACACCAGTGTCATAAAATGGCATTTTAGACACTGACAACATGTGTTAAAAATTATACTTTTACTGACGTTTGTAGAAAAAGTATACATTCGATCTTATTTAAGTTCTTGTAGTTTATACCTACTACGTTTTCAAAATAATAAATTGTAGGAAAATAAATGTCTAACATAGTTGCCATATATCGGAAGAATTTCTTTACATTATAAAAATAATGCAAAACATGTTAAAAATACATAATTGTTACTTAACACTATAATGTATCATACTTTACATTATTTGTCGCGAAGATAATTTACAATACTTAAATTTTTAGATACTCTATTTGATTGTAATAATAGTTAGATCATCTGCTAGCGGTTGATCAATTTGTTACACTTTGCCATGTCTCTGGGAATTCGTTTTCTCTAGCATTTTTGCGAGTAATAAAACGGGCACGTTTGAGTCACATTCCCTATAGAAAATACAAGATCGATTCATTTGCAGATGCAATAATCAATTGTGAATTCAGTTTCTTAATTGCTAGGTTTCTGTTCATGAGCGTCGGAGAAAATTGGATAAATAAGGTAATTCTCCGTAAATTATTTTATTATTGTTTTGAAATCGTTTAAACGTTATTTAAAATTAAACAGGAGTTATTTACCTAGTTGTAGCAACTCTTCTGGAAAACTGGATCATTTGTCGGAAGCGAAATATATCCTAATAAAAAACGTATAAGTAAAATGGTATTAGCGAACATTTTTCAGATTATACAGTAGATGAAGTACTAAAATTTTGCAGGAAATTAACAAAAATTACCATTAAAAAAACGGAGTGCAGAAAATAAAAATCAGACTCGAATATAAACAATGACAAAATGAGGAAGTATTAATGTGACGTCCTCTACAGTATAATTTATAATAAAATCATATTCCTTGCCAAAAATAATAATCCTCTGCCAAATTTGGCAACATTTAATAAACAGATTGTGAAATTATTACCAAAAAAGCGAAATCTTTATATGAAATCATCTTGTATTTTTTAATTTTCAGTATTTTAATAAAGAAATTAAAATAAGATTTTAATATTCTGATACCAAGACTACCATTACGCGATGGGCTATTATTTATGGACCACTCAGATCACTCTGTATGTATTATACTCTTCACACAGTAATCTGTGAAGAGTATTATTGGTTTACTTTCAAGAAACCAACATTTTTAATATTCATCCAATTTTAAAAATTTTTGTACCAAAATACTTCTCACGTTTTTTTGTCCGCATGATAAGTCAAAAACGAAAAATGATATGAACTTAAAATTTTCAGGAAAAATCAACCTCTATAAGGGTACGGAGCCTATTTATTTTGAAAAACATTTGATCAAAAATGGAGAAATTAAGGGGGGATTTAAACTTACAAAAATCATAAAACAAGAACGAAAAATAATATCAACTTGAATTTGTTAGAAAAATTTTATAAAAAATCTGATTAAAATGGGGGAGTTAAGGGTCTTAAAATTAAAAAAAAATCATAAATTAAAAATGAAAAACAATATCAACTTGAAGTTTTTAGGACACATCAATTTCTATAAGGGGACGAATTCTATTGATTTTGAAAAATCTAAATAATAATGGAGGGGTTAAGAGGGGGTTAAAACTTAAAAAAAAATCATAAAATAAAACCGAAAATAATATCAACTTTACAGGTTCGAATCCCACCGTTGGCCGGAATTTTTTCATTTAATTTAATTATTTAAAATTAATTCTGATGCCTTGGTAGGATTCCCCACTCGACCATTCACTGTTGGGTTCTAATTAACAGTGCTGTTCCTAAAGTGGCGCTGGGAAACAGTAACAAAGCCTACATAGAACACGAGGCGAAATAACCTTAGCAGTTGAAGCCGATGACACACAAAAAAAAATATCAACTTTAAATTTGCATGAAAATTAAACTCTTCAATAGAACGAGGCCTATTCATTTTTAAAAATCTGATTAAAATTTGGGGATTAAGGAAATTAAAATTTAAAAAAATTCATAAATCAGAAACGAAAAACAATATTAACTTTAAATTTTCAGGAAAAATCAAGCTCTGCAATGGGACGAAGCCTATTAATTTAAAAATAAAATCTGATTAAAAAGGGGGAATTGAGGAGGGTTAAAATTAAAAAAATCATTAATCAAAAACAGAAAAAAATATGAACTTGAAATTTTTAGATAAAGAAAGATCTGCAATTAAAAAAATCTGGTTAAAAATGGAAAAGTTAAATGGGGTTAAAACTTTTAAAAAATCATACAATAAAAACTAAAAACAATATCAACTTGAAGCTTCTGGGAAAAGCTTTAAAATTGGACGAAGCTTATTGATTTTTTAAAAAAATCTGATCAAAAATAGGGGAGTTAAGGGGGCTTACATTTAAAAGAAAATCATAAATCAACAAGGAAAAGCAATATCAAGATGACATTTTTATTCAAAATCAAGCTGTATAAGGGGAGAAAGCTTATTGATTTTGAAAAATCTTATTGAAAATGGAGGGTTTAAGGGGGGATTGAAACTTGAAAAATCATAAAACAAAAACGAAAAACAATATCAACTTGAAATTTTCAGGAAAAATCAAGCTCAATAATGGGACGAAGTCTATAATTATTAAAAATGGGGGGTTAAAAGGGAGTTTGTTTTACTATGAAGAGTGTCATAAGAATGCAAAGCATTATTCATTCATTTAATATTAATTTGATAATGGGGTCATATCTCCCTATAGGCGAACCAAGCCTTTAAAAAATGCGCCACGGTAATACCTCAGAGGTGGTGTGGAAATGTACCAAGAATAACAGAACCACTTTAATTTAAAAATTTAAAAACAATTTTTGTATTTTTTTTTTTCGATTTTATAGCCTAGGTGTATGTATCTAATATGCCAGTATCAGTTTGTGTTTGAATTCTTATTCATGTGTGTTCTGTGCAGGCTTTGTTACTGTTTCCCAGCGCCATTTCAGGAACAGCACTGTTAATTAGAACCCAACAGTGAATGGTCGAGTGGGGAATCCTACTTATGCATTAGAATTATTATATAATTTTTTTTTTTATTTAAATTGTGTTAAATTAAGATAAATATTTGTCGTTTACCTGTAAAACATTAAAATTGCCCACCACTGGAAACAGTTCCTACGTAAGCTCTGAAAATTTTTACCACAGAGCTCACTGTGATCTCTACAAATTTTGGAGCGATGACAGATGTCAACATCCCATTACACATTTCTGAAATTTTCCATTTCTCACTCTCCTTTACTTTAAAAACGTAGCATAACATTAGTATAAATGTTAGTTCACATTACCTCTCGTAAGTCAGATATGGACTACGCCCAATGGTCAATAGCTCATTGAGCACGTCGTGTATAGGGTGCCACATCCTCTACGTTAGTTTTTTAAATAAATACGGAATCTTTGGTGATTATTTGAATGCTGTGGAATAGAGACAACTTACAAAAGTACACGTTTTAAAATGATCAATGTTGATGCAGCAATTATTGTGTATACAACCCTGAACGCTGGTCCAAAACTATCAGAATTATTATCGACGTAAGAAAAATATATGAATTCCTAATATATTATTTTAGCCGATATGATGGTTTTGATTACATCTAATATCATAAAACATTTATTTATTTTAATAGAAATATGGGTAATGTTTTCGTTATTGATAGAGACGAAAATTTCAGACACACTGTACATTTTTCATTCATAACTTATCTACAAACATAAAGTCTCCCACTTGCAAGAGAAAAATAACAAAATTAAATCAAAGTTCAGTATTTTGAATTCAATAAGATCTTTAATATTATTTATAAATGTATATAATATTAACTCTTCATGCTGCAGTAAAAATCCTGAATAGATTTTGTTTAGTCGATAATATTAAATTTAGTTTTAATTAGGTATTTTAAAAATGTACATAGGTACTTTAGTTATAATTACATTAATTGAGTTAACTAAAAAGTTTTTTAAATTGTATTATTAAAGATCAAAAATAAAAGAAACTGAAAATATGTGTTCCTTTTTTTCACTTATGAAAGAAGTACTGAAATTTGATTTAAATAAATATACAGCCTACAATTGTGACAAAATCTCGCAGATTTTTTCTCTAAATCGCTTTTTCTGATTCAGCATAAATGAAGAATTTTTCCAAAAAATGTAAACCTATGTCTTTATAAACATTTTACTCATTACAATAATATAAAACGTATAATAATAATACATATTTATACTTTTTAAAAATCTTGAACATATATAGTTTTTAAAGTTATTCCAGGGATTCATACACCAATCTTAAAATTTAATATTTTTCTGCCTTCGGCCTCTATTGCTATGAAAATAATTTCAAGCAATAAAAATTACCTTACCTTGTTCAAGTTCATTAATCAGACGGTTTTTCCTAATTATTAATTCATTTTCGCAAAAAGGGTAGGTTTAAATTGTATTTTGATTCAGACCGTAAAATATAAGTATTTCATAAATGGCATAGAAAATTTACTTTGAAAAAAAAATGTCTTTATACATTAATGTGCGCTAGAAAGACACATGTAAATATACCTTTTAGGTGTAAGAGTGATGAATATTTAATATTTAATTGATACAGAGAAAAAATTGCTATCTATTATTCAATATTAAGAAATCCTACAACGATATTTTTTAAATTTGTATCTCAAAGGTATAAAAAGACTTATATCAGATTTTGGAAGTTTTATTTTTCTAATAAAATGCTTATTTCAAATCTGCATTATGAGCTATGGTCTGATATCTTGGAATAGGACAGAGAAGAACTGAAAATTTTCTAACTAAAAATAAGACGATTAAATGAAACATGCTTGGATAAAATATTAATTACTCGTTTCCGAAATACAGGATGTTAAAGACGAAAATTCAATATTTATGACTATATTTTTTTATTTCTCAGTATAATATTACTAAATTTTGGTTTTTGTTGTCATAAAACAGCCAGAGTCACTCCTGACGAGCATGCAATGCATGCCTCGAATCTACATTTATCAGCAGAGGCATTTTAAAGTTCACTTATTGTTTTAACAAATGTAAAGAAACCGCGAATTTACTAAATATTGGGGACTCTACAAAAGTTTATTGGTTGTTCAATTTATTTCGATTTTTTGTTAGATTTTTTTTACTGTGTCCTAAAATTTTGAATTTGATGTGACTTAACATTATTAACCAAATTTGCAATATTTGGTTTGTGACTTACCGAGTGTTTCGTCATCTTTTGGCGAAATGATGCAACTAGGGTTGTAAATCTGTTTAGTACGGTAAATCCACAAGTGGAGAAAACCCTTCTTTCTAAAAAATGTGACTTAACACACATTACATCTGTGGTGCTGATATTAAACAACTTTTATTTTTTAATGTACGACAAGCCACCCAAAAAAAATTATCTGGATCCCAAAATGGAAAGTTCCCATTAGAAAAGACACAAAAAGAAAAACTTCTGAAACCTACACCGACTTCACCTCCATTAAATGTGGAGTATGTTTAAGAGGTATTAGTCATTGATGATCAAAAACCATAATATATATGATGAGAAAATAAAACTTTATATAATACAGTGTCCTAAACATTGATTTAGAATCAAATGTAATTTTAATGGAAGGAGATCTGAAATTTTGGAAAAATGCACAATATGTAAAAAAGAATAGAGATTAATGATAAAAACTAGAACTATCAAAAAGAGAATAAAATTTTGTAAACTATAGAGCAGGCCTGCACAACATACGGCCCGCCATTGTCGTTTTCGTGGCCCGTTGGTCGTTGACCACTTTGGCCTGCCTACGTCAAACTACACATTTTTCAGTAATAAAATTGCATTTGGGCATCAGTTGCCGTTTTTAGGACATGAAAACCTTTTTTTTAAAGATCGACCAGCAGGAGTTGCAGAAGGATTTGTTTTATAGAATTATGAGGCGAGGACCTTTTTTTTAGAATTTGAACAGATCACTATAAGCTCAGGCCTCTCTGGCTCTCGTTGCAGGCCTGATATAGAGTATTCTTAACGTCGATTTAGAATAAAATTTAGATTAAGGGAGAGAAATAAAAACAAATAAAAATTTGGAAAAATGCCCGATGGGCAAAAAAGAATAGAGATAAAAAACAGAAACAAGAACTATCGAAAAGAGAATTAAATAATTTATATTCTTATTATCGATTTTGAATGAAATGTAATTTTTATTTAAGGAAGAGACAAAAAACAAGTGAAAATTTAGAAAAAAACAGTTATGTAAAAACGAAAGGAGATAAAAAATTGAAACTAGAAATATTAAAAAGAGAATACAATTTTACACAATTTAAAATATTCTTAATATTGATTTAAGTTGAAATATAATTTTAATTTAAGGCAGATACATAAAAAACAAGTGAAAATTTAGAAAAATTCCTATTACGTAAAAAAAGAATAGACATAAAAAAATTGAAACTACAATTATCGAAAATAGAATACAATTTTACATAATATAGAGTATTCTTAATATTGATGTAGATTGAACTGTAATATTAATTTAAGGAAGTAAAAATTTGGAAAAATGCCCATTATGTAAAAACAAATAGAGATAAAACTAAAACAATCCAAAAGAGAATAAAATGTTATATAAAATTTTACGCCACTGTCCAAAAACTCATAAGGAGTATAATTTTTTTTGGTTTCTTTTAAATAGATCATGTACTCTGTTGGGAACTTACAAAGTCATTTTCTACTAGCAACTCATTTAGTAAATATAGTAATAAATAAATAAATTATGAATTTTCAAACTTTAACGCCCTGTATTTCGGAAACGAGTAACATTTTACTCAAGCATGTTTCGTTTTATAGTCTTATTTTTAATCAGAGAATCTTTAGATGTTCTATCTCCCATTTTTAATGATATGGCGCGTTCTAAGGGCTTGTAGATTTTAGTTGTAGCGGCGTACTACAACTGACGGTGGCCGTAGGATATCCCTATATCTCAGAAACTACGCATATTTTCCTGTGAATAGTATATTATGCAACGATCATGTAATAACCATTACATGAGAGTTGCATACGCTATTTTTTCTACACCCAATAAATAATCAAGAACTATAAATATTATATTTATATTTGTACTGAACACAATAACAGTAATTACTCGTATTTTTATAAAAAAATCTATAAAATTGTAATTACCATAGATTTTTGGGGCAAAATATTTTGTACTGCATTTTCTGCTTTCTCCGATATGTGTGGAGTCAATGGTAAGTCTTCTATATCGTTGATATCAGACATTTTGATAATATAATTATCGAAGTTTAGTTATCTACGAAAATTTAATAGGTACTGATTTTGACAACTAAAACAATTAGATAGGAACCTAGGGCAAACGTCAAATGCACAGCATGCTTGATTGAAAAATTATGAGTTTCTATTGATTAAAAATCTGTATCGTTATGAAAAATCTGTATCATAATGGGTATTTTTATGAAACGGATTATGGATTATTTAATATAAGTGCATAATTATAATACGGGTGTAGAAAAAAATCAATATTAAACAGATGAGTAGATAGTCAAAATTAGTTAAAATTTCGCAAATTTTACGATATTACTATTTCCATATTTTACCTTTTCTCTACAATGGCGATGATAAGAACTTAGACATAATCTTTAGTAATTTCTTTGTGATTTTTTTTCCAAAATTCTGCGCGTATAGTTTTTAAAATATAGTTGACACCTTTACCGTAAATATTTTAATTATCAATGCTATAACGATAAGGATCAATTTTCTTAAATGTCAATTTGGATGAAAATTATAATATTTTCTAATTATTCAACTTATGGCCAGTATTATAAAGGTTAAATAAAACTAAAGTTAGATACTTGCCAAGTAAATTTACTTCCCAAATAATTATCTAAATAAATAATGTTCCGTATTATTATCAATATGCCCCAAGAAAGTAACTATTAAATGAATAAAATGACATTTATCGGCTGAGGCATACATTTCATAATTATTATCATAGAGATGGCGAACTATTTTTTTAGTTGTTTTGCTATTTATATTAAAAATACTGACGATTTTGATGATCATTAGCATCTGACAATTTCCTTAGTAGTCCAATTAAATAACGAAAAAAAGGCCCTTCGAGCTTACATTAATTTGTAATTGGATGAAACAAAAAGGACCTTGTGTATTTTGATGTGATCTTTTCGAAAAAAATAAAAAAAAGACGTAGCAGTTTTTCAATTTTTTTTAAATTAGGAAAACCGGGTTTTCCGGAATTTTCCATTGTAAAAATGCTAATTATCTGGGCAAGTATTATTCCGATAGTGAAAATAAATGCACCATTCGAAAGAGGGGGCAAAAATAGTTCGGAAATTCATTGCACAGGTAGTTTTAATGGAGAATTTCTCGCCGCCAGAAGTGCTTTTACCAAAAAGTCATTTTTTCGTTTTTTTGATCAGAACCATGGACATGAAATTTGCGATGAATTTGTGGCGAAATTATAAATGTTAGACATATGTGCACATGAGAGAAATTGCGTATTTTTTTGAGATATATGCATGACAAAAATACGTATTTTCTAGTTACGTTCCGAACTTTTTGAAAAAAATTGCAAAACAATTTTTTCTTAATTTCTCGTACTTTTTTCTTAATTAACTCGAAAACTAATTATGTGAATAGAAAACTGTTTCCATCAGATGATAGAGAGAAAAAAAAAAGACACGAGAAACTGTGGCATATACATTTTTTCTAGCATCCACTGTTCTCTGAGCGCACGTGTGCAAAGATCGGTAATTCTCGCGAGATTTGAAGCTACTCGAATTTTCTGGCAATTGGGAGAGAAAGTAAGCTTGTTTCTCATTAAACTTACTGATTCTAATATATTTTCAGTTTGTAAAGTGTCCAAATTTCGGAAAAAATCGACAGTGTGCTTGTTTTTTCTTAAAAAAAAGGGAAAATGTTGGATTTAAGAAAAAAACCACTCGTTTTACGAGCAATTTTCTAAGCACAAAAAATGCGTAGTTTTCGGTTATATTTCGAATGTCATAGGTCGCATTGCAAATCTGCAATAGTTCACCCTTTGCAAGTGTCTGATGACATAATAAATACAGGCCAGCCATTGCAACCTGTAAACAAAAAAATGATAGCACTGTGATAGAATTTTTTTAATTTAGGAACGTACTTACTCAATAAATTGCTGAAGAAGTTCGAAAAGCCACGTGAACACAGAGCTTGCTGAACACGGTTATTAAAAATCTATGCCGATGAACGCTATCAAGCGATTCAATTTGTAAAAATATGACCGTTTGAAGTTTAAACTTGTCAGATAGCGAACGCCGAGACCATTACTATCCTTGATGCGACGCGTGCGGCTAATTTGGCGGTAATTCTATATTTTGCACAAAACTCAAGAAACGTCTTATAACAAGTCAGTAAAATACAAGTTAATAAATTTTAAGCCTAATAAATTTAGATATGTAAGAAATTTAAAACTGGAAATCGCAAAAAAAACCAAATTACAGTAATGTAGTGTATACACGAGTTTTGGATCCCGCGGAGCGCGTGTAATGGGACTTTTGTTGGGAGAATTCTACAACTTTAAACTTTGTATACACATTTAAAAGACATAAAATTGGGGTTTGCTTAATTTTAAGACCAAAAAACTAAAAATTGTCAATTATAGGCAACTTTTCTCAAAAATCGTGTTTTAGTGTTTAGTCACTCAATGAACAGTGGTCAAAAAAATAGATAAAATATATTTGCAGAATTTTCCGTAACGTAATCGTATTCTGGACACAATAGAATACTCAAAAAAAAAAGTTTTGAGCCATTGGGTGCATTTTTGGCATTTTTGTGCCACTTCAAACTTTCGAAAAAAAAATTATTTTTTTTTAAGGAAAAAAATGTATTTAATTGTTTGATATCTTAGCCAATTATGGTACGATGTCGGTGAAATTCACACACACATAATATTTCACATTTAAGAGTAAGCTTTGTAAGTGGCATTAAAAAAATTCAAATAGTTTGGCTGTTATAGGCAAACAATGAAATTAGGACCGCGGTACACTTTGCCCTTCCACCATATGCCCAATTTTGGGATTTCTCTTGCCCCCTTCTAGAAATCACTAGTCACATCCCTTAAGTTCAAAACGCTTTTTTGTTTTTTCAAATATCTTAATTTTTACCAATGTTATGAAGAATTTAGTGTTTGAACATTTAACAAATTCAATTTTTCGACCTTCGTCACCTCAAAATACTAAACAAATTTCAATCGTCCATACCGCGAGAACGGTGCATCGGATCAAAATTTCTCAAAAGACATAAAAATTAGCATTTTTCTTAAGCTTTCAAATGTCGTAAACTGCGTTTTAAAAATATCGATTTATTTCCGACATGCGCCTGCGCAAAATTGAAAAATTGACGAAATCCAAAATTTCGGCACTTTCGAAAAACTGCTACATTTTGTTTTGCCTTTTTTTGAGAAGATCACCTCAAAATACATAGAATCCATTTTGTTTCATCTAATTACAATTTAATGTAAGCTCAAAACCTGTAATTTAATTCGATTATAGATATATTAGATCATTTACTGCTGTGAATTAATTAACCAGAAAATGGAAAAAACGAGACAGAGGAAAGAATTATATCGAACAGGAGAAAGAGCCGTTATTGGATATTGTAAAAGATTTTAAAAATGTAATAGAAAACAAACTGACGGGTCGAGTGTAAAATTAAAGAAATCTCAAAAAAGTATAATGGAACAGCACAAACTGGAGAGAGATCAGCAGCGAAGCTTAAATTTCTTTATGAGTCCCTTAAAAAGAAATTTAAAAAAGACAAATTAAACGAGAAAGTTCGTAACAGTATAAATGATATATTTTGTTAAATTTAGAATAACTTACAGAGAGAATTATACAAAACCGGTGGTTCTTCTAAACCGACGCTGATACAGATTATAGATCCAGTTGTTGAGAAGGTAGGGTCTTTAATAGAGGAACCGCGAGAAGAAATAAGAAATAGTTACGACAGTAATACTCTACTGGATGAGATGGAAGAACAAAAGCTGGAGCTAATTTAAGATAATAAGAAAGAAGAAAGTAAAGCAAGAACAGTTTTAAAATGTGGCATTCCGTACCATAAAAAGAAAAAATTGAAAGTAGATGATGAGAAAGAAAAAAATCAAATTAGATATTTTTAAGATTCGGAAAGAAAAGGAAGAACCGAGCTCATGAGATATTTTAAAATAAAAAAAAACTAAGTTTAGAAATAAAAGAAAAGACTCTACAGCTTAAACAAGTGTATGGAAGTGATTTTAATTGAATAAAAAAAAATTTGATACTTTTTATTTTATGAAAAATAATTCAAATGTAACAGAATCGTTATTGAAACACATTTTGGATCACAGCGTTTCTAATAGCAAAATTATTTTTTATGCATTGGGCTTCTTCCATCGTTATTTTCAACATTTTCTTAGGCACCATTAAAATTATCTTCTAACTCTCTACAAATGTTATGTAGGCCAATTGTGGCTATTATAATTGGTATCGCTTAAACAACTGACACACGAAGTCCTAAAGATAAACATGGAAATCTTCTTTTTGACACTCTGAATGTTCTTTTAATGGCATTTCTTGTTCGTATATGGGCATTGTTGTATTTTCTTTCAGCCTCTGTCCTAGGATTAGACAAAGGGGTTAAAAGATATCTCCTACAAGGATAGCCACCGTCACCTAACAAATATGTATTGGCAAATTTATTTTCAAATTTAGCCTTGATTAAGGAGTCATCAAATACCTATATTGCTGTCACGGAAAGAACCACATCCATAATTTTTAAAACTGCATTACATACAGCTTGAATATTCAATGAAAAATAGCCTTTACGATTTCTAAATACTTCCCTGCTATTACCACCAGGAGACTGTATTCGAATGTGACTTCCATCTATGGCACCAAGACATTAGACATATTCTAAAACTTTGAACATGTTCTGTTCCTGGTTTGGATTGTGTTTGGCATGGTAATAAATCTTTGCCTAAGTCTTGATAAGACATGACTTGCTTTATGTACCTACGATCCTGCCTAAGGTAGCCTTTGTTACATTAAAGTGATCGCCTACAATAAGTTAAAAGTGCCACAAGCATAAAATCTTAAAGCAATAAGCAACTGATTCATAAGCGAAATAGAATTATTTCTTACTGTAATCGGTTTTATATTATTTTCAATCATGGTTAGTACATACTAAACAGTTCTTTTGGATAATCTAAACCTTATTTTAAATTCTTCTTCATTATGCAATTCAATTCAAAGGACCTTGGTTGTGGTCTAAAAACTCTAGGTCGTCTTGTCTTGGCTTAGCTTGTATGGCTTCTTCTTCATCAGTTGATATGGTAGACAAAGTATTTATTATCTGATACTGACTCAACAAAAGATACTAAATATACAGACATGATCTCAAATGTAATTTAACTGTTAACAGTTATTTTTTGATAAATACAAAATTTAAGGTGACATCCGTCACACATTTTGCTGTCAGTTGAACCCTCAAAAAAAATTTACATGACAGAAAATCATAGAGTATTTTATTTTGTAGTTTTACTAAGCAAGTAAATTTAACCATGATTTATAATACGAAAATCTATCAAGTTAAATACTATGGGAGAGTAAATTTTACTTAACAAGTAAAATGTTTTATAATAACGGCCATTATTGATTTAGTTATTCTAATTCTTAAAAAGACTGCGTTTCATTCATGAATATTTTAATTCATAGGCAATATAGTATTTTCTCTAAATTAAAAATGCAGTATTTTATAATAACTATACTTAATATTTTTTTAAAAAAGAGTTTTTGTAGTAAATTTACCTTTTCATCATTATATAGATTTGAAGCAAGCACATTTTAAGAAACAATAAATATATTCCATAAAAGGACACAATGAAGATTTCTTAATGACCTATAGGCTTTTTTTATGGCCAAAATTTTCAATAATTATTTAACTAGTTCAACTACAGAGTTTATAAAAATTTTTAATAAACAACGTGTATTTTAGGTAGTAATATTACCGGTACCATTATCTTATTGAGAATGTAAAATCTAATAGACTTTTCTCTAAAAAATTTTTATACAAATACATTTAGCAAAAAGATGAATAGCACTTTACATTTTTATATTTACAGGTTTTTATATGGAGTTCAAAATAAATATATAGTGGTCCAAAACCAATCCCAAAATAAAAATCATAAAACAAATTCCTAAACTTTATTCATTGTTGTATTGTTAGTAATATGTAGCGGTGGGCAAAATAATCGATTATTATATATTTTTTTAATCGACAATCCTATAATCAAATAATCGATTATATTCAGTCAATCGATTATTTTAGATCAATCGATGATTTTCGATCAATCGATTATTCTTAATGAATTGTTTTAGATTAATCGATTACTTTCGATTAATCGATTATTATCGATTATTCTATTATTTTTAATATATCGATTAATCGATTACTTACGTTTATTCGACTATTTTTGATTAATCGATTATTTCCGATTATTAGAGTATTTTTAAAAATTCGATTATTTACGATTAATCAATTATTTTTAATTTATCGGTTAATCGATTACTTTCGTTTATTCGAATATTTTCGATTATTCGATTATTTTTGATGAATCGAATATTTTTGATTTATCGACTATTTTATTTTATATTAATAGATTTTTTTCGATTAATCGATTATTTCCGATTATTAGATTATTTTTAAATATTCGATTAATCAATTACTTTCGATTAATCGAATAATTTTAATTAATCGATTATTTTCGATTAATCGATTATTATCGATTAATTATTAATTTTCGATTATTTGATAATTTTCGATAGATCGATTATTTTCGATTACTCGATTATTTTGGATTGATCGAATATTTTAGATTAATCGACTATTTTCGATTAATCGATTATTTTGGATTAATCGATTATTTTCGATAAATCGAATATTTTTGATTTATCGGTTATTATCGATTAATTGATAATTTTCGATTATTTGATAATTTTCGATGAATCGATTATTTTCGATCACTAGATTATTTTCAATTGATCCATTATTTTCGATTAATCGATTATTTTCGATTAATCGATTATATTCGATTAATCTATTATTTTCGATTAATCGATTATTTTCGATCACTCGATTATTTTCGATTGATCCATTATTTTCGATTAATCGATTATTTTAAATAATCGATAATCGATTATTTATTTTGGTAATGGCCCAGCCCTAGTAATGTGTATTACTAAAAACGGAAGATTGTTTAATGTTGCAAACATGTTTTGGACCACTCTACTTTAATTTTAAAAAATACTTCATAATAACATCATAAAGATATAAGATATGTTCCCCAAACTTTCACTTTTTTATAAAATCTATACAATTTTATCATTAGGAAGATATTTGTGCGACCAATTTCATAAAATTCTTCTTGCTGAATCCCACCGTTTTGCAAGAATTGTCAAAATATTACACTTCTTGATTTGCAAGCTTTCAAACTATTTCGAGAAAAACATTCAGATCCTTATGGTATTTGTAGATAAGTGACAACGCCACCAACTCATCCTTTGAAGTATACAGGATGTCCCATTAGTGCGTAAGTGTTCAATATTTCAATTTGTGTTATAGAGACGCAAACAAATTTGAAATAAAAGTTCATGGATTTGAAAAATACATATTTTAAAAATATTTTTGGATATACAGGGTGTTGCGTTTTTGCCGTTAAAACTATTACACGGTTGTCAAGCAATTAATTATTTTATCAAATTTTGGTAGATTTACAATGATTTCAAAACTGATACAGACCTATAAGATACTAAGCTAACATATATACAGGGTGTCCCATTAGTGCGTAATTGATCTATAGCTGTTTTATTATTAGAAATATGAAAAAAAAAGTAATGTAAAAGTTGTATGGCCTTATTTAAGAAGTATTCTTAAATATACAGGGTGGTCCTCAGGGCTTACTAATCCAATACTTTTTTAAAGCAAAAAATTGTGCAGGTTGTTTTATATGTTTGATTATTTTCACATCATCGAACAATTTGCTATGTTGTATATAGGGTGTGTCAAAACGCGAGATTACGATTTTCCCAATGAAATAAATAATTGGTGGTAAAACATAAAGGGTATTCAACTTAAATAATTAAAGAAATCGTAACCTCGCCTTTTGACACACCCTATATAAAACATATTAAATAAATAAAGTCTGTTAAAATTGTTTCACCTGCTTTTTGCTTTGAAAAGTATAGGTTTGTTCAGCCCCTCGTTTATGGACCACCCAGTATATTTAAAAACAATTATTAAATCATGACATACAACTTTTATATTAATTTTTTTTTGTATTTCTAATAATAAGAGCTATCGATCAATTATGCACTGATAGGACACCCTGTACAAGTGTTATTGGCTAACAAGTTAAAATATTTGGATAGGTAAATTTATATTTAATGTTAAAATAATATACACGGTGTTATATTTAAAAAAATTAGTAAAATTAAAATTAACCATATTTAACCCTTTCGACCTCCTTGGGCTATAAATGTCCCGACGAGAATTTAAAATTTCTATTTGGTATAAATATGACTCAATTTTAATGTTGTTATTTGATTAATGGTATTCTTTAAGCATATTCTTGAAAATAGAGATGTTCTGGCAACGTGGCTTGTTGTTTACCGGTTATTTGTTCACTTGTTTACAAGCGTGCTAGACGTATTTGAGCTTTTTTGCGTTGTTTGTTATTTCCAGTTCTTTCATAAAAATTTTAACTGGTGATTAAATTTAAACATAAATTTATTATAAACATAATATCTATTCTCAAAATTTATTTCAAAAACCAAGTAAAAAACATGCCATTTTCTACTGGGACAAAAATATCCCAGTGGTATTTACGAGTGGGACGTATAAAACCCAGTGGTTTTATTGTTACAGTATGTCGAAGAGAGCATTACCAGAAGAAAAATAAAATTATTGGGCAAATGTTTCTGAAGATGAAGATATAGATGATGATAGAGATAAAGATTATGAAACCGAAACAGAATCTTCCAAATTAGTGAAGATGACGGAGAATCTTTAGATAGTGAAAGAGAATCTTCAGATAGTGAAAGAGAATGTAGAAACGATGATCGCACAGAAAATGAAGACCAAAATCAAGAAATGTAAGAAAACAATAAAACTCAAGATGAAGCCATTGTGTGGTCAAGCCTCTCTAATGACTTTCTACCAAGGTTCAGCATTCCTGCAAAAAATACGTGTGAATTAGACAAAGGATTTACAAGATCTTTGACACGATTTGAGGTGTTCAAAAAATTGTTTCTTCCCAGTATATTCATCTTTATTTCTGAATTCACAAATAAAAGGCTGACAATATTAGAAAAACAGAAAAAGAAATGCATTACTAAAACCGATGTAGGTGAAATTGCAATTGTTTTAGGATCTTCCCTAGTAATAAGTTATAACAGATTGCCAGGTCTTAGATATTATTGGTCTACACATCCTTCAGTAGGAAATACACGAATAGAAAATAGTATTTCTAGAAATAGATTTACATTGTTATTATTATGTGGATGAACTAGTGAACTGTCTAAAGTCAACATTCCAAAAATGTCAAGCAGATTCTTCGAGGCAAAGTATTGATGAAAGTATAGTACAATTTAAAGGCCGTTCTGAACTAGAGCAATATTTACCAATGATTATACCTATGACATAAATATTTATGCTGATAAGGAAGATCAGCAATAAGAAGAAACTCTTGGCGAAAGTACGATAAAGTCAACAGATGTCGTATTATGTTTCGACAGATTTTTTACATCTGTAAAATATTATTCCATTTCCATTAGAAAAAATATGCCAAAGATTACAAAAAAATTAAACAGAGGAGAGTCCGAAATACTTGGAAATAAGTATGGTACCATTTGTGTCAAATGGCAAGACACCAAAGAAGTTACAGCAACTGCCACGGAAAAACTTGACTGTTGTTCAACACAGAGGCAAAGATGGCATACAAAAAGATATAGAATGTCCAGAAGCAATAAAATTTTATAATAATTTCTTGGGAGGAGTGGATTTAGCTGACCAAATGTTAGGCTTATATGACATGGTCCGCAAGACCAGTAAGTAGTGGAAAAAAGTTTTTTTTAGGTTACTAATGGTTGCCGCAGTCAATAGCTGGATAATACACTGGCGAGCAAAAAATTGAGGTCACTTCAGAAATTGCGAATAATTTTAGCGTTAATAATGATAAGGACATAATAGTATTGGTAGGCGTGGAAGCAATTGTTATCCGAGACTTAACAGCTGTCATTTGATTTATTAGAATTTATTATTGTACGACTTTTATGAAAAATGGCCTTTACGCTAATTGAACATTCATATTTCCCTTGCCTGTTTTCCAGTTTACTGTTGATTCTTTGTGTAAAACCTAACGATTGCAAAGTGTAGTGATTTAACAGGCCCATAATGCTTTTAGATCCGATTGTTGTGGCAACAATTGTTGCGCTGTTACAAGATGGTCGGGGGCAACGTGAAACTGCAAGAATTGTTGGTGCTAGTCTTTGTGGTGTACCAGCGCTTTCTGGAGACTAGCCTGATCACTAGAAGACCAGGGCCCGGGCGAAAAAGAGTTACCACTCAACGAGATGACCGTTTTTTGGTGTCCACAAGTGTGCGAAATAGGACAGTTACTGCGTTTTCACTGCGAAATCAATTGGAAAAAGTGAGAAATGTCAACGTTAGTGAATGGATCGTTAAAAGAAGACTTCATGCTGCTGGACTGTCATGCAGAAGAATGGCTACAGGCCCCCGTTGCAACGCCAGCATAGGACTGCAAGATTGACATTTGCCAGAGATCACGTTCGTTGGAATGATGATGACTGGAGCTGGGTATTGTTCTCAGATGAGTCGTCTTTTTGCCTCACTGGGTCAGATGAACTTTGCATTGACGAGCGTTTTCCATTTGACAGTGGGTCAGTTATGGTTTGGGCGGGAATCACTGCACAAGCTCGTACAGAGTTGTTCTTCATAGAAAATGGCTCCCTAACCTCTCACAGGTACATTACGGAGGTGCTAGAAGACCAAGTTATGCCTTTCATGGTGACTATGGGGGAACGTGGCATTTTTATGCAAGATAATGCGAGACCACATACAGCCAGAATTGTCAATGAGTATCTGGATGAGGTAGAAATTAGGCGGTTTGACTGGCTAGCCCGCAGCCCAGACATGAATCCCATTGAACATGCCTGGGACGAGTTGGGACGACGGATCCGCAGACACACACCAGCACCAAGAACTGCCCAGGAGCTGAGAAGATTGCTGTTGCAGGAATGGGATAACATCGACCAGCATGTGACCCGCAACTTAATTTAAAGTATGCCGCGCCGACTTCAAGCAGTCATCATTGCAAGAGGAGGGAATACACGTTATTAGTGTCAAGTTTTTTCATTTTGTTCGTTTTATATTTTCCCTAATAACAAAAGGTCGAATTTCGCCCAAAATGTTAATTTGTTGCTTTTTCAGAATAAATCATGAAATCCAAGAAAAAACACATTTCTGTTTAGTATAGAGTATCACATTCAGCTCACAAAAGTACATGCAATGATGTAGAGTTTGCGAATACGATCTGAAAACGTAAAATTTCAAAGAACATGAAAATTTTAAGGTGACCTCAATTTTTTGCTCGCCAGTGTATATAATGAACTTTACAGACAAAAAATACCATTTAAAGATTTTGAAATCTAACTTGCCGAAGAGATGATTGATTACTTTTGGTAAAGAAAAATCAAAAGGACACGTTCGAAAAAGATCCATTGGTAGACCATAAAAAAATCAAGACATATGCTAAATATTGAGACGCATCTACTAGGTAAAACTCGCCGACGTTGTGCAAGGTGTTCTCTACAAAAAATAGAAAAAATAACAACGACTCTATGCAGGATGTACCAATTGCCCCTGTGCAAAAATTGATTTACACCGTACCATACCTGAAAATAATTATTTCAAAAACTGTTTCTATTTACCGATGGGATGTACATATATGTCCCATTTAATATTACTAGTGGGACATATACGTCCCACTTGTCAATGTCAAAAATCAAAATTTTTTAAACTGTACGTGTTCTGGAAAATATATTTCTAAAACATATTTATCATTTTTTTTTGTTTTAAATCTTGTAATATTGAAAATAAAAAAGTGGGGCTGAAAGGGTCTAAGACATGTTCCAAAATACTCTGTATAAAATAGAGCAGTTCTATCACCACTATTCGTTAGCTTAGTCTGTATTTAAAACAAATTTGAAATCATTGTAAACTTACTCATTCTCTAATTTCATAAAACAAGTATTTGCTTGACAACTCTGTAATATTTGTTAAAAAAATTCTAGGGTTGAATACAGTATTACCAAATTGTTCTAAAACTGAAATAAAATAAAAAATGTTCTATTTAAAAAATGTACATTTTTATTTGCTAGGCATAAATGTAACACCCTGTATATCTAAAAATATTGAACAATTACGCACTAATGGGAGACCCTGTATAATTTAAAATAATTTTTTAAGGAATTACCTAGTTTTTATGGAATAATAAATAAAAAGTATTTAAAATACCTACCTAAAAATACTTTGACCTATAAAAGTGATTAATTATCATTTCGTGTATTTGCAAAACATTTTGAATACTTGGAAACCAAAAAGTGTCATAAAGATATAACAAGAATAGACTAATAAGTCTAATATAAATATATAAGCTAAAAACTAAAATATATTTTGCTTTTAAATCTTACAATAACAAGTCAAGTATAATAAATTATTTGAGTTTTTACAGTCCCGATTTTTTACTAGTGTAAACTATGTTTTTTTATATAGGTGATGGCTTTTTTCAATACAAAAGAAAAATTATAAATATTCTGAATTATTATCTACATCTAAAGATAATACGATTATAACCCAAAACACCATAATTTAACTTCAAAATAAACATTACAATTTCAAATATTGGGGTTTCCTAAACAAATATTTACACTTCCCCAAAAAAATGCAAGTATATTTACAAAAAAGACTTACGGTATCTTTTAAATCAATTTATCTAAAATGTTTGTATTTTATCCTCATTTTAATACAATATAATAAATAAAAGTATATTTTTCTAAAGTACTAAGTAAAAAAAATACCGTAAAGTAATAACAAGAGTAACAATAATTAACAAGTATAAAGAATTTAATTGGGAAAATTATATCAGTAGGTACTAACAACATTATACAGTAAAGAAAAGTAAAAAATCGGAACCACAAGAAACATTTTCATAAAATTTGACAAAAATCCAACAGCGAAAAATGTTCCCAAAACGACACAGCATTTTCTTATCCACAAAATATCACGCAATGGTATTCGACATACCAGATCTGTACAGGAAAAGCAAAAACTGACAAAATCTAGAAAGAATTAATAAAGTTCGACATCATTTTTATATATTCAGCAGCTACATGTTCAAGAATTTTAATAAGAAAAAAATATCGAACTTTCAATTCAATACACAAGTTTGTCTTTATTTAAAAAATACGCTTTTCTTGCACAGATCCGTAGCTGCCCAAACCGAAGCATGGCCCAAAATTGATGCTGTAAAAAATGTCCTTAGTTGGTAAAATGTGTAAAACGTTTTGAAAATAGTTTGTTTTTTTTGTTCTAGCTTGAAATCCATGCGCGTCCACCGACGCTTAGCCTATACTATGTCAACAATTTGAAGAACATAATGGCCAGGGAGATGTTGATGAAAAGGACTACAAGGACCAACTGCTGGCGCGAAAACCAGTCCTGAAAATTTTTGAAAAATTAGTAAATTCATTAATTACATGCGCATGATTTTAAAAATAGGGCGACTCGTTACAAAAGCCATTTATTCTTAAATATGTACCTACTTAAGCTTTAGATGATTATAGCACTTATAGTAAATATATCAAAATAAGAAATTGTTAATATTTTTATTCAAAACTTTTGCAACAATTAGTATCCTAATATTAATTTTAATATTTTTTTAATTAATTCTTTTGAAATAACTCCGCACAAATCTTATGGTAATTGGCTCCCGGTCAAATTGGCTGAAATTTGGATATGTTGTTCGTTTCTGCATCCTGAACAAAAGTCTTAATGGGGACAAAGCTCAATTTTGCCTATTTTGGCTCCTACGGAGCTCCAAAGCTCCACGGATTGACCATTATTTACTACTTAAAAAGGCAATCTCTTCGAAAGTTTAGTATTAGCTGCGTTAAAAAAGAAGTACCTTTTTGTTTTCGGGGTCAGTGCATTCAAATCCAATGCCAATATAATAATATTATTGACAGTTGACAGCCGTCAACTAGTTGTCAAACAACAAGCAATAATTTCGATATTGACAGTTGACAGCTGTCAACTAACTGACAAACAGTATGTGACAATCAAAATTGACAAAATTCAGGTGTAAATAGATGTCCTCGAGGTTGTCGAGTTCAAAAATGATGTCAAAAAGACGATATTGACAGTGACAAGCTGTCAACTAACTGTCAAACAGCATGTGACAATCAAAATTAATAAAATCCACATGTAAACGTATGTTTTTGAGATCGTTAAATTCAAAATTGTAGGTAAGAAAAACGATATTTTAAAAACAAGTAAAGCATGCTTGCTGTCACCTCATTGTTCCTCTATCTTGACACATTATCTTGCACAGTCAAATATTTAATTAACGATAGTACTCAACTGTCAATATCGTCTTTTTGGCATCAGATTACAATTAGGCAACCTTAAAGACATATGCTTACATCTCAATTTTATCAATTTCAATTGTTGCATACTGTTTGACAGTTAGTTGACAGCTGTCAACTGTCAATATCCAGTTGTTAACATCAGTTTTGAACTTATCAACCTAAAAAACAGATATGTACATGTGGATATAATCAATTTTGATTAATGCTTGTGGCTTGACAGTTATTTGACAGCTGTAAAATGTAAATATCGATTTTTTACCATCAGTTCTGAACTCAGCAATCGAAGACATATATGTACATATAGATTTTATCAATTTTAATTGTCACATGCTGTTTGACAGTTAGTTGACAGCTGTTATCTGTCAATATCATCTTTTTGACATCAGTTTTGAACTCAACAACCTTGAAGACATCTATTTACTCCTGAATTTTGTCAATTTTAATTGTCACATACTGTTTGACAGTTAGTTGACAGCTGTCAACTGTTAATATCGAGTTGTTAAAATCAGTTTTGAATTCAGCGGCCTCAAAAACAGATATTTACATGTGGGTTTTTAATTTTGATTATTGCTTGTTGTTTGACAGCTAGTTGACAGTTGTCAACTGTCAATATTATTATATTGGCATTGAATTTAAAATATAAGAAGGTACTTCTTTTTTAACCCAGCAAATACTAAACTTTCGAGGAGATTGCCTTTTTTGGTAGTAAATAATGGTTAATCCGTGGAGCTTAGGAGCTCCGTAGGAGCCAAAATATGCAAAATTGAGCTTTGTGCCCATTGAGACTTTTGCTCAGGATGCCGAAACGAACAACATATCCAAATTTCAGCCAATTTGACCGGGAGCCAATTTCCATAAAATTTGTGCGGGTATTCTTTTGTAAAAAAACATATTGAATTTATTTCTTAATTATTTTTAGTTCCATTTTAGTGTGGCAAATTATTATAAGCGTATTGTCCGGTGCTATAATCACCTTCAATAATGAAAAACACTGAATATATTGAATTTGTCGAAAAAATTTATTCATACAGGAAATATAAAAAATAGATTTTTGACCGAGTGCCAAAGACTACACTAGATTCAAAATGAACCACCGTGTTACCTATTTATCTTAGTAACTGATAACTTAAAATACTTAAAACGCTTTTAAATGATATACTTTTGCGTCATAACCTGTAAAAATATTTCATGCATAAAATTAATGCAAATCGTCAAATCTACACATTTAAGCTAATTTCAGGTGCACCTAAAGTCATTATTGATGACTAATCAAAAAAATATTGAACAAAAATTATATTTTATCAAAGGAATTAGATACTTTATTATGTATAAAAATAAAAGAAGTTTAATTGATTTTCTTTGTTAAATTTAAACAGAACAATACTTTAAAGTTACGATAATAAATATGGCGCGTGATTTTTTTTTAAGTTACACTACCGTTTGAAAAATACGGGTCTAATAAACTTGAGATTGTGATATGCACATATTTCGATTTTTTCTTACTATACGGAGAATGGTCGCACTGCGCAGCTTACTGAGTGCCTTTTAAAAGGAGATAGAAAACTCCTCCACTTATAACGTGTTGCCTACATCTTGGCGCAATAGTTTTAGTGGTTATGTTATAATATTTACCCAAAGTCAGTCCCCAAAGATATTATTTACGAACCTACACTTTACAAAACCATTAACCAATAATCAATATCTTAAAAACCTTGCTTTTCATGGTGATTTTATGTCAAATAATTTCATTTGTAAGTAACAGTAACTACTTTAATTATGTTGCTATTGTTGTATTCTAAATGCTTTTTAATTTTCAGGTTTCCTAGAAATTTCGAGCACTTAACTTGAACAGTGTTTACAAACCATTAATCAAATTGTTTAGAAATTATTTTTAGCTAAACTCTGTTATGTCTGTTCTCAGCATTTTGAGAAAAATGCTTATTGCTCTTATGTAAAAAGGTATGTGATCAATCAGGAAACAATTCTTTGTAGAAGGCAAATACCAAGAACATTAAAGCATTTACTTCAATAGATAGGATGTTACGTTTTAAATAATAAACGTTTTATAAGGACAAAATGTTACTTTTACAAAGTTACGTTATTAAAACATATTTTGCACCACGTTAAATTTCTACCCCTTACCTGGGTCTCATTGTAAAAAACCTTATAATAAGAATTCTTACAAGCCTCAGGCCTAGCTCAGATCAAAATAGGTCAGTGGGATTCGTTTAGAATTTACCTTCAAGTCAATGACAAAGTCTTTAATTAAAAAGACTTAAAAGATTTCAATGAAATTAATTTTGGGCGCCATACTTTTAGATGTAAAATAAAAGCAAATTTGTCATCAACTTGTCGGTTGAAAGTAAAAAAAAAGAGACTAAAATTTCAAAACAATTAATCGGCTTTAATTTAAATTTTGAATTTGACTGATTACATAATATAAAAGAAAATTAAATTAATTGATTTTAACACATTTTTCAGATTACGTTTTACCAATAAGTTTAAAATAAAAATTGACTAGTGACTCAAAAATTGTGTGTGTGGTCCTGGCCGACACTTATCTTGTGTTTCCGGATTTAACGGTCGAACTGGTCTGGTCCCTGTCTTAATGGTAGGTGAGCGGTGAGCCTACGATGACTTCAAACACTGCAGTTCCATACGCAACTCAGCCGAAGATATTCCGCAGCTCTAGTGGCAACTAGCCGACAATGATTCTGCAGTTCCAGGTTACCAAGGACAATTCCTTATTTTGTTCCAGATCCAGTTCCTTATTTTGGTACAGATCCAGAGCCAGTTCCTTATTTTATTCCAGATCCAGTTCCTTATTTTGGTACAGATCCAGAGCCAGTTCCTTAGTTATTCGGACACACAAAGCACTAAAATCAACCTGTCTACCTCGCTTCTAGATTGAAAAAGAAAATTCCAAAAGCCAACAGCTGACCAAATGTGGTAAAACGCGAATATTCCCCATCCATAAGTAAGCCAGGCGTGCGCACGACATCTGACCGTAATTATTGATTTTTAGAGAAAGCGCATCATTGGTAGAATGTCTCAGAGAGAGACAAATTCCCGTTTCAACATAATATATATAATTCCAAATACGAGGGGCGCTCAAAAAGTATTAGAATATATTGGAATAATAATGAACTAATTAAATATTGTAACTATTAAAAGGGAGTGACGATTACAACGTAACAAGGAGCAGTATTAAAATCAAACGAAATTATACAGGTTGTTTCAAAAAGGTATGTCATAAATTATACCACGTATTCTTGGGTCAAAAATAGAACGATTAAACCGTACTTACCTATATACAAAAGTGCACCCAAAAATAGTTACAGGGTGTATAAGATAAAAATTTAAATGAATTTTTTTAACATTGCTCTTAAACCGTTTGACATTTTTTCATGAAATTTTATATGACGTGTTGGAATACCATGACTAACAAAATCGAAGTAGAGGCAAAATATTTTTTTTTATTTTTGTAGGATTTTGGAGGGTGTCACCGCCCCTTTCTCTATTCAACTTTTTTGTAGTATAAAATTTAATTACAAATGAAACGCCACTGGAATCCAACATCCATTTGGAAACTTGTTTGTCTCTTAGTATTTGTTTGTAAAACGTTTAGTTTTGAAGATACAGCCTTTTGAAATGACAACTTAAAAATATTCAATGGAAATTCTACGTATGAACAATATCAAAATCGAGTTTATTTTTAAATTACAAACTAATTTCATCAAAATAAAACCATTTAATTTAACAGGTGTTCAAAATTACATTCTCCTCCTGTATACATTTACTACATAGTTTTAACAATGAAAATCGAATTTTGATATTTTTGCATACGTATAATTTACATTGAATATGTCATTTTAAGTGGCTGTATCGTCTAAACCAAACATTTTACAAACAAATACTAAGAGACAAAAAAAGTTTCCAAATAGATGTTGCATTTCAGTAGCGTTCGATTTTTAATAAAATTTTATATTACAAAAAAGTTGAATAGAGAAAGGGGCGGTGACACCCTCCAAAATCCTACAAAAATAAAAAAAAAATTTAGCCTCTACTTCGATTTTGTTAGTCATGGTATTCCAACACGTCATATAAAATTTCATGAAAAAATGTCAAACGGTTTAAGAGCAATGTTAAAAAAATTCATTTAAATTTTTATCTTATACCTATTTTTGAGTGCACTTTTGTATATAAGTAAGTACGGTTTAATCGTTCTATTTTTGACCCAAGAATACGTGGTATAATTTATGACATACCTTTTTGAAACACCCTGTATAAATAAACATGTAAGTAATATTGTTTACTTTTTGCAACATTTATATTATAATAATTTGTGAGTGTGAGGTTAGTGGGAAGAGAACGTGCCAAAAGAAAACATTAACTTCTCAATTTGGCGACGTTTCGCCGTTTATTTTTCGTCTTTTTCAAGGCTTAAAATACATAATAGGTTTTAATAAAAAATGTAAAAACTATGAGATTTAAATAGGTGTCAATATTATAAATGGTATTTAGGTATATATACAACGTAAATAGTTATTGTTATTTCAATAAAACAATCATTGTTAGCATGAGAGAATTAACAAATCAATATAAACATAACAACAAGGAGAAATAAAAACTAAAAACATTACCTTATTAAATAAAACAATGCAAGGCACATGGCATATGTGGAATTTGCCGAAACAGTTAAAACAAAACAATACATAAATAAAATCTAATACTAAAAGTAACATTTACACACAGATATCTTAAAATGATGATAAAATTAATCAAAATATTGTAGCAGTTAAAATTGTAGGTGGACGAAGAAATTCACTTGTATGTTTTTTATTTAATAGTACGGTAGCTATAGTTAGTATTTTAACGGCTTATTGTTTTAGTCCGGTTCAATTCTAGACTTGTATATATTGAGTAGGTTACGACAGCAAATACTTAAATTGGCAGTATCCGTTCTTAAATTTACTGTACCGTTTAGAGATATGTGTATAATTTCACTAATTGTTCTTTTGTAATAGTTGGATTCTTTATCAACAATTTTAACGTTGTCAAAGTGAAATTTATGCGATTGATTAAAATGATGTAAAGCTTTTCTTTTCTACCTTATTTTCATTTTTTTTCCGACAGTCATATTTGTGTTTTTAAGATATCGTTTTGTAAAAGCCTCTGTAATTTCAAAACAACTCTTAATTTTCTGGGACAGTCCCTGTATAAATGGAAATAGAAAATACACTTTCTTTTCTTGAATTTCACTCAACTGTTTTGATTGCACGTGCCTTAAAAGTATATTCCAAAAAGTATATACTGAGCACGTGCTATAACAGAACATTCTTAGAAGATACTAAAAGTCACATACCCAACATGTACTTCATATTCTGAGAATGTTTTTAATGCTTGCAGGTAAAAATTAACACCAAATACATGTAAAAACAAGTTTATATACATGAATTTTTTCCAGATGCCGATCTAATATAATTCGCTACCAAACGCCACTAATGGTGAGTGTTTAGGCCAAAAAACATTCTCAAACTAAAATAGAAGAGAAGAAGAAGAATAACATAACCTACAATTCCTACAAATTTTTTTGATCTCGTTTGTTTGTTAAGAGTTAAGTAAATTAATAAAAATTAATTGCATCGTATGTTCTATATAAAAATAAACAAATTTTACTATATTTATAGTTTTTAGGACCTATAAGTGACGTTAGAATACAGGATATCCCAAATATTAATTGCCAGTGTGAATTTATTAATATAGTTAATACTAATGGTGGATTAAAACTAAAATACAGTGTTGCCAGAATTACATACACACTTTCTATGAAAAAAATCCTGTAAGGCCAGATATTGACCTGGAAGAACTAGAAAACTTAGCTAAAGGATGACGAAAACTACAAAATGGTGGTAAGTAATTAACAAAAATATATTTAAACTTTCAGTAAACATCATAATCATTTATGTAACTCTTGTTTTTGTTAGTGGAATGCCATGTACAATTTTTAATGTTTTATGTTCGATAAAAATATTTAAAATATTCCATTGGCTATGTATACTTAATTTGTATATGTACCAAGTTTGTTAATTTTTTTTACTTTTTAGGTTCAATGAAGATCCAATAGAATCAAGCAAATGAAACTCAAGCCATTGATACAATAAAATATTGATTGGTTAAGGCCAAAGATAGTATTTGTAATAAAAATAAGTATGAATTCTTTGAAATAAAGACTCATTATATACACTTATTCTTTAATGTTCAATATTAATGGAACATCCTGTAATAAGGTGTCTAGTATATGCCTAGCATATGCTATATTTAAATACTTAGCATATACTTAGAACGTACTGTCAAATTAAAGTAGATACCTGTTGCATATTGTACACATACTTGAAGTACAATCTCAGAATCTGCATAGCATGTATAAACAACGTTACGTAGCATATGCTTAGCATATTCTGCATGAGAATGTACCAAATGCAAATACAGTATATTCTCAGCATATGCGTATTCTTAAAAAGTATATACTAAGAATATGCTAAGATTGTAAAATTGTTATCTGGGTATACCAACACAAATATGAAATGAAAATAAGATAGAAAAGACCGCATTAGTTTTACATCATTTTAATCAATCGCACAAATTTGACTTTGACAACGTTAAAATTGTTGATAAAGAATCCAACTATTACAAAAGAACAATTAGTGAAACGATCTCTAAACGACACAGTAAATTTAAGAACGGATACTGCCAATTTAAGTATTTGCTATCGTAACCTACTCAATATACAGGGTGTTAAAAAAAAGTGTCACAAAATAAAACGGGGGGTAGTATGGGCCAAAATATGCAGAAAAGTTTTAATAAACATATGTCCGCAAATGAATGGTTTCAGAGATACGGAGTGTTTTGTGTTTTGTATCATTTTTTGATTATCTTTTTTCATTCTCAAAAACTTGCTTTTCTTATCGGAGTCTACCGATGTTTATTCATAGATACTATTTGCAGTTATTATTTTGTTGTGGGTGAATAATTTTATAAATTTTCGTTATGCCTGTTTACACTAATATTGAATTAGCTTACATGCATTTTATGTACGGTCGTGCAAATGGCAATGCGAGGGAAGCGCTACGTCAGTATACTTTCGGAGGAGATGTCGTAGCTGCATTGAAATGGAGGGAGGGCACTTTGAACATCTCATTTAACTCTATGTTGTTATTGATTGTTTATAAATATCATTGTTTTTTTATAATAATAAAAAATTGTTATAAACACAAAATGGTCCGTATCTCCGAAACCGTTAATTTGCGGTCATATATTTATTAAGACTTTTCTGATTATTTTGGGTCATACTATTCACTATTTCATTTTGTGACACTTTTTTTTAACACCCTGTATACAAGTGCAAAATTGAACCGGACTAAAACAATAAGCCGTTAAAATACTAACTATACCTACCGTATTATTAAATAAAAAACATACAAATGAATTTCTTCGTCCATCTACAATTTTAACTGCCACAATATTTTGATTAATTTTATCATCATTTTAAGATATCTGTGTGTAAAATGTTACTTTTAGTATTAGATTTTATTTATGTATTGTTCTAACTGTTTTAACTGTTTTGGCAAATTTCACATACCTATGCCATGTGCCTTGCATTAATTAATTTAATAACGTAAGGTTTTTAGTTTTTATTTCTCCTTGTTTTTACGTTTATATTGATTTGTTAATTCTCTCATGCTAACAATGATTGTTTTATTGAAATAACAATAACCATTTACGTTGTATATATACCTATATACCATTTATAATATTGACACCTATGTAAATCTCATAGTTTTTACAATTTTTTATTAAAACCTATTACGTATTTTCAGCCTTGGAAAAGACGAAAAATAAACGTCGAAACGTCGGCAAATTAAGAAGTTAATTTTTCCTTTCGGCACGTCCTCTTCCCACTAACGTCACACTCACAAATACATTTAAAGGACGAAAACTTTTACCGAATAATTATAATAAATTGTTTTTATTTATTTCAGGTTTACTATCTCTGGCTCATCTACACACCTAAAAGTAGAGGTAGCCCACAGCCTCACTAAGAAAATAGCCCCTTTTGCTAAATAGTTTATCTGGAACAGTTAGAAAATGAACTGTAATATTTAATTTTTTTTATTTAAACAGTGTTAACAATTTCTGATAAATGTAAATTTCTGAGAAACAAAAGTACCACTGATCCAGGTACATTGATTTTGTACGTTAGACATACACATGAATCATAAAAGTAACAAAAACGTCTTTTAGAGCCACCATATGTCGACATCCTTTTTACAATATTAAGTCGAAAGACTAAGAAAAGCATAGCTAGACCATCTATTGCTATAGAAGCTGAAAGTAGGGAGATAGCAAGAGTTTTGAAAATGTACGCTGGCAATATAATGTTAATACAATTAACAAACTTGTGTAATCTTTGAAAACGAGAATATTAGTGGAGATGGTGGCAGTAATACCCATAGGGGTATTTTCTTGAATAGAAAATATTCAGCATTTTTTTACTGTGTAACAACTGAAAGAAGACGCATTTGTAGATGAACAATACATCTGTTTTAGTCAAAAATTTAACAACAACACATAACTAATTTAAAAAAATAAATAACTGTTATACAAATTCAACGTGTAAATTATAAGATAAAAACCAACTATCTTTTGCAACTATCTATTTACAGCTGAAAAAAATGCAAAATATAATATTAGATTGTTTAGCCTCAAAGATTTTTATTACATTACAAAAATAAATCATAATATTAAAGTAAAATCATCATCAAAAGTGCTACTAAATTTTAATGAACGTTCCTGCAACCGGCTGATAGTGTGGCTAACCTGTTTGGAATGTCTACTTGATCATTATTGGGTTTAAAAGTATTGGACTGAACCAAAATAACAGGAATATTAAATGCAAGAACCCAACACTAAAACTAACAATCTACTCATGAATATTTGGGAACTATACCTACTAATAGAAATATTGGGAATATTCCAATATTTGTAACAAGAGCAAGAAGTGAGGCATTAGATAGCACATTAAGTACATCGAGTATTAAAGAGTTACAAACTGGAGAGTATCGAGTGTCTGATCACAAGTTAATTGTGTTTAGGTTAGAGAGTGACACACCTGAGACGATCCTCAGGAGGAATCCCAGAAAAACAGACTGGGACAAATACAACACCACTCTAGAAGAAAAACATTTAGCACTTATTGAGACTTAACAGAGACCCAGACACCCACTAGCTCTAGAAAGCGATCTAGAAAAACTGAATGAGACAATACTTGAGGCATATGAATGAAGCTGTCCCATTCAATCGAACAAAACTAGGAGAGACGTTCCTTGGTGGAACAGTCATCTGCCAAACTTAAGATCCGAAGTACGAAAACTCTATAACAGGGCCAAGCACAGCGGAGATTGGCAGAGATACACCAAGGCATTTACAACATAGAAATCAGAAAAGCTTAACGTAACAGCTTCAAGAAATGTTGAAAGGAAATTAAGGGCCGGTTTACAAGCTTGCAGTTTCCGTCACCGTTACCGTTTGTTTGACGTTACAGTCGCCGTTAAACTTAAAATTTTGTTGTGTTTGAATTTGCAACAACGATCTGTAACAGTAACAGAGAATATAAGTGCGCAAATGTAAACGTTAGCTTCTCAACTTCCAACGGGAACTACAACTGAGACGGTAACTGCAACTTCAAGTTAATAAATCGGCCTTAATATCACACCTGCGGCAGCAAGACTGCAGAGGGCTCTGGCGAAAGGGAGAATGGATACAGCTATGGCTCTAAAAATGAAAGCTTCCCGGAGAAACACTTTCCTGGGAGCACAACTTTTTTTATTAAGGAATACAAATAAAGTAAGCAGACCCTCGAAAGAGGCCGCTTGCAGTGGCCAAACACATTTACAGCAATAGGTTAGAATGGGACGTGAACACTTTTGAACCGTTTAAATCTCCAGACAAGGCAATCTTTTCCTGCCTTGCTTTAGTGGGCATAGGAAGCAAAGAATACCTACCCAAGAAGCGAAACTGAATAAGTTTTCGTATGTACCAAAGCAAGGGAACTTAATACACTGGAAAACGTATAAAAATTAATCAGTTTTTGTCGTTTGGTTCATAAGAATTAAACACATAGTAAAGTAACAGTGACAGAAAATCTTACTACGTTCATTATGTCAAATATATTATTTTAATAACGAAATAAGTACTGTAGGAAACAGTCACTACACAGTAGATAGCGCAAGTTGATAGGCAATTTTGAGAACAATTATGGAACAGTGGTGCAAGTACCACTCACTGTCTATCAATCCCAAGAAGACAGAAATAATGCTTTTCACAAGGAAATGATGAAAATGGAATTAAAACCTACAGATCTCCTAAACACAAAACAAAATTCTGCCACAGAGGTGAAGTATCTAGGTAACACCTTTGACAACAAGTTAACATGGAACTCACGATTAGAAAACAGAGTCAAAAGAGCATACATTACTTATGAACAATGCCACCAAACCGTGGGGCGCACCTGGGGTGTCTTTCTTAGAGTCGTCACATGGACTTACATGGCCATCATACGATCTATGCTTACATACGGTGCAGTTGTCTGGGGTACCGAAAATCCAAAAATTGACAGCTATCCGCAAAATAGAACAAATTCAAATAACAGCATGTCTCAACATAACAGGAACTATAAAAACCACACCAACCAGAGCCATAAAAGTCGTTCTTAGTCTCACTCCCCGTCATATTTACATCAAGGAGGTTGCTCTGATGACAATGATACGCCTATGCACGGTTGGAATAGAATCTGACGTACGATCTGGTGAGGCGAGTGAGGTAGCTCGTTTTAGGCAAAATGCGCTCGATACGCTCCAACTGCTTCAAGCGAACATGAACCTTATCTCGCCGAGTTATATCTTCCATAAGCCATATGAAGTTATAACAAATAGAAGAGTCGGAAGTGGCAGGTACGATACATATCTACACAGACGGTTCTAAAACAAAACAATGCCCAGGGTGTGGAATATACTCAAATTCCTTAAACCTCAACATAAACTGCGCAATAGTGCCAATGTAGTTCACGGATCTCGCGAAGGTTCTCATAGCAGCAAAAGAAATCGCTGATAGAAACATACTCATCCATGAAGATAGCAGAAAAGCACTACTTACCCTGAATAGATTACAAATTTACTCAGGGTTAGTACTAGAATGTCATGAAGCTTTGGCAAAAGTATCCATCCAAGATGGAGCAAAGGTGACGCCACAACGAAAGGTAGCCTTATTGCAGATTCACTAGCCAAGATGGCGGCCAACCAAATACTTTTTGGACCTGGCCCTTCTATTGGACTGACAACATCGGTAGTGACAGACCTAAATAAAGAATATTCTCTTGTGAAATTAAAGAAAAGATGGGATGAAACAAGAATCTACTGAGTTGCCAGGGATTTTAAGTTATCCTGACAATAATACAACAAACAAATACTTGACTATGATTAGACAGAATCTGCGTCTGATCACAGGCATTCTGACTAGTCATTGACAAGTACGAAAGCTTCTCCATATCATGAGACTGTCAGAATTCGCACCCTGCAGGGGGCGCAAACAAAAAGATAAAACCATTGAACATATCCTCTACGATTGCCAGTCGCTCTTATTTATTAGACGATTTGGTTTCGAGTATTAGCTAACACCGGCCGATATAAGAGAAGCACCTCTTGGCGACGTTGTCAACTACACTAAATGTGTAGGCTGGCTCATGAGATAGGAGGTGCGTATCATTTTCTGAGGATACAGAATGGGCATAGTGAGGCCTAAGTGCCGTGGGGTAACCCACCCTCTACACGTTACATATCCAGAAGTACTGTAGGTAGCTGTAAATGCATTTCGATTGCATCCTGATAGCAGCGACTTGGTTTCTTGAAGTGAGTTTGTCATATCTGTTGATTATTGTTTTGTATTATTGTTTATTTACTTTTTTAATTTGAGTGGTTTGAAAAACAATAAAAATAACATATTTAAAAAAAAAGAGTAAGAAATTAAACGATGCATAATACGTAGGCGTAAATTATCATTATAGGTAATACTGATTTAGAAATTAAAAAAAAACATTAACAGCCAGATGCAAGAAAGTTCAATAAAATTTACGAATAATGCAATGTATTTTTTTTCTTGTAATTTAAATTTTAAAACTATCTAATTTCTAATTACTACTTAGTTAAATACAACTACTTATCTATACTGCAATTTTCACAAAACGCTAATAACACCAAATAATACCAAATAATACCAAACGTTGCTCTGGTTGCTCAACATAAATCGACAGCTATATTTGACGTTAAACCACCTCTGAAACACTGAGAAAACTTGGCAGTTTTTTGTCCACGAATCGCCCATTTAGTTTCGCTTCTTGGGTAGGTATTCTTTGAGAAATTACTACCACCGGAGTAGTCTGGAACTGGGATATATACCAGATTCATGGAGAAGGGCTAGAGTCACCTTAATTCCAATAGTAGGGAAAAAGGATATTACACATTCTAAATCCTTCCGACCAATTAGCCTCACATCGTTCGTATAACAAACAATGGAGAAGGCTGTTGATAATTACATCAGAACATAAATCCTGGAGATGGGCTACTCCATCACTGCGTACCGGCAGAAGGATCTACAGAAACTGCACCTGGTATAGCCGACTAATGAAATCCAGAATGCACTGATAACCAAAGAAACGGTCATGTGTACCTTCTTAGAGATAAAAGAAGTGTTTGACAACACGCCACACAAATCTGTCAAAATAGTACTATCATAGAGAGGCGTAGATATAACTACATCCAGATGGATGACTCAGCTGCTATCTACGAGAACTACAGAGACATAGACAGATCAGGACACCATCTCCATCTGCACAACTAGAGGATGTCCACAAGGAGGAGTTCTATCCTAACTAATGTGGATCCTAACTGTAGACGAACTTCTATGCAAATTGATTGACCTCGGCATATCCTGTCAAGAATGTGCCTGCGACATAGTTAAAATTGCTAAAGGTAAGTTAGGAAATATAGAAAAATCCTGTGTGATATAGTCCAAAGCAGACTAGAATATACCAAAAGATGGTGCCAAGAGATGGGACTTAGTATAAACCCCACCAAAATAACACTAATAGCCTTTTTAAAAATTAATCTTAAAACCGTCAAATTAGACGGGACAGATAAAGAACGGAAAAAAGAAGTCAAATATCTAGGCCTAACCCTGGACAACAAACCTATCTGGAACATACATGAGAAAGAAGTAATAAATAAGGCCACAAAAGCCCTACTTTTGTGCAGAAACGTTGGGGGAAAAATATGGGGATGTATCCCGAACATACTGCGATGCATGTATATAACAATAGTGAGACCAATCATCACTGGTGCAAAAAGGGGGTAGCTACGTTTTGATTAATTTTTCAGGAGAAGGTAAAAACAAATTAAATTTAATATTTATTTTTTTTTGTTAACAAAATTTGGATGTAAATATCAGTATAGTAAAGAGTACAATAATGGATCAAAATTTCACACTTCAACTGAAGTAGGGGACAAAAATATATTTCGTATAACCTCTGTGTAAATCAACAGAACTGCCTCGTTCTTGCACCAATCAAAAGAGTGTCCTCTTATTAGTATATTCCACTATAAAAAGAAGAATTCTATAAAAATGGACCTGCATAACAGAACTAGTCTAGCTACTACGAGAGCTAATATCTCAAAAGTAAAAAGACTACCCTGAGTTTGGATCACTGGTGCAATAGAGGAGGTGATTTTAAACCTTACCCCTCTACATTTAAAAATATAAAACGTGGCAAAAAGGACAAGGACATAGAATGATCAGGAACGGAGTAATCAGACGAAAGTCTTTTAGCTTCAGGGCCGGCGATACTTGGGACGAAATGAGAAAGAAGTACAATTCTGTGAAAAACTTTAAAACGGCAGAACTATGCTGTATAAAAGAAAACAGCCAAGAATCCATAATATACTAATAGAAGGTAAAAAAATAGGAAAAGAATAAACAAACAGGGCGTTCATCACACACACACACACACACACACACACACACGCACGCACGCACGCACGCACGCACGCACGCACGCACGCACGCACGCACGCACGCACGCACGCACGCACGCACGCACGCACGCACGCACGCACGCACGCACGCACGCACGCACGCACCCACACACACACACACACACACACACACACACACACACACACACACACACACACACACACACACACACACACATCGTTCATTAAAAAAAACAATACTGGGTCATACACATATTGAAACAAGAGTAAAAAATGAAAATTAACAATGTAATAACAATATCGACATTAACTTATGCCTGCGAAAATTGGATAATAATAGGATGATATACAAATTAATGCTATGGATATCAGGAAAGACAAATATTATAAGATAAAAAATGAGAATATTAGAAAAATTACAAAACAAAAAATTACAACAGAAACAGAAACTGGTACGGACACATATTAAGATTGAAGACAGAATAACAAAAACAGTTTCATAATTAGGAAAACCAGCTAATAAACAAAGAGGAAGACCAAGAAGAAAATTAAATAAAAACAGAGAAAGAAAATGGAAGTGGAATTTAATTATTTTTTTAAATATTAGGCTAAAGCACAAATCCATCATCAAGGTTATCCTAAAAGACGTTAAAAATTAAAATATTAATTGATGTTAAACCATACGTCTAAAATGCCATCCACATGAGGATAATGACAAGATACATTAAGTTGTGGATTACAACAAATACAATAATAAAAATTGGCATTGGTAAAAGTATCCAACCCACTTAAACCCCTTTATAAGGTATAAAAGTAATAATTCACGCAACAAGTAACAAGCGTACCTAATTTGACATTTGACAGTAGACATAAAATATAAACAGACTGACACAGGACATTGACAAGTAGATTGGAGCGCTCAAGAATGGTTCTGGGGTCAACCGGGTTAGACTATACTTATCATTAAGAAACAAAAATATATAAATAATAAAAAAAGAGGAGAAGGCTTTCTAAGAATATAAATCATACAGAGGTACCAAGAAACCTAAGTACTACTGCGCATCGGAATTTGAAGAGTAAAAGGAAGGGCAATGACTCTAGAACCATATTAGGTCAGAGACCTTGAAAGTAATTAGACATGACTAGACCATGACCCGTACATGGCATCTAGTAAAAAAAAAATAGGACAAATTAGGAAGGAAGAAGGAGAAGACTTTTTAAAAAAGTGAAAATGTTATAGTAAAGATAAATTACTACCTAGATCCACAAGACCCATGAAAACCACACCGACCAAAGCAATGAGTCATTCTTAGTCTCCCTCCCCTTGATATTTACATAAAGGAGGTTGCTCTGATGACAATGAGACGCCTCCACACTGTTGGAATAGAACCTGATGTAGAATCTGATGAGGCAAGACGTAGCTTTTGGCAGGAGGCGCTCGATACTCTCCTACTGCTTCAAGCGAGCATGCTATATCTTCATAAACCATATAACTGCACAAATAGAAGAGCCGAAAGTAGCAAGTACGATTCATGTCTACACCGACAGTTCTAAAACAAAACAAGGCTCAGGATGTGGAATATAATTCGGATCCTTAAACCTGAAAACATAAAATGGGCAATAGTGCCAGTTTAGTTCAAAAAGAGCTCACAGGGATTCTCATAGCAGCAAAATAAATCACCAGAAACAAGATCACGAATTTTCTTATGGTTAGTACTAAAATATCACGAAGCTTTGGCCGAAGTATACATCAACAATGTGGCCACCTTAAGATGGATCAAAAGTAATCGTCTTGCTGATTCACTAGCAAAGAAAGCAGCCAACCAAATACTTTTTGGACCTGACCCTTCTATTGGCCTGACAAAATCGGTAGTGACAGACCTAATCAAAGAACATTCCCTTGTGAAATTCAAGGAAAGATAGGATGAAACAAGAAACTGCAGAGTTAACCAGGGAGCTCTTAAGTTATCTTGACAACACTGCAGCAAACAAATACTTAACTATAACTAGACAGAATCTGCACCTTGTCACAGGCATTCTGACTAGTCATTGCCAAGTACGAAAGTATCTCCATATCATGGGGCTGTCAGAATCCGCACTCTGCAGAGGGTGCGAATAAGAAGATGAGACCATCGAGCATATTCCTTACGATTGCTCGACGCTCTCATTTATTAGAAGATTTTTGTTCGGCGAGTATCGGCTATCACCGGGCGATATAAGAGAAGCACCTCTTGGCGACTTTGTCAACTACATTAAATCTGTAGTCTGGCTCACGATCTAGGAGGTGCTTACCATCTCAGGAGGATACACAATGGGCCTAATGAGGCATAAGTGCCGTGGGGGTAACCCACCCTCTACACGATACAGATACAGAGTTCCTAAGTAAAAACGTTTTTCTTTTATGCCTGATTTTTCCTCAAATGTTAAATAAATAAATCAAAACTATAAAAATGTAACTCATCTTGTTTTGGCAGTAACTCGACAATGAATTAATACAGAGTATTCCATTTAAAAAATTGAGAAAATCGTAACGTCGCGTTTTGACTCACCCTATATATAGTAAATGAGTATGAAGTCAATTAAAATTATTTGACGAAGTGAAACGAATTAAATATGTCCTGCAAGGTGTTTTGCTTTAAAAAAGTATAGATTTGGTGCTCACCTCATTTATGGGCTAACCTATAAATTTTAGAATAATTGTTAAATATGGTCATACAACTTTTATATTAAAAATTTCTTCGAATTTCTAATAATAAAACAGCTATCGATAAATTATTCACTAATGGGTCATCCTGTATATGTGTTGTTAGCTAACATATTGGTTTCGTTGTATAGGTAAATTTATAAGGAATTTTATGCTAAGATAATATGCAAGGTATTGCATTTGAAAATATTGAGTAAATTGAACTTAAAATTAGCCATATTTAATACATGTTTCAAAACACTCTGTATAAAATAAACCAGTTCTATTACCACTAATGGTTAGCTTAGTATCTTATAAATTTGTATATTACACAATTTTGAAGTCAATGTAAACCTAATTATGATAATTTAATTTGGGGTCTGCATCATTATCTAATTTCAAAAAAAAATTAATTGCTTGGCAGCACTGTCATATTTTTTAAATAATTTTGTGGTTGACTATAGTATTATCAAACCATTCTAAAAATAAAATAAAATGTGTTCTATTTAATAAACATATTTTTATTTGTCAGGAAAAACAAACTGTATATCCTAAAATGTTTTTAAAATATGTATTTTTCAAATCCTTATAACTTTTATTTGAAACTTTTTTGCGTGCCTATAACACAAATTAAAATATTGAACAATTACGCACTAATGGAACACCCTGTATATTATTATTTATGACTTGTGACCAACAGTTTTTATACCTCATTAAACATGTACTTAACATTTTATGTTTACTATTAAACTGAATGTCCACAAAAATTTCTATATAATTGAAAACAGTTTAAATAATGTTACACACATTAATACGAAATAAAAGTTTCCTTTGTACTCAAACAATTTCGGCCAGTTGCCAATTATTTAATAAATTAACAATTAATTCGCATTTTTTTAAATTTATTTGTTGTATAACTGTTTAAACAGGAATATAAAGAGAGCAAAAAAATGTATTTTAAGTAAAAATGCAAAGGTATATACAGTCATTATACACTGCGACCCTTTTAGATTGGAACCGCCCCTGTAAACTTTAAAGTTATTACCCGATTTGAAGCAATTTGTTTTAAATGTCAAGTAAAAGATCTACTTTGGGACAAAATTTAAAATGTTTATTTCAATTTTCAGGGTATAAAACGATACTTTTTCTCTTGCATCTCCCAAAAGACGTATAATTTAAATTTTCATTCTAAATGGGTCATGAATAAATAGTACTGTTCAACGATTTGTAAATATTTTGTACATCTTTGTAAATTAAATTAAATTTTCGAATACCTTCAGATAAACATATATATTTTTTGTATTATCTCATCAATAATAATCGACTAATTATAAATTAAAGTTATGTTAAAATATGAATTAGATACCTATTGGAAGCTTGTGTTTTGTTATAAAGCAGAAAAGCTGTGGCCATGCTATGTATTGTACAGGATGTCTACTTTTGATATATATAATAATATATATTATAGGTTTAAGGCAGTGTTGAATAGTAGTGTGTCGAATTTTATTTTTTATGCTTAGATATACTTGAATCCGGAAATAATAGTCAGTGATAAAATGTTGAGGATTTTGAAGAATGCTGACAGAGTTACCATAAACAATACCAAATATATCGGGTCATCAATACCTATATCCCACGTGACTAAATTGATGTCATCAGTTGGCTAAAATTAACATTAATAACCTCAGTAACAGCCCTACAACAATGTCATTGACGTATTTGATAGGAATGAGACTTAAGTTGCCATAAAAGTTTCATTAATCTACTTATACCAAATCGGGTGGGATACGGGCAATATTGAGGACTCTGTATAACAACTAAAAAAATTTGTATTGCCCCCGCAACATCCGAAATTTCAATCGAACTTTCGCGCAATGACAAATGACAGCGTTCTTCGCATTCTGACTGCCAATTATTTGCGGAATCCAAATATAATACTGTTTTTATTTTGTTTCTATATTTATTATGAATCAATATTTATGTCTTTGAATGCTAAAGACTGAAAATGTACATTTATTTAAATTAGTTTATACACAAATACAATTTTGTGCTGTAGGGATATCGCCTTTACACCTTTAAGTAGCACGAGACATCCTGTATAGAGTAATACGGAAAAGGAAATATGTTTTTTCGTTTACCGTATAAATTGTTAGACTCAACCTAGGTAAGTTACCAACAGAGACATCGAAGAACGGTTCACAACAATCAATAAATAAAAACTGTACAGCCAAAGAACGATAGGTACAAATGACACTTCATTTTGATTTTTATTAGCTAACGTATATTTTGTTAGACTACTTTTAGAAATTTTAGATATTTTGTTCCATGCTTTCCTATTAATAAGATCTTACCACTACTTTAAATACATGATAAGTATTCCTTCTTAAATTAAAAAAAAAATAATAGTCATTTACTAATCAATTAATTATTTAATCTACAAAAAATCATTATTTCTACCACAAAAAACTCTGCAGCGCCAGAGGATTGAAATATTCCTATCTGACCACCCAATTGTTATGAATGGCTTCTCGTATCCACTTTTCAAAATCAATAGAAGAATATCTCAAGGCTCAACTTTGGGATCAACAGTATTATTATTGCTTACCTTTAGCTACCTACTTCTAACCCTACTCATAGCTTTATAGATTATATGTGAGAGCACACTTTATGCAAGGCCCTAGGAGGGTGCCTTTCTAGATATAAAAGATATGTTCAATACCTCCTTTTGTTCCCTGTTCTTCGTCTATTGAAAGAAGAGGAATTAAAAAACTGACCTGCAAATTGATAAAACATATGCTTGGAAATCGCTAGATCATTTTATCATTGCAGAGAGGAAGAGAGAATAGATTAGGGTGATAGCAAGAGGAGTCCAAATGGGGTATATACAAAAAAAATCCTCTGTACCTTCAGAAGGATATGCAAGAAAGCATGGGGATCAGCCCCAAACTGATCTACTGGAGTTACCTCGGCTCGGTTATCTGGTGGGACAAGAGACTTCAGCAAAGCAAAGTTAAAGGGAGCTATGGACACTATCCTGCACACAACCCCTCTTCATATTTTGCTAGAAACAAAGGTCAGGATGGTCTCCTGTAGACTCCTGATGGTAGATAATCAATGGAAGGAATAATTTCAATGAAAAAAAAAAAAATGATATTGTTGAGTGAAATTAATAACCACCACATTCTCGGTAGTTCCTGGATAGCACATAAAAAAGTCAAATTGTCCTGATCCAGAGCTCCACAACTAAAGAAAGAGAAGAAGCGGTAAAAAACCAAAAGTTGGCATATCAATAAACCTGGGAACTTTGCCATGATTTTCCAAGAGCAAATTATCGCTGAGGAATTGAGACTAATCAATCTTCCTCTTGGTAAAGAGAATTAATATTGTTACGCAGCACCCTGCCGTAGCCTGCGGCTATTATAGGAAACGTACAGATAGAAAAAGAAGTGGAATGTTACTTATCACTCTAGAGTGTGCTGCGGTCGTCATAAGTAAAAGTACAAGTAAAAGAAGATAGAATAGTCCAGAAATGTCTGGAAATGTCACTACCCGTCAAGAATATTCTAGACGCAAGCTATATAAGGATGATCCTGACGTCAGCTTTCAGTTTTATGATAGACGTTACATGTTAATGTTATCAGTTGTGTAATTGTTGTTAAAGTTGAGTTGAAATAAATTGTGATACCAAAAACCTGTGTAACATTGGTGACAGCGGTGGGATATATAAAAGAAAAGTTACTCATTATATTCATGGTAAATACTAGATCTACAACGCACGAAACAGTCATGGATACTTTAGGTCCATCAGCATGGTTTTTGAGGATGGAAGAGGAGAGAAAAATACGAGAAGGGGAAAGGGAAAGGCGGGAGGAGGAAAAGGAAAGGCGTAGGAAGGAAGAAGAGAAGGAAAAGGACAGGCGAGAAGAAGAAAAGGAAAAACGCAGGAAGGAAAAAGAGGAGGAGAAAGAAAGACGCAAGAAAGAGGAAGAAAAAGAGAAGGAAGAGAGGCGTAGAAAAGAAGCGGTTTGCTACAAATCCAGGAAACCTTTAAGCAAGAGGTTAGTCAACTTAAAATTAGAGTATATCTGTTAGAGCAACAACAAGAGCATCTAAAAACTAATTTAGAACAACAACGAGAAATTTTAAAACAACAGGAAAAGGCTAGAGTAGAGTTCGAAAGGCAAATTAGAACTAAACTGGTTGAGCTTGAAAGAAGAATTCGTAGCCAAGCTTCGATAAGCAACAGAGAAACTGAAAACACTACTACCTCGTCTTCATCCATAACCGAACAAAGCCACATTCGAATCCCAGTTTCACAAAACTATACTAGCAAGACCCTTAAGCCACCCACGTTTAACTTTCAGACAACATGGGAAACATATCGATTCCAATTTGAAGCTGCAGCTAGAAACAATGGCTGGACCAAGAAAGAGATGGCGGCTTCATTGATAGTGTCATTGCGAGGTCAGGCAGCAACCGTTTTACAGTTACTTCCTCAAGAGGAACCCAGTTATTCATCTCTCGCCCAAGCTTTTAGGGACAAGATATGGCCAGCAGCATTTGCAACGGGTATTCTAAAGCCAGCTAAATGTTCGTAGTTAGAAACATAATGAGAGTGTACAGGAATTCGAGTCTGACATAAGAAGGTTGATTCATCTGGCCTATCCACAGGTGCCGAAAGATTTCCAAGAACAACTCGGAATACAAGCATGGTCTACAAGATATGGAAATGCAGCAAGTCCTTCGTCTACAACATCACAAGACGCTGAGGGAGAAACTGATTGCAGCCCAGGAATATGAAGCAATAAAACTCCTATCCAGATCTTCTCGCGCAAAAGTGACAGAAATTAAATCCCAGGATGCTATTTCCCAAATCTTAAATATCCTACGAAATATGCAACGAAGCAGCCAAAATGGAAGCAGGAGATGCTTCAATTGCGGAAGAATCGGGCATTTTCAAAGAACCTGTAGAAACATGGCTCATTCTATAAATCGAGAATTAGCGAATAAGACCGGAAAATCATATAGATCAATCTTTCCGAGCCCATCATTAAGACCAACAAGAATTAATTACAGCAGCTATGCGTCCCGAAGAAGCCAATCACCCACACCGAGCCTGCTTTCTAACAATAACCAGAAAGTAGAGCATCGAAGAGGTCTCCATAGCAACGCAGACATTCTCTTCTGGCAACCCCGTTTAGAGGAACAATGCTGGTATGGTAAAAGGCTCGAAAAACGAGAAGAACCGGTTGATAAAGCAACTCTTCGGGCAACCACTATCAAGCCAGAGGGCGAAGAAGAAGAAATCACCCTTGAAAGTCTGAGACAGACAGAAGAAAGACAATGACTTAAAGGTTGTCCGAGAATGGCTCAAAAATAAAGTCACACCTACTTGGCAAGAGATAGCCAAATACAGTAGAACTATAAAAGGCTACTGGACCCAGTGGGATTCCCTGTATCTTCACGATGGCCTATTGCACCGGAAGTGAGAGAGCCCCGATGGAGTACATGTAGTCCGCCAAGTGATACTGCCGAGGTCACAGGTGAGAAAAGTATTGGAGGAGCTTCATAGCAGCCGTTCAGAAGGACACTTTGATACTAAAAGGACACTGGCATGAGTTCGGGAAAGATTTTATTGGGTCAATTGCCGACGGGATGTAGCGGATTGGTGTAAAAATGTGATATATGCAATGGCAGGACAAAGGTCTATGAATTCGCTCGGATAGTTCACGTTAAAAAGTTAGCGCCATATCGTGGTCCAGATCCTCCCCGTTGGCTCCAATCAGGTCCCAGTAATCAAGTTATTCGGGGCGAATAACTAGAGAGGAGGGAGCAATGTTACGCAGCACCCTGCAGTATCCTGGGGCTATTATAGGAAATGTACAGATAGAAAAAGAAGTGGAATGTTACTCATCGTCATAAGTAAAAGTACAAGTAAAAGAAGATAGAATAGTCCAGAAATGTCTGGAAATGTCATTATCCGACAAGAATATTCTAGATGACAGTTCAAGAAGGTTCGAGAAGGGTCAAGCAAGCTATATAAGGATGATCCTGACGTCAGTTTTCAGTTTTATGATAGACGTTACATGTTAATGTTATCAGTTGTGTAATTTTTGTTAAAGTTGAGTTGAAATAAATTGTGATACTAAAAACCTGTGTAACAATATCTTTTCAGATTCACAGGAAGCCTTTAAAGCTTTGAACTCCAACCTAGTTGATTGAAAGCTAGTTTGAAGATGGAAATGATAATAATGAATGAAGTTATTTTAATCTAAAAATGAAGCAAACAAGTTTCGGTCATCCTGGCCATCACCAGATTATTGAAGTTATGTAGTTTTTGAGTTATTTCAAAACACTAAAAATTACATATGGCGGCTTAATTATTGTTAAAGTTTGTACCATTGGTTTGGAGGGAACCACGAAACGATTATGATGACTGCTATTTTTGTCTCGTTAATATTAAAGGCATGAATAGGAACAATAGACACAAATGGACACATACTGATCTTGATTATGCAACAACTGCACTCGACAGAAATACCCATTCCATCCTTCAGCAGTTTTCCTGAATTCCCGGAAGATGATACAGACACATCAAAGTCTGATGAAGTTCGAAGAATTAAATCAGAAAACGACAGTGAATTTAAAGCAGATTTAACAACTCATCAGCGTTTTAATCAACAAGAACTGAACGATCTTATAAGAGACCTAAACCTTTCACAGGAGTCTGCTGAATTCCATGCATTCAGATTAAAAGAAAAGAACTTTCTTTATCCAGGTACTAATATACTTTATCGTAGAAGAGATAAGGATCTGCTGCCTTCCATTATTCAGGAAAATAACCTGGCATTCTGTGACGATATAAAAGGATTCTTATAAAAAATGAGTTGGTCAGAATACACTCCAGACGATTGGCGCCTTTTTATTGATAGTTCTTTCACATAACGGTAACAAATATTTTTCAATTCCTATTGGTCACTCTACTACTATGAAAGAGAAATTTGAAACAATAGCACTATTTTTGAAAAAAAATTAAAGACTAAAAACATCAGTGGACAATTTGTGTTCCTCCTTGGACAGCAAAGTGGATATACAAAATACCCCTGTTTTCTATGTCTTTGGGACAGCAGAAAATTAAGCGCTGGGTTAACATAAATTGGCCTTTAAGAGATGTCATGGTTCAAGAAAAACAGAACGTAATCAACGAACCTTTGGTAACGAGTTAAAAAGCTTACTACTACTCTTATATGTCAAGTTGGGGCTTACAAACTTACAAAGCAATTTGTGAAAGCACTAAATCAAGATGAAAATTGTTTTGGGTACTTGTCAAGGGATTAGCATAGAAAAATTAAAAGCTAGTATATTTGATGTATATAATGTATATGTATGTATATAAGTATATAAGACTGCCCTAATAGACACCATGCTAGAAAGTCGTATAAAAGATCATTTTTAGGTGATAAGTGACTAATATCAGTATGAATGTATGTGAATCTACTTTTTGTAATAAATACTTAACTCTATGTATTTTTTATTTTTTAATGTTAAAAAAATAGTAAATATTGCCTATTTTAATAACTAAATCTGATGGCTATTTTGGATTCTGCATCCAAAACTTACCCAGGAACTGTTAAAAAATCGTAGGCACAAAAATGTCTGTTAGTTTGTGTTCTCTTAAAAGATGTACCACATGTCATTCAAAATTTTAAAAAATACCCTTAAATTAATAAAAAAGAAAATTATATTTTCTTTAATTTGCCAACATCGCATTTTTATAAAATTGTATGTGAAATTAATTTATTTTAATATTACAATATCTTACCCTACCATGTAAAAATGTATGAAATAAGTATGGCCTACCATTACATTGAAGGAACATCACTTAAGAAAAAATGAACGAACTATCGTGTATCACATATCATATACCAGTTTAGATGGTTGCGATTTTGCTAAATTAGGAAAAATATCAGTTTTTGCTTTTTTTTAAATTAATTTAAGAATATTTATTGAAAATTTGGATAGCATGTGGTACATCGTCTAAAAGGTAATTTAGAGAGAAATATTATTATGGAAAATCTTAGATGGCCGCCATAATAAATAGCAAAGTCAAATACCTTAGGTAAATCGAAAACAAAATACAATTTGTATTTTTTTACAAAAATATTCTTCATTAAAAGGTGTTTTTAAAAATGTGACACTTTAGAATATGTAAAATTATTGATTAAACCACCAAAATATGCAATTTTTATTTTTTGAAATAACTAAAAACTACATAAATTTTGATTTTGAAAATGGATCCGAGATCAGCATAATTAACTATGCTTCTATTCCCAATATGGAGTGTGCCAAGAGGCGGAAGTTTAAACAATTACGAAGAAACCTATGAGAAATAGGATCATTGACCGCAGTGAAAAAAAAAAAAGAAATGGGTACCAGACATTGAAGACGGTGGGATACAGAACATAGACCTCCGCAATGCCCCGCATATTGAAGAAGGTGTACGAGATGTTCGAGATATGGAAATTTTGAACAGGTTTGTCGCAAAGTAAGTACGTAAAAAAAGTAAAAAAAAAGATCGAAACCAAGGTGAGTACACCTCTATCAGTGGATAGAAAAGATAGACATTGAAAATCGAAAGATTTGCTTCAAAGTGGACACAGTCTGATCAAATGGTGTTCAAAAGTGCCTGTTTCGTAACATGAGTGCAGTAGACGGTTTTTCAACGGAATGATATGTTTTTTGGGGTGCTGAAGTTTACTGCCTCGTAGCAGTGCCGCTTTAGGTCGAAAAACGCAAAAAATTCTCAAAATTTCGGAGTTTTTCTGGTTTTCCGCTCATATAATGGAAACGATGCATCGTACGGAAAATGTCGTTTTATTCAAAGTTGAAGAGTATGAAATTCTGCGTCGAAAAACCTCCCTAACTTTTAAATTCGACCAATTTATAAGGTCGCCGTCATCAGTCGAAAAAAGCCAATTTTTCGCAACTTTTGTGAAAACTGCAAGAAACTCACTTTTAGATGTCTGTAATGTGAAAGCAGCCACTCTACGTGAAAAACTCATGGAACAAAATTTTGCGTTCAGTGAGCATCGAAATTTTAAATTTGGATCAGTATACACGCATATACTGATCATTTCTTCATTTTTCCTCTAAGCGTTTATTTGGAGTTTCGCAAACTTTTGTGTAAACTGCAATAAACTCACTTTTAGACGACTTTAATGGGGGTTGGTTACTACACAGAGTTGTATGGTCGAGTGGGCATATATTCGACAATACTTGCGATTCTTACATCAATTACGTGAAAAACAAATACAGTCCAACAGCAGTGACCATTTTTGATGGATACTCGGATGATCACAGAAGCACAAAATCCATGGATCGGTTGAGGAGATCAACCAAGAAACCCTCAGTGGAAATACAATTCAGCCACTCAGTGATACCGACGGTGTCTCGAGAAAAATTTCTGTGTAATGCCAAAAACAAAAGTCGCTTAATAACCATGCTAATGACAAAGTGTGAAGAAGATGGAATTGCCTGCAGACAAGCAAAGGAGTATGCGGATTCACTGATTGTTCGGACGGCCAAATCCTTGAACCCAACTCATCAAACTGTTGCGATTGTGGGGGAAGATGTAGATCTGCTGGTGATAATGATAGGTCTTAACACTTCTTCAAACGTCTATCTGCTGAAGCCAGGGAAAGGGAAAGCGCCTCCGTTGCTATACCAACCACAGTCTGCAGTGATATAAAATCTTGCCAAGCACATGATGTTTCTACACGCGATGAGTGGATGTGACTCGACGTCATCTTTATATAACCAAGGCAAGACTAAATTCTTGAAGACTCTCTCTAAATATCGAGACCTTGTAGAGATCGTTGAGAAATTCTTGGATCCGTGAGCCCAGCCAACGGCAATTGCTGCTGCTGGAGAAAAATTTTTGGTGGCCCTGTACGAGGCTAACCATCTAATAACTTCCTTGAATGCGCTGTGATACAAGCAGTACGTGACATCCTCCTTCGAATTTTCCTGCAACATTGCATCTATCCCTCCCACCGATGCTGCAGCCTACCAGAATAGCTTGCGTGTATATTTACAAGTGCAGCAGTGGCTCAGCAACAGTTTGAATTCGAAGCTGTGGGGTTGGTAGTCAACCAGAAATGGTCTGATCCCATTTACCACCCTGAAACCCCCGGCTCCTGACAAACTAATGCAGCAAATATGCAAATGCCGCACTGACTGTAGTGGGCATTGTGGATGCAGGCGCCCAGATTCTGCACCCAAGTTTGCATCAACTGTGCCGATTCCTGCACCAACGTGGACGAAATAACCGACCTCGATGAGCAAGAAGACGACCCTCCGTTTGATGCAGAGGCAGGTGGGATTTTAGAAGATAATTTATGCGTTATTTTAAAACACACAAACTCAATGACATTGCTTTCAGTTGAAAAACCGCCATCCCAGCCTGGACCATCACCGTCCATTGAAATCCCTACGCCTGAACTTTCCACACTCCCAGCCAAACGAAGGAGAGTCAAATAAAATGGACATTGCTATCAGGTATTTTTTTACATAGCATCTTCATACTATACTTCAACTTACTAGCTCTTCTTTCCAGCTGACTATATGGTCTTCATACGATTTTTCCTCAAATATATAATTTTATAAATCCTCGAGTCAGACTTGCAATAAAAGAAGGGGGAAAGAATTTTGGGTTGGAACATTTATGGATCCTTATTGAAGAAACCCAGGAAAGCTTGGTAAAAGATGAAAATTTATCAATAAATGTATTTACTCAGTGACTAGAAAAATACAAGAAATTATTAATAATAATGGAGATATGAGAAGATATTAATTATTTATTTCATCTTTTTACAATTATGATATGTATTTAAATTTCACACATTCATTTTAAATTTAAGTTACTCTTTTTACAATAATGCTGCACTAAATGTTTAATTTGTCCATTGCATTTTATTACTTTACAAAATTTGTTTGTATTATTAAATTTATTAATATTTTCATTGTGCTGGCAACGTTGTTCTAGAAATTATAATCTATAAAGTAGTTTTACATTGATACATTTTAAAGAATCAATTTAAACAGCTTGAAACACACGATTTCACGTTATAAGAGTGGTACCAGTTATATATGACATCATCGTTTACGTGAACGGCATGTCTTGTAGATTAGACTGCGCATGCCTGCGCTCGTACATGCATAGCTCATCTACTCAACTTTAGGATATAGCAAAATGTATCAATTTTTGTTTGTTTTTTTTTTTCATTTGTAATCATAACAATGGTTGGTCTTATCAAAAACGTCTATAGATTTGAAGTTCATGATATTCAAACATATTAAATTATCAAGCTCTGTCAGAGTGTATTAGGATTACAAATTTTACTGAACATTCTTGCAATTGTCAGTAACTTCAGATTAAAATTTTTATTCCATACCTAAAAAAAAATTAATGGCACTCTTCCTGACACACCCTGTATGCAATTTACAAAATAATATCATCACAAAAATGCATAACTTTTGCTATGTGACTAATGCAAATTAGTAATTCCCGGTAGCATTGATGTTATGTGCCAAAATTACGACACAAGAAGAAAACTGTGGCGCGACGCCACGATATCTATAAAACATCATTTGTAGAAATTGCTGTGGCTGTACAATTTTTATCTGAGTACGACATCGAGCGCTCAAAACATAACCTACATAGAACAATCCATAAATGTTTGAAAATTACATAAAACTGGGTCATGAGTTTTGTCCATTTGTTGCAAACAAGATATTAAATTCGATAAAACAAACTTTTGAGAATTTTATGAATGGCATAGTGTGGGTTTTTTTATAGCCGGGCACTTCGCGATTGTTGGATTGCACATTTAAGCTCCTTGAGAATTTTCGTAAACAAATAAGTAATTTAGATATAAATAACTTGGCGAACTTTATATAGATGTTAATGTGAACTGTAGTTATGGTGCATCAAAATTTCCTTACGTCTATATGACTCAAGTAGAAATAATGTATAGTATTAGTAGTTATCTTAGGACCGATTCCATCGTTATGTTAAACGAAGTTTAAAATGACATTTTTACATTAACAACGTCATTTTAATCTCCGTTTAACACAAAGGTGGAATCGGCCCTTAGTGCAATAAAATGATGTAAGGGTGTATCACGGAATTAATTTATTTTTACAAAAAGTCATTCAATTTTTACAATGAACTGGTATAGAGTAATAGCTAGAGTTGCCAGGTTTAAATTTGAAAATCACAGGACACAAGCTTGAAAAATGGAGGACGGATACAGATAAAGAAGGTCGTGTTAATAGATAATAAAACAAAATTTAAATGTTTTAAAATATTTATTATTGGGCGAAAAAGATATTTTTTTATCAGAATTTTTAATTTTTAATTGCCACATTATTATAAAATTCTTTACAGCTTCAAGTTTGTTTTAACTTGTGGTATTACGGAGTTTTTTTGCAATTTGTAATTGAGTGTTTATGAAGCCCAGGACTCTTAAATTCGTGCCTCAAATCCAGGATGTCCTGAAAAATCCTGGACACCTGGCAACCCTAGGTATAGCACACTAGTCTAGAGAGTGCGTGAAAGGGTTGTAAATATAATTTTTAGAAAATATCTCAGGAAAGGGATACATTTTTTGATATGAGCATATCATATCGCGTTCAAATATTAAAATAAGTGTATTATATGCTTTGACGCATCCAAAATTTAAGTCTGGGGGTATTGGTAATAAAATTTAATTCTGGGAGGGGTAGTGGTAATATTTTAGGCTCTATTTTTAATAATAATATATTTAAGTACCTATTAAAAGTTAGGTTTAAAAATTCTTGGGAGATAATTACCCCATTACCCCCGTATATGCGCCCCTGGTAATAGGTTTGTAGTATATATAGAGTGGGGCAAAATGGGCCAAACACCAGATTTAAATACTTATATTTGTTATGACATCATCAATATTCGAGATATAACGTAATCACGTTTTTCATAGTCCGATTTTCATTGAAGAGCAAAAAAGTCCTCTCTCATTAAAGAACAAAAAAGAAAAAGAAAAGGTCCTCATACTTATTACCGGGTTCTTGCATTTAATTTACGAAGACCCACTTACTGAACGGTAGACCGACGCGATGGCCCAACGACACTGCATATCTATATGATTGTTTTCACATCGCCAAACAATTTTAATTAACTTCATTTATTTGTTCTGTTGTATATAGGGTGTGTTAAAACTCGAGATTACCATTTTCTTAATTTTATTTAAAAAATTGAAAAAATCGTAACCTCACTTTTAACACACTTTATATACAACATAGAAAATAAATGAAGTCTATTAAAATTGTTTGAAAATGTGAAAACAATCAAATATTTAGGTTTAAAAATGTATAGGTTTGGTCAACCCCTCGTTTATGGACCACCCTATATATTTAAAAATAATTGTGCATGCCATACGTCATGGCAAAGTTAATTTCATTTATTTTATGATAGGTGTATCTTATGTCATCAAAAACGTTTACCAAATTTAGTACAATTATACTGAGTAATAAAAAAATTATAGCCATTCAATTCTTTGGTAATTTTCAACTTGCGGGGCGTGGGGGGGAAACATTTAAAGGGGCGCTTTATGATTTTTTAGAACCACTATTTTTAGTATTAAATATACGGTATTTTCAGTGGCGTAGCCAGACATTTTTCAAGGGAAGGGTTTTTCTGATAACTATGAGGGAGTTAATAAACAGTTAATAACGATCAGCGCCAATAAGATTGCAGAAACGGTGACGCGAAGGCCCTCCATAATAATAATTTATTCAATTTATCAAAATTAATTACAATAATGAAATACACTTTGTTATTGAATAAAGGTACTCGATAAGTGGTTACCCACTTGTTTCGAGAAAAATAATTAAGAAAAAAAAAAGAAATAGAACTTACAATAATAAGCTACGTTATCCTAACTGCAAAAGACATAGTTCTTAATTAAATAGAAAATATAATACATAAATAGCAGATAGAAATAAAAATAAAGGAAGGGATAAATATAAGGTGATACGTCGAATACAATAAAACTATAGCAAATTTAAGGTGAGTACTTTTGATAGTTTTGATTCTATAAGTTCATTCATTTTATTACTAATTATTTTTATTCTTTCAGGCAATTGGTTATAAATTTTAGGTGCCAAATAAGTATACGATCTCTGACTTAAAGATTTACTTAATTGTGGAAGAACATGTACATTTTTATTATGTGTATTGTAATCGTGGTTAGGTACATTATTGTTTTTACAGTTGTAGTGAAATTTTTGAGCTACACAATAGAAATACAACTGCCTAAGGTCCAATATTTTACTTTCTGAAAATACGAGGTTACTGGCATACAGTCTTTCCCGAGAAAAAATCTTTTTTGTAATATTTCAAGTGAGTGTATATGGCGCACCTTAAAGCATTTCCAAAAACTATAATACTATCCCTAAAATGGCTTTCTACGAGAGTATAGTAGAGTGTTAGCTGCTTTTCTGGAAGATATTTTTTTAAATATTTGAATTTGTACAGAATGCTTTGAAGTTTTTTAATAGTATAGTTGATATGGAATTCCCATTTCAAATGACTATCTACATATATTCCAAGATATTTAATTTCGGATACCTGCTGAAGCACATAGCGGTGTCCATTAAATTGTACATCAAGTTGATTAAATGGAGGAAGACCTCTAATATTGCAGCTAAATGGTAAGTATTTAGTTTTTTCTAGATTTAAAATGAGAGACATGTTATCAAACCAACCTTTTATTTTAATGAAATCTTTTTCTACTACATTTTCATTCCAATTTTCAGCATTATAAAAAATTGAAGTATCATCTGCAAAACCTAAAACATTACCTCTGCTCTCGATGGAAAACAGACCATTGTATATATTGAACAGTATGGGTCCTAAGACACTGCCTTGAGGTACTCCGTACTCAATTGTCTATCGACTACTAGTTTCCCCATTTACTCTCAAGCCGGCCCCAGACAATGCGTGTAATTGGCGAATATTCGGCATATGTGGTCCTCCGCGTAGTGTGTAGGAGCTCAACTACGCCTATTCTTCGGCATTCGCTTGCTATCCGTAGTCTTGTCGGTAAAACGGCACGCAGCAAAGGAAGACGAAGTGCCTTCGCGCTCATTCGCGTTAGCTCCCAGACAGTATGCTCAACTATGCCTAGTTGATTGCCTATTCTGTCTTTAGTCAGAGTCGCGCCAAGTTTAGCGACGTGTTGTATTATTTATTTCGTTATTAAAATTACCATACAGCCTGCAACTGCAGCCGATTGCTCATCGTCACTATCCACTGCTCTCCGCTACTGTTCTATACTGAGGCCCTGCGGCGAACCTTTGTCAACATCAGAACATTTTCCAAATGCCGCAGTGTGTGGGAGGGTAACCGAAGGCATGCCGAAGGCGCAGTACGAAGACACATTCGACGAATACACGCATTGTCTGGGGCCGGCTTTACAGTCTGATATCTATTGGTTAGGTAGCTTTTAAATAAAGATAAAGTTTCCTCTTATTCCTATGTCTTCTAGACATTGTAAGAGAGTAAGTGGTGATCAACGGTATTAAACGCGTTACTAAGATCTAGAAATAGACATAAACATGGTTGATTTTGCTCCAGACTTTGATGTATTTGAGTTATCAAAGCTAATAAGGCATCAACTGTAGATTTTTCTTCTTTAAAACCAAACTGCATAGGTGATGAAACTTCGTATTTGTTTAAAAAAGAATTAAGTCTACTTTTTATTAGCGACTCAAAAATTTTTGATAAGTGAGTCAATAGAGAAATTGGTCTGTAATTACTACATATAACAGTATCACCTTTCTTAAAGATAGGTACTACGATAGAGGTTTTGAAAGCTGTACCCTCAGTACCCTTCATGGGAGGGTACTGACCTCCCAAAACCCCCCAAAACTCCCCGTGGCTATGCCAATGGGTATTTTGTATTATAAAATGTATTAAAAAAAAACAAACAAAAATAAGAATAATCGAGTTAAGACAAATCATAATATTCTAAATAATAAAAAAAATAGAATTTATAACATTTAAAAAAATACTAAATACTCCAGTTATACACACAACCAAACTTATATGGAATCACTGTGTATTTCTAAATAAACTTTTTGTAAGGAAAAAATTTGGTAGGTATCCAACTTTATGATAAGGCTTTTTGTTCACAACAAACGTGATAATTGATAATAAAGAAGAAACGACTGTTGCGATTTATTATCTTGTGAATTTTGAGTCCAGAAGTAAAATCACGATCCTCTGGTAATTTTATTTTGGTCCAAAAAAACAACAAAATGTCTTATGTTGGAGTAACAGATATGCAGAGGAAAAGAATTAATGCTTTCATTGGACAATGAGACATAGCAGAGGTAGTAGGCGATATCCAGGGTTTTGTATCGAAAACATATGAAAGGTACTTGGTACTAGAAACTCTTAAGAACAGGCCCAGACAAAGTCGTCGAAGAGTCACAACTGATTAACAGGACCACTTTGTGTCCCAAATTTCTAGAATAAATCCCAGTGTTTCTCATCCAGAGCTACAACGACAACTTCTGCAAGCTACAGGCGTGAACGTTTTAGTTGAAACCCTAAGAAAAAGATTTCGCGTTGGAGGGTTGTATAGTAAGAGAGAGTTACGGGTCCCACCGTTATCTAGGCAAAATAAAATTGACCGGCTAAATTGGTGCCTTCAACACCAAAACTGGACAATTGATAATTGGCAAAATGTTCTTTTTTCGGATGAGACCAGAATTGTTCTAAGATCAGATGACCATTGAATTCGGGTTCTCAGAGCTCCAGGAAGATGAGCGAGACTCCACGCTGCCAGATCTGTCCCAAGATATCAAGGAGGAACTGTAATATTCTGGGGAGATATTATGCTGGGAGCAAAAACTCCAATGTTACCACTTTAACAAACTTTAACCGGTCCCAGATATGTTAATTTAGTGTAGAACCAATCGATAGGCTTTGGAGAGCTGTAATTGGGGATAATTTTATCTTTATGTACGATAATGCACCTTCCCATACCAGCAGAGTGACTAGAGAATGTCTTGAAACGAAAGGTATCACAGTTTTAGACTGGCATGCATGTTCACTAGACATAAATCCTGTCGAACACTTGTGGGACCAGCTCAAAAGAAGGGTTAGAGCTCGTCGAAACAATGCAGGAAATTTCGTACAGCTTATTGATCCAGCATTAGCAGAATGGGAAAACATACCCTAAGACAATGTTGACAATTTAATAATAAGCATACCAAGGCAAATAGAAGCTTGCATAAGGGTTAGAGGTGGTAACACATATTGTAAAAATTACCAATTTTCTTTTTGTTTTTGCTTTTTGGCTATTAAAAATTTAAATCTAATTTCGTTTCAGGAACCAAAAAAATACCATTGTGTATATTTTGTCAACTAATTGATTATTTTTATTACCATGTGGGTTATTTGTCATTAAAATTCTTTGGTAGGGACTGAGTTTTATTCATAAATAAATAATGTTCATATATCTCAAAAATTATGAAAAATAATAGATGATTCAATATACGTTTGGTTGTGTGTACCTTATAATACTAAATGCTTTTACAAAATAATTCTTCTACTCCTTATAGTCTTAAATTTGTCTATTATAGATTGCAACTCAATACTAGACGCACTCAGTAATGCTATGTTTCAATCTGTTCTCAAACATGGCCGACCTATTATAAGTTTTAATATTTTTTAGTCTATTAAAAGATCTTTCGCTTGTTGCAGTGTTTGTAACAGTTGTTGAAAAAATTTGACCTTTTCTGATCTTTTTCTTGTGAATTCATTGGGCAAGTCATAGTTACTTGAAATTTCTAAAGTCTTTTTTTCAAAGCTGCTGAACGATTCGTTATTTCTCAATGATTTAAAGTCATTTATGGTTGATTTAATTAAGGAAACTGATGATGATTTATTTATATCGACTTTTTGTAAATAATTAGATAGAATTTAAATAACTAAAAGTTTTTGTTTCCAAAAGTAAAGAAGATATACAAATTTAAAAGATTTTATATGTGTTAAAATTCCACGATCATCAATCGTTTGACTCTCATTTGTACTTGAAATTTTTCCAGATGAGATGCATTCCATAACCTCTATTATAGCGTCAAATTAACAGCTTTAGTGTGATTTGCCCAACGAGTCGTTGACAGTTTTTTTTAGACTTACTTTGTTGTCATAATTTTCTTGAATGTCTTGAAAAGCAAGTGTAGACAAAAAATACTTATTGTCACCGGTAATCGGTAACAAAATAAACACTTGCCGACCCGACTGAAACGACGCCACTGCCGCGTCACGCATTGCTTTTGAAGATATCATTCGTTATGATTTACGACCTCATAAAATAAAAATAGTTATTTTACTTTAACTTTGGACTAAATAAATAAATAAAATTTTCTATAAAAAATAATATTTGAGGCATTTCAAACGAATACGGTATATGTTTTGTAAAAATATGCTTCGAAATATTTTTCAATTTCAATAAATGTTACAGGTTGTAATAACAGTAACTGTTTATTGTGTATGCACCAAGCGCCAATCAGCAAGGAGCGCCTTGCAAGGGGATGGAAGGGGGGGGGGGGCAAGCGCCCCCCCTAGCTACGCCACTGATTATATTTCAAAATCGAGTAACATTTTACCTAAGCATGTTTCGTTTAATCGTCTTATTTTTAATCAGAAAATCTTCATTTATTCTTTGTCTCATACTTAATGGAACAACACATTGTAAATAGATAAGTGTGTATAAACTATACTTTACTTTTATAAAAAATACACGTGTACGAGGTTCAGTGAGTCTCGCTATTTTACTATATACCCAATCAACAAAAACATATACTTCGGCCATCACATACAGAGAGAGTAAAAGTTATATAAAGTTGAAATATACAGGGGTGCTTCATAAGGAATGGAAAATATTTTAAACATAGGTTCAAGACCTTAAAATATTATTTTAAACAATAACAATGGGTCAAATGTTATCTACTTCTGAGATACAGGGTGTTAAAATTAAAATTTATTTTTTATGTTTTCTTTGCAGTATTTTCGTTATTATTTAACATATTGACTTGCAACTTGGTATGGTTATATTTTTAGGTTAATATACCGTAAGCATATTATCAATTGTGCGATTAGGGCGCCATCTATACTCTACCAGATGAAGAAAACTATTTTTTTATGTTTGGCATTTTACATTTTTTGTCGAGGGCACAGTTTGTTAATCAAAGCCCGTGGAGTTTGGTATAATAATTTTTAATTTTTTAATTTTTCCGTTAATTTATTAATTATCATTATATATAATATCTAATACACAAGCCTTTATTTTTTTATTTTATTTAAAAATTTGTATTTTTCATTAAAAAATGTCATATAATACGTTTTGGTTAGAATCGAAATATACGGCATAATAAAAATTGAGCCAATTTCACCGAAGAGTAGTTTTTTAAAGCATTCCTCTTCCTTTATAAAATATTTTAAAAATAATTTTTAAAAATTCAGGGAAACTTTTTAAAAATCTTTTATTCAAAGCATTTACACTACAAAAGACACTTATAAAAAACTGTTCGTACAATAATTACAATAAATATGACTTCACTATCCGAAAGTTATTTATCAAACATATATCTATCGCGGGTAGGCAAAGAAGTATAAGTCGACTTATACTGATTTTCCCACCATAAGAAGGTATTTTTGTAATTCAATACTGACCCTAATGGAAAGTATTGACTTATCTAACGTTTTTCACTAAGTATAGACGACTAAAATTTAATTTACTATAAATTTTGACTTATATTCCTTTGTCCATACACGATAGATATATTTTCACATAAATACATTTTCAATATATGTATCGAGAAGCGTCTTATTTATTTTCGCTTTTCTTTATTCGATATTATTTCATTGTTTGTGTTAAATGGACAAAACTCTAAAACACCTAGTATGCACACAGTTCAAATAGCAGAAGACAACACAATTTTACTAGAGCTAACATACCTATCGGATCTCTGTAATGCGATAGCGAGGGGAAACAGAAAGTTACATAAAAAGAATTCGGATAAGTAGTTTCGTACTTTTAAGTTTCAGAGACAGTACCACCAAAACGATTTTTTATTTATTAATTTTTGAATTTTTGAATTAACAAGTAATTTTGGTTATTTAATAATTTAAACGTTATGCAAATAATTTCAGGAGTTACTTTAAGAACATTAAATCCGGACTGGTTTAAGTTTTATTTTTCAGAAGCTTAGTCGGTAGTGTGGTCCTGTGACACTTGGTTACATTCCCTTCGAAAGGCTTTGTATATAAAGATCTTCTAATCTTTATCACGCAGTGTAATGGGTCTTCATCTTTATCATAATATAACATCATAAGGTCTTTTTATTCAGTTTGGTTATTATTTTTCTTTTTTTGTAGATTGGCATGGACAAGATATAGGAATCTAAACTGGGCTTTAAAACACATTCAAATCCAGCAATCTTAGAACAAGACCAACTTATAGAAAACCAAATTACTGGAATAAGAATACAAAATAGTGAGACTAAAAATTAACAAAAATAAAGGAAGCTATAGAGAATATTGGCGTGTTGCAGGTTATAATGAAAGTCTACGAGATGTTATGTTGGGAATGGGGTGTTAATTCACTGCGACCTAAAAGATCTATTGTGTCCCCTTCTGTCGCTAATGCACCAAGAAAATGTCTCAATGCCTATAACGACCTTTCGAATCCTATTTTCTCAAGGAAGTGTAGCATTTGGAGTGGCTTCAAGTTAGTTAAATCTCCGTCTTCTATTTGATATCCTCCTAGATATAGTGCCCTTGGATTCTGGAGTGCTACACATTCAGTTAGAATGTGAATGGAGGTTTCGTCCTCCTCCTCACAGAATTTGCACTCACTATCCTCTACTACTCTCAGTTTACTAAGGTGTCCTTTTAGTCGGCAATGCCCAGTAAGGACCCCTGTTACAATACGTAGCCCGTTCTTGCAGATGCAGGCTTCGGATCTTTTCTGGTTATATTCACCCAGACGTATCTTAGCCTGTCTCAGCCCCAAGAAATTGTTCCAATTATCGGTTCTTCTACTGCCCAATTCTTTTTTAATCTCTTCTAATATGTTACTGCTGATACCGCAGAACGGCTCAGGACCTACAAAGGGTGTTTGAGCCCCTTTATTTGCAAGACTATCTGCAGTCTCGTCACTTTGCACCCCGTTATGTCTCGGGACCCAAGTGAGAGTAACTCTATTTTTCTCGCCTAGCTCATTCAATTGTTCTAGGTATCCTCCAGACCATTTTTAAGCAGACTATGTAAGAGCTCAGCGCTTTGATGGCTGCTTGACTATTGGACATGATCATAATCTCTTGTCTATGAGAGTTTCACTCGATTTTAAACTGGATACACTTCTCGATGGCGTGAATTTTTGCCTGGTAGATGCTTGGGTATTTTCCCAAGCTTTCGAAGGTTCTCGGCCCATACACTCCTATTCCAGTTCCTTTTATGGTTTTGTAACCGTCCGTATACCACTGAATAGCATTGTCTTTCGATTGCAAGCGCGATGAATTCTTGACTCTATTCTTTCTTGCAGTCCAGCTCTGTGGTTTTGAAGTTTTTCACAAAACTCTACCCTTTAGTATTTCATCCTGGAACATGTTCCAGGTATCTTTAGTCCTGAAACAAGTAGACTTTCGTCTGATTACTCCGTTCCTGATCATTTTATATCGTGTCTTTTTTGCCACATTCTCTATCATCAAATGTAGAGGGGTAAGGTTTAAGATCACCTCCATTGAGCCCATAGGGCAGGTTCTCATTGCACCAGTAATGCAAACACAGGCTAGTCTTTGTACTTTTGAGAAATTAGCTCTCGTACTAGCTAAACTAGTTCTGTTACTGTAGGCTATAGCCCCGTAAGTGATGACTGGTCTCACTATTGCAGTATACATCCATCGCAGTATGTTTGGGTTACATCCTTATCGTTTACCAGCAACGTTTATGCATACCATTAGGGCTTTTGTGACCTTAGTTACTACTTTGTTCTCATGTGTGTTCCAGATAAGTTTGTTGTCCAGGGTTAGGCCTAGATATTTGACTTCATTTTTCCATTCTATATCTATCCCGCCTAATTTAACGGTTTAGAGATTATGTTACCTTTTCCTTAAAAAGGCTACTAGTGTTGTTTTTGTAGTCTCATTTCACGGCACCATCTTTTGGTATGTTCTAGTCCTCGTTGGACTATATCACACAGGATATTTCTAAAATTGCCTCTATCAAATATGACTATGTCGTCGGCATAACCTTGACGGGGTATGCCGAAGTCAGTCAATCTGCATAGAAGTTCGTCTACGGTTAGGCTCCATATTAGTGGGGATAGAACTCATCCTTGTGGACATCATCTAGCTGTGCAGATGGAAATGCTGCCCTATCTGTGTCTTTGCAGTTCTCGTAGAGCCATCCATCTGGATGTGATGTTATCTACTTCTCTGTATGCAAGTGCTCTTTTTAAAGATTCATGTGGCGTGTTGTCAAAAATTCCTTCTATGTCTAGAAAGGCACACACGACCGTTTCTTTGTTTGTCACTGTAACCTGGATTACGTCAGTGAGAATCCCGGTTCAAATAAATCTAACGGGGATTCTTATAGCAGCAAAAGAAATCATCAGAAACACTATCACTGGAAGGATCATGCTCATCTATACAGATAGCAGACAAGCATTACTCACCCTGAACAGACCATGAATTTACTCAGGATTAGTAGTAAAACGTCACGAAGCTTTGGCCGAAGTATCCATCAACAATGTGGTCACCTTAAGATGGATTAAAGGTCACGCCACATCGAAAGGTAACCATCTTGCTGATTCACTAGCCAAGGAAGCAGCCAACCAAATACTTTTGGGACCTGACAAAATCAGTAGTGACAGACTTAATTAAAGATCATTTCCTTGTGAAATTCAAGGAAAGATGGGATGAAATAAGAAACTACAGAGTTGCCAGGAAGCTCTTAAATTATCCTGACGACAATGCAACAAACAACATACTTGACTATGACGAGACAGAATATGCGTCTTGTCACAGGCATTCTGACTGGTCATTGCCAAGTACAGAAGCATCTCCATATCATTGGGCTGTCAGAATCTGCACTCTGCAGAGGGTGCGAAGAAGAAGGTGAGATCATTAAGCATATCCTTTACGATTGCTCGATGCTCTCATTTATTAGAAGATGTGTGTTCGGCGAAAATCGGCTAACAGCGGCCAATATAAGAGAAGCACATCTAGGCGACGTTGTCAACTAACTACATCAAATCTGTAGGCTGGCTCACGAACTAGGAGGTGCCTATCATCTTAGGAAGATGCACAATGGGCCTAGTGACGCCTAAGTGCCGTAAGGGTAACCCATCCTCCACACGTTACAGATACAGATGGAGTATTAATGCACTGCAACCCTTTCTGTTGCTAATGCATGAAAAGAGCACTTAGTGCTTTTGGTACTTCTACTCTTTAATTGTTTTAAACCATGGATGATCTGTTTTGACAAAATAAGGAGAAGTGGGGTAAAACTAGGGCTCAGATCTGTTTTTTTGAACTGAGATAAACAATAAAAGTTATTGAAATTCAATAGAATTAGTAAAGAGTGGAATTTTATGAAAATATTTTTCAGATACTGCAACCTTTGTCTTCAGCAATCATTAATCCATCCTCTCTAGTGAGTAAAGAAATAACTTTGTTAATATTAGTTAACTTGTTTGACAAAGGTCCAATCTGCGATTTGAATCAACTCTTGTCTGCAATGATAGTATTATACTATATTTTTACTTTATTACTTTTTAGTTTATTAAATAAAACCATATTTGCTTTTCTCTACGCATTTATGCTAATCCAAAATTATTATTCTAAATATAAGTCTATTTTGGTAGGTACTGTCCCTATTACGACACTAGCAGGTTTTCGTAAGGACTACTCGTCTCAGATAAAACCTAGGTAAAGTCGAACGGAAGGAACGGTGCTAGGCGTTTGTTATTTTTGTTAATTTCCAAAGTGAAGAAGTTCGAAAATAGTGTCGTTGTGTCTATTTAGAAAAATAAAAATAAGTAAAGCCAATTGAGTTTTCTTATAGGCATAGAAAGTAGGTCGTCTAGAATTTTAGCGGTGTAGTTGCAGCAAAATGTGTTGTTTATATTCATAAAAAATGCTTTTAGTTAACAAATGCGGATTGAATTTTTCAAAATGACTTTATGTGTGAATCCAATATGCCAGATTAGATAGTTCTTAGTTACATGTTCTCTAAGTTCAACAGCAGCAACTGTACCATTGACCGTATGGGCCGGCTTCTATTATTTATGCTATAATTTTCGAAAGAGAACGTAATCAAATTAAAATATGGTTCTTCCCCGGGTTCACGATCAGGCCGCCTTCTAGGCAGTTGTACCACACAACTTTAGAGTTTGCGAAGATCATTCGAAAGCCAAACAGAGAAAGGATACTATTACTTGTTACATATGGACAGAAAATCTCAGAATTAAAGGATCTAATGAAATTTCATCGATGTTACATGCAAAAATCACTTGTTTGCGCCTTACAAACGTTACTGTATTGAAACTTTATTAAGAAATAAGAACGTCACTATCATAGGTTAGTATTTTAATTTGTTGGTTTTCCAATGTAATTTTTGTTGTTTTCCCTATGTAGGTATGCTGATGAATTGGCTATACTTTACCAGATCTGCTGTTGAGGAGATTCACGTCATATATCCTATTGTAGGTAACTCATATTTACCACCAGAGAGAATTTTTGGAAGAATAGAGAAGGTTGTGAAAAGAAAAGAGGTCATAATTGATCCAAAGGAGTATAGAGCGATATTTTCCGAGTTTGCGACTGTACTAGATATAAAAAGTGACTTTGATGTTTTTGATTAAAAAAGGCAGTAGAGAAACCACCTGGCCGATGGCATTTCCAATTTTCTTTGGCGAAGCGGATGATAATTAAGAAAGAAGCTAGTTCATCAGGAGGTGAAGCTAATTACCGCGCCAATATGGGAGAGGACTATTATTCCAGAACTATTGCCAAAAAAAAAAATTTCAGTCAATCAATTGAAGTTAAATGATGTAGATAACCTTTTGAAAAAGCATTTTGGTCCAGATTGGAGAAACGTGTGTGGGGTAGATTTAATATTTTATCAAAGAATTATTGATAATAATGATGATAATCAGCGAGAAGCGCATGATGAAGATACGACTATCCCCAACGTGAAAGAAGATAGGCTTCGGATCTGATATTGGATATTCCATTTTTTAATTTTTTCTTTGATTTCAATGATTTTTTGAAATTCAAACTTACATGGATATTAAAGTGTTTTTCTATAACAAAAAGATTGTTCTACTTAGGTATCCAAAACTCCTTTTTATCAATTTCCGACTCATTCAAAACTTTTCAGATTCATCGTACTGTATCCAAACTGCTTAAAACCATTTTTTTTTTTTTAATTCTGAGCTTATTTCCATGATTATTTTATTTTAATGTATACAAATAAAGTAGTGTAAAGAAATTTAGTGTACCTATGAAAACGGTGACGATTTTAGAAGTTTTGGAAATGGACTCATATAAAAAGGTAAGAATATACATTTTATTAACATTTTTAGAATGAGTTTTCTAAAAAGCGAATGTTGACGGGAAATGTACATTTCGTATTGTTTAACTTACCATTTCTTGTAATATACAAATTGCAAATTCATACATTTTACTGCATCTACCACCCAAAAATAAAATTAAAAAGGGAAACGACACAACACCGACTAAAAGTTGATCTAGTTCACATTGTATATACTTCCAATTCATCAAATCAAAACATCGCATCGAATAAAGGTTGTCTCACAGTTACTGAGAGAAAACTGAAGCGAAAGTGACAGTTAACACGTACATATTTTAATTTAATATCTAAATTATTTTTATAAATTTCAATAGTTCGAACGTCAAATATCCATTTTCAATAACTTGTTACAATATATTGTATTCATAATCTATGGATGAAGATTCAATTACTAAAAAAAGACAATTATTCGTTTTTAATTATATATTTCTTATTGTTGCTCTTAGTCATTAGACAGTGACATGCTGCCGAGGTAGGTACTTTCACATCTCTATTTAATAGCGCCTTCGAATCTAGTGCACGGCTTGCACTGAGTGCATACGAAAGGTGGGAGATATGTCAATACCAGTTTACTTTTCAATCTGAAATATAGCCAGGGCAGTGAAATCGAAGACGCTATTAGATTACGAAGGAATGACTGACATAAAAAGGTAGCTACATCAATTATATAATATCCTAGGTCCAATATATGCTGGTTTTCATTTGGATTTAAGTTGCATTCAATTTGGTTTTTTCCATTACAACGCATAAACAAAGTATTTTTTATTTTCATTTGACCTGCCATGCTACATCTGCGCAGGTAAGCTAAAGGCCCACGGCTACCTATAATGAAAACCAGCCTTAACCTTTGAATTTTTTCATTTTAAAATTACTGAAAGTACTATCTGTGTCTGTAATGCGTGAGCCAGTCTACAGATATAATGTAGTTGACAACGTCGCCAAGAAGTGCCAATTTTCACCGAACACAAATCTAATAAATGAGTGTGGATTCTGACAGCCCCATGATATGGAGATGCTTCCGTACTTGGCAATGACCAGTCAGAATACCTGTGCAGATTCTGTCTAGTCATAGCCAAGTATTTATTTGCTATAATGATGTGAGGATAACTTAAAAGCTCCCTGGCAAGTTTGCAGCTTTTTTTTCCATCCCATCTGTCCTTGAATTTCACAAGGTAATGTTCTTTAATTAGGTATCACTACCGATGTTTTCAGTCCGATAGAAGGGCCAGGTCCAAAAAGTATTTGGTTGGCTGCCTTCTTAGCTAGTGAATCAGCAAGACGGTAACCTTTCGATGTGGCGTGACCTTTTATCCATCTTAAGTTGGCCACATCGTTGATGGATACTTCGGCCAAAGCTTCGTAACATTCTAGTACTAACCCTAAGTGACTTCGTGGTCTTTCCAGGGTGAGTAGTGCTTGTCTGCTATCTGTATAGATGAGCATGTTCTTTCTAGTGATATTATTTCTGGTGATTTCTTTGGCTGCTAGGAGAAAGCCTGTGAGTTCGGTTTAAACTACACTGGCACTACTGCTCACAGCCCATTTTATATTTAGGTTTAAGGATCCAAAGTATATTCCACATCCTGAGCCTTGTTTTGTTTTAGAATCGTCTGTGTAGGTATGAATATCTCGTTGAGGTGGAGTCCATGTTTACTTGAAGCAGAGGCAGCGTATTAAATGCCTCCTGCAAAAACGTCTCACCAGATCAGATTCTATTCCAACCGTGTAAATATCAAGGGGAGTGAGACTAAAAGTACTAAATTGAACAGTACAATTTTCCAAACATACTTTTAACGCCATTATCGTTAGTAGAATTATATACCGACATGGCTTCTTCTTTCATTACGATCAAATTCTACGATTAATTGTTCACCAATCTCAAATCTAAAGGGTTAGTATTGAAAAAGGTTCGAGGATCACATATAAAGGGTAATCCATTTGTGTGAAAAAGTCCAATATCTCCGCCATTATTATAGATATAAAAAATATTTTCATAGAACGGTAGACAGCGTTAAACTACATATTTTAATATACAGGGTGTTTAATAACTTATGTTCTTTTTAATGGATTTATTAACTCTGGATTAATGAATTTTCCCATTCTAAAAAAATTAATTATTATTAAAATCGACTATATCATACAAAAAAAACCATTGATAACCAATTTTTTTTCTACCACAATTTTTCAATTATGGTTAAATTTTATCCGGAGCCACTACTTTTTTCAATTCGCATCAAATCTGTATAGGGTGAGTCAAAACACAAATACATAATTTTCTCAATTTTTTTAAATAGTTCACCCTGAATTTTAATTCATCTTTTAAAAGTATCATAATTATACTTTAAGAGATTTTTAAATTTTAGTGGTAAAAACGATAATTCAGAAACTAATTGATAGAAAATACATTCTGTTTGATAATTAGTAATTATTACAATTTAACCAGCTGTAATTTATTATCGATTTTCATACAAAACTGATTATATCCTGCAAAATACCCTGTATAAACAAATAATAATTTATATTTTTAGGAGGGAAAAGCGAAGGTAATTCAAATATAAAATAAAATACAGGGTGATCCATTCAAAAGAACATGAATTGGTTCCTGAGAGAAGTTATTAAATACCCTGTATATTCAAAAATAATTTTAAAATATGTAGTTGAACGCTGTGAAAATATTTTTTATATCTCTAATAATGGCGGAGATATTGGACTTTTTCACACTAATGGATTACCCTGTATGTTAAAGCGCCGGTTCGCAGCAAAATTTATGAAAAAACATTTTTAATTAAAGACACTATGGCTACTAGTACTACAGCCAATAGGGAAAGCTTGAAAAAATCCGGAAGAAAAGGAGCTTTGGTTACCAAGCAACGAATATAAATTGATTTATAACATAGGAATTAATCATTTAATAGAAAAAGTATCACATGCTTTCAAAGTATTATTAATTTTTCAATATTTTATTAATAAACTACTTTTTTAATTAATATTTCTTTATAATTATATGCAAGTCAAGCCAACACACTACCTTAACCCTCTAATGAGTAATGTATCTCCTGATATACATTAATTTTGAAACTCTCTTTAATTTTATGTTACTATAATACACTAATTATATTTTAAACTAAATCAATATTGAATTAAACTGTCAATTAACGTCATACAATCATTATTTATGAATAAAATCCATTAGAAAATTACCATAAAAGTGAATGAGATACCTGCCTGTACCTTACATAATACAGTTTTTTGAGGAATGTATCTGGTGAGACACATCGCCTATTATATCCATAAACAGCATTTAAAAGGAATGTATCTAGTAAGATACTTTGCTCAAAATTTCAAAACTGTAGAGAACTTTGTTTTTTTTTCTATTTACAGAAATATCGAAGCAAAACTGAAAAAATGGTTAAAAAAGTTTTATCTCCAATAATCAATATTTTGACATGTCAACGGTAAATATATCTGAAACAGATCCAGGTTCTGTAACTCTTATAAAAGTTATTTTAGAAGATACTTATTTAATTAATCTACCAAGTTCTTTGTACACAGAATTAACACCAATGAAAATTCAGTGTAAGTCTAATGTGCATACTAATATAGAAAAAGGATATCTACCATGTTCTTCGTACACAGAATTACCACCAATTACAATTCATAGCAAGTCTAATGTGAATACTAATATAGAAGTAGGAGGTACGCAACAAAAGGAAGTTTCAAAATTGGTTTCAGAAGCTGCCACTTTAAATCCAATTTCTGAATATCCTAATCCACAGCAGGAACCACATGCATCATCTGAAGTAAAAAACATATCTTAAGCAATACAACAACCTTTATTGCAACTACCTCCAACGAAAATACAAAAGCCTCCAGAAATGGTATCTACGTCTGCACAAGCAAGCAGAAAATCAAAACGAAAATATTTAGAAAAAACGTCAATTTGTTCGAGTGAAAAAACAACTTTTGGCCAGAAAACACCAGCCGTTTTGGTTTGTTCAAAAATAAAAAAGGGAATATCACGAAAAAGATATAAAGCTAATCCAAAAAAAAAAAGACTGCAAAAGAATCAAACCAAAGAAGTAAAACGAAACGAAGTAAACGTTGATTCTGTCAACGGTTTTTCCTTGCCCACTTCTGTAAAATCACCTCTAGAATACTTCGAAAGATTTTTCGATGACTATACGAATAAGTTAATGATAAAAGGTACACATTTATATTCCACCACATACAGAGGAAACTCTTTGGCTACGAATTCTGACGAAATAAAAGACTTTTTAGCTATTGAGCTTCTAATGGGTGTTATAAAGTTACCTGCTTACACTGATTATTGGTGTAGTGAGTTACGTATAAACATAATCGCTGATGTAATGCCTATAAAAAGGTACAAACGTATTAGAAGGTATATACATTTTAATGATATCGGTACTGATAGATATTTTAAAATGAAGCCTTTTATTGACCATCTAAGAAGAAAATTTAATGAAATTGAAAATGAACGAATACAGTCAATAGATGAAATGATGATACCGTATGAGGGAAACAAAGCAGGTTTAAGAAAACGGTATGTAAAAAACAAACCGAAACAATGGGTGTACAAGAATTTTGATAGATCTAGAGCTTCTGGAATTGTTTATGACTTTGTCATATATGCTGGTGAAAATACATTTTGGCAATACACTTTTACTGAATATAAAGAGGCATTAGATTTTGGAGCAAAGGTCGTACTTGCTATATGCAAAACCTTGCCTGATCCTCCACTTACTAAAGTATACTTTGACACTTTCTTTGCTTCACTTGCATTATATGAGAGAAGAGTTTGGCATTTTGAGTCTGGGAACTATGCCTGCTAACAGATTAAGAAATTGCCTAGCAAGTGACAAAACTCTTAAGAAGAAAGGAAGGGAAAGTTTTTAACAAAAATCAGATAATACACAGAAAATTGTGTAGTGAAATGGCAAGATAACAGATCTGTTATTCTAAGCAGTTCTTTTGTTTCTACGTATCCCATTTTAAGTGCCAAGAGATACTGCAAAGATTCGAAAACAAAAGTTGAAGTTACATGTCCCAATATTGTGAAACAGTACAATGCTCACATGGGAGGTGTTGACTTATCTGATATGTTCATATCACTGTACACAACTGGGTTTAAAACACAAAGATGGTATTTGGCGATATTCTCACAACTTATTGATATAGCTGTAAATAATGCATGGCTCTTGTGTCGTCGAGATCAAAATCTCCTTCAAATCCCTGAAATTAATGAATCGATAATTAAAGATGGATTAAATGAAGAAAGCACCAAGTACTTGGCATTAAAAAAATTTAGAACATTAATTGCACAGTTATTATTGAAAGAAAAACAAAATAGTAGGGAGTCCAACTGCTCAAAATAAACCAACAAAAGTTATCAAAAAACCGGAGATTAGACCTATACAAGAAGTTCGGTATGATCAAATTGGACACAATTTAAATTTTTCCACAAGAGGTCGTTGTAAATTGTGCACAACTGGACAAACAATGGCCAAATGCGTAAAATGTGATGTTCGTTTTTGTGCCTTAGAAAAAAGGAACTGTTTCTTTACTTTTCATAATATTTGTATTTATTTCCTTTATTTTCCTTATGTTTGTTTAAATTTTTTGATATATTATTTGTATTTTATTACATTGCAATAATTGACATTTGATTTTGATTTTTTTTATTTAAAAAAACGTTTAATTTGCATTTTATACTAAACGCAATATGTAATAGATGTGCGGGTTATGTATCTCTCCAGATACGTTGTTAAGTATTTGCGAAATTATAGGTTCCGAGCGGTGTAAACCCTAAGATACATTCGCAGTTTTGCAAAAAACGGTGTTTTTCAAAAAATTGCCAGGCTTATTCGTACTCTAGTGATTCAGTTAAACCCTAATTTTAATTTAAAACATTTTTCCAATGCTATATTTAATTTTGTTCATTAGAGGGTTTAAAGAGTAAGTGAGTGAGTGATCTAGAATTGTTTATAACCTCAGTAACGTGGGCCTGATTATCAAAATTTCCTTACTCTTAATTATAAATATTAATCTGTTCATTTTGCGCACTTTTAGATCAAAGTTACTTATAAGGGTGAATTAATCTTGTCGTATCATTTTTTTTTCGTTCACCGATTCTTAGCATATAAGTTTTTGTCGAACCCAAAAATTGCCACAACTGTCTTCAAAAAGTAGATTACTAGAGACACTACTGTTTCATTATTGACAACAAGCCACCTCTTCTTTTAGTTTGTAATTAATAATAATTTATGACCGTCAATTAAATATAGAGGCAAGAAATAAATATTTTAAAGATTAACATTGTATCCAGTAAATCCTTCACTTTATATTGATGAAACTAATGAGCATTATGATAATAAGAATAACGAAATGGTAACTACAAATTTGATAATATATTAGGGACGTTTTGACAGTTTGTTAGTAAATATTAGACAAGCGTAGCTTTTCGGAAAGAACGTATTCATTGAAGAATACATTCTTTCAGCTGCCCCAAACGCAACTCAATCAATACATCAACTATCTCTTTAGAATGGATCGTTATTATGAATTAATCTCTTTTCTGAGTCAGGATATTAAATGGTGATAGGTTTCAGTGTTAGCATTTTCTGAATTTAATAATTACTGGATTTTTTTAAGATAGCTCATAATATCTGCCACTGTAGCTTCAGTTTTCCCGTATCGATGTGAGATATCCTTAACGAATTTGTTTCTGTTTGAGCCTACCTTGACTTGGGGACTGACAAGATATAGAAGAGGATTGGCGCGGAGTCGTTCATGCTCATCTTGCTGCCTTCGGATCTCCTCTCTTCGGGCCGAACCTAAATAGGAGACTTCCTCCCTGGACATCGGTCCCGTCGCCCTGGGCAGCTCCTGGAAGTCTGGAAGCGATTTTTTCCTCTGCAACGAAGTTTGTGTCACTAGGTTCTGAAAAAGAAAGAAGAACGGGGAATGTAGAGGCGAAATGAAAATGAGGCGGAAACGAGGGTGTAAATGGCAATGACTTTTGGGAAGTTTGGGTAAAATTGTGACGTAAAAATTAAATTATTTCGAACAAATTTATTTATTAATGGAAATATGAATCAATGGGATTTAGGAATTAAATACGAATAGTATGGTACCTATATTTGACAAGGAAAGAGGTTTTCCCATGCTCTAAATATCTGACTTCATAAGAAATATACTTAATATTGTATAAAGCGAATTGATAAACTAACATACTTGGTAAATGCAATCTGGAGCTAGTCCAGAGCTACTAGAGCTTGAGGTGAACCGGTACTGCCTTTAAGACTTCTATTTATATATCTATCTTAATTAGGGTGTGGTTCAAAGCTCACTTGTATTAAAGGTCTAGGCTTATTTTACCCCTCACAATTTCTACCCCATCAGATTAATATTCTTAATGAATTCAAGAATATGTCTGATGGGCGCTTTTGCGATTTCTTCAGTTTCCGGATATTGTACCCCAAAGTGCCATTCCCGTTCCCATTCCCATTTCCATTTAAGGTTCCTACAATGGTACAGTATGCATATTGCACATAGGGAGTCATCAGATATCCCTAAGGGATTTAGTTGTCTTCGCAGTGTCCCATAAAAAGTCCTATTACGGCCTTTAGTTGGCTTCTGCTAAGGTTTAGCAGTTGATTTTGTCTTCTCTTGGATCGACCCCCTATAAATATTTTGGACTATTTATGTCCAGAAAGATTCAACCAGAGCCTATGTTGTTCTCTATTTACCAATTTCGTTAGTACCCATTTAACTTGTTGGAATAAAATATCACATGTAGTTTCTGGTCAAATTTTGCTGTCAATGCAAAACCTCTAACTAATTTGACTAAAAAGAATGTAAGTTTTATTTGGTCAGAAAACGAGGGACGTTCTTTTAATGATTTAAAGCAAAAGCTCACCACAAGACCGATACTTGCAATATACGATCGCGAGACGACACCCGAACTCCACACCGATGCGATGTGGTAAACTGGTTTTGTTTTGATTCACTTTCGTAACTGTATTCAGAACTCTTCCAGAACCTTTGGAGCATGCGCAGTAGATGTTCGCTGTTTTGGTTTCACCACAACTAGGTCCGAACCTAGCAACTACACCAGATGAGCAAAAATTTTATTCTTTTGAGCTAGAAATGCTCGCCTTGGTCAATTCCTTGAAAACAGATTGTAATGCACTTTGTTTCGCACTGACAAAAAGAGATTTAATACCACGAATAGCTCGTTAGTGGTTAACTACACAAGAGTTTGATTTTTAGATCGAATAAAGGCCCGGTTAGAAAATAAGTCAAGTAGATGCTCTTAGTGGAAATCCTGTCCAAATTGAAGATTAAGAGTGAATGTTAGCGAAGAGGATAAGATATTATCCGCTTAACTTACAGACAAACGGTGTCGCGAGGTGTATAAGATTTTGACCCAAGGGCCAATTACTATTGAAGATATAAACGACCAAAAGGAATACGTTCTAAAGGATAATCGCCTTTATCGAATACCAAGACAAGGTAAAAGATGGGTAGTGCCAAAGGCAAGAAGGCAGCAAGGCGTAATATTTTAATCTGGTACAATGATGGTGCTGGTTATTTTAGCGACGATAAAACTCTTGAAACAATTCAGAAGCGTTATTGACTCCCGGCCATGCGCAATTATGTACGGAATTATATATCCTGCTATTTATGCTGTCTGTACAACAAAAAAACCAACAGGAAAGATACCTGGAAGCCTTTATACCATAGACAAGCAGGATATTAAAACGGACATGCTTCATCTCGACCATTTAGGACCTTTTGTTGAGAGCCGAAAGAAAAATAGACCCTGTGCTTAAGTTTCATGATGGTATTATAAAAGTATTTGGCATTCCACGACGCTTAATCTCTGAAAGATATACGGCATTTAATAGTGCTGCATTTAAAAGATACGGTAGTAACCTAAACATCAAGCATGTACTCTGGGCTACTGCTACTCTACGGGGAAACGGGCAGGTGGAATGAGCTGCGTTATTCTCAGACCTCTGATTTTCACCACGGAGGAAGAAGAGCGCTGGAATAACACAGTTTCATAAATTAAGTGGGGTATTAATTCAACGACCGTGAAGGCGCCTTTTGATGTCTTTTTAGGATATCGCCCGCAAGGGGTTAATGGATTCATTATCGCCAAGGAGAAGGCGAAGGCGGGTCTGTGGCATTGAGTTGAAAAAGGATCTTTCTGACTGGACTGCCGAACAGCAACTGGTTCAGAAACGTGCCTCGACACCCTCATCAGCCGCCTCAATAATGACAGTCACTACACAATAGCATATGCAGATGACCTAGTCATTCTGCAAACAGGGAATTTTAACAACATACTCTGCGAAAGAATGCAAGTAGTTCTAAAAATTATAGAACAGTGGTGCAAGGACCATTCTATCAATTCTATCAATTCTAAGAAGACAGAAATGGTCCTTTTCACAAGGAAAAGGATGAAAATGGAATTAAAACTAAACTCTGCAACAGAGGTGAATTACCTAGGTCTCACCTTTGACAGCAAGTTAACATGGAACTCGCATTTAGAAAACAGAGTTAAAAGAGCATACATTGCTTATGAACAATGCCGTCGAACCGTGGGGCGCACCTGGGGTTGCTCTCCCAGAGTCCTCGCATATACTTACACGGCTATCATAAGACCTATGCTAACATACGGCGCAGTTATCTGGGTACCAAAAACCCAAAAATTAACAGCTATCCGTAAACTAGAAAAAATTCAAAGAACAGCATGTCTCAAACTAACAAGAGCCATGAAAACAACACCGACTAGAGCCATGGATGTCATTCTTAGTCTCACTCCCCTTGATATTTACATCAAGAAGGTTGTTCTGACCACAATAACACGCCTGCGCACGGTTGGAATAGAACCTGATGTAGGATCTGGTGAGGCGAGATGTCACTTTTGGCAGGAGGCGCTTGATACGCTCCCACTGCGAACATGGACTCCACCTCACCGAGATATATCTTCCATAAGCCATATAAAGTTACAATAGAACAAATAGAAGAGCCAGAAGTGGCAGGTACGATTCATATCTACACCGACAGTTCTAAAACAAAACAAGGCTCAGGATGTGGAACATACTCCAGATTCTTAAACCTGAACATAAAATGAGCTGTGACTAATACTACCAGTGTACTATCGAAATTCACTAGCCAGGAAAGCAGCCAACCAAATACTTTTTGGACGTGGCCTTTCTATTGGATTGACAAAATCGGTAGTGACAGACTTAATTCAAGAACATTCCCTTGTGAAATTCAAGAAAAGATGGGATGAAACAAGAAACTGCAGAGTTGCTACCTGACAACACTGCTGCAAACAAATACTTGACTATGACTAGACGGAATCTGCGCCTAGTCACAGGCATTCTGACTGGTCATTGCCAAGTACGGAAGCATCTCCATATCATGGGGCTGTTAGAACCCGGACTTTGCAGAGGGTGCGAACAAGAAGATGAGACCATCGAGCATATCCTTTACGATTGTTCGACGCTCTCATTTATTAGAAGATTTGTGTTTGGCGAGTATCGGCTAACAGCGGCCGATATAAGAGAAGTACCTCTTGGCGACGTTGTCATCTACATTAAATCTGTAGGCTGACTCACAAGCTAGGAGGTGCCTATCATCTTAGAAGTGCCGTGGGGTATCCCACCCTCTACATGTTACAGATACAGATATATTGAGGAAAATTCCTTTGTTCCATTCATTGACGTTTAGTGATCAATAGAGGCCTTATTCTTGTGATAAATAATAACATCCAAAGTACATCTTGAATACCAAAAATAGTATTTTTTTATTGATGGAGTTAATAAAATTTCATTGAAAACAAATTTATTTAAATTATAATTAAATTGCAAGGGGTTAGGACTGGGTTCCTCCAAGCCCGGCCCCTGGATCCAGGAATCCACCCAACCCCACTTTTGTGGGGGCCATTCTTAGGTTTAATTAAACAGGGTATAAAAAAAGATGCAGGTACAGTAAATTTAACCACAGTTTTTGGAGTCCAAAATAAATCGAAACAAGCTTATATAAAAATTGGATAGTAAAAAAGTTACAAGGTGGTAAAGTTAAAATTTTAGAAGTGATTTTGTGCTCGTACTCTTAAAACAGCTTAACATATTTTTATGAAAATGTACATGGGATGTAAGTATATAGTTACCAATAAAATTGAGTTATTAAATTTTAAAATTATTTTAATTATATAGGTTTTTAGAAGGATTTCGCATCCTTTTGACCTATGTACTTTTTTAGACAAGAGAATTGAATTAAAAACAGAACGCTATTTGGTTTGAATTTTTTGCCTCTATTTGTTTGTGAAAGCCTTAATTAGTTATTGGCCCCAGAAGAAAGGAAGGTCATAGTGAAAAATACCATGAAATTTTTCTATTATCGTAACTTAAACCATTGAATATTTGTTCACGATTTTTTTTATATTTTACAACTTCATTTACACTTATTCCCTTGCATTATCGATCTCAATAACTTTTTTACTATCCATTTTGTATCTGGCAAGTTAGCTTAAATCGACTTATTTTCGACCCCAGAAACTATATGGTTCAATTAACTGTACATCTTTTTGTTAAACCCTGTATACAATAAATTAATTTTTTTATAAAAATGACATTATCATTACATCAGTTAACGCAAAGCTTCTGCAATGGTTTATTTTTAGTCGAAATCGCTATTTATCTATTATGATGTTTCGAAAAAAATTGTTGGAACAGATCCATGACCATCAGTAGTCGGGACAGCATTGGGAATTTTCTCGTTTAAAATATATTTTTTTTTAATAAAGCGTCTATTATTATTAAATGTACTCATTTCTTACAAGGTATTTTGAATAAGTATTTTCGTACATTATAGAATTTCTGATTTTGTAGATCTCCTACAAAATCTTAGATTTTCCTAATCAAAATAAATGTTGGGGTTATTATCCACCACAAAAGTTGTTCATTATATTTTTATTAGGTATCTGTTTTTTAACATATATTAATTAGTTTAGTAAGGGAAAGATAAATAAGTATACTTAGTTTAAAAAACTATTTTACAGACTAAAAAATTATTTAGATTGTCAAAATCTAATAAAACCCGATATTATGGTTGTTTTACAAATACAAACTCTAACTTATATCATTAAAAAAGAAAAGATAACCAACTCATTTTCTACATAAAATATAAATTTTAAAAATTTTCTAAAGAGAAAAAAATTTTAATTAAAATATTTGAGACAAGCAGAAGGGTCTCAAATTAATTACAATGCTTATATCCAAAAAATATTGTTCTATTTTTATTTGCATTCACCGAACCTGAAACAATTTCTCAAGAGCCCCACACACAAACAATATAATAGTGCGTCCGAACCTCGACAGGTGGCGTGTCAATCCAACTTTCCGAGGCACGTCTGGCCAATAAGGCGGGGGAAAACATGAGATCTTCCTCCTCGTCGTCATCTCCTTGGAACCACTTCATGATCGATCATTCACAAAAAAGAAAAAAGAAAAACCCGCGCTGAGGTTATTCGTTTTTGCGTAGCAAACCGACCGGGAAAACTGTTTTTGTATTGTAGAATCCCATGTTAGTTACAGCTTTAGTAGCGGGAGAGATGGGAATTGATTTTAGGAACGGTTACAAAGGAACTAGCAAATTTTTTTTTATTGATATTTGAAATTTAAAAATGTGTTTTAGTATTTTTGTTCTGATAAATATATTTTTTACGGGGTTTAACAAAATTCGATTGTTAATGGAATAAATCACACGCATTCAAAGATAGAGGGTGTTAAAGTCAAAGAAAATAAAAATAAAGGAAAGGAAAAACTCTTAACAACAAAAATTATTTATTGTTTTAAAACAGGGAAAAGCGACTAGTATCGGTAAATGACCATCATCAGGTCTGTAAGAAAGTACTAAGTACTAAATTGTCAGTAACCTGATAGTTTTATCACATGTTAAATAATTTTAAAAAAAATTTAAATTGCATTCCAATTCTCATTTATCACTTAACCTAGTAATTATATAATTTTGTTTCACTTGTATCAAATTGAGCCTTATCGCATACTTTCTTACAGGCCCGATGATGGTTATTGACCGAAACTAGGCGTTTTTCCTTGTTTTAAAACAATAAATAATTTTTGTGGTTAAGACTTAGAGTTTTTCCTTTCCTTTACGGATACACCACAATTGAGATATGGATAACCTTCTTATTCTTAAAATAAAAATAGTTTATTTTCAATAATATGTGATTTAATTAAAACTTAAGTTGCTAGTGGTAGGGATCAATGACGCCTTTTCAATTTTCATCCCTTAATTTTGTTGATTATGAACTAAATGAAAAAATTTCAAATATTTTGACTTTATTAAATTCCTTCGTAAATATTAATAATCCAGTAACTGAAGACCTGAAAATATGCAAAGCTGTTATTAAGTCGGTCCAGATTTCCTTTGTGGCTCAATTCTTAGGTCTTGACGGTCTCTTTCAAGGGCGAAAACTTTTACCAACACTGCTGGGTCGGAAAGGGCTCAAAATGGCCCCTAAAGTCCGAAAAAATGGTTTCCCGCTAATATCTGCCAAAATATACAAATTAGACAATTTTTGTTTAGATAAAAAATGAAGACCGTATCATTATCTACAAAAATTAAAACACTGTATCGACTGACACGAACCACAGACAGGCGAGCATTTCAGTCCGGCTTTCAAACATGAACAATTCTTCTCGCAGCCTGTCTTGCACTGACAAAAAATCATCTTCAAGAGTTCCGGGGGGCCGGATCCCTTGTGTGTGGTCTGCACCGGTAGCAGTACATCTTCTGCACGTTTCCATCCCTATTCCTCTGGTGGCAGTTCGTTTCCAAGCCATTTCTGCACTTGTAAATATACTCTATAAAAGTGCTGCCTAGCAGCTTCTTGGGTAGGGGGTAAGCATTCTAGTTTTATCGCAGTCTTGTTTTGGGCCACGAAAAACAAATTCTTGAAAATTCAAGAATGACGTCGAATTTTTCACTTTAAAAACTTCTTTTTTTAAACAACTTAATTGATAATGATAAAATACTATCAATAATACCGACAATAACGACTCCAAAAACAACAGAGATTGTATACCAACAAAAGCAGACGAATAAGGTGAGCGCTTGGCACGTGGTTAGGCTATGATGGAATATCATGGATCTCAGGCGGAGAGCGTAAAAATGGGGGAGATAATTCTAACAAACAATTAAGAACCACGCTCACATACGGGGATCAATTGATAGAAATGGAAAGGTGAGAATATCAGCTTCACTTCGGTCTGGGTATTAATGTTCAAAAAATGAACAGCGGGGAACAAGAAGTATTTAAAAAAAAGTCCGGTTTTCCCCAGTGTGATCAATTTTCCCGATTTCTGGAAAATGGAGCAACTTTATTAAAAAAAAATACATTTGAAAAGTAGACACTCTAAGCTTTAAAATGGTGTGCATTGAATAATAATATAATGAAATATGCGTTTTTAATTACTGCTTGTTTCACAGATTTCTAGAACTCCGAAAACGTATAAAAAATGCAAATAAACAAATCAATTTTGTTCTAAAACGCCAGAAAGATACTGGAAAAAAAAATTGTGAGATCATTCGAGACATCTCAAGATCCCATTTAAAACAAAAATGGGATAAAAAACTGTTAAAAGAAAAAAAATATGAATGAATTACTATAAAGTGGTCCAAAATAGTGGAAAAACGCAACTTTGACCCCTTTTTCAATGTTCTTGACAGGAAATAACGGGCTTCAAGGCACATGGATCGATACCTATGAGTTTTCCCATTGTAATGAACTTTGAATCATTGAAAAATGTCAATTTTTGACCGAGTTCTGAAACAATTTGTCCACCCGTTTACAAGCTAATCAGCATTGCTATAGAGATAAAGAAGGGGCTGAACGAGGAGACTTTTGATTGCGGTTATCTCGAAACCTGTCGAATTCTCGACAAAAATTATAGGGACCATTTTTGTAGATAATGATAAGATATTTCTTTTTTATCTAAACAAAAATTCTCTAATTTGCATATTGTGGAAGATATTGGCGGGAAATCAGTTTTAGGGTCCATTTTGGGCCCTTTCTGATGCAGCAGAGTTGGTAAAATTTTTCGACCTTGGAAGCGACCGCTGAGATCTAAGAGTTGAGCTACAACGGAAATCTGGACCGACTTAATGACAGGTTGGTCCCTTTAATTACTGGACTATAACTGTTTTCAAGGAAAATAAAATTTTACTGAGATTGGTATACCATTACTAATTTGATATACCTACTGTTTCATGGTTCTATCAATAAACAAGTTAGTTGGTAAAAAAACTATTTGTTGTTCAGTAGTTATTGAAAACAGACACAATATAATTAATGTTATTTGTAGAAAAAACTGCTGTAAAATTAAAAATAAGAACTGTATACAATATTATTTTAAATGAACATTTTGCCACGTATGCATAAGCTAAATTCCTACTTCCAGATATATTCCAATCACTAACAAAATTTACTTTTTAGAATATATTTGTGAAGATAAAAACCATAAAAGAAAAAAATAGGTATACTATTAAAACCCAAAAAAATGGATTTTAAGATATTTTAAAATTTTGCAGCAATAATATATTTGTCTCTAAAGTTATTCATGATACATAGCATGAATATCGTTAATCCATTAAAAAGGGACAAAAAATGTCTCTATTATACTTAATGTGACTGAACAGTTTTTTAGTACAAACATGAAATAGTTATTTATTATACAAGGGAAAAAAGTATTAGATTTTAGCTAAATTCTAATATTTTTCTCACTATTTTTTCTCACTATTTTTTCTCACTATTTTTTCTCACTATTTTTTCTCTGACGGGAAAAATGACGATTTAATATTGAAAAAAATATTCTAAAATATCTATTTTTACTTATTTGTATATATATCCGGGAAAAAAGTACTCACTTTTTTCCCGGAGAAACACCTTTTTCCCGGGTAACGGGGAAAAAAGTAATTTCATAAAAAGTGACATGTTGTTACCTGACAAGAGAGATAGAATGTCAAACTTTTGTCACAGAAAAATAATATATTGTTTGACGGAGCAAGGGATGGATTTATTTGCTATGTATGATATTTACAGCATAAATTATTACTAATTCTTTGTGTTATTAGAATTTTCAGATAATGAAATGTACGGGGTGTCCCATTTTGGATACTTTTGCGGGGTATCTCCGTTATTTTTAAAGATAGAGGGTTGCGGTTTTCGTGTCTCTTTGCTACTTTTTTCTAAAACTAAAGATTCCGTTAACAAAATTTTTATATACCTTTTAGTTTTTAAGATACAGGGCATTTTTGAAAATGTTGTATTTTGGGACCCCTTCGTATCTTCGGTATCCTTCAACTTATCGACAAGGCAAAATAATATTCTTATAGATTTTTTCCCTTATAGAATGCATTGGTGTAGATAATTTTTGTTACGTATTTACTATTTTTGAGTTATAAAGCAAACTTGTTTTTTTTTTAATAGAATAGCCTGTATAATTATAGACTGTACAATTTGTCTTCTTTACCTTTTTAAACATATATAATAGAAACATGCAAATAAATGACAATTTCTTAAAATTAAATGAATAATTTAATAGGATAACAATAATAAACAAGTAAAAGTTACATTTTATTAACGAAGAATTGATTAAATAAAATACCAAAAGAACGATAATAAACTCCATTTTAAATCAAAAGTCGATCCAAAAACCGATGAGATAGACAAATATTTGACATGTTTGTTTCTTGTCATAAACAATATCCATGGCCTACTATTAAATTATGCAATTATAGAAAATTGTCATTTATTTGCGTATTTCTGAGAAAAAGTGCATACTATCATATATTTTTGAAAGGATAAAAAAGGGAAATTTCATAGACTATAAATATACAGGGTGTTTGCTTTATAACTCAAAAATGGTAAATACGCAACAAACATTTACACAACTGCATTCTACGGAAAAAATCTATAAGAATGTCATTTTACCAATCAAAAAATCAAAAAATCGAAAAATCGAAAAATCGAAAAATCGAAAAATCGAAAAATCGAAAAATCGAAAAATCGAAAAATCGAAAAATCGAAAAATCGAAAAATCGAAAAATCGGAAAAATCGGAAAAATCGGAAAAATCGGAAAATCGGAAAATCTAAAAATCGTAAAATCGAAAAATCGAAAAATCGAAAAATAGAAATATCGAAAAATCGAAAAACAGACAACGAATAGTCACATTTCACATTTGACATTACGTTTAACAACAAAAAAGAAAACAAAAAAATAAAAGCTGTAAATTGTGTTTTATTTATTAAATACTGCTCAAAAATGTCGAGGGTACAATTTTGACGTACTTTCTAATATATTTGATTGGAAGTACCTACAAAAGAATGATGTGAATCATTTTTTAACCAAACACAATTTTATAAATAATCAAGTCAAAATTAGAAAAAATCTTGTATGTAACACGTTACGAAATGTCATTTTGTGTAATTCGTTTATTTTGCGGGACTTCTCTCTGCTCGTCCCGTAAATATTACTCGTTATGCAAAATAAGGCATTTCGTAACTGGTTACATAAATAGCTATTACGTAACCTGTGTGGCTTGAAGCCATCACAGATTTATTCGTAAAAATTAATATATAATGTAAAAAAAAAACTAATTTACCTATTACCTAGCCTACATAAAAAATTCATAACCCCCATATTCACTACCGCCTTCACCATTATCGTTATCGTTAGAAAGCTCCAATACTACACAATCATATACAGGGTGTCCTTAAATTAGTCGGTCATATTTTAAGAGCGTAATCTACATCCTAAAATAGAAGAAAAAGTTCATAAAAACATAAGTCCAAAAACGTTTCGTTTTCGAGATACAGGATGTTACAAGTGAAGTCCTCATGGCACATTTTTGTAAATATTTTCTAAAATTTCTTTAGTCACCGGTTTTCCAAAGTTAAAAAAAAATAAAATTTCTGATTCCACAGGCCTACTAATTATTGTTTACACTTTTGAATAAGATGACATCAACTTATCATGAAATTTTCAAATGCCTTTCTCTTGAAAATGTTGCGTCCTAGCAAGATACAACAAAAGTAGCTTTATTATAAGAAAAATATTGGTTTTCCAAATTTTGTAGTCAAAAATGTTAAAAACAGTCAACAAAAAACTCAGGCCAATTTAAACCTAAGCCCCGCCCCCTAATTTACCCACCTATGAAGATAATCAAAAAGTGGCGTTTAGTCCATTAAATATAGTTTAAAAAGTTTAGCATTTATACCAAATTTCAGTTGGCTATCTTTAAAAGTTTAGAAAATATTTACAAAAATGTGTCATCAGGACTTTACTTTTAACACCCTGTATCTCGAAAACAAAACATTTTCGGACCTATGTTTATATAAACTTTTAGTCCTATTTTAGGATGTCGATTACGTTGTTAAAACATGACCGTCTAATTTCGGGACACCCTGTATATCCCGAGCCAGCATAAAAAATCATCATCTTGCTTTAACCCGAGAATACCGATCAAGGAGAAGCGACAGTAGCTGTCGGTGCCTTTGATATCGGATGGACCTTTTTCACAACATGACTTTGATTAATACACAACTTAATACGCTGAGAAAACATGCTTATTTTCTACACTAAACGAAATAGTTTGGAAAATTATCTGAAATCATTGTTATAGTCCATGCGCAAATGTTGTAATGTGATTTAATTACATTGAAGTAGTTAGGGTTAATAGCAATGGTGAAATTTCCGTACCAAAATATAATTCATTATGTAATAATTAATTATTTGTTATAAAAGTAAAAAACGTTTGTTATTTTATAATTTATCTATAAAATGTGTTCAATATTTGGTTTATTTATTGTTAAAAATGTAATAAAAGCCCCATATTTAAATTAAATTACCTTTTCCTCGACTAAAAATAAGGTAAATAAAATTAAGGGTACCAAAAAAAAATTAGGTAACAATTGAAAAGACATTAAGTTTGAGAGGTTTAACTAAATATTTGCAATGTGCATATATTTTCAAAGCTTTTAGGTTTAAAAAGTACTTACATATTTTAAGAATTTCTGGATTTATATTATATTAAAAGGACTTTTAAGTTTATTACTTGTTTCTGTAGAAACAAGTGTTTTCTCGAAAAGATAAGCCAGATGTCATTTAAGGTTTATGTGTTTTAGAGTTAAATATCTGGCCTGGCTATCACCCAGATAATACAAATATGTCCATTCGAAACATAATTTTGGATGTCTAGACATCCAAACATGAGTTTTTTCTGGACTTCCGACATCCAACGGACGTCCAGTGAAGTATAAAAATGGCACACTTTTGACCATTCAGAGGACGTCCAATTCTGGAATATTTTTGGACGTCGAATACTGGACATTAAAAAAAGTCCAGGTTTATATTGCCATTGAGACCACATCCCCACTTTTTCTACAGAACCGCAACTCACCACGCACTATTTTATATTATTAATAATTTGTTTATTATTTTCGAAAACCATTTATTTTTTTTAATTAAGGATCGCTTGACCTGAGCAGGGATCGAACTCACGACACATCCATTATCGTTTTACGCTTTCAACGCTAGACGAGCTCGACCTCTTGAAAACTTTTTACTAGATATAGTTATAGTGGAATAAGATTTCAAACTTCCGCTGATAAAATGAAATGCAATAGATTCAATTTGTCAATTTTTAATGACCAATTATAATAAAAAAAAGGAAGTGTATATAGATGGGAATTATCTAGTAGGCTTAATAAATAATGACCTAAGATGGACGCCCACTGGACGTCAAAATACTACTAAACTTAAAATGAAATCCAAAAACAGACGTTCTCTGGGTATCGATATTCAGCTGTCAAATTAATTAGCATAAACGGACGTACACTGGATGCCCGGATATGGACGTCCTGACCCTCTAATGGATCTAAAATGCACGTCCAATGGACTATAGGTGCGTTTTAATCATCCGCTTCTGCTTCCGGAATTGTCGGTTTAGTCGTTTTAACTTGTCAAATTAAAACAAGAAAACCGACAATTCCGAAGCAGAAGAGGATGATTAAAACGCACCTCATGTGTGCTGTCTGGGCATAGACGAATTTTTAGAAATAGTACTTATTTAAGTATGTACCAATATTTCCAAAATCAACTCCAGTATGATTCATTTAATAAATATAAATATGAATGGACAAAAAAACTTTATATTGACATAATTATAACTTACAATTTAGCCATTATAAGGTGATTTCGCCCACTTTGACCAATCCTAATTGAAACACGCGGATTTATTATATTTTTTTAAATATAATTTTAAAATAAAATAAACAAAATCTGCAGTTCATTGTTTATTAAATTTATTTAAAAGAAGACAAACATATATTTCAGAAAATCCAATACCTACATATGAATAAGAAAATGTCAAAAATTATTAAATCATTATACTTAATATTTATACATGTGATAAAATTCTTAGTTTCCTAATAACTTTTTTGGTAAATTTTATATCTTAGAATACCTAATTGTGTAAAAAATCTTCATCTTATTACTACACAAAACAAACACCAAAAAATATCACTTAACATTGCTCACGTACTAAACACAACTTGGACATAACATCATTTTGAGTGATACACAACTTATTTTCGCACATGCGCGTTACAAAACGGTACACTGAAAACACTAAGCTGTCGCTTCTCCTTGATCGGTATTCTCGGCTTTAACTCCCTACATTTCAAATCTACTGTCATTTTACAGTATATTTATTATGTCACTATAAAAAAATTAACAAATGCAGTGTAAGCTAGTTCACAAATGCCACCTGCATTGGCAAATACAAGTGAAAAATATTTTAAAAGCCATTAAATTTATTTTAATTGGTGACCGCCAAGATTTTTTTATTTTCATGCTTCCAATGACATATACTTCCATATAGACTAAAAATTTTAGAAATACGCGGATTCACTCTAAACTGCATTTTTACCCAATTTTCAATAGAGCCTACTGCATTAACATGTCAAGTATCTGCAATGACAGAACTATCACGTGAGTCCGTTAGGAAGTAGTTAAATTACCCACAAAACGCAAATTCTTCAAGAACTCTGCGATGATGATCCAGACCGACGAATTGAGTTTTGTGAATTGATGACTGAAAGAATTCGCGTTGAACTTAGATTATTAAAAAAAGTTGTTTCAGTGATGAATGTACTTTTATGCTGAATGATAATGTAAATAAACAAAACTATCGGTACTGGAGTGATGCGAACCCGCATCGATTTAGAGAAAGTCACACTCAATATCCTGAAAAACTGAATGTTTGGGCAGGGATATTAGACGATACTTTAATTGGCCCCAGGTTTATACCATGCAATTTAAGTGGCGACTTTTGAATAGGTATGTTATGATTTGTAAAGTTTTGTCCTAGGGCAGGCGCGCTGAACAGATATTCAATAAAATAATGAAGCGTGTAGTTGGACAAGGTTTTATTAAATCATAATATTAAAGTACATGGTCAAGAAAGATCGACAAGAGCATTCTTGAAACATTATGAGTGAATTTTCGAGGAGTTCCTTTTGGTCTTTGGGAGCGTTCAAGTATTACGTAACGCAATTTTTGGAGATTTTTATAATTAGATTTAGATTTATTTTTTTTCAACTCCCCCCTCCCGCCCCTGTAACGCATCGTAACGTTTTACAAAACCCCCCTCCCCCCCAAATTCCTTACGTAATACTTGAACGCTCCCTTTGTTGACGAGCGGTCGAAATTATTCGAATTAATTGGATTCATTTTTTGTGTCCGAAAGTAGAGTCACGGGTCGCGGTTAGTTTTTTTGTAAAAGCTTACGTAAGTAAATGGTTTTAAGTAGTTATAATTAGTTTTTGTGTAGTCAGTAAATACTACGTGATTGTGAAAGCAATACTAGTTGTTTTTATTTGTTAAATAAATCATAGTTATTTGTTTTTACGCTTGTTTCAATTTTCTTTGGTTTATGAAAACTTACGATCATTCAAAGGCGGGGGTATTGGCTTAATCCGATCTCTCAGAGAGGGAGATACTGCTAAAGGGAGCAAACCCTTTCCCCGTTCTCTGAATCATCGTTAGGAAGTTAGGGTTCCTTAGGCCCATCCCGTCTGAACTTAACCCTCTAGCCGTGTGTTATCTAGTGGCCACTTTAAATACAAATTGGGCCCCTCTATATAACTCGTGGTTATCGCTAAGAGTGGACTTTGGGGTCAGTCAAAAAGGCCTGTAATCTCACTCTCAACAATATGCTGAAAAACACCATCAAACCTTTAATTGTTCAATATTTAGAGAATCAAACGAATTACCAAGGCAATCTAGCTCTAGACAAAGATTTGCTGCACTTCCAACAAGATGGAGCACCTCCTCACTATGCAGCTGCAGTTAGGCACTGGTTGGATAATAACCATCCGAACAAATGAATTGGAAGGAGAGGTCCTATTGAGTGGCCACCAAGGTCACCAGACTTAACACCACCTGATTTTTTGCTTTGGCCGTTACCTAGAGTCACTTGTTTATGAAACTCAACCTTCGTCACTTGGGGAATTGCGGGAAAGAATTACTGAAGTATGTCGCGCTATTACTAGAACATTTGTCAAAGTTCGTGCAGAATTTGAAAATAGGCTGTATTATTGTTTACAAAACAAAGGAACCCACTTTAAACATTTACTTCTTTGATATTTTTAACAAATTTGTACACTTCAATTAATTTTCCTTTTAAGGTAGGGTTTCATAATTATTGATTCACCCTGTACCATTATTATTTATATCATTGGATAGTATTTTTTATAGGCTTTTCAATGATGTATCACAAGTAGGGGTTTGCTATTTAAACATTTTTAGTTTGGATAGATGGGGCCTAGGGAGTTGATGGGGGTGAATTCTCTTTTATGTCATTTTAGATCCCCCTTCCTATCTTAGAAACAGTTTTAAGCATCATATTTCGTTTATGAGATATACCCCATTGTAAGTTTTTAAATTGTAACAGTGTATAAATCCCGAAAAAGGGTATTCAAATTAAAACTTTTTATCTTGCTGTGGCACACTAAATATTATTATATATAATAATTATATTTCTTAATTAAAATCAAAAACATGCAAATAATGATAGAATTTAATATGAATACAATATAAAAATGTTCCGAAAAAATAACGTGATTTTAAGTTAAGTGGCAGCTCTAGTCAAGGTACGTTTCAGTGCGTTTTTAGATTATCCCCACCAGGATAAGTTGTCTCGCGTCCTGGTGTCACCGCCGTCCACGTCGTCATCGCGCTAGTCGTCTACGGAAAACACATAACATTTAAATAACCGCGCGCCAACGACCCGTCATTCAAATCAGACGCCAAATTTACCAGAGATGCCCGTTCGCAAATATCTATCCATCGATGAAATATTTTTTTTTAGATTCTTACTTTATTTCTATGAGCCTTTGCGAGCGGCAGATGCATTCTTCTTTTTAAATTCAACTATATTATTTAATTAGTATGTTCCTATAATTTTTGTACTGATATGGTGTATACAGGGTGTAACAAAACATACCATATATTTTAGAGCTAAAAATTAGGCCTAACTTATCTATATACAAAAATACATACAAAAAGTTATTATAGCCCTTAGAAGATACAAAATGAAACTCGATTGTTCCAATTATTTGGAAACTGTCATGAAAGAAGACATGTGGTATTTTTAAAGATCAACTTTGCAAAAACATTTTAAAAACAGTGTATCCCATTAACATTTTATGATTGTTATCCCCTTATCTTTTGTATACTTCAGAAGGTTATTCTTGTATCACCCTTTTTTATATATTTTTTATTTTTATACCTTTCGAACCTTTGTGTTATTACGTATTGTGGTGGCACTGCAACCTGTGGTTTATTGAATTACTATTTGCAGGTTCTACTACTGTCTCATTCATAATATATCACTTCAGGTATCGGTAACTGGTATACCCCGAACCGGGGGCTGGTAACTCAAATGGAAAACCATGAGGATGGTAATTTAGTACCACTCCAATAAACAGGATGGCGCTCATATCTAAATGTCATGTCAGTTGTCAGCTCGTCAAAACTTCAAACTTAGACAAATTAAGATGGCTGTTTCATTTGAAGGTGTATTGGATTTTGATTCAGATATTGGCAGTGATGTAATTTATACCACATTAAATATGCGGTCGTCATATTAAGGATAACCAAATAATTTGTAATAAGTGTCTTAAGAAAAATGCATCTTGTACTGTTTGGCACCCATGATATTTAATGATATGTAATATTTACAAACTTATTTTTGATTCAGTGTTAAAATAATTGGTTGGTTATTTAAATTTTTTGGTTTTCAGTTTTTAAATAATCATTATTGCCTATGATCAAAGATTATTGCAAAGAAAATATTGGCCCTCCAAAATACCCTCTAGATTGATGAAATATTTGAGCCTCAGCTGTGAGTATCAAAAATTGATTCAATGACATTGACATCAAACAAGAAAACTTACCCTTAAATCTTCAAGGGTCCAAACGTGTGTAAGTTTAATTTAAGCTCTAAAGTTAAATTCATTTATCACAGTGCCCAGATGATAAAAAGGAATTTGACAACTACAAGTGCTGTACAAATAAATCAATAAAACAATTATCAGATGAAGAAATGCTCCTCAACCTAACTAGTCGACTCAATAAGCGTATGGCAAATTTTATCTACACTTGATACTAAGACACCAAAAGAATGATGCTTTAACTTCAATTTTTTCAAACTTATTTGCCACGCCAAGTCGCAAAACTTTTATAAAGATCTTGAGCCAATTTTGTTACAGAAAACATTTTTAATAGGTTTGTTTTAAAAATAGTAATTTAAATGGTGTAAATGCATATTTGTCTGAGTATTTCCATGTTTAAATAGACAAATTATATGATGCGGCGTTAATTTACTGTAATAAAAAAATAAAATAAATTGCATTTTATTTCAAGTTTGAAATTAATGCAAAAATATAATGAAGTAAAATATAAATTGGCCAAATATTTGACTAGTTTCAAATCACAAAACAGTCAATATGGTTGTTTTATGATTGGAAACTAGTCAAATATTTTTTCAATTTTTTTTTTGTTTGATTTTCTTCGTTAACATTTTTGCTTAGCTGCCACAAAGTTAAATTTCAAAAGTCCCATCTATTCACATTACCGTAATCTATGGCTCGAACTGATCATTTTTTCTTGATATTCTTTTAACAATTTTCATAAATATTCAATGTCCATTCAAAAAAATCATAATCGTCAAAAAGTCGATTTTAAAAACAAGAAAAACATATTTCTGTTAACGTCAACAAATCAACAACTATATCAAATTTCATTTGGCAGTGACAGTTCGTTTTAGACACACTTTTCAGATCACAATAATGTGAAATTTACGTCCGTTGTCTCGATCCAATGAAAACATCGACTCCTATGACATTTATGTGCTCCTTAACCCTTCATTGGCCGTTCGCCGACTAGGGCCGATAATAACAACTATTGCATAAATTACACGTCTATATTTCGGAACATGCTCTTAGTAACGAATCTAGTTACTTTTCCCTGTGTAAATGCGTCTTTTCAATTCGCTCCTCCTAGTTTAAAAACAAAGTATAGTTGGAGAAGTAGAAAACAAGCTTGTGTATCACTTTCTTCTACATAAGCGCAATTTACTGCTCTGTCTCTGTCTGAAGCGTGTCAAGAAGCGGTCTGGTTAAAAGAGTTAATCTGTGACTTCGAAGATAATAGTCCTCGTATAAGTATATTTGAAGACAATCAAAGTTTTCTAAAAATGTTAGACAACGAGCGGATTAGCAATCGAACGAAACACATAGAAACCAAATACCATTTTGCCGAAGAAATGAAACGACAAATCAGATACAATTTGAATATTGTCCTTCAAATGATAATATTGCAAATTTGCTGACGAAGCCGCTTGAAAAATGATAGGACTGATTTAGCCACATTAAGAAGGGGTGTTGAAGCAATATGACTTAATCATCTACATTTAGTTTTATTTATATATACTTTGAGTTGGTTGTTGTTAATGTCACTGAATAAATATAGTTGTCAATAAAAAGTAATTCAGGAAGGTACATCTTTTTATTCTGCCATTAAAGATAACTAGGCTGCTATAAGAACAAGAAGTAATCTTCTAACTATGAGGCTTCAACTAATCGTGAAGGTATGAAATAATCTTCAGAAAAAACTACTTTTACCTTTTACTGTTGTTATATTGATTTAATTCAGATTGTTACTTATAATATTTTTTTTTTATTTGTTTTAGTACAAACTTTTTCAATCCGTTTGGAGTGGGAGTATTGCATTATGGAAGACAAAACAACCTAGTCAGGGAAGTAATAGTTATCACTTTCTGTGCTCTCTAACAGATTTGAAGGGTACAGGAAAAAAGGGGCCAAGACACAATTACTAAAATGGAAAGCAAATTTGAAATTTAGACTAACTAAATACAAATTTTTGATACTTTAAGTTAATTGATTACAAAAAGATGTTACTTTGTATATACAGTTAGTCCAAAAAGTCTCCGTACACTACCTACTTTATATAGAATTTTTCTGTTGCATTTAATTTATTAATTGAAACTACGAGAGAATACGCTCTTTTCAATAACTCAAGCATAAGAAACGATTATAAGTTATAATTACAATAAATGGACATTTTTATTTAAAAGAAATATCGGCATTATAAAAATCTATGCCAAATTTATGTCAAAAAAGTCTCCGTACACTTATAATATTAATTAAAAAAAGCACATTATAATTAGCTGCATTTCTTTAAGGCACCTATGGCTCGCCAGCCTAAAAACAAATGAATAATTATCGGCCATAATTTATTATCTGTCATTTGTTGTTGGTAGATTTGCAGTGAAGTTTCAAATTCGCATTAAAAATGAGCGAAAGAAATCGTGAAATTGCAATTCCACTTCGAAAGTTGATAGTTGATTTATGGAAAAAAAATCCCTTAGAAATATTGGAAAAATTGTTAAGAAGCCGTATACTACCGTTCAGTACATTATAAACCAGTATAAATTAACGAGTTCCTACAAGATTCCACCACGATCTGGTCGTCCCAAGAAACTTGTTAGGCAAGTAATTATAAATCGCAAGAAAAGTGCACCCAAACTAAAAGAAAAAATACCAGAGCTATTTTCAAAAAATGTTTGCCCACAAACGGTGAGAAATTGTATACACAGAGCATGCTATAAGGGGTGTACTGCCAGAAAGAAGCCGTTAATTTCGGAAGTTAATCGACAAAAACGTTTAGCTTTTGCTACAGAATACGTTAATAAGCCTCCTGTAATATTTAGTGACGAAACTAAAATTAACCTTTTTGAATCTGATGGTAGAGCTAAAGTTTGGAGAAAGAAGAGTACCGCCTTTGATATCAAAAACCTCTGTTCCACGGTAAGACACGGGGGTGGCAGTGTTCTGCTATGGGGATGCATGTCCGCTGGAGGTGTTGGAAATTTACATTTCATTAATGGGATCATCTACCAGCATGTCTATATGAACATTTTGCGAGACAATTTAGCAGAAAGTGTGCAGAAATTAGCGCTCGAAGGAAGATACATTTTCCAACAGGACAATGATCCAAACCATACTGCAAACTTGGTGCGAGAATGGATGATCCATAACGCGTGACAGCAACTTCACACACCCCCGCAATCACCTGATGTTAACCCCACTGAACATTTATGGGAGGAACTTAAACGGCGCGTTCGCAAACATAACGTTTTAAGTAAGGAAGAGTTAAAAGACAGAGTATTGCACGAATGGGAGAACATTCCAGCAGAACTTACTAGAAAGTTGGTTTCAAGTATGACAAGAAGATTACAAGCGATTTTTAAGGCCAAGGGCGGTCCAACTAAATATTATATTATACGCCGACACTCGAACGGCGGATATAACTATTGAAATGTTATAAAGAATTTCTAGACACTTGGAAACACACTATGCATAACAATTTTGGGTCCGCTAACACTTATTTAAAAAAAAAAAAATTTACCTTAAAATCCTGAAAATCCTTAAAATTTGTTGTCCGGTCTCCATCATAAAACAAATGTGAAATAAACCATTTTCACTGATTTCTTGTTGTAGAAACGGCTAATATCAATATAAGACCATTCATAGAGCAATAAACCGTACCAAGTTTTTTCATAAACGATCAAATTTTCTTATTTTTCATTTTAAGTTTATTAGAAAAATAAATAAACATAAAATTATTTTTAATGACAATTGATGTATCTAGTTTCTATAAATGCGGTGTTGCCAAATCGAGTAAGAAAACATATAAGTCAGGAAATAATTCGGTTAGTGAAAGTTGGCTGAAAAATTACATAGTGTCTGGCCAGCAGGTAAATTTGGATCTCAAAGTGAAAACATTTGTAGTAATCACAGATAACCGTCTTTTTATTTTATTTCATGATGATTGTACGTTAATTACGGCATGTCGGTACTTACCTAATATTTAAAAAAAAAAAAATTCATTTGGAGCTGTGTCCAGGCCGTTGGAGTTTATGCCGGTAGGCGTAGCCAGGTATGGATTAAAAATTTTCTGGTGGCGGCGAAGCCGCCACCTTACCAGAAGTCCTTTCTTTCTTTTCTTATTGTATATTTTCTTATTATTAGATGCCCACGATACAAAACACATTCGTTTAAAGTTGTAATCGAGGTTCACTGGCCAGATGCTAATGAGGGTTGGTTAGGTTAGGCTAGGTTTTTTCTTCAATTTGAGCTGTGTCCAGGCCGTTGGAGTTTATGCCGGTAGGCGTAGCCAGGTATGGTTTAAAAATTTTCTGGTGGCGGCGAAGCCGCCACCTTACCAGAAGTCCTTTCTTCCTTTTCTTATTGTATAATTTCTTATTATTAGATGCCCACGATACAAAACACGTTAGTTTAAAGTTGTGATCGAGGTTCACTGGCCAGATGCTAATGAGGGTTGGTTAGGTTAGGCTAGGTTTTTTCTTCAATTTGAGCTGTGTCCAGGCCGTTGGAGTTTATGCCGGTAGGCGTAGCCAGGTATGGTTTAAAAATTTTCTGGTGGCGGCGAAGCCGCCACCTTACCAGAAGTCCTTTCTTTCTTTTCTTATTGTATATTTTCTTATTATTAGATGCCCACGATACAAAACACATTCGTTTAAAGTTGTAATCGAGGTTCACTGGCCAGATGCTAATGAGGGTTGGTTAGGTTAGGCTAGGTTTTTTCTTCAATTTGAGCTGTGTCCAGGCCGTTGGAGTTTATGCCGGTAGGCGTAGCCAGGTATGGTTTAAAAATTTTCTGGTGGCGGCGAAGCCGCCACCTTACCAGAAGTCCTTTCTTCCTTTTCTTATTGTATAATTTCTTATTATTAGATGCCCACGATACAAAACACGTTAGTTTAAAGTTGTGATCGAGGTTCACTGGCCAGATGCTAATGAGGGTTGGTTAGGTTAGGCTAGGTTTTTTCTTCAATTTGAGCTGTGTCCAGGCCGTTGGAGTTTATGCCGGTAGGCGTAGCCAGGTATGGTTTAAAAATTTTCTGGTGGCGGCGAAGCCGCCACCTTACCAGAAGTCCTTTCTTCCTTTTCTTATTGTATAATTTCTTATTATTAGATGCCCACGATACAAAACACGTTAGTTTAAAGTTGTGATCGAGGTTCACTGGCCAGATGCTAATGAGGGTTGGTAAGGTTAGGCTAGGTTTTTTCTTCAATTTGAGCTGTGTCCAGGCCGTTGGAGTTTATGCCGGTAGGCGTAGCCAGGTATGGTTTAAAAATTTTCTGGTGGCGGCGAAGCCGCCACCTTACCAGAAGTCCTTTCTTCCTTTTCTTATTGTATAATTTCTTATTATTAGATGCCCACGATACAAAACACGTTAGTTTAAAGTTGTGATCGAGGTTCACTGGCCAGATGCTAATGAGGGTTGGTTAGGTTAGGCTAGGTTTTTTCTTCAATTTGAGCTGTGTCCAGGCCGTTGGAGTTTATGCCGGTAGGCGTAGCCAGGTATGGTTTAAAAATTTTCTGGTGGCGGCGAAGCCGCTACCTTACTAGAAGTCCTTTCTTTCTTTTCTTATTGTATATTTTCTTATTATTAGATGCCCACGATACAAAACACGTTCGTTTAAAGTTGGGATCGAGGTTCACTGGCCAGACGCTAATAAGGGTTGGTTAGGTTAGGTTTTTTTTTTTTTTTTCAATTTGAGCTGTGTCCAGGCCGTTGGAGTTTATGCCGGTAGGCGTAGCCAGGTATGGTTTAAAAATTTTCTGGTGGCGGCGAAGCCGCCACCTTACTAGAAGTCCTTTCTTCCTTTTCTTATTGTATATTTTCTTATTATTAGATGAGGAAGAAGATCTTGATATGGGTATTTTTTAAATTGTTAGTTATATATAATTTTTCTGATACCGAAGGCAATTGGTTGGCCTGGTACAACGCAGGGCATAGGTAAAAATTACCATTGCTATGTAATACATAATTGATATGGCAACATTGTATTTCTTTTAGACACATGTCACACTGCCGAAGTCAATTGTCATTGCGGTTATGAAATTTGTATCATTTTGACAAAATGTAACTTGGTCGTAAATTAAGAAAATAATACTGTTTATGAAAAAATTTGGATGGTTTATTGCATTATGGATGGTCTAGTGTTATTATTTAGCAGTTTCTATAACAAGAAATTAATCAAAATGATGTAGTTCAAATTTTTTCAACATCGAAATTGGAGGACACATTTTAATAGTTTTAAGGTAAGAAAAAAATATTTTATAGCGTTTGCAGGGCAAAAAAAGTATTTTGAAATGTGTTTCAGGTCTAAAATCGTTTAAAAAAAAAAAAAACAAATAGCCCGTTCGACCGTCGGCGGATTTTTCCTAGTTTTTACATTTGTTAACAGATTATTAATAGAAACTGTTAAGTGTACGGAGACTTTTTTGGTATTATTTTTGTATAGATGTTTATATTATTGATGTAATTTTTAAATAAGGATTCGTTTTTGCAATTATTACTAATAATCGTTAAATGTATGTTTCAATTATCAATAAAAATATGTTTTGATTGAATACAACAAAAAAGTTCGGTGTAAAGCAGGTAGTGTATGGAGACTTTTTGGACTAACTGTATGCTGCCTGATTATATTATAGTTTACAACTTAATTTACCAGACAGTTGTAATTTTTTAATCTAAATACTGAAAGTGCCAAACACACAGTACAAAAAGGTGCTAAGTCCTTGGACATAATTTTAAACGCATTGTTTTGCATTAGCTAGTTTGACTTATTACTTGAAAACATACAGATATTTTACAAAATAAGGCGGTATTAGTTCAATTTTGACAGAAATGTGACTTAGTCGCTTTTTTTTATTTTTGCACCCATCATTTGCTTTATAAGTTTATAAATATTTATTTTTTGTTCTAGATAAAGCTCTTCAACCGCTAAGCAACTTGACTTTCCAGCTAATTAACACGCTACATTTAATTATTCTATTTGTATATTTGTTTTTTGTTTCAATAAATTAATTTTGTTAATCATAATTTTTAATTTTTTGTGATAAATAAAATATTTTAACTTGTAGTCAAGTTATGATTGGTTCATACTACTCATTTTTTGCTTTTATTGTAACAAATATAATTTTATTGCTACAATAACGTAAAAACAAAGTTAGTATGAACAAATCTTAATTTAATCACCACTTTTAAACGGTAAATAGTGAATGACAATTTTGAATCTTCACGCGTTTTATATTAACTAAAGTAACCGCGAGATGACGCCACTTACTTCCAAATAGTTCAAAGAACGGCGCTACAATATTGTCTCGATTTTTCCATTCTAAAAGTAAGTGATCTGTGGTTCCAACTCATCTGATATTCTAATCTAATCTACAGATTCCCCTGGAAATTTTCTAATGAACGCCCGTGAATTTACAACAGAAATTAATTTAAGTTCTGTACGGTAAAAAAAAAATAGATGATAACTGACTCACTAAGCTAAAACACTGAGCTACAGGCGGCCGTTACGCAAGGCTAAGTGAAAAAAGAAAAAGTTAAAAATTTTTGGCAGCCCGATCGAGTTTGTTTTAATAATAGGATGGCTCAACCGTTGAAACTGAGATTAAAACTAGCTAGATATTATTATTATTATATTTTTAATTTTAATTACAAAAATTGTGAATTTAATACATCGTAGATCGCAAATCGAAATCCGAAATATTTGAAATAAGTTGTAAAAAGAATTTTAAAATTCGGAAACAAATGTCAAAAATCCCTCTAAGAATTATTAAGATCATCCTCTAACCCAAAAGGTAAAAACACATATTAGTAGATTTGAAAAAAAGCCTGTCAGCCGTGGGATTCGAACCCAGACATTTTTCTTCTGTACAAAAATGCCATACATCTAGACCAGCCATGTCAGACATGCGGTCCAAGGGCCACATGCGACCAACTAAGTATTTTCCTGCGGCCCGAATTAATTTTAAAAAAATGTGGTGTATGATGTTGGTAATTCGCATTTTATAAATAGGTAATGCCCATAAATATCGTTCCATTTATACAAATTGTATGGATGGAACAATATTTTCAGAAGTGACGTAGCTCAGTGCTACACTGTCGATGCAAAGGAAAATACCTATTGATACCTATTAGCCCACTACTTACTTACTCTGAGATTAGCACATACTTTGATTACTATACGGGACAAGAGAGAGGTCCGACACGCCCAACATAGGACGCGACCATTTTGATTTCTATGACACAGTTTATAGCTAAAGATCGCTCACTAAGCGTCGACACTTTTGATCTCAATGTTCCAGTTTATACACTGCGCAACTCAGATAATACAATATATGACAATTGCCTATAATAAAACAGCAGTCTTCTGCGTAGCCTGAATTTGTATCCCTGGAGAGGTTGTTATTTTGGAACTTTCAACTGGTCCGAGTGAGCTAACTGATACATTAGCAATAAACTGTGACTCCATAAATAATATTCACTGACACTGACAGGAGCAAGCAAAATATCAGGTGCGTTTTAATCATCCGCTTCTGCTTCCGGAATTGTCGGTTTAGTCGTTTTAACCTGTTAGATTAAAACAAGAAAACCGACAATTCCTAAGCAGAAGCGGATGATTAAAATGTACCTATCAAAAATATTGCGCCAAGATGTAGGCAACACGTAATAAGGGTTCAAAATGGCGGAGTTATCTATCTTCTTCACATACTTTGATTTTCTTTTACTATACGGAGAATGGTCGCACTGCGCAGCTTTCTGAGTGCCTTTTAAAAGGAGATAGAAAACTCCGCCATTTTGAACCCTTACTACGTGTTGCCTACATCTTGGCGCAATATTTTTAATAGGTGCGTTTTGATCATCCGCTTCTGCTTCGGACTAAACATATAAACATATAAACGACTAAACCGACAATTCCGGAAGCAGAAGCGGATGATTAAAACGCACCTGATATTTTGCTTGCTGCTGTCAGTGTCAGTGAATATTATTTTTGAAGTCACAGTTTATTGCTAAAGAATCAGTTAGCTCACTCGGACCAGTTGAAAGTTCCAAAATAACATCCACTCTAGGGATACAAATTCAGGATACGCAGAAGACTGCTGTTTTATTATAAGCGGTTGTCATATATTGTATTATCCGAGTTGCACAGTTTATAAACTGAAACATTCAGATCCAAAGTGCCGACGCAGAGTGAGCGATCTGATTCTTTAGCTGTAAACTGTGTCACAGGGTTCAAAATGGCCGCGCCCTATGTTAGGCGTGTCGGACCTCTCTCTTGCCTCGTATAGTAATCAAAGTATGTGATCTTCTTTTAAAAGGCACTCAGAAAGCTGCGCAGTGCGACCATTCTCCGTATAGTAAAAGAAAATCAAAGTATGTGCCTATTAGGCATTCCAACGACCTGTCAAATTGCTGAGAAATGGGAACTGACATTTAGATATGGCAACCCTGTGAGCCTGTTGTCATTGACAGGGTCAATGATACATATATTGTTATATAGATTGCTCAAAGCGCCACATTGCCTCGCAAGTGCTCATTATTCAGAATCTATTTTGCAAAAATATGTTTACAAACCAATATTTAGCCTTTGAACGTAGTAAAAAAAAAATTACCTACATTTTTTCTTCAAGGCATAAGCTTATTTTTATTTTGAAAAATATGGATAATCAATCTACAGTTCATCAAATTTCTAGAGGCTTTCGACGGCTAGACAGAGAAAGCACTACTGACAGGCATCCCGACGGATTTACGCAATGAAAGTACACTCTGCGCATCAAGTATTTCACTATTTCATTCAGACGTAAATGTCAGATGTAAATTTCGCTAAAACATTTCTTTTATTTTCGTTTGTTTTTTGCTCATTACAGTTTAATAGAACCTAAGTATGGAGTTTAATAGCAAATTAAGAGGCCGCGTGATTAACAGTCAATCTCGCGAAATAATAGCCAATGTTATAGAGTTTATGAGAAGAGAAGGAAACTTTAATTCACCTTCAATACCATTTAAAAATGTAAATGATCGTGTTGCTGCAGTCACAGGAGTATCTAAAAACACTGTCGTATGCATTTCTGGAGAGAGAAAAAGAATCGATAACCGTGAGATATCGGAATTTTCATGACCAAGAAAAACCATTAAAAAACCAAAAACAGTTAATGATATAGATGAAGCTGCACAAGAATCAAATTTTATTTTTTTATTATTAGATAGCTATTTTTGTTTCTGAGTTGTGTTCATTTACAGGCTCAATTTTTTTCCGTTTCTCCTTTTTGATTTTATATGGGGTTTCAAGTTGTTTTTGACTTATTTCGACGTAAATCACAACAACACACTTTTTTAATAAAGCAAACAAGTGTTAAGAGGTATATGTACGTGTAAACTACAATTACAAAAAATTGATATGAAACTCATGAAACCACCAACAAAAATGTAAAGCTAGCTTCCGTACTAGAACATGGTGTCATTCGTCGAGATAATTTATCGTTTTGTTTAATAGATCAAGAAATGTAAATATTCCCCTGTTATTTTTTATAAAATTATAAGAGAAATAATTTTTTTTCTAAATAGTATAGTTTATTATTTTGTAGAAAAACAAAATTTCGAAAATTTTAGTAATTTTTCAGAAACAACCGTTATTAATAATAGGTACCATTTTCCTTAATAAGGTAGAAATAAAATATAAACTATTTCCACGATTTACAAAGGCCTACAAAAAAATTATAGGTATTTTCCGCTATCCCATAAAATTTATATTTTCTGACTCAATTTCAAAATGTTGAAGGAATTCCAAAACACCTTTTATGGCATAATAATTATTTTCAATTCTACATACTATCTTTAGCTGCTTTTAAAAACGTTCTAAGAAAGTCCAATCAGACCAATTTAATCCCTAAACTATTCCACACTTTTAAAATTTAATTACCTAAAAATATTAAAAACTATTTAAAATAACTTGTTGAGCAGACTGTACAATAGCTATCTTAGTCACACGTAGCGCGTTCTCTGTCTGGGCGTCGAACACCTCTAGAAATTTGATGAACTGTATGTAACTATCTATTTCGACCTTGTCAAATCACTAGGCCTACAGGGTTGCCATAATTTTGGTAGCTATTTTGTTTGGAATGCCTAATACTGGGGTTTTTTTTTGTGTCATCGGCGTCGACTACTACGGCCATTAGCCTCGTGTTCTGTGTAGGCTTTGTTACTGTTTCCCAGCGCCACTTTAGGAACAGCACTGTTAATTAGAACCCAACAGTGAATGGTCGAGTGGGGAATCCTACCAAGGCATCAGAATTAATTATATTTTGAGTTGCGGTATTAAGGACTTTTCTTACCAAATAACACTCACTATTTTGATGTGAGCACATCCATTTTCTGACTTATACATTTTACCCATTCAAAATTATCAATGGCAGGTGCAGCTGTACCGAACTTGTAACAAAAATAAATCTTTACGTTCCAATCCGCTAAACTCGGCAGCAACAAACATTTTATGTACATTTTTTTCGTTTAAACCATACTTTTGCAGCTGTATTCCAAGAATGTTAAGATTAGCCAACACTCATAACGATTTTGAGATATTTAAAATCCCCTTTCCTAAATTTATAAAGCAATTACTTGGTAGGTACAGAGCTTAAATCTTTGATCGTTAATTTTTAATGTTTAATGTAAATATTTTATTTAACCTTATTGCCTTCAGTCTTTTTAAATATTTTAAATTCTTTACCTATTTTAGGCTATATGAATTATACCACGTTTGTATTTTACCACCATATATACAGGGTGTTAGTAAATAAGTGCGACAAACTTCAGGGGGTGATTCAGCATGAAAAAATAATGACAGTTTGCTATATAAACGTATGTCTGAAAATGCTTCGTTAAAGTTTTTCTTAAAAACTGACGATTTGTTTATTGCTCTGAAACCGGTCAATATGCACATGAAATTTGGTGGATTTTAAGAGGTAGTTATTCCGCATTTTTTGACATGCAATTTAAGAATTTTATGTTCATCATTGGCGTGCATACGGGTAATGATCTCAATTCATTTAAAGAAAAAAATAGTACGCCACTGAGATATTTCAAATTAAAAATCATTTTTGAATTTTGTCACAAAACATATCTCTGGCCTTTTTTTCGTGAAGGGCGCCGTTTTTATGCAAAAAAGTAAAATATCTTAACGCGAATTTTCCATTTCTTTAATACATTATTATCTAATAGCGACGTAGTACTAGTAGGCTATTGTCAACATTCTGTTAAATACGAATAGTTTAACGAAATGTCAAATTAGCGTTTCTTCATTATTAAGCTTTTAGTTTGGTATAACATTGATGTTAATAAGTAATTAACTTTTCTTTTATCGAAAACAATGGAAAATTATACAAACGTGGAATTGTCAGATATGCATTTTGTCTATGGTCGAAGTAATGGAAATGGTCGGCAAGCTCGACGATTGTATGCTGATTGTGAGTTGTATCCAGGACGTAGGGTACCCCATCACACAATATTTGCTCGCCTTCACCAACGTTTGCGCGAAAATGGTACATTTAAGAAACAAACGGCTGACTGCGGGCGCCCTCGAGAAGTACGAACTGTGCAACTAGAAGAAGCATTTCTCGAGTTAATTGCGGAGTCACCGGAAACAAGTACTCGAAAAATTGCCAACATATTAAATGTAAGCAACTTCACTGTATTTAGAATTCTTAAAGAACAGCAGTTGTATCCGTTTCATATTCAACGTGTGCAAGCTCTACTACCTAGAGACTTTCTTCCGCGCCTATTTTTTTGCCAATGGATTCTTCATCAAATCGCTCAAATTCCTAATTGTTTAAATAGAGTTTTGTTTACTGACGAAGCTAATTTTCAAAAAGGTAAATCAAACAAAGGTGGTCCTTAGGATCTCACAAGAGTATTTTATTACGACCGGTTTCGAGGATCAAATCCTCATCATCAGGTAAGGTCTAAAAATAGAGAGGAAAAACGAATGAGTTTATAACTAATAAGTGGGTTTAAACATTTTAATATGAAAGTTGTCAAATATCAAGAACTCACCCGTAATTACTCATCTATTTAAGACTAAGCTAGTAGAATTATCCCAGGGTCGGTGTAAAAACAAGTATGCGAGTATTTTTTAAAATACATAAAAAATATAAAAAAACAATAGTTGCAACAAAAAGTTGATGTCAAAAACACATAAACAAAAGTAGGTCTAAAACTATTAATAAAATTATTAAAATATTTCACGAACGGACGAACAATTAAGACAAACAAATTTAAAAACTTTTTAAAAAACCCTACAAGCAATAAAATGGGTTAATTATAATTAAAAATTGTAATTTATTTCTCAAATGGGCTTGCCCGTAAATAAATAAATATGAAGAATTTTCATCCTAAACAAATTGAATTTAAATATTCGCAAAAACAGAGATATTTTAATTTCATCAGGATTTGCATTGTTAAGTAAAAATTATGATCAAACAAAATAAATGAACATCATTATATTATGTTGGTATTGTAATGTATTGTAATGGAATTAAGCTTCGGTTCAAACCTTTTCTAGAAATTAGATTATAATAGTGCTGTAGTTGGCGCTTGACTGAACGATTTTTACCAGAACATAGATAAAATAATGAATAATAATTTTAAAGCATAATAAATAATTGAAAAACTATCCTTAAATAATTAAAATGTATTAAAAAAATTGTTTAATATAATATCAGTTCTTTTTTTACTTCCCTCGTGATAAAGTCACATTCCGAGATTATTTCAGATCTTCACGTTTTAGGATCCTAGATTACGAAAAATTTTTAAATAACTATAAAATAATTACAGAAAGTAAAGTAGAAACAAAAATGTTAATACGCTTACGAAAATAGCTATTTGGCATCATTGGGTCGACGATATCTCGCAAATTTCTGATTAAAAATAAAATAAAAATTTAATGAATTTAGAAACATAGGTTAACAGATGTGCTAAGTCATAGATAAATTTTAGTTATTTTCAAATCAATACTTGTCTGGCTTTTATAAGTAATCATCACTTCAAAGATAAGTTGTCACAGTACAAAAAAAATTAATCAGGCATTAATTATTTGTTTGTCAGTCTCTCCCTACATTGTATTTACCAGTTCAGCGATTTAATGCGAAATATATACAATAATATAGAACTCAATAGTATAAAACATAAATAGATGTTACTTTATCTGGATGGGAAAATGGTGATGCCTGTTAATGGAGACACCTTACTATCAGCTTTTTATAATAATATTGAGGATTTCATGTGGCACTACACCTGCTAATTTGTTAAACGTTCAACTGTTTTTAAACGAATGTTCCCTAAGGTATTTTTAATTTGGTCTTAACTCTAAGTTAAATAATTAACTTCTTCCAATTTGGAAGCTTAATATCAGGTCTTCAACAATACCCGAAACCCACGTGATCTGATAACCATCAAAAACCCATCGAAAGGGCCTGATTTGACGTAAAAGGAACTAAACTGAACTGTCAGTCCTGTCAGAAATGTCACTGGCGTTCATTTAGGGACTGACAATATTTATGTTATGTTTGTTTACATTTTATAAACACCTTTATTCCGTTTTTCATTTAATAGTAATAAAGCAATTAGTTATTTTTAGAGAAAATTGGTGGCTTAATTCTTTTTTGTTGGTAAGTACAAATTTATTTACTGTAACTCGTAAAAGTTAATGACTATATAATTTATTTTATTTCAGGTAATGTTACACAGAAACAAAATTATTTTATATTCGTAATTGTATTCGAAAATTTGAGGAACGTTTTCCAGTTGAATAAATGGAATGTGATTCTTTTTTGTCGTCATAAACAAATACTTGTTCAAAATTATAAAAAAAAAGGAAAAAGCTCTAAAAGGCCCACAGTAACAACAAAAGCTGTTGAAAATGTGCAAATTAACATGGTGCAAATTCCCAATAAATTAGTAAAAAACAGCACCTCAAACAGGTATGAACGGTGTTTCAAAGACTGACTCTGACGAGTGAAATTCAAAACTTTTTTTTTAGGTTTGTCACTACGAACTAGCCATAAAGTATTGAAAACATTTCTGATATGCATCCCCTATAAAGTTTCAGTACTGCAACAATAATTTTACCTTAATTTTGTTAAACCTACCTATGGAATATTACAGATCGTTCAATTCAAAATCTTTTGTGTGACGTTTATGAACTGGAGCGCCTATATTAAATGAAATACAAAATATAACTGAGGAGAAACTGCATAATGTGTTCAAAGAAGAACAATTAATGCTTGTATTAAAGCTGGTGGTAAAGATTTTGAACAGATAGGTACTGTGAATTAGTATCGTTTGTGCACTACCGATTACTACTGAATATGCTTTTAAATAAAATAGTTGTTAATAGGTATGCCTTTATAATTTAAAGTGAGATATATAAGGAGAAACAAATGTGTTCTTGCTACATTAATAATATTAATAATTTTTTGTATACATATAAGTAACATAATATATCTTGTAAATGGTTTTAAACCCTGTAACAAATAAATAATAGGACAAACTTCAAAAAATATTTATTATTTCACATTGCCCAGGTACAATTCGAGTAAGTTTTAAATTTGTTTACTTAAACTGCAATAATTGCCAAATACTGCCATTGTCTTCTGCCAATCGTATTTAAAGTTTCAGCTGTAGCTAAATAGCTTAAAGTCAATCTAAATAATTTTTAATATTCATATTTTAATGCATAACAGTTTTTGTCCATAACGTTCTGGTAAAGATTTTTTTTGTAATAGTAGCAATAACTAGTACGAACCATATTTCAGTTTATCATTCTTTTCGATAAATACAAACTAGATATAAATAGCTCAGTTTTTAAGGTTATGTTAATTACATAATTTTAAAAGTTAGATTATTGCATTTGACTAAATCTAATTAAATTATCAAATTCTAACATTAAAATACAATAATGTAAAGCACCTCCAATTATTAATATTATGAGTTTGTGTTGTAATTCTAACAGTTACCTAACTAAATTTTGTTCTCATAGTTGCAGACCATAAAAAAAGAAGATCTATTTTGTAATAAAATACCTACGGCACTGGCTCACATCTAGGGATTTTCACTTTTATTTTCACCAATCACTGTCATGACGATTTGGTCACGTGGGTTTTCGGTATTGTTGAAGACCCAGTAGTATATTGTATTTCAACATTTGAAGTTGTTTATAAATAGGTGTAAAGTTGCACATGTTGATTTAAAATTTTTCTATATAGAATTGTGGAATGTAAAAATGTAGAAATTATTATTTTACAATATTTTGCTTGACATCTTGCGCAAATCGTCCTTCGCTTGCTACCATGCTAACGACTGACCGTGCCTTCTATTGATGGGCGGATGTAATTTCGGCCGGAAAAAGGACAGGTACCTAAAGGGGATATGTAATTTCGGCCGGAGGTTTAAGGGTTCGTTCTTATCGTATAGGTATTTTCGGCCGGAAGGAGCAGGTAAAATAAAATAAAATAAGATCTAGAATTGCTATAACATTCTTTATTAAACCAAAATCAAAGACGCTATTACTTAAAAACTAGAGCTAAAAACATACATTATATTTTTACGAACTTTGATATGATACAGTTTTAACAAAATTAAATCTAGAAATTTTTCCAGACCGAAGCATATTTACCATATTTTCAATAAATTTTAATTTATTTCTGACTTGCTTATCTTTTATTTTTGCTGTAATATTTAAACTTTTTATTTTTAAATATGAATCGATCTGGAATTCTTTTAACTTTTCTATAAAAATAAATATTGAAGGGTGGCAAGAATAAAATGAAGAATTCAATTTAGAATGAAACGATTCAAAAGGGTTTGTGGTTCGTTTTATAGATGGATTTTCGTCTGCCCATATATTTGGTGGAAAATCGGAATCAGGTGCTATATAATATTGTAATAGATAGTCTGCGTATTTAACCAACAGTTCATTATTTGGTTTGCAAGACATTAAATCAAATATAAAACAATCCTCAACATCAGATGGTTTTAAATAAGTAAGCCCAAAAGTGTGAATAAGCCATTTACTTTCTTCAGAGTTTTTGTCTTTATATTTGAGTTAACCCTAAAGACTGAATTTTCCTGTAACACGCTTGATGTAAGTGAAATCTACAACCATTTATTTTCGTTTTTGACAAAACATTTCTTAGTGCGATATGTATTGATATTTCAAAATCTAAGAATGCCTCCATCGGTTCAAAAACTATATTAAAAACTTCCAAAATTTTAGATTTAAGCAACAGAAAAAGTTTAATATATGTGTCAGCAGTCTTATTTGGTAACAGACAATATAAAAGAGGTATATAGTGCCCATTTTCCAGGCCATGAATGGTAAATAATTGATAAAAATATTTACATCCGCGGTAATCAATTCGTCCGGTAAATTTGTTGAAAGGACCCTTTTTATAATTTTCGAAGGTTTCTCCGATATGTCCTCCTGGGCTTTTCGCTTGCATGCATTTGTGACAATTTTTCTCTTCAAAGAACGTTGATCTGGTTCATGATTGTGAGTTAACTCACTCCTGGTCACAATATATTCGGCACCAACAGTATACAATTTAGCTAAACATTTTAAATTTTTCCTGATGCACCTCCAACGCATTTCCCCACTCTTTAATACGTCTTGTTTACAAAATGAAAATTTTTCTACAATAAGCAAGTCACAACCGCATGAACTCTTTACTATCGAAACTGCCATCATGTAATATAGATGTTTTCTATCTCTTGGTCGCCCACAAAATAAGTGGTTAGTATCTTAATATTAAAAGGTCCGGTACTTTATAATTAGGTAATCACATTGTTAAACTAATGAAAATCAAATTAAGAAAGATGAATGTCAATGTTTTAACTTTTCTAAGAAATGGAAATATGAAAAGGGTAGATTATTATTTTCAGGTATATTCCAAAATCCTATCATAAACATTACCCTCGGCCGAAATTACCTATGCCATTAGATGGGCACTTTGCTTTTGACAGGTAGGCGAGGGGATTACCGGCCGAAATTACGCCCGATGCTATTGATGAATTTATTATTCTATCAGGGTTTATGCATATGACATAATATATGAGTTAATTTCTTACTTTCTGCTGATACTTAGTTTATTTAGTTATGAATTCATCATAAGCTATACGATATTTTTTGGTAAAGTTCTTGAACAATTTAAATATTATATTTTAGAACAATAATTTTAAATTTATTTGATAACAAATATATTGGATATAATTATAAAATTAAATTATTTAATTATTTATGAAACTGTTAGGAATTGGGTAAATTCATTATAAAGCAACATTAATTTGTCTTTTATTTATTTCCCCATTTACTCAGTTGGCGCTCATAAATTTGTCTACTATTTCCGGAATTTTTATAGCTCTCCACCCTCTAGCTACCGTCTGAGCGATGTCGAAGACCCGAAGATTGACAACGGAACATCCGAAACATAAGTAACCAAGTAAACAAAATTTTATTGTTAACGTAATTTTTTTTAAGTTTATTTTTAGTCAATTTTCCCTCTGGAAGTTGCTAAGCACATTTGGTAGGTTATAAAGAGGGAGTAGAAATAAGAAAATAGAAACCAAACACCAAAAGCGATATCAACATAAATATTTTTGTAAAAATCAAGCTCTATAAGGAAATTAAGCCCATTAATTCTGAAAAATGAGGGGTAAGGGGGGGTTGAAATAGTGAAAACCCAGCGACAAAGACGATATCAAATTATTGAACTCTTTAGGAAAAATCAAGTTTTACCAGGAAATTAAGTATATTCATTGTGAAAAAATCTGATTGAAAATGGGGGTTTTGGGGGTTAGGGGGGGGGTTCTGCCAAAATGTGAAGAGTATAATATAGAATGCCAAGCATTGTATATCTTCATTCTAGTTAGTAAAATCGATTTGATGTTTAAATTTTGAAGATCGTAACTTGACTCCTTAATAAAAGTTTCAGTCAACTAACACAAACAATAATAATAATTTATTGGCACGAGAAATCACAATTTACAACACAAAAATAATTATATAATTCTAAAAACAGTTTAAATGAGATAGTAAATAAGTTTACAAACTTATAACACAATAACCAGAAAAATAATTCGCGCCACTGGAAACTTGCAAATACTCAAACTGACTCGGCTCCGTCGCAAATGAGACCAACATGTTGCATATTTTTCTTACCTTCTAACGTTGCCGCTGGGGAGCAACTCCAACCCAAGCAGCAAGGTGCCGTGATTTTTTGGGTTTACTCATCAGAAACGTCACTATCCCAATTAATGACGTTACTATGACGTCGTTTTTGCACCGTTAGTTAGACGTCAATATAGACTCGTCATTATGACGTAATTTTTTAGTATTATTTTATCCGAAATACAATATCCTAATTAGTAACGTGTATTTGACGTCGCATTGATGACATAGAACAGACGTCACTTAGAATTCATCATAATTAAATTATTTTTTTGTATATTTCTGGCAATGTCATATTGTCAATTGTCATTGTTGTTTCCTGTTTCCTCCATCTTCATGATTCTCGTGAGTACAGTCGTGACCTTGTGAACTTGGTGCATTTTTAAATTGTACTTTATTTGATAAGATGTTTTAGAAAAAGGTAAAAAATAGAATGTGACAAAATAATAAAGTATATTAAACCGAATTTGGTATTTTACAGATGTATTGTATTGTTGAGTTTAAAAAACCGGATGATGACGGTCTGGCGGTTGTGAGGTGAGCAGAAAATGGCTGACACTGCGTAAAAACAAGTCTTTTGGCCACTTTTATAAAGAAATATACCATAATATGACTGGTGAGTAATGTTATACTTTTATTTTTGATTATGAGTTTTTTTCAGGGTATTTTTTTAATAGTTTATTTAAAAATAAAAGATTTGTAAGGGGTCACTTGATTTAGATACCTTTTATCATCTCACAGAATATATGATCTTTTTTTATTAAATTTTATTATAAACTCAGACTCTATGTATACCTCTGAGAAGATAGTTTTTACAACTAGATACACAATTTACTTCCTTTCTTTAAGAATTTTCAGTGGTCTGTATTTTAATAGTTCTTTTATTTTAGATGATAATGATAAGTGATGTACCAAATTAAAAAAAGTCGAAGTTACCTCAGATCTACATTCCACGGCTAATAAAATACCTACTAACAGAAAACAGGTGCCAACTAGAAAGCTGTCATTCGATAATACTGAAGATGATGAAATCGTAAAGCATGCTCGCCAACCCCCAATTTAAATCAAATCTACAATTTTAGGTATGTTATGTCAGTTCCTGTAATATTTTTTTGTGATTTTATTCCTTTTGGTTTCTTGCTCATGACTTTTTTATTTACCAGTGTAATTTATTTTTTATAATATATTTGTCATGTATTTTTTGGATTAAATAAATAACTTTCATCTGCTTAGTATTTTTAATAATTCCATCCTACCTTGGGACACCCAATATAGACGCACACTTTGACGTTAGGTAGTTTCGTGATAATGACGTCAATTTACCTAGCCTGGACACCCGATATACACGTTACTTTAACGCGATATCGATTCGTCAAAATGACGTATGGAATGACGTCATTTCGCTGTGACTTTCTCACGTTACCCTAACGTTATTTTCACGTCATCAAATGACGTAACGCACACCAAAAAATCACGTCATATTGACGGCATGATGTTGCATGGGAATCAGTGTCATATTTTTCAAAAAATATGCATTACCGCAAAAAGTAGACATTTGAAAATGCGGGAATATTAAGGTAGCTTCATTATCTACCGACTCTGGAAGTTAGATTTTTTAAAAATTATAAATTTAAAAACTTTTTATTTTTATCACAGAAATTAGGCTTAAAAGTAAAATTTTAAACACAAACAGTATTTCATGTACTACGTGTAAAATTACGGCAGGGTATGTATTCCTCTTAACATTAATTTTTAAACAGAGATCCTAGATATTTATTTTTTATCAATTATTAAAATAATTTAAAAGGAACTACATTATTTTTATGTTTATTTTTCTGGTTAATACACATGATAAGATAATTCTTTTAACATAAGAGCGTAAAGTGTGTAAAATTTATCAATTTTAAAATTCGCGACGCGGGTTCAATTCCCGATAAAAGCAATTTTTTTTTATTATTTTTTTTTTTTTTTTGAAAAATATGATAATGATAATGATTTATTTTAAATTTATTTTATTTATCACATCACCCCTACAATAATTTAGCAATTCATTAATCTTTTCGCTATTCATTTTATACTATTTTGATAATTTCAGAAAAAATTGTAAGTAGGTACAATCTCTAATAATAAAAAAATTCTTGTTCATAATTGTTTATCTTATTATTTGTTTTATTTAAAACAATAAATTAATGAAAAATATGAATGTATTCTAATATTTTTTGTACTTTTACCATCCTTTATGCTTAGTAATAATGTTGTTTTTGTCCTTATTTTCCATTCTAAATCAGCACAAAATAATTAAAACACAAAACAACAAAATAACTCACTTTTTTGAAATCTTAATAACTTTAACAAACAATGTAAGTACATGTTACGTGAAATTAATATTAAATTTATTTTTAACAACAACTTCTCCATAACCCCTCGTAACACAAGTTAAACGACAACCGCTCGCTTCCTTCTCGAGATTTGCGAAGTACGGTTTGTGCACGTACCTAGTGTTTCTTTGGGCAAGCACGTCGGGATAGAACCGCTCGTGTTGATTCAACCTGCCTTTTGGCATAGCAAGTGGTAGTAAGTGCCGACAAATAATTTACTAGTAGAGTAGATTTCCGTAATTATCTTGTCTTTAATATGTGCTTATTGTATGTTAACGTTGAGATAGTTGTCAGCTAATGTTTCTTTCAACTTACATTTTAACATTTTGCTAGATTTAGTTTAAAAACCGAAAGGATCGACTATTTGCTTTTTTTATTACCATCATGCTGACGAGTGTCGGTTATTTTTATTGTTTTATTTTTTTGATATATATAGATTATGGCTACCCTACCTAATATTATTTTTAAGCTTTCTTTGATATATACGCGGGGAGGCAACTAAATAATTGAATTACAAGTCAGTCTGGAAATACAGTTTAAACGGAAATCAATGGCTCTTAACTTATTTTGGCGTTATAAATATTTTATATTCTGTTCAGACGATGTAACTTTATTATTTGTTCCGTTTATGCATAAGTTCGTTAGATTTCCAAACTGGCATGTAGATGTACTTTTACCGTTACTTTGAGCACGACGCCGTAGACGGAGTGCTCAATCGTCTGAAAAATAAATAAAAATAAATAAAAATAAATAAAAATAAATAAAAATAAATAAAAACAAATAAAAATAAATAAAAATAAATAAAAATAAATAAAAATAAATAAAAATAAATAAAAATAAATAAAAATAAAAAAAAATAAATAAAAATAAATAAAAATAAATAAAAATAAATAAAAATAAATAAAAATAAATAAAAATAAATAAAAATAAATAAAAATAAATAAAAATAAATAAAAATAAATAAAAATAAATAAAAATAAATAAAAATAAATAAAAATAAATAAAAATAAATAAAAATAAATAAAAATAAATAAAAATAAATAAAAATAAATAAAAATAAATAAAAATAAATAAAAATAAATAAAAATAAATAAAAATAAATAAAAATAAATAAAAATAAATAAAAATAAATAAAAATAAATAAAAATAAATAAAAATAAATAAAAATAAATAAAAATAAATAAAAATAAATAAAAATAAATAAAAATAAATAAAAATAAATAAAAATAAAAATAAAAATAAATAAAAATAAATAAAAATAAATAAAAATAAAAATAAATAAAAATAAATAAAAATAAATAAAAATAAATAAAAATAAATAAAAATAAATAAAAATAAATAAAAATAAATAAAAATAAATAAAAATAAATAAAAATAAATAAAAATAAATAAAAATAAATAAAAATAAATAAAAATAAATAAAAATAAATAAAAATAAATAAAAATAAATAAAAATAAATAAAAATAAATAAAAATAAATAAAAATAAATAAAAATAAATAAAAATAAATAAAAATAAATAAAAATAAATAAAAATAAATAAAAATAAATAAAAATAAATAAAAATAAATAAAAATAAATAAAAATAAATAAAAATAAATAAAAATAAATAAAAATAAATAAAAATAAATAAAAATAAATAAAAATAAATAAAAATAAATAAAAATAAATAAAAATAAATAAAAATAAATAAAAATAAATAAAAATAAATAAAAATAAATAAAAATAAATAAAAATAAATAAAAATAAATAAAAATAAATAAAAATAAATAAAAATAAATAAAAATAAATAAAAATAAATAAAAATAAATAAAAATAAATAAAAATAAATAAAAATAAATAAAAATAAATAAAAATAAATAGAAATAATTAAAAATAATAAAAACAAATAAGTGGAACTTATGATGCCCTGGTATAAAAAATATGAGGTGTGAATTGTTAAAATTACGTCCCAACAGCCTAAGGGAGGACTGCTTTTCGCACGGACAGTTTTATATAACCTGTTAGAGAGTGAGTTTCACATGCAATCAAGTGATGTTAGCAAATGAGAACCGTACTAGAAATGTGGTATATAAAGGGATTTTTAATTAGATTAATGTAAGAATTCTCTACTTAACTTTAATCTATATACATTCCAAGAAACCTAAAAAACGTAGGGCTCCTTTTTTTGGAAAGTCATGCATTTTTTTATATTAAAAAACATGACTCCACGTGTGCAAAGCCGCGGGCAACAGCTACTGACATCTAGGAAACCGATATTACTACTTTCTTATATTGTTAGTTGCATATGATTAACTTTGTTATTTTATAGAAAATAATAATTTATTCTCAACGATTTGTAGTGTGTTTATATATTTTTTGTTAAAGTTATTTAGATTTTAAGAGTTATTTTGTCGTGTATTGTGTTTTAATTATTTTGTGTTGATTATAATGGAAAATAAGGAAAAAAACAACATTATTACTAGGTTGTAAGTTTAACCAAATATAAGTCAATCTGCCCTTCTTTGATATAAACTTACAATAATAATGTATACAATAAACAAAAAGGGATTTTTTGTTTTATTTCCCCAATTAATGAATTTTTCGTAACCAGTTTTATAATGTTCGACATAATGCAACTGGTTATGTAAAGTAGATTATTTTGGCACCTGCTGCGATTACAAAAAAATGTCACTTTATATGACAAAATTAGAAAAAAATATTTTCTGAAATTTGACGGTGACCTTTCTAAATAGCATCAAATTGTATTATGATTTAAGCATTAATAAACTAACAATCTATTGCACTTAGTCACAAGATACCGACCTGAGGAGCGCTGACTTTAACAGGATGGGCAGCAGCAGTCTGTTGTCCTGGTATAAACAAACTCTCCGTCCTCTTTGGCTGATTTGGAGAAGGTACTATGTCTTGTCCGAGTCCCCTTTTTCTCATGATGACATCCTCGAAGGGAGGAACTGGTGAGATGCTATTAGCTGTAAATAAATTAGATTTATTTTGATTTGTCTTCACGGTTTCCACGCTTGAATTTATTTCAAAACTTTCTATTTTGGTATTAAATTTGCCATTTTTACATTTTTGGACAAACATTACCCATTTTTGAGACAAATTTTCAAGCCAAACCTTGCCTTTTGTTTGAACCGAATTGATCATTTTTAAACCGCTATTTTTTTCTGCATTGATTGACGAAAAAAATGTTGAGAAAAATGGCAAAATAGCAAATTTGATTCAAAAATTAAATATTTAAGCTCAAAAATGAGCAATCTGGTTAAAAACCGGTAAATTTGTTTCAAGAAAAGCTTATTTTAATTAACACTTTTTAAATTTCCTATAATATTTTAAATTTGCATATGACTGTCATGTGGAAACGGTTAAACAACTTTAACCAAAATGAAGAGAGAAATTTAAATTTGAAAATATTAATATTAATAAAATTATGATTTAGCAAGTTGTAAATATCCCGAAATATATAATTTTGGGAGTGAGGATGACCAGGAACTTGTTGGATACGTTGTGGACAATGAGCACTGATGATGGCAAATAAGCCGAAAGCGCTTTGCATTGATTAATAAAAAAGTTTTGCACGAAATACAAGTTTTTCCTTTTGAATCTAAACTACGTGCACACAGCTGTCAACCTTTTTTGGTTATTTTAATGTAAGTAATTATTTTAACTAAAGACTAAAAATTGGTTTTAAAACACATTTTTGCTAGACCGATTCTGAGTAATGAGCACTTGCAAAGTAATATGGCCGCTCGCAATGCGACTCGCTGAGCAATCTATATAACTATAATATCATTGATCCTGTCAAAGCACAGAAGCAGCAATTAGGCATTCCAACGACCTGTCAAACAATAGGTGCCAGTGGGAAATTATTGTATATCTAAGGGGGTAGCGACATAATCTTGCAACTTGGACGCTATTTTTATTCGAAGTAGTAGTCGCCAAGCCTGCCAATTTATGAAGAAATGTATAGATGGGTTTTTTAAATATTATTTTTATTGTGTTTGACATAACATATTTAAATGTTATCCATTGTTCATGATTTACGTAAAGTAGATAGAATACACCGTATGTCGCCACCCTTAGATATTGTTCATGATTTACGTAAAGTAGATAGAATACATCGTATGTCGCCACCCTTAGATATACCCTTAGATTATACAAACCTTAGATGGAACATAAGACACTGCGCATAATCCCATGGTATAAAAAATAAAAGGTAGGATATCAAAAGTGTCAAAAATAGGACGGCCACGCGCATAACGTCACGCGTAGAGTTTGTATAGGCGCGAATTTAAAAATACTGACGAAGTGTGAGGAAAATATATGCTACTTACAGAAAGTTAATGAATATTAAGGATACTATTTTAGAAATTACATGAAATATCTATGGATATTATTATAGGATAGTTAAGGAAAGAACTATGAAGGAACATAAATGCAAATACATACATAAGAGAAGTATTTATTTGAACAGTTTTTTTCCTTTTTCTTTTTTAATGATTCATTATGGTTATACAAATTCGACTTCTAAAGACTAGTTTTTATAACCAGGATAATGAAAAGGGTATCTTCGCAACTTGAAACTGAGGATCCTGGTAACAATTTTGCATCTGGATATGCCGGAAATTTTTATCTGATTACTCATTTACCTGCATTAAATTACCCAATTGAATAAAAATAAATTTAAAAAATATGTGTTTTCATATAATATAATGCAGACATTCATATAATATAATGCAAAGCATAAAAAAATGTACGAAATACAAATAACAGCTACATAACATATTGTGGGTGCATATACAAAATTAAAATAAAATGTCATTGCAATTTTCCTGGACAAAGTCGCTGACAGTTTTTTTAATTCACTCATCAAGTACAAGTCGAAATTTTCTTTTTTTTGCCTCATTTACAATTTCACTTTTGCTTATATTGCGAAATTTTTAGCCTTCAAAGGGTAGAGTCTCCAGTTTAGAAGTCCCAAGTTGCGATTAAACCAATGTGAAGTTCTGATTGGAGGTTCCTCTTATAATTGGAAGGTTGAAAGTGCTTGGAATACATATGAAAATTTATTTGCAGGGTTAAGAGCCACTGCAAGGGCTGTTCCATGTCAATTTTCTTGGGAAGGAGGGTAGAATTGCCTATTTAGCATATTTTTTTTAATAAAAGGCTCATGGATTTTAAGAATTTTAATCTAGGTAACGGCATGCTCCTCTAAGCCTCCGCTGTAGCCGCCCTTGGGCCACTCCTCACTTCTGACTGAGCTCTTACTGTCGAAGAAAGCGAAAAACCATAATATTTTTCTTGAATCCCTTGCTTTAATTGTTACTGTTACATCCGTACCGCAATTTTTCAAAGTTTTTCACTAAAAGCACTTAGAGAGAACAAAGTTTACAACATAATATAATACAAATATCTGTTTAATACCTTATAAATTACTATAAACGACTCCCAAACTACTGCAACATGCGTATGTCATATGATATTTATTTCGCGCCAACTCTACTAACTCTACGCATGACGTCAGAGCCGCCATGACACCATGCGCGATATCCCCCCCTGGCATAATCCCATTTCGAAATTATTCACACCCACCAATCACAGTTGAGAACATCACATGTCAGAGCGTTGTCCATCCAAATTTAATGTGTCAACGAGAATTCATTTGGTATTTTAGTGACTTAAATTTTAGAAATTAACGTTGAAAATGCCAAGATGTGTTGTAAAAAGCTTTATTTATAATAAAAGTGCGAAATATGACGGAGATAAAAGACACTTATATTTATTTCGGTGAGATATTGAATTTTTAAAGATTCTGTCGACGTCCATATTTGTTGATTTGAAAATAAACAGAATCGGACTTGGTCATTGGTACATGTTATAAGTAGCAAGTAAAGGTTATTTTTATAAACTGTTTACTATTTCTTGTTTCATTGGGAATCTGTTTTCAGGAAGTGGAAAGAGAAAAATACAATCAAATACAAAAATATCAATTTCATTGCCAATTTATTCGTTTCAAACCTTACAACTAGTTTCAATAGTTTTTTCAAAACTATTTATATAGTATTTCTCTATAACAGTGTTACTCAAAGTGTGCTCCGCGAAGCCCTGGGGCTCCGCAAAGTCTTTGTGAGGACTCCGCGAAGAAAATAATCATAATAAAAAAAAACAGTACTATCGCCACAAAATGGAGGGACCTGGCTTGAGGAGCTTTTTTTAAGAAGTAATTTTTTTAAGTCACTAAGAGGAAGGAGGATATGATTTTGCTTTAGGTCTTTTTTTATTTTATTTTTTATGGGTGATATGGATTTGGGATAATTCTTGCAAGGAATCTTTGGAATTAATCAAAAATAAATTAACAACAAATTATGTTCTTGTGCATTTTCAGCCTCCTGAGTTGCCGATTAAATTAATCGTAGATGCATCAAATGTGGGAATAAGGGCCATGATATGTCATGTTTTTGAAAAAAATATTGAGAAATCTATTGCTTCTGCTTCGCGTACCTTATCAAAGCCCGAACAAAAATATTCCCAAATTGAAAGAGAGGGCCTTGCAATAATTTTTGGCTTAAATAAATTTAATGAATATTTATATGGACATTTCTTTATCCTAGTTATAGATCACTTACCTCTGGTAACTATTTTTAACCCAGCTAAAGGTATACCCCAATTTTCAGCCAACAGACTACGTAGATGAACAGTAATATTGTCAAATTCTAATTATAAAATTGAATATGTGAAATCGGAGCATAATATAAAGCCGATTTTTTATCACGTGTACCTATTAAAAGTCAAAATGAAGAAAAATTTGAAAAATATTTTTTAAATTATTTGTTTTGTGTTGAGGGCCCCGTCAAATATTTCGCTTTTCAAAAAGGTTCCGTCGCCAAAAAAGTTTGAGAAACACTGCTCCATAATAATATGGGATCTATCCATTTAATTTACATTTTGTTATTTATTCTAATTTTGACATAGAAAGTAATATATTTTGTAATCGCAGCAAGTGCCAAAACGATCTACCAGTTGCATAAAGTAAAACATTATGCAACTGATTACGAAAAGTTGATTTTCACCAGTTACGAAATGAAAATAAATAAAACTGCCCCTTTTTTGTTTTTAAATCGAAAAATCGAAAAATCGAAAAATCGAGAAATCGAAAAATCGAGTAATCGAAAAATCTAAAAATCCAAAAAACGAAAAAACCAAATATCGAAAAAAGGCAATGAATAGTGACATTTCACATTTGAAAATATGACATTACGTTTAACAACAAAAAAGAAAACAAAAAAAGAAAAGCTGTAAATTGCATTTTATTTTTTTAAATAATTGAACACCGTTATTGAAAACTGCCCAGAAATGTTGGGGGTAAAATTTTGACGTACTCCTTTAAGGATAATGGGTAAAAATGAATATTTTTAAAAATCAGATCGGCAACACTGCACATGTCCTTTATTTTTATTATTACTATTGAAAAAAAAAACGTCGTAGGGCAATCAAATACAACAATTTTCTAAAATATTTGATTGGAAGTACCTACAAAAGAATGATGGTGAATCATTTTTCAACACAATTTTATAAATAATTAAGACAAAATTAGAAAAAATCTTGTATGTAAACAGGTTACGAAATGCCGTTTTGTGTAACTCGTTCATTTTGCGAGACCTTGCTCCCGCAAATATTTACTAGTTACACAAAATAAGGCATTTCGTAACTGGTTACATAAATAGCTATTAATTGACTTCCTAATATTTTAAATCATTGAACGGTATTTTCCGTAAATAATTAAATCATAAATAATTACCGGTATATAAGTACCAAAACATTTTTTTCCCTTCGAAGAGTAGGCTTATGTCAAATAAACTTAAAATATTATAACGAACGAAAAGGTATTTATTTTATTTTGGTGTGATCGTTTAAAATACTAAACGAAGATTAAAATGACATTTTTATATTAACAAAAATAAAGTTTAAATTACTAAATGGAGTTTAAAATTACATTTTTACATTAACAATGTCATTTTAATTTTCGTTTAGTAATTTAAACTTCGTTTGACACAACGGTGGAATCGGTCCTTAGCTAGTTATATATTGATAAAGTACTATTGCCCTCATCATAAATGGATCGTGCTAACAAATAGTCTCATAATTTTTCATCTTTTAGTTACCTACCAAAATTAGGTACTACAATACAAATATTTAAGTCCGGCCCAGAACATCTCCCTACTCCTTCCACCCAGTTTTTCGGTTTTGGCAAAATTCGCGCAGTGACAAATGCTTCCTATGTTACCTCTACCCTTTCTAACCTCTTTGGATATACCAAACCTTCCCACTGGCAATTCATTTGTTTGGAATGCCTAATTTTGACAGGTCGTTGAAATGCCCTAATATATGTTAGATATCTTTTTACTTGTCACTTATACATAATAAATTTTTATTTAAATAGTTAATGATGGGATCTTACAATAAATATGACCCCACACTAAAATATATAAAAAAATGAATTTTATGTTGTCGTCTCTTTTCTTATGTTTTTGTTGATTCTGGTTTTTGTTTCTTGGTCTCTTGTTTCTCCTGGTTTTAGGAAAATCAAAAACAAAAGCCGCATTCTCAATTTTATCGAATTTTAAGTTCTATGACATTGGCAAGGAATGTAATATAAGATATTTTTCTTTGCATTGAAACTGTAGTATTGAACTACACCACTTCTAAAAATATCGTTCCATTTTTACAAATTTGTCACTTTGAAATATTCTAAAGTCCCGTCTCCATAACAAACTAAAATGTCAAAGACAGCGTTTCTCAACCTTTCATTATTTGGGGCACAACTTTCAATAACAATGTTTATGGCGTTCCCCTACCTTCCCTTTTCATATTATAATGAACTACAACGTATATAAAACGTTAAAAATTTTGACCCTAATCCCCTTATTGCAGCATGTTAATAGTGGTGTAGATCCTAGACTCTTGGCCTAGAACCCTAATATAGAACTTAATTACAGACCTTCAAAATTACCGAAAATAGGCGAATTTATTGAAATTTGGCAATGCCGCTCCGCTACATCCCATACAGGTAAAGCGTAAAGCCAGAATCGATGTTTCACATCTGCTCTCTGTCATTTACGACGGATATCAAACATTATAAACGGTATAAATGCTGCGGCTGTTAGAGGTTCCGGTCAATTTTAGTCGAGTTGTGATGCCAAATTTTGTAAGTTTTGTGTAACTGTGCCTTATTTCCGTATAAGATATTTACGTAAATTTTACGGCAGTAAATTTATACAGAACTAAGCCTCACACCATTGGTGAAGACCTTATTCTGTCAGATGCGATGTAGAATGCAGAAACTATGTTTGGAGATAATTTTGCCAAACAATTGCAATTCATACCTCTTTCAAATGCAACAGCAACAACACTTGCTTTGTTTGATATTTTAAATGATTTTATTAATGAGGCAAACATAGAGTGGATGAATTGCGTTGGTATATGCACCGAAGGTGCTCGTACAATGTCTGGAAGATTCCAAAATGTACAAGCACTTGTGAAACAAAAATCTCTGCAATGTACCTGGGACCCATTGTTTGATCCACAGAGAGGCTCTGGTTTCCAAAGAAATGAATCCTGGTCTCAACATTGTAACTAAACTAAATTATATAAAAATGAGTCCCCTAAAATCAAGAATCTTAATGCATTTGGCAAAAATATGGGTGCAGAATATTTAACGTTACTATTTTATTACGAGGCCAGATGGTTATCGTGTGGGAAATTTTCACAACTTGTTTATGAGTTAAAAGAGGAAATTACCACTTTCCTAAAAGAGGAAAACCTCCCGGAAAATAAAAAGTTTCGAGATGTTTTATTTGTGATGAAATTGAGTTACTTGGTTGACATATTCGAGAAATTAAATACCCTGAATCTACAACTCCAAGGAGCAAATACACATACGTTGGATACCAGTGATAAGATTCGTGCTTTTTGTAGAAAATTGGAGCTGTGGAGCAGAAATGTAAAACAAAAAAACTAGAAATGTTTGAAAATAGAATGAGTGTCTCAAAATATACAAGTAAGAAAAACAGTATGTAGAAGTTGTTTATGTAACAATAGAAAGTCATTTTGCAGAGAATTTTAAAAAGTATTTTTTGTAGACGACAAATTGGTAGCAAGTTACGAGGGATTCATTTAAATCTACTCTTGAAGGTATCTCAACTAAAAAAGAAGAAATCTTCATAGACTTTACAGCAAGCGGCGAAATCAAGAGAGAATTTAGTAAAAAATCTCTCTTTGAATTTTGGGCGGGAGTGCATGATGCCTTTTCTCTATTGAAAATTATTGCCATTTTCAACATCCTACCTTTGCAAATCCGGATTTTCTGCGGTGGCTGCTTTAACGACAAAATATTGGTCTCGACTAAATATAGACAAAGAGTGGCTATTTGTAACATAACACCTTCTTTTTTAAAACTTTACTGTGCGAGACAGACCCGAGAGAGTCACTAATGATTATTAAACCTACTTTTAATTTAGTACTGATGAGTTTATCATTAGGTTCAATTGGCATTTGACAGAACCTACTGATACAATCATATTTATAATAATTAAATAGTATATTACTTTAAACGTTTACTGTACTTACACTTACCTAATTTTTTGTAATGTCAGAATGTATATCATTTTGCTTTTCATTCTGTGAATTAAATTTCTTTTATTATTTTTTTTTTATTTTGTGCATGAAATTCTCAAATCCAAAGACTCAAATTGGAAAAAACTATGCAACAAAATTGATGAGGACATATGGGGAAGGGGTATAAGATCGCTACAAAGAACTTGAAACTAATAGGACCTACAAAATTAAGTCTGCAAAAACATAGCGGCTGAACTATTTCCAACTCGTAATTTTAAAAAACGAGATGAAATAGAAGTTAAAGACATTCCTGTCTTTAGTGAAAAAGAGATCATAGATGCTGCTAAGAGTCTAAAAAAGAGATCCCCTGGACCAGATGGAATTAACTTAGAAGCAGTACAAACAGTGATCAAAATAATTCCACTTACAGTCACAAACGTAATGAAAAATATAATCACCACAGGGTAATTTCCTAAAGATTGAAAAAAGGCAAGATCAATACTGCTTACAAAAAAGTCAACGGAAGGCACCGAGAAGTATAAGCCAATTTGTCTTCTGGATAGCTTAGGGAAATTGTTGAAACTGCTTGTAAGATTGAACAACATTGTTTTTTCAGACACAATATGGCTTTAGAACAGGATATTCGATTCTCGATGCCATGGAGCACGTCTTAAAAATTGCGAAAACCGCTAACAATGGTAATTGGAGGAACAAGAAATTATGAATCACTGATATGTTAGATATTAAGAAAGCTTTCAACTCCGCATTATGGATAGAAAACAGAAAAGTGGAACCTTATCTACAGAGGATTATAGGTAATTACCTGAGTGACAGAGACATCATTATCGAGGACCAAGATGGGAAAGAAACCATTAAAACTTCATCCAAGGGTCTATTCTCGAGCCACTTCTTTGGAATATTTTGTACGATGGGGTGCTTGAGATTGGTCAACCAAGAGGAGTCAAAACATTTGCTTACGCGGACGACCTCGCAATTGTAGCAGTCGTACACTCTAGTAAAGACTTAGAAACAATAACCAATAGAGCGCTTAACAACGTGGCGGCCTGACTTAAGGGAAAAGGCTACAACTTGCACCGGAAAAGTCAGAAGGCATACTTCTGACACTAAAACAGAAATCAAAACCGATAAATATAAAAGTCTTGGGGGAAAAAATAACTCTTATAGATTCGCTTAAATACCTGGGAGTCTGGCTAGATAGAAAATTGATTTTTAAAGAAAACATTTTTAAGACGGCAGAAACAGCAGAAAAGTCCAAAGGTGGTAGCAATCATGGAAGCAATCTAGACGAAGTCATTGGACCAAAGAACTTATCCCAGAAATAGAAACTTGGTAAGAAAGAAAACACGGGGAAGTAGGATACTACTTTACTCAGTTTCTTAGTGGACATGGTTGCTTCAACAAATATTTATATGTCATCGACAAGGCGTCCTTAAAACATTGTTGGTATTGCGATGGAGAACGAAATGACGTCGAACACGCCATTTTCAGTTGTGACAGATGGCTGGAAGAGAAAGCAATCATGGACATCAAAATAGGGGTATAGCTAGCAAAACATAACATCATAGAGGAAATAAATAAAAATGAAAAGAACTGGTTAACTATAATAGAATATATATAGTAGCAATCATGAGAACAAGAGAAAAGGATGAAAAGAATGAAAAATCAAGAAATATTTAATAGTAAGCATCAGCCTCGAAGTAATGCGAAAATGGTTCCGGGGCGTGACTGCGGTGTAAAGGGAGGTTTTTTTAGTACCACACTACTTAACACACGAGTGTTTTGGTATATTTTGAAGATTTTCATTCCACGCAAAAAAAAGGTTGAGAAACGCTGGTCAAAGCGATAAACTAAAAGCTCGTCGAAACAAGAACTATGTGAAGTAAAAGTGATAGTTTGTAGTATACGAAGCGCTACGAGGCCTAAGAATGACTATATATGCAAAAACTATATAGACGCGGTATTTATTTTAGATATAAGTAAATTTGAGGCGTTAATTTTGAACTTTATTCCCAAATCATTACTGACCACTTTTGAAAAAATGGATAAACTTTCATTCTATTTATTATTTTTGTTAATGCCTTACCAGTATTCGACGATACTTTCATCGCACTTCCGGTCATCACGGATCCGTTTTTGGCTTGCGAGGGATTGTTAAGACTAGGTGGTGCTGGCGTGGAGCCTCTGGTTGCGGAAGGTGCTCGAAGCGTTCGATCGGGTGTATCCCCTGTTCGATTGTTCGCGGAAGTCCTGTCTACCGAAGGTTGTCGAGAGCCCATGGTGTTAGTCAGTCGACCCGTGGCTCGAGAATACCTAAAAAAAATTACTAATTAATATTTAAAATTTCATTGGAATGGTAAATATTTAATTTTTTATTTGCTTTATATAAATTTATAAACCTCCAAGAGTAAACATAAACTATAGAAAAAAAATCCACGCGCTTTGATAGGATTTGAACCTGCGATATCTATCATAGCGTGCTAGCACCTTAACCACTCGACCAATTAGGCATTCCAAACAAATGAATTACCAGTGGGCAGGTTTGGTATATCTAAGGGTGGCGACATATGGTGTATTCTATCTACTTTACGTAAAATCATGAATAATGGATTACATTTAAATATTTTATGTCAAACACAATAAAAATAATATTTAAAAAACCCACCTATACATTTCTTCATAAATTAGCGTCCAAGTTGCAAGACTATGTCGCTACCCCCTTAAATATACAAGAACTATTGTTTGACAGGTCGTTGGAATGCCTAATTCGATAAACAAGCGTGCTGAGATAGACATATTATTTGAGGAACTTATGAGCAAAACCTAATAAATCCACCATAAATGATTTTTGGGAATAGAAGATTTTTCTATATCACATAAAGTAGTAGTTTTCTAATTAGTTTTCTTAGCAAATACTCTTGGGAATATTATAATAAAACTTACTAATTTTTGAAAGTTGTAAAAATTATATTTTATATTATTTTGATAATTTTTAATTTATATAGGAATACAGGATATTGTTATGTGGTTTATTGAATTACTAGGAAAATTTGCTTTCAAATGATGTGTTGCACTTTAAAATAGTTTTTCCACTAATAGAGAGTTGAAGTGATGCTATGAACGTAAACGTAAACGTGAAAACTGACATCTGCGCATGCGTATTTAAATATCCTTCACGTTCACGTCTACGTAAATACGTAAGCTTACGGGCTCTGACGTATGCACATACTTTGATTTTCTTTTACTATACGGAGAATGGTCGCACTGCGCAGCTTTCTGAGTGCCTTTTAAAAGGAGATAGAAAACTCCGCCATTTTGAACCCTTATTACGTGTTGCCTACATCTTGGCGCAATATTTTTAATAGGTGCGTTTTAATCATCCGCTTCTGCTTCGGAATTGTCGGTTTTCTTGTTTTAATCTGACAGGTTAAAACGACTAAACCGACAATTCCGGAAGCAGAAGCGGATGATTAAAATGCACCTGATATTTTGCTTGCTGCTGTCAGTGTCAGTAAATATTATTTTTGAAGTCACAGTTTATTGCTAAAGAATCAGTTAGCTCACTCGGACCAGTTGAAAGTTCCAAAATCCACTCCACTCCAGGGATACAAATTCAGGATACGCAGAAGACTGCTGTTTTATTATAGGCGGTTGTCATATATTGTATTATCCGAGTTACACAGTGTATAAACTGAAACATTGAGATCAAAAGTGCCGACGCAGAGTGAGCGATCTGATTCTTTAGCTGTAAACTGTGTCACAGGGTTCAAAATGGCCGCGCCCTATGTTGGGCGTGTCGGACCTCTCTCTTGCCTCGTATAGTAATCAAAGTATGTGGGCGTATGTAAATAAAGCAAACAAAATAACCCCTTTTTAATTGGGAAAGAAGAAATCCTACTATAAGTTGTCATTATCTGTCATGGTACGTAAATGTCATGATGCGTTTAACAACTTCAACTCATATTTTGGACTTCAACGTAAACATTATTTTTTTGTGGTGACGTTCACGTTTACATTAACGTACTGGAAAGCACATACTTTGATTTTCTTTTACTATACGGAGAATGGTCGCACTGCGCAGCTTTCTGAGTGCCTTTTAAAAGGAGATATAAAACTCCGCCATTTTGAACCCTTATTACGTGTTGCCTACATTTGGCGCAATATTTTTAATAGGTGCGTTTTAATCATCCGCTTCTGCTTCGAAATTGTCGGTTTTCTTGTTTTAATCTGACAGGTTAAAACGACTAAACCGACAATTCCGGAAGCAGAAGCGGATGATTAAAACGCACCTGATATTTTGCTTGCTGCTGTCAGTGGCAGTGAATATTATTTTTGAAGTCACAGTTTATTGCTAAAGAATCAGTTAGCTCACTCGGACCAGTTGAAAGTTCCAAAATAACATCCACTCCAGAGATACAAATTCAGGATACGCAGAAGACTGCTGTTTTATTATAGGCGGTTGTCATATATTGTATTATCCGAGTTGCACAGTGTATAAACTGAAACATTGAGATCAAAAGTGCCGACGCAGAGTGAGCGATCTGATTCTTTAGCTGTAAACTGTGTCACAGGGTTTAAAATGGCCGCGCCCTATGTTGGGCGTGTCGGACCTCTCTCTTGCCTCGTATAGTAATCAAAGTATGTGACTGGAAAGACTTCAACTCTCTAATATCAAAAGTAATGCAATGATTAATGATATTTCTGAATTCCCCTTAAAATTATCTTTTAAATGATGTTTCGTATTTAAATTCTATTATTTAGAGCAGTTATTTAAAGTGTGGTCCGCGGAGCCCTAGGGCTCCGCAAAGCCTTTGTAGGGACTTCGCGAAGAAAATAACAGAAAAAGCAGTACCTATCGCTACAACGGGACTTGGCTCAAGGACTTTTTAATTTTTTTTTTGAATGAGTATTTGAGTTTGGTATTTTGGGTTGAAGGAACTTTTTTTTAAGAAGTTAGGAAGGAGTATATAATTTTGGTATTTTCGGTAGAAGGATTTTTTTTTAGAAGTCAGGAAGAGGAAGACATGATTTTGAGAATTTTGTTGTAGGGGCTCCGCAAAGAAATGGGAGGGACCTGGCAAGCGGCTAGAACAAAACCGAAATGTGTTTAGGGCTCCGTTAAATATTTCACTTTTCAAAAAGGTTCCCAAATTTATACATATTTAAAATGTATCTATCTTTTATAATGGACTAGGTATAGCAGTCAAGTTTTTTTATTACTCCATTTTAAACTTTACCACTTATAAAGTACTTTAGCAAAATTTAGCCTAAGAAATAATTGTTAAAGTTGAAAATTTTATGTTCCCTATGTCCCGTAATGTGTACCAATAAATCCAGAGAATTTTAATTTTGTTGCCAAATGTCTACTTTTATTTTCCAATTAAATCCATCTCTGTGTGTATTGCAATAAGGCCAAAAAGACAAATAAGTGGGGGGAATACACCGAAACACCCACAGAGTATGACAAAACTCTTAGGCAATCTAAGAGGGATTCATGGAGAACATTCTGTCAGGAAATTGAAAATACAACTGAAGGATACAGATTGCATTTTAACAAAAGATCCGATACACTTTAAAAACCCAAACAGGGGAATACACTAAAACTGGAATGGAAACATTAGAACTACTTCTTAAAATTCATTTCCCTGATTGCACAACAAACTCGAATGCAGCAAACCAAACCCACACCAACTAGAACTTCCAAAAAAGAGTCTCCGGCCAAGAGAGGGAAATTGCTAAACGGGTAGTCACAACAGAGAAAGTAACATAGGCAATACACACCTTCAATCCATACAAATGACCGGGACCAGATGGGGTACTGCCTGTGGTTTTGCAACAGGCACTAGAAACGCTGGCCCCCACATATTTGTAGGCTCTACAGAGCAAGTTTGGTGCATAAACATGTACCAAATATCTGGACATAAGGCATTTTTATACCTAAACCAATCTATGCCGTGGCAAAGGCCTATAGACCAATAACTCTGACGTCATTTCTATTGAAAGGATTGGAAAAACTGATTGATCAGCACGTCCGGCAAACCACTCTGATAGAGAGGCCATTTCGTACAAACCAACATGCCTATGAATCAGGAAAATCTTGTGAGTCTGCTCTGCATTATCTCGTAACCAAGATAGAGGGGGGATTCAGTAGCCAAGAAATAGTCCTAGGAGCATTTATTGACACAGAAAGAGCTTTTGATAATACCTCAATGGTAGCTGCCACTTGCAAACAGAATAAAATACACAATCTGTTGGTGTATAGAAGACATGTTACGCGGATGGTAAGTACAGGCACAAATGTTTAGTGAAACCATGCATGTGAATATCGACAGGGGATGCCCACAGGCTGGATTCCTTTCTCCTCTACTGTGGAACCTAGTGGCAGATGAACGAATGAAAACACTGAACAATTAAGGGCTGTACGCCCAAGGATATGCTGATGACATAGTTATCCTTATCCGATGGAAACACCAAAGAGCTCTTAGGCTGACAGAAACGTGGTGCGTTAGGGAAAACCTCTTGGTAAATCCTGACAAGGCACAACTCATAACCATTACTCGGAAAACAAGGTTGGAGGTCTTAGAAACTCTGACTCTGTTTGGAGTAAGACTAAACCAAGTAAACTATCTGGGTCTAATCCTAGATAGCAAACTTAATTGGAACCAACACCAAAGTATATTAACCATTGAGTAGCGACAGCTGGGGAACCGAATTCTAGTGCGCCGACGCGAAATAGAGAGGCGAGACGTCATCTAAAGATGTAAACAACTCCTTTCACTTTAGTCCGGCAGCTGATATAGGAATTCGTTGTTGTGGATTTATTAGTGATCTTTTATTGTGTTTTTGTTAAGATTTTTTGGGGTTTTGTGGGTTTTTCATTATGATAGGAATTTAATGTACTTATCGACCTTGCTCGACAAGGTCTGGTTAACAAATCACTGTTTTCATTTCCAGAAGAATATGAGAGGTAAGTACCTTGAATTACACACTATATTTGATATTTATCAAATAATAATCTTATTTTTATTGGAACTTATTTGTGAAAATTTGATGTGATAAGGCCTATTTCGTATATTTCCTATAAAATCTAGAAGATATACAGCATATGTACCAGGTATAACAATTATTATAAATGGGTTTTGCAGGATGAGCAATAAATTACTAGAATACGCAGACCATTCTTCAGATGATAGTTTCGACTTTGAAGAAGATAGAGATGACAAAGATGTTTCAGAAGGCGATTTTATTGTTGCGAATGTTGGCAAAGCATGTGTTAGAAAATATGTTACGATCGTCTATGATATATGAGAAGGGTTATGAAGTAAGGTTCCTTAAGAGGAATTTTCCCTCTAACAGATTTAGTTTTACGCCCGATTCTGCAGCAATAGTTCTTTTAAAGGATGTTGTGGCTATGCTACCGAAACCAATTGAAGACAAGAAGCCAAGGTTTAAAGGGATGGTGTATTTTAATATTGGTTTGGCCGAGTTTAGCTTGGCATAAGTTTTTTAGTTATATTTTTTATTTTTTCAGGCATTTTTGATACTTTAGATACCTACCTATATTTAGTAACTTTTTAGTTACCAAGAAGATAATGTTATTGATTTTTTTTTATGAAAAATAAAGTTTTATTAAATATAGTTAATTAGTGTCCATTTTCTCCCTTATCCTCGTCCATAGTCTCATCGAGACAATGAGACAATGGACAAGCGGCACGGTTGTATTTTATATATTATAGTTTTGATAACAATAATTAGGATATGGCAATGAGCCTTTGGTAGTAAGATGTATAATAGTCAAGGTTTCTGACTGAGCACGAACGAGTGTTAAATTTGTCTTTTTATGGAATTTAGGGCTATAGGTATAAAAAGTGTCCATAGTCTTCTGGGTCTCCCCTAATCTAAGATTCGAAGTAAGGTTAACCTTCATTCATCTGTTTAACGGATGAAAGTTTATTTTTAGGTTTATAAATATACAGCAAATGGGTTATCTAAAAAAAATATTGTTAAGAATTTATTTTCTTAAAATAAAAAAAACGACACCCTACAAAGTATTCCCAGGATGCTTCGAACCAATAGCCTTTAAGGCTGCTTGGTTGTCTGTTGGAATCAAGATGTTTGCTTTTTGTAATTCCTTCCTAAATTTTTTCTTATACTCAACTCGATTACATGTATCTCAGCCTGAAACACAGTTGTATGTTTTCCCAAAAAGATAGTGATGTCACATTTGAATTTAACTGCATATAGGCCAGAGTCTCTCCCCTTAGGTCAGTGAAGTTGGTCCCTCAATGATATTTTTCAAGAAAAAATCTATTTGCTAGAATGCACTAGTGACGCACCAATATGCACAACTAATTACACAGGTTTACAAAAAAAAGTGCGGACTATTTGACCGGACCATGGTAATCCTAGGTATTTTGGCGTCCTGAATCTGATCCCGGGGTCAGTTTTGCTCCATCACGTCAGAAAAGCCAGATTTCAAGATCATTCAGAGGTTAAAATGGTGCTTTTTCGGAACCGGCCCCGGGACAATTTCTAAAGCAATCTGTTAAGTTAAGGGGTATTGTCTAGGTCGTGAATACCTTCCAAAAATTGGACAGGGGCCATGAATCTTGAAGAAGATGACGGTAGAAGAGGAAGAAGCATGGAAGAGCTTCGTGAATGTTTCTCAGAAATTTCTTGGAAATACTAAAAACCCAAACTATATGGAATTGGTGAAGGACTATTAAGCCATTGGATGGTTGATGAGCTTGAAGGTCCACTTCTTGGATTCCCAGAAAACCTCGGACATTTTAGAGAAGAACAAGGTAAAAGATTCCACCAAGATATAAAAGAGATGGAAAGACGATACCAAGGTTTCTGAGACATTAACATGTTGGCAGATTACTGTTGGAACTTGAACATGTTGGCAGATTACTGTTGGAACTTGAAGAGGGATACCAACAAGGGGCATAAGAGAAAGGCAGGCGCTTAGAAGGAGTTTTGATCAAAACTGCAGACCCCATAAACAAGCACGCAAAGATTGAGAAAATGGGAGGGAAAAAGTGGGAGGCGTGGGAACTCACTATAAACAAGCACCCCGAAGGGACCAGTATCTGCAACGTCCCCGTCGTTGTTCCTGGGTAATGCTAATAGCAGAACTTATCAGCAGACTCTAAGTCATAGTCGCGAATATTGTGTGATAGCTACACCAATTCACTTGGTGGAATGTGACGTCTTCTCAAAGGGATTGAATTCCAATGGCCTGCCTTAGCAGAACAAAGATGGCAAACTCTGAAGTTGCGGGTTGGGATCTTCGGGCCATTTTCTGTAACCTTAGTTTGCCTCGGACAGTATACTCAGCTTCACCCAATTTTTGGACGATATTCTAGGATCACTTTGAGAAGTGCTGGCATTAACTGACGATAACTTAATTGTCAAAATTCTACTTGTTGGCAAGGGAAGCAAAATTCACGAGCTCGAATACCTCGAACCACTCCAATGTTCTGGAAAGGTTCTAGGGCTATTTGAGTCAGTGCTGGATCTACTGGCATTATCTCACAGCAAATGGTTCGCGAAATTGAACACCTTGACAGGGAGATCGAAATTCGCGAGATACAACGATCATGACAACATTTTATCCACATGGCTTGCCCTGCGCTGATCCTGGTCGAGATTTGGGGACCGTTTCCAATGTTTGGAAGGTATTCAAGACCTATACAGTTACCCATCAACTTAACAGATCGCTTGAGAAATTGTCCCGGAGCAAGTTCCAAAAAATCACCATTTTGAAAACTGACCCCGGGATTGGACTCAGGACGCCAAAATACCTAGTAATACCATGGTCTGGTCAAATAGTCCGAACTTTTTTTTTTGTAAACCTGTCTTATTTTTTGCATCACCATGAGAAACTGAGGGGGGGTCAGCGTTCATTTCAAGAGAGCATACAGGTGCAACAGTTTTTTACGAAAACTTCATAGGAGAGGGGCTAAATTCACGATAAAGAAATTGCTGAAGGGAGGCTGCAAAAAGTTTTATTGGTGGTGAATATCATTAGAGGTGCATACCGGTGCAATTAGCTAACTGGTGCATTACAGTAAATCTTGAATAAATCTTGAAATTTTTACTGGAGGGAGGAAAAGACAGCGTTCATTTGCTTCCCTCCACAAAGAAATAGTTGAAGTTTCTCAAGGAAGGTGTGCTGCAAAAAATTTGTGGTGCAGATTGGTGCATCAGTAGTGCATTCTAATACAATAGTTTTTTTTTTTTTTAAATTTCATTAGGGGACCAACTTCACTGACCTCAAATAATTTCTGTTAGCTCTCTCATTAAGGCATCAAGTCGACATTGGTTTAAGGAATAAGGAAACCAGGGATGAAACCAGGAATGAAACCAGGGATGAAACATTATCGAATTTTTAAAAATTCTACTTACGCAAATATTCTATTTATTTACCTGTCAACACTGGAATCTCTACTAGGCGGCCTTTTATAATGATCGAAATGGTCTATTGAACTCTGTTGTCCGATATTTCCTAAATACGGTCTATCACCCGACACTCTTCTACTCATCCTTCTTAATGAATTGCCTTGCATAATATTTTCGTCTAAGGGTATTGAATTTCTAGGCGAAGCTGAAGGTTTGAATCCAACATCCGAATTAGGCATTTTAAATCCAATATCGGGGTTAGGCGATTTGAAACCAATATCTGTGTTTAGCTCTCCCGGATTGTTTGGTCCTAGATCGTTAAATCCTGAGGGGTTATTGGGATTTTTATAGAGGTTAGTAGGTAAATTGGGATAAGGATTACTTGGTTTATTACTAATATCGTTATACTGAGAGGTAGGGTAAGGGTTACCTTGCGGGTTTTGACCCGGATTCGCCCAACCCATTTTATTGTAACCCGATTGGTTGGGTACTTGGTTAGGTATTTGATTCGATTTGTTAGGTATTTGATTAGATTTGTTAGGAATTTGATTAGGCGTCTGATTCGGTATCTGGTTTGGTAATTTTTGATTCGTACTATTGGCATTTGTGTTCTGCTCTAAATCCAGACTTTGTTTTTGTTGTTGCATTTGCATTTCTCTAAATTTGTTTTGCCTAGCTTTTAACCTTTCTAGTCCAGGTTGTTTGAAGTCAGGGGCATATTGTTTGGCTACACCTTCAGCTATATCTGAATCTTCTTTAGCGTGTGCTGCGGCTATATCAGCTTGTTCTGCTTTTCCCCTAGCTGTAGCTGTCCTATTAATAGCTATGTCAGACTTTTGTAATGCTATTTTTGAAGCTCTTTGTGCTGCATTTACCGCAGCATCTATCCTTTCTCTAAATTTCGCGCTCCTCATTAAGAATAGTTTTTTCTTTTGACTAGTTATTAGAACATTGTTTTTGTATTTTCCTTCTTCTTTTTCGCCATTGCTGAACGTTGTTACACCATAACCATATTTTTTGTTGTTGTACCATTCACCTTCGTACTTGAGACCGTCGGATCGTTCGCTGATACCATACCCAGATCTTTTGTCATTTTTCCATTCGCCCATGTACGTTTCTACTACACTAGGGTCCATCGTTTCATCCTGAAACAATAAATATAATATAATAAATAATTATTATATAATAAACAATTATTGAGTATAAAGGTGTAAAGAAAATAATACTTTATTTCTTATAAAGTCAATTTTAAATGACGATAGGTTTCGATGTGATTATTTCATCATCAGACAAACCTAAATAAAGAGTCATTGAATCACTGTATTGAAAAGTTTAAAATATTTAACACAAAAAAAATAAAAATTTTGACAAAAATCAAGAAGTCAAAGAGAAGAGTTAAAAAAAAATTGACTTGTTATGACATATCCATATATAAGCTACGTATTTTAACATTAAAAGAGTTAATAGTCACTGTAAATATATATTATATTAAAAGAGACTTTTTGTTTTAAATGGTAAAAAACTTAAACAAGAGAAAAGTGCCTCTTTTTGGTGGGAAAATTTACAAAATATAAAATTTTTTAATAAACGAGAACTGGATGTATTAAAATGGAGTTAAAATTAGAAAAAGTTTTTATGTAGGTGAAATTGTAAAACAATGACAGTCCATCTATAAAATAAGTTACGAACAGAGACAACAGAGACGTGTAACTTAATAGAAACATTTAGTCGGTAGTCCATTTAAATTTACATTGAATCCATGTTTAAATTTCCCGCCCCACATTTTTAAATTTTCCCGCTATTTATGACTGGAATCACACAGCAGTAAGAGGCATTAAGAAAAGAAGAAAAATGCCTAGTGGCGCCATTATATACTGGTTGCGATAACAATAGTTTAAACAACTTTTGCCGAACAAAAAAAAAATATGTTGAGTCACACTTCTCGCTAGGTTGTCTCTGCTCCCAAGTAGCACATGATGGGTTTATAAAAGTTGTAAGAACATTCTTAAAACAAATGTTTATAAGAGAATAAGATTTATAATTTTACTTGTAGATATTCTTACAGGCTTTATACAACTCCTTTGAGCTTAAATTGGGCACCAAATTATAAACCAAAAAAGTTTTTTAGTTCCCTTATAAATGCTTTATTAATGTGCCTCAAAGTATAATCAATCTTATTTGTAGATACTTATAAGGGTTTAATAAAGCAATCCCAAAGATTATTTTAGAGACACATTCATAGTTACTGTATTTGCAACCACTTTGGAACCGTAAACACTTTAACGCTATATTTATAAGAAATCTTTATTCGGAACCTTTAAAAAGCAATAAGACTTATAAGTAATTTTATCCTCCTTTAATAAATTTTTAATCTTTATTCGTATGGGGTGAAATAGGTTTTACAAAGAAAAAAAGTTTTATTTATATATTCTCCAAAAACAAAATTGTTGTGAACTCTTTAGATTACTGCAGTGTCTAAATGTATAAGGATTTCAGTTGATATGGCGTCTTGCAATATACTTTAGTTATGAGACATGACAAAAAAGTAGGAAAATATATTACCTTATCGTTTAACAAAGATGCAAATTTTACAACGAGGTTCACTTTAATGTGAAAGTCTATACTATTTTATGGCGATTTTTTCACGCCCCCACACTAAACATTTAATTGAACGTTAAAAATAAAAACAATTTTTTATGTAAGAAAGTGAAAATGTATTAATAAAAGAAACATTAGATTAAATTATTCTTACTAATAAGCAATAATTTAATATCTGGTGTTTACAGACCATTATTACATTATTTCACCAAAAAATTTTCTTTTTAATTTTTCATTTCATGTATTTTACATTTCAAATATGGCAAAGGTTTTAGGTAAAACATTAATGCTTTAAAAACAGCAACAACAAAGCAATTTGTCTAACTTTTCCATAATTTACAAGAATTTATTGCCAATTATCTACGAGGGTACTTTCAAATGTGGTATACCTAATCCCGTACTATTTAACATAATTTAATATAATTACCAGACTTTAAAGAACTAATAGTTTCTATTACAGTCAAAATATTACACCAGAGGAATAAACCACGACGAATCAAATACAAAATAACTTAGACGCATTTTGCCAAATTATAAAGTTGATAAAAATATAGTAAAAATCGTTTCAACTTTGAAATATTTTTAGGTGGGCTACCAAATTTTATTGGTTATGTAGACACAACCAAAACTAACTAGCACCATAGAAAAATAAAAAGGTTTGAATAAATGGCGGGACTTGTTTCCTTGTTGGTAGTTCAACCGTAAGCGCTTTGCGCGCTGCTATCACTAAATTCAAACTCGTTTTACACCCATAAAAACATACGTTTTCAAAAATAATGACAAAGAAATTAATAACTTTACTGATTTACCCCTTTAAATTTTACTTTAATATAATGTGTGATCAAATACAGGGATAATCTTTAATAAATGTAAGACGTTCTAAAATCGCAGACTTTCAGACCAAAATGGTAACCAACGATTATCTTTCAACATTTAATCATTCAACGATAATCGCTGAACGATCATTGCGATCGTCACACCGAATAAAACGCATCTTTAGGCTGCCTACTCGATGCTACAATGTAATTATTTAAAAAGTGAGAGAAAAATAATAATTTACCGATACATCGTTACTTAACAATTAGATTTGTGACAATAATATTCGTGCGATAGCCATTCATTATACACACGTGTTTAAGAAACAATTTACAGAGCTTGATAATTGTTTTTGATAATTAAAAAAAATATGAGGTCAAGCTTAATTTATTTCTTTCTTGCTCTTAAAATTTACCCAGTAACTTTCAAAATGTTACCTAGTACTTAAACTAGGTAATAAAGAGAGGACGCGTAACAAATATATCGAGTACACCTAGTATTCTGTGCCTATTACACAGATTTACAAAAAAAAAGTCTGGAGTATTTGACCAGACCATGGTATTCCTAGGTATTTTGACATCCTGAATCCAATCCCGGGGTCAGTTTTGCCCCATCACGTCAGAAAAACAAAATTTAAAGGTCATTTAGATGTCAAGATGGTGATTTTTTGGAACTGGCTCCGAGACAATTTCTCAAGGGATCTTTTGAGGGGTAACTGTGTTGGTTTTTAAATACCTTCCAAACATTAGGAACGGTCCCTAAATCTCGACCAGGACCAGCGCAAGGCCAGCCATGTGGATAAAATGTTGTCATGATCGTTGTATCTCGCGAATTTTGATTTCCCCGCCAAGGTGTTCAATTTCGGCAATCCATTTGCTGTGAGATAATGCCACTGGATCCAGCACTGACCCAAATGGCCCTAGAACCTTGCCAGAACATTGGGAGTTATGCTCAAGTGGTTTGAGGTATTCGAGCTCGTGAATTTTGCTTCCCTTGCCAACACGTAGAATTTTGGCGATTGAGTTATCGTCAGTTAATGCCAACACTTCTCAAAGTGCTCCTAGAACATTGTCCAAAAATTGGGTGAAGCTGAATATACTGACCGGGGCAAATTAAGGTTGCAGTAAATGGCCCGAGGATCCCAACCCGCAACTTCAAAGTTTGCCACCTTTGTTCTGGTGAGGCAGGCCATTGGAATTCAATCCCTTTGATAAGACGTCACATTCCACCAACTGAATTGGTGTGGTTATCATACAATATTTGCGACTATAACTTAAGACTCTGCTAATAAACTCAGTTCTGCTATTAGCATTACCTAGGAACAACGACGGGGACGTTGCAAATACTGTTCCCTTTGGGATGCTTGTTTATAGTGAGTCCCCTCTCCTCTCACTTTTTTCCCTCCCACTTTCTCAATCTTTGCGTGCTTGTTTATGGGGTCTGCAGGTTTGATCAAAACTCCTTCTAAGCGCCTCTCTTATGCTCCTTGATATTCCTCTTCAAGTTCCAACAGTAATCTGCCAACATGTTAATGTCCCAGAAATCTTGGTAGCGTCTTTCCATCTCTTTTATATCTTGGTGGAATCTTTCACCTTGTTCTTCGCTAAAATGTCCAAGGTTTTCTGGGAAATTTCCCAAATGCGAATCCAAGAAGTAGACCTTCCAGCTCATCAAACATCCAATAGCATTACAGTTCTGGAGCAAGCCCTCCACCAATTCCATATAGTTTGGGTCTTTAGTATTTCCAAGAAATTTCTAAAAAACATTCGCTACTTCTTTTCTTAAGAGCTTTGACGAATTGTTTTATCAACCCCAATTTAATATGGAGAGGAGGTAGTAAAATACTTTTGGGATCCACTAATATCACTTGGTATATGTTCTTCTGACCCACAACAAAATTGTCCCTTGATGGCCAAACCTTCCTTTGGTAATGCTCATCACGAGCTCGACTGTCCTATTTACATAAAAAACAACGGTATTTTGTAAATCCACTCTGTTGTCCCAAAAGTATTGTTACCACCTTCAAATCTGTACATATTTTTCATTTGTACCAACGGTAATTGATTTTTTGGAGCAAATAGTTCATATTACAGTAGTTCTCACTCAATATCATCGAGTAGGCTATTGGAATGGATGCTAGGTTATTGCCATTGTTCAAAAAACAGCTTTTAAACTCCTCTTGGATAAGTCAATAAAGAGACGCCAATCGTCCGAATCATGTTTGACTTCAATTTCACCGAATAAACCTTCTATATCTCTGCAAAATACTAATGATTCATGTTGGTCATAATATTTTCGGAAAGGCTCATCCCTATTTCTATAATACGTTCCTATCGTTCCTTTCTCTAGACAACTTCTAAACTCCCTGAAATGACTAGTCGAAGCCCTTAATCAAATGACCAGCAGAAAACAGTTGCCTGTAAAGAACTCACACTAGAGGATGGCAGTGGTACTCAGATGAAGAAAAATATTTGTGAGCCACGATACCGACAAGGGAAAGAAAGTTTTTCCGAATTTTACTATATATTTTGACTATACTGGGTACTATACAAGCACTAATAAAATAGAGATAATGCATTCGAATCTGGCGGTGTCCTGTATGATTCCCGGTGAGAAGAATTTCCGCTCTTACCCGCTGAAAACACGTACAACAAAGAATTTTCCCCGATACAGTCTAGAGTGGAATTGGACCTTGCTCCCAACCCCTGCGCTTTTCTCACAAAAACTTGACCCAACCTAACCTAACCGTGACGGAAGCTGACCTAACCTGACCAGACCCAACCTCACCCAACCTAAGGTGAACCAAATCTAACCTCACCCACCCGTCATCCAACATAACCTCGCCTAACCTGAACCAACCCTAATCTCATTTAGCCTCACCGTAACCGTAATCTAACCTGACTCAAACCTTATGGAAGCATAATTCAACCTAACCATAACCACGACCACCCTCACCTCACCTAACCAAACATAACCCTGATCTGACGTAAACCCAACCTAACCGAACCTCACTCAAACCTAATCTAACTTCACGTAACTGTAACGGAAGCTGAACTCACCCAATCTATCCTAGCCTTAACCGCAACGAACCTAACATAAACCTTAGCCAACATTAGCTGACCCCAACCGTAACCTGACCTCATCAACTCTAAGCTCAACCGAGTTTTACCTGACTCAACCTAACTATCGTCGCGTAGTCTTGTCGCCGGGAATTTCGGGAGCGGGATTCCTGACAGTGGTCCATTGAATGTATTTCCGTTGTCGAGAATTCTACACCTTGTGTCACCTCTGGCGGGAGAAGCAGCTGATCGATTTGAAGTTCTGGCAAGGTTCTATAGGTTCTCAGATCAGTGCTGAGTGGACCGCCGTTCGACCAAAGCAAATTTATCGTCAAATTCTCGCTTCTTGGCGGGGAACTTGAAAATCGTAACTTAGTAATTACGGGGCCACTTCCTACCCACTGGGCCGGACCTAGGTAGCACACGTAGCATGAGATAAACATTTTGGCAAGATTCTGGGTCCTTAAGGTTAATGCTGGGTGGACGGTCATGAACTCACAGCAAATGCATCGTCGCAATCAACGCTTGGCAGTGGAATAGAAAGTCGCCAGTTAGTAACCCCCTGAGCCAGTTCTCCACCTTGGGCCAGACCTGAGCGGGACACGAAGCATAACTCCAATGTTCTGGCAAGGTTCTAGGGCCATTTGGGTCAGTGTTGGATCCACTGGCATTATCTCACAGCAAATGGATCGCCGAAATTGAACACCTTGGCAGGAAGATCAAAATTCAGTTACCCCTCCACTTAACAGATCGCTTGAGAAATTGTCTCGGGCCGGGTTTCGAAAAAAGCACCATTTTAACCTCTAAATGACCTTTAAATCTGGGGTTTTCTCACGTGATGGGGCAAAACTGACCCCGGGATCTGATTCAGGACGCCAAAATACCTAGGAATACCATGGTCCGGTCAAATAGTCCGGATTTTTTTTTTTGTAAGCCTGTGTTATCTATTGGCCGCCATTATTTTGGGGCTTTGCATTTCGGTGACACCAAAGCTTTTGTTTGTGTTTATTTCTGATTTTTGAAATAAACGACATTTAGTAATTGATTTATTGTGTGGCATATCAGTGTAAAAGTTATAGCGGCAAGAAAGAAGCAGATATTATGTTTCACAAATAAATGATAAACATTAATCGTTTTTGCTTTATATATTTTCTTATATTTTTTATTTTATTTGGGGTTATACAATTTGATATTTACATATTGTACTTCGGAGTAATAAATTTTACCCACCGAGTTTGTTTATTTTTTAATTTTCATTGATATATTTGAGCAATTAATAATATAAAAATAGCCAAACAAGTATTTTTTCCAGTGGCGTGGCGTGTCGTACAATTTTAAATATTAACTTTTATTAAATTATAATTTACTTTTGCTTTTTATTTAATTGCAGCAATGTTTATTTGTTGTTTTATTTTAGATTTTCTGTGAATCCAGCAAAAAATTCTTTGGATTCAGACAACGATAATTGCAAATTGGATGCCTACGCCAAATGATAGATTGTGTACAAAACATTCTGAATGGGATTTTTTTTACTAATTGGAGCAGCTCCCACTATATTTCCTGAATTCCCTAAATACATGCAGCCAAAGAAGGTGCGTATACTAATAAACATAATTAAACATATACAGGGTGTTTTTTAAACATGCGGAAAAAATTCAAGGGGTTGTTACTTGGACTATTCTAAGAATATTTTGTTCCTTGATGATTTTTAAAATTCCGTTTCGTTTCGAGAAAACTATTTTTATTATTTTTAAAATTATTAATAGTCAAAATAAAAATAGATACTACACTCTGTTAACCAAGAACATATTTTTAACAACATTCCAATTACTAAAAACGGCTTATTTTTTCCACTTAACAAAACGGATTTTCAAAAATCATCAAAGGACAAAATATTCTTAGAATAGTCAAGGGAATTTTTGCAGAATGTTTAAAAAATACCCTGTATATTTTCATTATTATGTTATGTACCTTTAAGAATTGAGCAACCTTTTTGTGTATAAATCAAAACATTGCCTTAATAATTGATTGTTTGTAGGACTTAAAAGAAGAGCATTGTATTTGGACGCTGAGCCAGGTCCTTCAAATAGAACTGCAAATAAAGAATCTATCCTGAAAAGCCCTAGCATAAAACGGCTTAGAAGACAACTTTTACAACAGGTAGAAAAGAATAAAGAAAAAGCACAAAACAAATCAAAGTTCTTAAACAAAAACTTAAAAGATATAAAAAAGAGTTGTTTCGCTAAAACTTGTTGTTATTATACCAAATTAGTATTATTTAAGGGTCAGTAATAAATTTATCTTTATTTATGTATAATTTTTCTTATTAGCTTAATTTAATAATAGTGTCATTCTTTATTAAAAAATAAATCTTTTTGTAATGCATGTAGATCATTTTGTTTTATTTTGCGAAATTTTTTCTTGTGTCTTATTTTTACTTATTTATTTTATACTTTTTACAATTTGAACTTGCTTTATACCTAAAAATATCAATAAAGTAAGTACTAATAACATAAATACGAGTTCGTTTTTTATTTCCAACATGTTACGCCTTTGGTTGAATATCGTTGGTGTCAGAATGGAACAAGATTTTCAGCGGCGTCATGAGTCCTCTCTTTATTACCTAGTCTAAGACCTAGTAATTAAACCCTAACCTCACTATTTCAATATGCACCTGTCTATTTTGTAATGGTATTTTTATAAATTCATTTATATATCACAATTGACATTTCCTCTTGACAATACAAGCCTACCATTCTGTAAATATATTTTTTTATATTTTTAATATTGACGAAGATATTGGACTTTTTCACACGAATGGATCGCCTATTTAAATTGATAAAGCGATAAAGCACAACATGCATGCATGATTGCGAAATTCATATTCACTTTTTGGCCGCCGACCAAAACCGACCTTGAATATTTATTTCAGATAATCCTTGTTCATTTGTTTTTATTTATCTATTATTATCATAGCACAGTCAACGAGTAGGAAATTATATACCGGATGTCACATATTTTTGGCAGAATAAACGTGTTTTTTATAAATCGTTTTTACGCCGATCCTACTTAAATAGCAATTTTAAGGAAGCAAATAATAATTTTATACATTTATTTTTGATTTTGAATGCTATAGACGGTCGTAGAGAAAATCATGTTCCTAACTCATGTGGATGAACTGTAGATGCATGCTAGAAAATATCACTTTCTGCACTAGTTAGGAAAACTATTTGTTTTGTTTTTCTAACTAGTTCTTTTAACTTTTTTCTATCTCGTCAAAAAAATCTTATCATAATCTTTTTGTTAATATTTTTTCAGTAAACCCCAGTTACGTCTTTACCCTAAAAGCACGTGGGGGTTTGAGCCCATAGTCCCCGGCCTGATGTGGGCCCTAGTGCCTGTATATTTTTTATCCAATTATATTCAATTTTAAAAAGACATTGGTTTATCTAACGATCACCTATGACCTATGTTAGCGCTATAGTGTTGAAAGTACATACTGCATGCTACACGTTAACATCAATGATGATACGAGTACTAGGTTAAATTTTATCAACATTTCATCATTTAATAGTTTATCTGATTAGAAAAACGAAGATTTTAGTTACAAGAAATTAACGACTTTTGGATATCACGTTCACTTAGATATTTACATTAACAGTAATTAAATCAGTAACTAAATTATTAATTGAATCGGCAATTGAATCAGTAATCGAATCGGTAATTGAATCAGTAAATGAATCGGTAATTAAATCAGTAATTAAATCAATAATTGAATTAATAATTAAATCGCTAATTTAAACACTAATTGAATCACTAATTGAGTCGCTAATTTAATTAGTAATTAATTCACTATAAATAATCGAATCACTAATTGAATCAGTAATTGTATAACTATCAATATAGTAACTGCATAATCAAAATCAGTAATTAAAATAGAATTAGTAATTGAATTAATAATTGAATTAGTAATTGAATTAGTAATTGAATTAGTAATTAAATTAGTAATTGAATTAGTAATTGAATTAGTAATTGAATTAGTAATTGAATTAGTAATTGAATTAGTAATTGAATTAGTAATTGAATTAGTAATTGAATTAGTAATTGAATTAATAATTGAATTAGTAATTAAATTAGTGATTGAATTAATAATTGAATTAATAATTGAATTAATAATTGAATTAATAATTGAATTAATAATTGGATTAGTAATTGAATGAGTAATTAAATTAGTAATTAAATTAATAATTGAATTATTTATTGAATTAGTATAATTAAATCAGCATTAAAATCAGTAATTAAATCAGTAATTTAATCTAAGCAAATCAGTTTTCTAATTAGTAATATAATCTGTCATTAAATCAATAATTAAATCAGTAATTAAATCAATAATTAAATCAGTAAATAAATCAACAAGAAATTAACGACATTTGGATGTCACGTTCACTTAACAATTTATATTAACAGTAATTATATTAAATTATTAATTGAATCGGCAATTGAATCAGTAATCGAATCGGTAATTGAATCAGTAAATGAATCGGTAATTAAATCAGTAATTCAATCAGTAATTAAATCAATAATTGAATTAATAATAAAATCGCTAATTTAAACACTAATTGAATCACTAATTGAGTCGCTAATTTAATTAGTAATTAATTCACTATAAATAATCGAATCACTAATTGAATCAGTAATTGAATAACTATCAATATAGTAACTGCATAATCAGAATCAGTAATTGAAATAGAATTAGTAATTGAATTAGTAATTGAATTAGTAATTGAATTAGTAATTGAATTAGTAATTGAATTAGTAATTGAATTAGTAATTGAATTAGTAATTGAATTAGTAATTGAATTAGTAATTGAATTAGTAATTGAATTAGTAATTGAATTAGTAATTGAATTAGTAATTGAATTAGTAATTGAATTAGTAATTGAATTAGTAATTGAATTAGTAATTGAATTAGTAATTGAATTAGTAATTGAATTAGTAATTGAATTAGTAATTGAATTAGTAATTGAATTAGTAATTGAATTAGTAATTGAATTAGTAATTGAATTAGTAATTGAATTAGTAATTGAATTAGTAATTGAATTAGTAATTGAATTAGTAATTGAATTAGTAATTGAATTAGTAATTGAATTAGTAATTGAATTAGTAATTGAATTAGTAATTGAATTAGTAATTAAATTAGTAATTGAATTAGTAATTGAATTAGTAATTGAATTAGTAATTGAATTAGTAATTGAATTAGTAATTGAATTATTAATTGAATTAGTAATTGAATTAGTAATTGAATTAGTAATTGAATTAGTAATTGAATTAGTAATTGAATTAGTAATTGAATTAGTAATTGAATTAGTAATTGAATTAGTAATTGAATTAGTAATTGAATTAGTAATTGAATTAGTAATTGAATTAGTAATTGAATTAGTAATTGAATTAGTAATTGAATTAGTAATTGAATTAGTAATTGAATTAGTAATTGAATTAGTAATTGAATTAGTAATTGAATTAGTAATTGAATTAGTAATTGAATTAGTAATTAAATTAGTAATTGAATTAGTAATTGAATTAGTAATTGAATTATTAATTGAATTAGTAATTGAATTAGTAATTGAATTATTAATTGAATTAGTAATTCAATTAGTAACTAAATTTAGTATAATTGAATCAGTATTTAATCAGTAATTTAATCTAATCGAATCAGTAATCGAATTAGTAATAGAATCTGTAATTGAATCAATAATTAAATCAGTAATTAGGTCAATAATTTAATCAGTAAATAAATCAGTAATTCAATCAGCAATTGAATTATTAATTAAATCAATAATTAAATTATTAATATATCAATTATTTTTCCTTTATTCGACCATTTTGCATTACTCATGGGAAAAAAGTGCGGGACTTTTGAATCTATAACTTTTCAAACAACTTATTTTCTATCTCTCTTTTATCCTTAACCTAACTACAACTGTAGAGTTGGCAACAAGTCTTGGCGGGTGTATCTCCTTAGCAAAAATCAAATCTAATTATTTATTAACACAAACATTCGCTAAAAATATAGAAATATTGCAAATTTTTATAACCATTTAAGAAGGTTTAGATGACGATGATATTAAATATCTAATATTAAAAAACTTCGAACTGATACAAATGTTGGAGAGCGCACCCAAAAACTATAAATTCGCCACTAACTGCTGTCCTTAAATTATAAGGAGAGGCACAATCTATATTAAAGTCAGTTCTAGAATGTAAGTGATCGGCGCATGCTCAGATGTCAAAATAAGAGTGGCACTAATAATGAGTGACCTTAAGTGAACTTGCAATAACTCTCTAATAATATTTGCAGATGTGGAATTGATATTTGCGATAGAAAACACAACTACAACGAATTCTGATGTTTTTTAAAGGAAATAGGATATGTACATGAATAATAGAGATAATAAATAATGAGGCCAATTAAAGCCTACTTTTACTGTCACTTAAACAGCAGAACAGTAGGAACCTATTCTAATGTACGTGGTCAGACGCAGTCCTGACTATAATAATCAATAAAGTCACAAAACAAAAGTAATATTATAGATTTTCATTCTCGTTTTTTGGCTTTCCTAAAGGGCCCCCAAGGGCCTCATCATGGTTTCACCATGCTCTATACATTTCTGTTGCGTGTACTGTGCTACATAATTTATTTTTTGAATAATTGATTTCGAATAATTTATCTACATAGCACTACATTCGTATGTGAGTGAATATCCGTCTTATTATCTCAATACACGTTTTCACTAAAGTTGATAGTCTAGAGATGTCAAAAAAATCTGAATAATACACGAATTTTGATACACCGTATGTGTATCTATGGCTTAATTTAAAAACTCGTCCTACGTGCTTGATAATGAATTATGCTTTGAGATTATTTATGTCAGAAGCATAAGTCTTTATTTCACTCTTCACTTCATCATTGCAAATACCTAACTCCCCTTTCAGATTAATAAAATGAACTACTTCATTTTCCCAACGATACACAATTCGAGACAATCTTTATATATTTGGTTGATCAGATTATTTTCGGTGTGCGGCAAAATTCTAGTATTTGGCATTGATTGTTTTGTTGGGAGAGTTAGAAATTTTAATTGGCTTATTGTCTACAAAAGCTTTACAAATTAACCTCAGTACATTTAAAATGAAATACTTTTTAGATGATTGTTTTAATTCCTTTATTTATTCAATTAGTTAAAATTGTTGATATTGTATAATAACCGAATTTATAGCTATTTGATTTTATATATAATTTTATTTAATTTGTGCTACTCCAAAACCGTAGTTTTACAATATAATCAATTTTACTGAAACCCTTTTTTGATTAAAATAATGATTGTTGATTGTATTACACAATTCCATAACAAATAAATATCAATAATAAAATTGTTGTGTTATAAATTTCCTGAACAATTATTTTCTTTTTCTACTCTCTTTAAATCAGTTATTAATATTTTATTTTATTTTTACAATGTTCAGCGGGATTAACTCAATTTACAAGACAAGGTAGGAGCTATAACAATTAAAATGAATAAAAAGTAACAAAAACAAAATTTTTGAGATTGAGCATTCTCAGGATTTTTATTTAATAAAAGAAAAAATTTAATATTAATTCTAATGCATAGTTAGGATTCCCCACTCGACTATTCACTGTTGGGTAACAAAGCCTATATAGAACACGAGGCTTATAACCGAAGTAGTTGATACTGATGAAACCAAATATAAAAACAATATACAAAAAAATCCAAAATTATAAAATAATGACAGAAATCGAGGGCTAAACCGTTGCTGTACCATGGTGTATAAGAAATCTGTATAGTTCTTCCATTATCAATTGCAGATCATAAAAACTCGTTCGGAACCTTTACCGACAATTTTGTTTGATCTGCCATAGGCGTAGATACCTACCTCATTTTATAAATTTATTTTATTAATACTTTTAATATATATCATATGCAAGAAAGTATTCGTTAAAAGGAAATCGAATAATTATAAACTGGACGTTATTATAAGCCCTTATTTAGACAGATTCACTTAATTGTAATCTTACTTGGACTATAAAAAAATCATTATAGCTCGTTAACTTGCTACAACTGAATATTAAATTATACAACGTAAAAAAGCGAGTAAAGTGTACCTGCTTGTAAGGGCGTTTGGTTTAAACAGGGTACCAGACGTGAACTGAACCCTTTTTGTTACCCCTTTCGTTCTTTTTCTGGAAAACGAAATTTCAAAGAAATTTGGTATTTTAAGGAGCTGCCGCGAGTGGTAGGATGCGTTGTTCATAACGATTACTGACTGTGGTGGAATGTAAGGTAAAAGCTGTTCATTAAACTGTTTTTCAAATAATTCTGCTGTCATATCTTCATGATAATCAGCTGCATAGTTTTTAATTTGTTTAGCAGATAATAATAAAGCATTAGGCACGAAACCGTCTTTGCTTCCAGCGTGTACTATTATAATGCCTTTCCCTTTAGAACATGCCCCATTCAAACAGCAATTTTTACTACTGCCAACCCAACCGAAATTTACTACATCGTGACTGTCAAACCATGTTTCATCTAGATAAATTATGTGTCTATTAGAACTTCTGAAGCCTTTTATCTGACGCAAATAATCTTGTCGCCATTGAACTATCCTTGACAATTCGGTGATTGCCATCTGTTTATTCAATTTTTTGTGTTTAAAACCACATGCTGATAAAACTTGACGCAATGTTTCCAAACTGGTATAAGTGTATCCTGGAAAATCTGCCACCTTTTGCTGTATTACTTCCAATGTCGGAACCCTGTTCTCCTTATATAAACTATAAATTGTCCTTCGTATAAAATCTTGGGTAGCTCTGTCAACTGATTTCAGTTTTTTCTTTACATGTTTTTCGGTTTTATGAATAATCCACAGCAACCCCTTTCGTGACTACTGGATAAACGGAAAATTTATTTACTTTAGTTAATTCAGCAATTGTTATTATGAACGCATTATCAGACTGCTGAATATTTTCCTTTTTTAAACATTCGAATATATTTAAAATAACTTGTTGTGTTTGTATATCTAAATCCTTATCGTTAAAGTCATACCTGTCTTTAATCTCACTACACTGTGCAATTTCATTTTCTTCATTCGCCCATGGTCTAAAGAACGCCATATTTATATTTATTAAAATAAATTTAAATTAAACCAACCACACATACAAAACACACCGCACGACAGTACTCCACTGATATCGCAGACTGTCTTCCAGGAATATTTTCGAACACCTGCCTTCCGTAAACCTTCGGCCAATACAGTACATTTAAGTTTACGATTCGATGTTTCCATTGGTAAAAAACTGATGGTTCGTTTAATATTTACCGCTTTGTATAAGGGGAGTAAACATTATTTTTCTTTTCTTAATTTGGCATGAGTACCGTGCGTATATATTAAATATTGATGATTTCCCACATAACTGTGTTCTGCAATTGATAATGGAAGGACTATACCATGACGTGTACTATAGTCTATTACAATTTATAGTAGAAAATCGTCTCGCTTTAAACATGAAGGAAGGTTGTGTATTAGCCGGAACAGGGACGGTGCTCCCAAATGGACTTTAAAAATTAATGTTTTCTGTTTGGTGAAATAAACATGATAAACAAGTAGAGGAAAGTTTTAGCCTAGAGAAGTTTGTTTCGACCAAGGACCTTTTTTTTAGAAGAAGAAGTAATTAAAGTAGGGAGAATAGTTTTTTGATGTGAGACTTTTTTTTTTAGAAAAAATTCTATTTCAGTAAAAGAGGAGAAGAGGAACAGTTTTTGGTTAAAGATTTTTGTCACGGGGCCCGATCTAGAGAATTGTCCTGTGGCCCGGCCTGGCTCTCAGCGGCCCTGATAGTAAAGTATAGTCCTTCCAATATCAATTGCAGAACACAGTTATGTAGGGAATCATCAATATTTAATATATACGCACGGTACTCATGCCAAATTTAGAAACGAAAAATAATGTTTACTCCCCTTATACCAATGAAAACATCGAATCGTAAACTTAAATGCACTGTATTGGCCGAAGATTTACGAAGGGGAGGAGTGTTCGAAAATATTCCTGGAAGACAGTCTGCGATATCAGTGGAGTACTATCGTGCGGTGTGTTTTGTATGTGTGGTTGGTTTAATTTAAATTACTTTTAATAAATATAAATATGACGTTCTTTAGACCGTGGGCGAATGAAGAAAATGAAATTGCACAATGTAGTGAGATTAAAGACAGGTATAACTTTAACAATAAGGATTTAGATATACAAACAACAAGTTATTTTAAATATATTCGAATGTTTAAAAAAGGAAAATATTCAGCAGTCTGATAATGCAATCATAATAAGAATTGCTGAATTAACTAAAGTAAATAAATTTTCCATTTATCGGGTAGTCACAAAAGGGGTTGCTGTGGATCATTCACAAAACCGAAAAACATGTAAAGAAAAACTGAAATCAGTTGACAGAGCTACCCAAGATTTTATACGAAGGACAATTTATAGTTTATATAAGGAGAACAGGGTTCCAACATTGGAAGTAATACAGCAAAAGGTAGCAGATTTTCCAGGATACGCTTATACCAGTTTGGAAACATTGCGTCAAGTTTTGTCAGCATGTGATTTTTAACACAAAAAAAATGAATAAACGGATGGCAATCACCGAATCGTCAAGAATAGTTCAATGGCGACAAGATTATTTGCGTCAGATAAAAGAGTACAGAAGTTCTAATAGACACATAATTTATCTAGATAAAACATGGTTTGACAGTCACGATGTAATAAATTTCGGTTGGGTTGACAGTAGTAAAAATTGCTGGTTGAATGGGCCATGTTCTAAAGGGAAACGTATTATAATAGTACACGCTGGAAGCAAAGACGGTTTCGTGCCTAATGCTTTATTATTATCTGTTAAATAAACTAAAAACTGTGCAGCTGATTATCATGAAGATATTACAGCAGAATTATTTAAAAAATGGTTTAATGAACAGCTCTTACCTAACGTTCCACCAGTCAGTAATCGTTATGGACAACGCATCCTACCACTCACGGCAACTCCTTAAAATACCAAATAGTAGCAGTAACAAAGCTCAAATTTTAGCGTTTATGTCTGAAAAAAATATTCCTATTCCTGCCAGTGATCGTAAAAAAGGCCCAACAAACAAAGAATTGCTTACTGTTATTAAAGGCATGAAGTTGGAAAAAATTTATGATATTGACAAGCTGTGCAAAGAACAGGGTCATACTTTTCTTAGACTACCTCCTTACTATTGCATATTTAACCCTATAGAGTTAATATGGGCAAACGTAAAATCAGAATTACGAAAATGTAATCAGTCTCCAGAACTGAGTAAAGAGGTTGTAGAACTGGTAAATAAAGTTCTAGCAGCAGACCGCCAAGAGCTTTGGAAAAAAACTGCGTCGAACATGTTATTAAAGAAGAAGAAGAGTATGTAGTATTACCCTCTTTACAACCCATCATAATTCAACCAAATGATGACTCTAGTTCAAAGGATTCAGACTGCCATGATTATTTATAAAGATACTTTAGAATTGAATTGTTTTTTTTCTTTTGTTTTATTTGCAAATAATTTATTTTTCTTTATGGTTTTTGCTTTGAAATTTTGTTTTCCAGAAAAAAAACGAATGGGGTACAAAAACGGCTCAGTTCACGTCTGGTACCCTGTTTAAACCAAACGCCCTTACAGGCAGGTACACTTTACTCGCTTTTTTACGTTTTATAATTTAATATTCAGTTGTAGCAAGTTAACGAGCTATAATGATTTTTTTTAAGCACAAGTAAGATTACAATTAAGTGCATCTGTCTAAATAAGGGCGTATAATAACGTCCAATTTATAATTATTCGATTTCCTTTTAACGAATACTTTCTTGCATATGATATATATTAAAAGTATTAATAAAATAAATTTATAAAATGAGGTAGGTATCTACGCCTATGGCAGATCAAACAAAATTGTCGGTAAAGGTTCCGAACGAGTTTTTATGTTCTGCAATTGATAATGGAAGAACTATACATGTCATGACATTTACTATTTTCGCAAATTTTGAATGCGATTTACTCGAATTATTAATGAAATACTACTTAAAACGCAGTTTTTAGTGAAAAGTTAAAATTTTTACTAAAACAAATTCAGAAAATTAAAATACTGAAATCTTTACCTTTATATTACAGTTTTTAATCATAAACAATTATTGTTCAATTTGGATGAGATATACTCAGTAGTAAACTTTGGGGCGCTCTTGCGTTAAAACTATTCATTTTACAAGAAAGAGGTAACCACTTAAATTGTAGGAAATGTTCTCTAGTTTAATAGGTAATATTTTAAAAAAACTGTTTTTGGGCGCGAGCGGCAAAGATATGAGGCCGCAAGGTGGAAAATCCAAAACAACACGTCAAAATCTAGAAAAATGTCAATTTTCTAAATATATTGGATTTTAACACTGAGTCTTATTTACAGGTCTAAAAAATGAATTGTCTTCCTCTGAAGCCCTAAAAGAGACTGTTATTTTGACAAAAGTACCACAGTCAACTGTATACAAAATTTTACAGGACGGGGCACCACCTAGAAAGGTACGACGAGATTCTGGTTCATCTTGTTCCATTCCACAGTTTCTCTTAGAACCGATTAGGGAAACAATTTATGAAATGTTCTCTGTAATTAATTTTCCTACTTTGAACACGTTATTTTTACGTCTAAAACAAAAAACGTTAATAGAAGACTGCCATAAAATGACATTATGGAGATTTTTAAAATCCAACGGTTTTAAATTTAAAACCATTAATAAAAGAAACAATTATGGAATCCAGCTGTTTGGTTAAATGGAGAAGAGAATATCTCGATTTAGTTACAGATTATCGACGAGAGGGCAGAAACAGTCATTTTTTAGATGAAACCTGGTTCGACACTCACGACATCATAAATAAATGTTGAACTGATTGAAGTTTAAAATGTAATGTATACTCTCCTCCATCTGGAGGAAAAAGAATATGCATTTTACATTGTCGTGGAGAATCAGGTTGGGTAGAAGGAGCTCTCTTGCTGTCTGCAAAGGATGCACGGGATAGTAGTTTGAACTACCACCAGGACATAGAGAGTACTCTTTTTAAAAAATGGTTTGAGAGTACATTACTACCAAAACTAAATGAAAATAGCGTATTAGTTTTAGATAATGCCCCGTACCATTCTCGGTTGGTACGAAAAAAACCAAATACCAATTCTACGAAGTCAGTGATTCAGGACTTTCTGATGGAGAACGATATATTCTTTTGAAAAAAACTACACAAAAAACAGTTAATAGAACTTTTACACTTGGTTGATTTTCAACCTGAATATGTTATCGATACCATAGCAGTAAAACACGGATCGACACCATAGCAATAAAACACGGATTTCAAGTTTTAGGTTTACCATCCTACCACTGTATTTTGAACCCCATAGAATTATTATGGTCACAGTTAAAAAATTATTCTCCAGCAAATAACTCTTCTCCTAAGTCCACTTCTTTTGTAATTGATGTAGTAAGAAATGCATGTATAACTGTTGAAAACTGGAAAAACGCTATTTAACACATTAAAAAAATCGAAGAGAAATATATGAGATTTAACAATACAATTCAAAAAATTGAAATAAATTTGGACGATACCGATGATGATAGTGATATTATTTCAGAAAATGACTTTGTAAGTGATTTAGAAATATAGACGTTTTTAAATTCATTTACCTACATTTCCACAACATAAATCTAGTGAAACATTATTCTTTTTAAATTAATATTTAATAATTTTAGTCAGTTTCAATTTTATATTCATTTTCTTTATTAATGGAGTGGTTTTTTGTAATTGCTTTTTTAGTTTATCTCTCTGGTTTCGATGGAATTGATTAAGCCATTTGTTATCCAAGGTTTTATCTTTTTATGATTTTTTTGTTTATTTTTTTTACAATTTTACATGATTCAATACTATTGAGATATTTGTCATAGAACTTTTGTGTTACTATTTCAGGGTTATTTTCATTGAGAACACTTTCCCATATTAAAGCTTCAAATTTAGAAATTAGTTTGTCAGTATCAATTTTAGATATAGTTGTATAGGTAGTTTGAGGTTTTATTTTATTTATTAAAAGAGGTTTTGAAATATTTTCAAATACAAAAGAACAAAATATTGTTCTAAAAAAATGAACATAATTTTTAATGTTATCAGTAAATACAAGTACTTAAGAAGGTAAACAAAAAGTACCGTAAGGTATACAAACCTAAACCACATTGTTGTTTTATTGAGTCCAATACCTAGCAAATTAATAAATAAAGGTATACGAACCACAACAGATATAAGTTTGTATATTAAATCAAAAAAAATTAGTAATCCACAAAAAATATTTCTAAAGTATCCCTTGGAAAAAATTCACGTACGTCGGACATGACCATAGGCGCCGTTTAAAAAATTTCCACGGGAAGAAGCATTATAGGCAGAGTCAAAACACTGCAAACAGTAGTTGCCCACATAACATCAATGATCTATGAATATACTAAGAATGTTCTGTCTATGTTCTTTTTAGTATATGCTTTCTAGAATGTTCTTAGAACATACCTAGTATATACTTTGAAAGTATATTCTAGAAAGTATATTCTAGAAAGTATATTCTAGAAAGTATATTCTAGAAAGTATATACTGAGTACGTGCTATGAAAGTATATTCTAAAAAGTATATATACTGAGTATGTGCCTTAAAAGTATATTTAAAAAAGTATATACTCAGCACGTGCTATAACAGGACATTCTTAGAAGATACCAAAATTCATATACCCAGCATGTTCCTCATATTCTGAGAATGTTCTAAATGCTTGCAGGTAAAAATTAACACCAAATACATGTAAAAACACGTTTATATACACATCTATATAAATTTTTCCCAGATGTTGATCTGATAATTCGTTAGCAAACGCACTAACGTTGAGGGTTCAGACCAACAAACATTTGCCACTTTAACAGAAGAGAAGAATAACATAACCTACAATTCCTAAAAATTTTTTAGATCACGTTTCAGTCTGTAATGGGTAAGTAAATTATTAAAAATTAATTGCATCGTGTGTTTTATACAAAAATAAACAAATTTTACTATATTTGTAGTTTTTAGGACACAGTTTCTATGAAAAAAATATTGTAAAGCCAGAAATTGACCTGGAAAAACTAAAATTAGCTAAAGGAGGACGAAAACTACAAAATGGTGGTAAGTAATTAACAAAAATATATTTAAACTTTCACTGAACATAATAATCATTTATGTAACTCTTGTTTTTGTTAGTGGAATGCCATGTACAATTTTTAATGTTTTACGTTCGACAAAAATATTCCATTAGCTATCTATACTTAATTTGTATATGTACCAACTTTGTTGATTTTTTTTATTTTTTAGGTTCAATGAAGATCCAATGAAATATTGGTTGGTTAAGGTCAAAGAAAGAATTTGTAATAAAAATAAGATAAGTATATATGATTTTTTTTAAATAAAGATTAAAAAAATGGTCACGATTTTCATTATTATATAGGTACACTTATTCTTTAATGTTCAATATTAATCAAATATCCTGTATTATGGTGTCTAGTATATGCCCAGCATATGTTATATTTAAATACTTAGCATATACTTAGAACGTACTATCAAATTAGAGTAGATACCTATTGCATGCTGTACACATACTTGAAGTACATTCTCAGTATCTGCATAGCACGTATAAACAACGTCACGTAGCATATTCTTGGTATATTCTGAGAATGTTCCAAATGCAAATACAGTATATTCTCAGCATATGCACATTCTTAAAAAGCATATACTGAAAATATGCCAAAAATGTATAATTGTTATCTGGGTGAAAGCCATGGTGAAAAATAAAAAATCACGAATCCAGGGGGGACAGATGGCCTCATTGCCCTCATGTGGCGACGCCCATGGACTCCACTCGTATTCCTGTCTTCGTCGGTCATGGCATACTTTGGAAACATTTTTTGTGGATACTTTATTATACCTAATGTATGCTTACCTCTATAACAAAACTAGCGTTTGAATCGGACGGTATTGACGCATTCGTCATGGCCGACTGCGCAGAATCAGTGCTCACCCATGATGCTGAAGATCCCGTCGATCGTATACTACCGGATCCTCCTCTCTTTTCAAGGTCACCAGTACTTCGTTGTTTTTTCAGTTTCAGTCCCTAAAATTAATTATAACGTGTTTAAATTTTGTTAGTAATTTTTTTGATGTACGAGAGATATTTCACTCTCCCTGCTTACGCTGCCTTCATCGAAATGTACCTAACCTCTTCAGGGTTCTTATATTTCTCATTTTCATTTTAAAATATACCTACTCATAAGATTATAGTGTCATAAATTTTTAAATGATTTTGATTATGCTAGTGACGAGGGGCGAACCCGAGGGGTGAACCACTCCCGAAATACTGGTATGTTTTCATTCGAAATCACTATTTGTACGCTAAAAATTTTGTCAAAATTTCCGAAATCATCACCGAAAACCAAGGTCGAAATCATCATCGAAATCAATTTGTCGTCCAGAATTATAAAACGCAAAATATTCAAGAAGAAAATTTTAGTTATAGAGAAATCATAGCAAATTATGTACAGTGATTTCATCGAAATAACCGAAATCGTATGAAAATAAGGGAGATTTCGACGAAATCACCAAAATTGCACACTGATAAAATTGGACGATTTTGTTTTCAAGTAAATGATTTATTTGTCCAATATTTAGTGATATTAAATTAATATAAATCATATTAACAGAAACTTATTTGTTTGAAGTACCTCAAATGATATAAAAACTGCATGTAACAATGTTTTCACACAATCCCGATTGAATTTAAAAAAATCAATTCATTACCAGAGCAACGCATCAATGATTTATAAGAAACGTCAATGTGAAGAAAAGTCGAAAAATGGATAAAATCGTTTTGGTTATTAAAATATACATTTTAAATACAGAATCGACATGGAAACTGTTGTTATAAACCCATTTTATTCATAAGTAATGCTTTCCGTTTACCTTATATTAAGTTCAAGTCTAGTTATTGACGATCTAAGATAAATATAATGTCAAATGTCAGATGTCAAAAGAGACGAAGAAGGTTGTTCCTGTGTCTCTGATGTAAATGATAAAAAATGGTTTTCTCTGGTATTAATAATAATTAGAACGCTGTTTGCATATTCATTGTCTTTATTAAATAAACGTTATATAAGTGATCTACTGCGTATTAATATACAACAATTACAACAGGTTATGGACCTAGAAATTCAAAAAATAATTTTAATATAGAATTACTTAACTCAAACAATTACCATACATGGAAATTCAGAATGAAATTCAAAGTATTAAATGCGGATATAAAGAAGAAAACTATGAAAATGAGGCAAGGAAGAAAGAAGCAAAGAGTAATGATAACAAACATTGTGCAATGTTTGGATGATGGCCAAATCGATTTAATTCGAGATAAAAATACAGCTTTTAGCATGTGGTAGCTTAGAAGAAAGGTAGAAAAGCAGGTCATTCCGGGGCAGATGATTCTAAGAAAAAAATTAATGACCATGAAACTGCAAAAGCCAAATGAATTAGAGCATTTCTTGTCCGAATTCGAAGAAATTGTTAGACAACTCAAAGTAACAGGAGCTGAAATTAAGGATGAAGATTTAGTATGTACGTTACTTCTTGCTTTGCCTCCAGCTCTTGAAACTGTAATTACAATATTAGAAAACATGAGTAGTGAGGACTTAACATTTGAAATCGCGAAAACAAAATTAAGAAGTGAGATTGAAAGAAGAAAAGCAGTAAATAATGACAGCAATGAAGTTAGAGACAATATTAAGCCAGCAGCCTTTACAGTAGCCAATAGAGAAGGAAATTGTTTTAAATGTGGAGGAAGAGGACACTACAAAAGAATATGTAGGAGCAGAAATGTGTATAGAGGTGGTTTTCGAGGTCATTTGAAAATAATAGAGGTTTTATTGGAAATAGAGGTTTCAGAGGTCAAAATTACAGAGGAGGTTATAGAGGTGATTTCAAAGGTAATTTCAGAGGTAGCTACAATTATAAAGGAAATGGGCATTAAAATGAAAGAAACAGGGATGAAAATGCACAAGGGAACTTTGTACAAAATGAAGAGGACGTTGAAAATAAGGGTATTTGTTTTATGACCAGACTAAAAGATAACTTAGATAATAAGGACCAAGATAATAATAATGTAAGTAATATTTTGTTTTATATAGACTCAGGATGTACGGATCATCTAGTGAACAATAAGAAATATTTTTCTGATTTTATGTATTTGGGCAATCCTATAAAAATTTCTGTTGCAAAAAATAATGATTTTATGGAAGCCATAGGCGTAGGAAATATAAAAGTAAATAGTTATGTAGGTGGAAAAACACAAGAATGTACAATTAAAAATGTGTTTCATGTTCCAAATTTGCGTCAAAATTTAATGTCTATAAAACGACTAGAAATGTCAAATATAAAGGTTATTTTTGATAATGTACAAAGGAAATGATATAGTAGGAATAGGGAAAAGAAATAGGTTATATGAAATAGTATTTGAGTTAAATATTAAAGAATGTCTAAACGTACAATCTGAAAATGACAATGTTAAATTATGGCATAAAAAACTAGGACATATGTGTAATTCTTATTTAAATAAATTGGTAAATAAAAATATGGTTAGAGGTATACAAAATTTAAAGGAGAGTAAAATTGATTTTTGTGAGTCCTGCATACATGGTAAAATGATGAGGCTAAATTTTGGAACAAGAACAAAAGCAAAAAGGGTATTAGGTATAGTTCATACTGACATTGTAGGACCAATAATATATAATATGAAATAATTCGAAATAAATCGAAATAATTTAAAATAATTCGAAATAATTCGAAATAATTCGAAATAATTCGAAATAATTCGAAATAATTCGAAATAATTCGAATTAATTCGAATTAATTCGAATTAATTCGAAATAATTCGAAATAATTCGAATTAATTCGAAATAATTCGAAATAATTCGAATTAATTCGAAATAATTCGAAATAATTCGAAATAATTCGAAATAATTCGAAATAATTCGAAATAATTCGAAATAATTCGAAATAATTCGAAATAATTCGAAATAATTCGAAATAATTCGAAATAATTCGAAATAATTCGAAATAATTCGAAATAATTCGAAATAATTCGAAATAATTCGAAATAATTCGAAATAATTCGAAATAATTCGAAATAATTCGAAATAATTCGAAATAATTCAAAATAATTCGAAATAATTCGAAATAATTCGAAATAATTCGAAATAATTCGAAATAATTCGAAATAATTCGAAATAATTCGAAATAATTCGAAATAATTCGAAATAATTCGAAATAATTCGAAATAATTCGAAATAATTCGAAATAATTCGAAATAATTCGAAATAATTCGAAATAATTCGAAATAATTCGAAATAATTCCAAATAATTCGAAATAATTCGAAATAATTCGAAATAATTCGAAATAATTCGAAATAATTCGAAATAATTCGAAATAATTCGAAATAATTCGAAATAATTCGAAATAATTCGAAATAATTCGAAATAATTCGAAATAATTCGAAATAATTCGAAATAATTCGAAATAATTCGAAATAATTCGAAATAATTCGAAATAATTCGAAATAATTCGAAATAATTCGAAATAATTCGAAATAATTCGAAATAATTCGAAATAATTCGAAATAATTCGAAATAATTCGAAATAATTCGAAATAATTCGAAATAATTCGAAATAATTCGAAATAATTCGAAATAATTCGAAATAATTCGAAATAATTCGAAATAATTCGAAATAATTCGAAATAATTCGAAATAATTCGAAATAATTCGAAATAATTCGAAGTAATTCGAAATAATTCGAAATAATTCGAAATAATTCGAAATAATTCGAAATAATTCGAAATAATTCGAAATAATTCGAAATAATTCGAAATAATTCGAAAAAATTCGAAATAATTCGAAATAATTCGAAGTAATTCGAAATAATTCAAAATAATTCGATATAATCCGAAATAATCTGAAATAATTTAAAATCAATTTTTTTTATAAAATAAATAGTGGTTAACCCCTCGGATACTGCTTTTTACTTACAGTGAATAATCCTTTCTTCACGTTTCCGCTTCCAAGTGACCTCCTCCTCGCCGTAGGCTCAGCAGAACTCATCTTCAGCACAAAGCCGCCCCTGGAATCATCAACTCTCCGGTCTCTTTTTTCTGTCAGTTCGGGATTAGGTCCCCCTTGAGGTCCTTCGTTGCTGCGGAGAGACGTCAGCGACGCCCTGATCGTTTTGTTCGCCCTGTACTTCGACGCTTTGCCGAAGGGGGCGCTCTTCCGGATGCCGTAACCGTGTCGCATGCCCCGCATCCATTGCCCCTGATACGTGCCTGGAAAGAAAAAAATGTGTTTAACATAAAAACGAAATAAGAAAGCAATATGAGGCAGTATTTATTTCGTCGGAAACCATTTTTATTTTATTGTTATTTTTTTATCATAGTGATAACCACGAGATTTTGAGCTCACTGAAGACCCTGGTCGAATTCCAGATGTCATTTTTGCAAAGAAAATGTAAAAAAGGGAAAAGTAAAAGCTTATTTGATACGAAAATTGATACAAGAGCATATCATTATATCTTCGATACGAAGTTTTGTTTCGAAGCTACCTTTTAGAATAAAGCACACTATAAAAAAAAAGCTTTTATATCCCTATCCAAACGATATTATATTTATACTTTCTTTCATACTTCTGTTATAAAATATTTACGCCTAGTCGAACTAGATCCGCGCTTTTCATTGCAGTTGCCGATACAGTACGGCGTATAGAGAGAAATGAACTTTTAACAACCGCATTACCCCATTTTCCAAAAACCAGACCGAACAAAACATCAGCTAATTTGCATCTCGGTCACGTATCACGGACATAGAAAACGCTGAGAAATTTTACACCGTTCTTTCCTTTTTGTCAAATATAACATCTAAAATTACATTTAATTTGTTTATGTTGTACTTTTAGTGAATAATAACCGACCATACAGGGTTTGCACAGAACAACTGAAGATTATCTAATTTAAAATAAAACGATTTACTTCTAGAGAGAGTAAAGAAACAAATGAATCAAAATTTAGAAGTTACCAATACCGACAAAACAGAAATTTCCATTCTCGATCAAAACGTATAATGTATTAGAAACAAAATACTTCAATTAGACAACCTAGTTAATAACATGACAAACGTAAAAATTGTTTGCTTTTCAGAACACAGGCGACATGTTTCAATCTCACACATTTTAATAACGTAACTACTTTTTGTAGAGAAACACATAATCCATGGTGGGGTAAGTATATATATATTCGCAACACTTTACAAAGCGCTGAGATTCCAGAAATTAAGAATATGTCAGAAGAAATCCACTGTGAAATAACTGGGGGGTTTATTAAAAAGCTTAATCTGGTACTCATTGTTAAATATAGGTCCAATTCACAATATTCTAATTTTAAAATATTTCTTACAATTTTAACAAATGTCTTATTACTATTAGAAGCTAAACATAATAGTAGAATCATTATATGAGGGGATTTTAATGTAAAATTTGTAGAAGCTGATAGCAGAACAAGACAACTCACCAACTTGTTACTTCAGTTTAATTTTGAACAAACAATATTTACATATATTCGTATTACAGACAGCTCTGAAACATGTCCAGACAACATATTTGCTAACTTTCCTTTTGCTCAGACACGCATGTTAAGGACTACAGAGTCAAACCATGACCCTCAATTATTAACTTTCCTAAATCATGAGCGCTCCATATTAGGATATAACCCATTTTAGATCCTTCTCTTTAAATAATATAAATAATCTTAATAATCTTCTGCAAAATGAAACCTGGCATAAAATGAGAAAAGCAACCAATGCAAATAAAAAAGCTGAAGCACTTCATGATATATTTATGAAACATTTTAATGCCTCAATTCCAAATATATCCCATCCTAAAAGAAAATGTAATATGAATACAGATTAAATAAAAAGACAAAAAGAACTAATCTCATTAAAAACAAACCAACCGACTACAATAAAAAATTATATAAACAAGAGAAAACTAAATACAATTTATTGCTAAAAAATGCAAAACAAAATAACTTACTTTAAAAAATTAATAATTCAGACAATAAATCTACAATGCCTTGAAAAATTGTATTGTCAGTATACGTAAATATCGTCCGTTAGTTCATAAAATAATTGGCGCTGCTGTCACGCACAAAGCGAATAATGAATGAAAATAGGCCGACTGAAAAATCAATCTGTTATCGATGTTTTTAGTAGAGAAAAAAGAAATTTAAAATTTGAGTTTTCCTAGTGTTTTTTTTTTGTGTTCATCGTCGTGTCTGAGTGAGTTTTTTTATGTTTTCGTTTTTAAGCTATTGCATAGCTTTTATCGCGGGCTTTGAGCGGCGACCGAATCAAGAAATTTCGTAACACCGTAACGAAAATAAACCTAACACCTCCCACTCCGACCGGCACAGCAGTTTGACTTTAAAGCCATTGAATATTATATTCGACCCTATTCGTATTAGTATGAAGCGAAGTTAAATATACGTCAGCTGACTGGAACATTTGTGCAATACAAGAACTAGAAGAGCTTCTAATAAATTGGCATCACAAATGTTCCCGACAATTGAAAGTTTAGGTAATTCTAAAAATACTAGTAATTTAGGCAGACACTTTTGAGAGGGTTTAATTGCCGGCCAACATAAAAATAAGTCTTATTTACCATAGAAAAAGATTTTAAATTCATTTTTACTATTTATGTTATTCCATTAAATTACAATATAGGTATCATTTGACATGATAAAATTTTTCGTAAATATTTGTAATAAATTGTTATATATTATTATAAGCAATTCCATACATCTATCAACATGTCCTCGGTGACACAGAGCGTACAGTGGTCGTAGTGTGGATAACAAGTTGGTGGTTCGTGCCCCGAAAATTTTAGTTTTTTTTTTCTTAAAAAAAAGGAAAAACATTATTGTTTTATTATTTCACAGTCTTGGTAATTTAAAATTATTAGTTTTTAAAAAGTATATACTTATTCAATGCATAGTGGATCATAACAAGTTCAGCTAATTTTAAAAATGCAAGCTACCAGTGGAGACTTCGTTTATTTAAATTAAAAAAAAATAGGAATAGTATATTACATTACAAGTGTGGAAAATCACTGAATAAGTATATACTTTTTAAAAACTAAACATTTTAAATGACCAAGACTGTGAAATAATAAAACAATAATATTTTTCCTTTTTTTTTTTAAGAAAAAAAAACAAAAAAAAAACAAAAAATAAAAAACTAAAAGTTCCGGGGCTCGAACCACCAACTTGCTATCTACACTATCCAAATCCAAGTAGGTGTAGGTACCTGTCATCTATGTACAACAGTGAATAGCTGTACGCGTAAAATTTGTGTATAAAGTGTTTTAAATATGAATAAACAAAGTGCATTTATTAATGAAGAAAGTGATGAAAAAATAGTGAAAGAAAATGAGTGAGTACTCTATGTACATACATTTTATTATTATCACAAATGCAGTATTTAGTACCTTTTAGCCCAAGAGCCCACTGCAAATTTTTACCGTCATCTGATAACGATATGAAATATACCCCAAAAACATGGAAAAACATTGTACTTTACCAAATGGCACCTGTGCCAATTCCAATCCTGAGCAAAGTAGCTTAAAAAATTATTTTTTATTAAAAAATCCCATAAGGTATGACAGCGCTAATTTTATAACATTCAAATATATCTTGATATATATCGTAAAAGGGAAACATTTTCTTCCTCTTAACATCGCACAAAAACATCTATCCACGATTAGTAGGTACACATTATTAAAAATATGAATCAATTTTTGCTGATTTAAAAATTTATTTGTATGCCTATTGTTGTGATTCATTTTTACAGGTTGCCATTGAAATTACAAAAAAACTACTATGATTATGGTTTAAAATAATTGTCTGACAAGGGTTTATAATTATTCTTGACTATCTCTGCAAATGGTTTATACAATGCCATCCTTCTTCCTTTCACACATAAACATGGTTTAAAAGGTAGGTAAAAATATTAATAATTCTGGTTTAAAAGCTAGGTTCACAATGAATTAGAATTGTAATTTTCAAGGAAAATACAATTGTTGCCGTCATGTCTTATGTGATTTTTTAAATATAAAATAATTTTAAGCTATTGCATAGCTTTTATAGCGGGCTTTGAGTGCGGCGACCGAATCAAGAAATTCCGTAACGACCGTAACGAAAAAAAACCTAACACCCCCACTCCGACCGGCACAGCGGTGCGGCGTTAAACAATATTAACTTTTCATTTATTCAATAAAAGAAAATCGAAAAATTGATAAATCGAAAATTCGTAAAATCGTAAAATCCAAAAATTGAATAATAGCATGAATCGTTTGATCGTTTGATTGATAGCGAGCCCTTCACAGCCACCAGCCACCATCACTCAGCTGATTCCCGATCGTCTGCCGGTACCTTACTCCCCTCTCGATTCTCTGCACTACGCGCACTTTGGACCAGCCCGACTTAGCTTGAAGCACACCCCGAATCTCACTCACTGAAACGACATGGACTAGTCCACCCCACCATGGTTATTGCCGGGTTATTTAAATGTTCGGGTGTTTGAAATCGGTACAATGGGGAATTTTTTATAAATATTACAGGAAATATAATTAAAAAAATATGGTGTAATGTAAATAAATATATTATAAGCTTTTAATTTAAATAAACCTAAATATAATCATATTATTTACTTCTGTCTACTAGTTCATAGTAAACTGGTAATATGCGTTTAAGGTGAGTTATATTTAAACGTAGAATAATATAGGTATATTAACTAGTATCCACAAACAAAAGCGTTTAATTTATCTGTTAAAAAACGTTAAGTATAAAAATGGTAGATGGTAAACGTTTAAAAAATCAACCAAGACGAAATTTAAACGGAAGTTATAAACGAAGAACACATACTGTAATATTATGTAAATTTATACGAATTTAATTTAAATAAACCTAAACGTATATTTAGACCCACTGTATATAAATAGTTCATCGCAAACTAAAAATAGTCGTATATTGTTAACTACATTTAAACGTAGAAAAATTTACAATTATATACCATAGGATGAATACAAAAAACGTATAATATATCTTTTAAAATACGGCATGTATAATAATCGTAAACTGTAAACGTATACGGAATCAACCAATACCAAAATTAAACGAGTATTACGTATAAAATACGTTAGTTATACTAATGTGTGCTACCTGGGAATTTCGGAAAAATTGAATTTGAAAATAAATAATGATCCACAAGAATCCACAACAAAATATGGGACCACCATTGACGCGGTATTTTCCAGATATTTAGAGGATATCAAGTCTTAAACTTATGTTTCTTATTTTAGTTACCATAAACCTGTAGTTTCAATGAAAAATTCCTGAATAACCTACATGTATTGTAAGATAATAAAAATATTTTAAACAATATTTATTCAATAAAAGAAAAAAAATGTTTTCTTATCGGTCACCACGCTCAAAAAGTGTAACTTGAATTAATGTCAAAGAAAACACTTTAATTATTATCAAAGAAAAAAAATACTGCAGAAATAAAATAATTATAATTGCATAAGTTGATACAAAATGCTATGCAATAGCTTTACCGCGGCAGTCATCGAGTGCCACAAGTATTTTTTATGAATTTTGATTTTTTATATTATTATGTATGGCTGTCTCTTCTTGTTCATATTTTTCTTTTATATCACATCTTCTGTTTGTTTTTTAAAAATGTGTTTTAAGTTTCTTGTTTTTTCTTTATTTTAGTTTTTGTCTTTTTTGTTGGGTTATTTTATTTATAAGAGACTTGCTATGACAACTTAAGTATCAGTTATATTAAATAGGTCAGTGACAATAATTTCTTATAATGGAATCAATTATTCTGTGACGTCATGGCTTACTTCCAGTTTTTCCGGAAATAACAGAAAATCGATTTTTTTTATTAAAAGGAAACCCTCTTTTTTATTGTAAATTTAAATTTCTGGGATATTTTTGTATAATAATCGTGTATTGACAATTTTCTGTCAGCTGTCAAAATAGCCGCCATATAGGATAATATTTTTTCTAAATATGTTACTATTAATTCGTTTATGGAAAAACATATAGGAATATACATATACCAGTGGCGTATCTAAGCATTTTAATTATTAGCAAACCATTTAATAATTCCATCCGCTTTTATCTTCGTTGTAAATTGAGATATTGGAATGAAAATTTATTTGTTTAAAGGCTTGGGACAAATACTCTCATAAACTTGATTTCAATTGGTGTGTGACTTCAAGCCTTTTACTTCTGTTTTATCGGAAATAACAGAAAATCTTAATTTATTTTTAATTTTTAAATAGAAACCCCTGGTTTTATTGAAAATTTGAATTTTAGGGACATTTATGGATAAGAATCATGTGTTAAAAATTTTCTGTCAGCTGTCAAAATTGACCATCATATTGGAAAATATATTTTTTAATATGTTACTGACAGAAAATTTTCAATACACGCTTCTTATACAAAAATGTCCCGAAAATTCAAATTTTCAATAAGAAAAAGGGTTTTCATTTAAAAATAAAAAATAAATTACGATTTTCTGTTATTTCTGGAAAAACCGGAAGTAAGCCATAACGTCACAGAATAATTAAATCCATTATAAGAAAATTCTCTTTTATTTTTCATTTTTTTTTTTTTGTATTCCAACAAATAAATATTCTAAATTTAGTAAATTTTTTCAAAATTTTGCCCCTCCCTATAGAATTGTGTAACGACGCCCATGGGCATACCGTTTTTTTCTATCCAAATATTTAATATCATGCCTACGTGGACGTCACTGGTGGAAGTATATAATTAATTTTCGCCCCAAACAAAGTATTTTCACGTATGGTGGGTGCCTACCAAATTTCAACAAAATATCATAATAAGCAGTTTCATTGAACTTAAGAAACAAATTTTTTTGGCTTTTATTTTCTTACGCGAAAACGTTGCTTAATACAAAAGTAAGTCTTTTTACCAAATTTGCTCCAAAATAAATGAGGATTTCAAAAAGGTTTTTTAGAAAAAGCAGTGACGTACCATTTTTTCTTCAAAAATATTTAGTTCAAACACCCGTAAGAACAAAATCTTTTATGTCAAAAAATTATGCTTAATGATTAACAGGTGTGTACAAAACTTCATAAAAATATCCGGAGTTATAAGACTGACAAGAAAATTATGATAAAAAAGTTTTTCTTAAAATTGTAATACCTACCCTGTGCTCAAAAATAAATTAAGAAGTTTACGACATATGTTGATATCAACTTTTTTCTTAAAGTCACGCAACAATTCACACCCTTGAGTATCGAAACTCAATTAATAAACACCCTGTATTTTTCATTTTTCATAAAATGAAGGTACAGTATTAAATTCTTTTATCACACATTCTAATTCTTTCTTCGGTAAAATTTCCTCGTTAAATCGTCGGTGCATTCAAGTGCAAACATAATTGATTAAATAATTTGTCAGCTAAAACCGCAATATTATGTCTCCAATGACCTTGACCTAAAAAACTTTGACGCGAAATCGATTGAAAAATCCAAACTCCTCCGTACGACGCGACAGGGTAATAACCATGTAATAACACTCGAGTTGCAATCCATCTCAAAAACAAACTAGTGCGTCTTCGTCTCAAGAAATATTATATAAATTTATTTTATTGGTTCAGATTTCATTTAATGGTTACATCAATGTATATATTTTTACGGGAACGCTTAAATATTAATACCATTTTTAACAGACTTCAATAAAGGAATATTGTTTATAATATGTATGTTCAGCGATAATAATTCTTTACCACGATGATGGATTTTTATGATTCTTTTTTGTTTGAAAGGGGGTACCTCCGGGATGGTTCCATATAAATTTAGTCAAGATCTGATGAAGGCGTTCATGAGAAAATCATCGAATTCTTCATTTTTTTTATGAATTTTCAGCAATAATACTTTACAACGTTGTCCGATTTCTATTATTCTTTTTTTGTTAGAAAGGGGGTACCGGGTACCTCAGGGGTCTTCCCATAAACTTCCCAATTTGCAAAGGCATCTGCATGATTTTGGAGACGGTTTTTTAAAAGTACTTTTATAACTTCTTATTACTTTAGTAGTAAAGTGAAAAGTGGTATAAAATTTGATTAAATAAATAAATCATTTTTCTTTTTAAAAACTATTGACCATTACGATTATGGTTTTGTCGTGCTTTTGCTAAAAATTCTACGGTATTACGGTATAACGGTATTTTATGGTGAGAGAAAAACATGACAGAAAGGAAGGAAGAATAGTATATTATTTAACGAGCCGTAATGTAGGTCATAACTCACACCAGTAGCATAGCCAGCAATTTATTTTGGGGGGGGGGGGCATGTTTTTTAGTGATACTTATATGATCTGTTTAATCACATGTGCCTAAAAATATTAATAATAAATAAACAAATGAGGACATATTTATTAAGAAAACAAATAAAAAATCATATTTTCTCTACAACTAAACTGCAATTCGTCACTTCGTTTGGCAAAATATATTACTAATTTTATTATTGTCGATTTTAATATCTCTATGAATACTAATTAGAGAGAATGGTTCTTCAGGTAAGTTTTCAGTCTCTTTAAAGTTGAGAAGCTCTTTTCCGCTGTAGCTATGGTTGCTGGAAGAACGGATAGAATATGCAGTAACACATGAATATTGGGGAAAAAAACTGGGATCGCACAAATAAAGAGTGTTCAGAGCATATTCTGGTACGTCCGTTTCATTTTGCCACTTCACTTTCCACATGTCCCACTCTCCCTCTAACGCTGAAAAGCTATTGGTGTTTAAATCTTCTTTGTAAAACTCCAAAGCAGGTTTTATGGAGACAAATGATGATGATTTAGCGAACTTTGGTACCACCTTTTGCAAAGAAGATATTACTGTTTTATGTTCTGTAAATCTTTCCTTTAAAGAAAAGATAAAATCGTCTATATACGCCACAAAAATAGATCTTCTATAGTATTCTTCTGGTGTGCTTGCCTCAAATTTGTTCTATGTCGTTTTATTCCTACTATCCTGGGCATAGCGGGTTCTACTTCAAAAGTAAGGGGTATCTGTTCAGCTTCATTAAAAATCTTCAAAAACTCAGTTTCAGCGTTGCTTCTTATATTTTTAATAAAAACCAACATATTTTCTATATCATTCAGGGCAGAACAAAAATCAATTGACTTTTGTTGTAATTATTCAGAAAGGGGTTTTGTAATTCCCAAAAACTTTTCCGAGACTTTTAAAGCAATTACAGTGTGTCTACTTAAGTTGGAACCATATGAAAAACATTTTTATTATTGATTTTAGGAAAAAAAGTTATTCCTGATAAAAAGTCCTGCATGACCTAAAACCTAAAAATACAGTCATCACATATCAAATTTTTCAAGCCGTATACGAGGTTTGTCAAAAAATATGAATTTTGCTCAAGAGTAAAGTACGTTTATTTTTGACAAAATCGAAAATTTTCATTAAGAAAAGTTGATTAGAATTGAATATTACATTCAAATATGCAATTACACCGATCTATCTGAAAAAAACAGATTTTCTTATTTTTTATAAACTCTACACTCTACACATTGATTGTAAATATCTGAAAACGTTATAAATTACGTTAGCTACTATAAACATGATACGCTTTCCTTTTGTTGATGTTTGTGAAGAATTTAGCAAATTTCTTAATGAAAATTTTCGATTTTGTAAAAAAATAAACGTACTTAACTCTTGAGCAAAATTCATATTTTTTGACAAACCTCGTATACGGCTTGAAAAATTTGATATCTGATGACTCTATTTTAAGTTTTGGGTCATGCAGGACTTTTTATCAAGAATAACTTGTTTTCCTTAAATCAATAATAAAAATGTTTTCCATATGGTTCCAACTTAAGTAGACACACTGTATATATTGAAAGTTGCATAAACACTGATGTAAGGATTCAGCTTTATCGTCACGATTTCTTAGGTCTTCTAGTGCTAGCACTATATACTTTAGGCAGTCCGCAAAAAGAAAAATAGCGTCGTGTCTTTCAACCCACCTTGTTTAGCAATATTTTATTAAAGTAGTGACCTCTTTTGGCCCTTCCTGTAGCCGCTTTTTAGGTTTTTGAGACCTTTGCGCGTAAATTCTAAAGAAGGAACATATTTTTCCAATTTTATTAAACATATTTCTTATAACAGGCACTTTTGAAGCGTAACTTAGGCATACACTTAGACAATGGGATGCACAGTGAGTGTATATTGCTTTTGGAAATTCTCCTTCTATTACTGCTTGACATGTCCTGAATTTTCCACTCATTGCGGCCGCCCCATCGTAGCCCTGTCTTCTCATATCATTAAGCTCTAATCCTAAATTAATTAGCGTATCTTTTAGTGAAGCAGATTAAAAAATCTTCTCTAATTTTATCTTCAGGATTCAAGTATCTGACACACATTGAAAATTATTCTACTCTACTTATGTCAGTGGTTTCGATAATCTTTCTTTGAATGTATGATCCAATAATATTTATCATTTGATTTTGAATGTCAGGGCTCAAATAAGTTGCGTTAGCTCCTGCAGTTTTAATATGATCTAGAAGAATAGAATTCGGTATCTCAATAATGCTCTCAAGTTACCGTCGTTTGCAGTCGGATCTTCTAAAGTTAATTTTCCAGAGTCCCTATGTCCCCTTAACGTCATCTCTTGCCGCCCACAAAAACAATGGAATCAATTATGGAAGCCAGAATTGCTTTATTTCGTTTCTGTTCTTCTTGATTTCGATTAAGCAATACAAATGGGGTTCAACAAAAAAATAACATTAGCAATTTTTTATGTAACATTTAAACTCTATAAAAAATTAATTTTCTTTCCTAGTAAATTAAATTTAATGTATAATTATTGTTGTTTGTCAGGATCTATGTCTGTAAAATTTTATATTATAGTAACTTGTAATAAAATAAACTACACTCCGTAAGATACATATTGTGAGTAGTTTACAATAAATATTATATTTAGACATAAATACATTATTTTACTTACATTACAAGCTTTAAAAAGACATTTCTCCTTGTGTTTTCTTTAGTTTTACATTTGATTTGTATCCTGTTTTACTATCTGGAATGACGCAAATCGTGCTTTGATGTTTTTTGTCACTCATGTTACTTGTACTTAGGTACTTTTTTCACATTATTTTGATTCTTTTCAGTACCTACTTTTTTAAAAAAATCACTTCATTTTACATTGACATGCCAACTACAGTCAATTTCGCGAACTTTATAAAAAGAAGGACGGAAATTTGAAATTTGACCATTGCCGATTCGCCTCCTTCTTTCTAGTCTTCATTGATGTGAGTCTGGCCATCCGAAATGTCATTTACCCCAATCAGCTGAGCCATTAATTTAGTAGCTATTAGCGAGGGTGTATCGACGCTTCGGTAGACCAAATTCTTAAATAGTTTTAGGGTTGGTATAATAAAACGGCAAATGCATACTGGAACGTGTCCATCTAGCGGCCCAAATGCGACGTTAATAATAATAATAATATAATAATGAAAAATATAATAATAAACCTCTTTTAAATTATTGCCTTACCATCTATTTCTGACATTTTTATATCATTGTTGATACGTGGAAGTGTTGCTGGTTTGGAAATATTGAAGGGACATCGAGACTTAGAGCACCGAAACGTTGAGCGTCGGAATGTAGGGCGTTGGGACACCGAGAGTCATATAAGAGAGAGCGTTGTGACGTAGAAAGGTAGGAAAGTAGGGATGTAGAGGGTCGAATTGAATATAGGGCATCGGGACGTAGAGCGTCGGATAAAAGAAATGACGTCGGGACGTTTAGCATCGAGACGTAAGTCGGGACGTATAACGTCACGACGTAGGATTGTCGATAAGAGGTAGGGTAGGAAAACCATCGATTTAGGAAAGGTAGTGAATACTGAACTTGAAAATATACTTGATTTGAAGATTAATGAATGACTGAAGTTTAAAATCATCTGAACTGAGTTTTATTTCTAATGAATTTCTTAATGAATCTCGAGTCCATCGGGATCAGACCTTTATACCCGATTAAATGACTTTTTGTAACGTCAACTTGTCGTAACTCCGATGAGTACGAATTTGGATGGATAGAAAAGGGGTGGTGGATTTATTACTTGCCTTCAAAAATGTGTGTGTTGAAAACAATGTTACTATTCAAGCTTGACTTAAGACAAGTGCGTTCTCTTTTATAATGATTATTACTTCGTGACAAATTGTATGTTGTATGGTGGTTTCGAGTTGGGTTTCCAAACACGGGCACTGTATTTAATAGGTGTCACAAATAATATTTAATTATCTGGGAGATTTTTCGTTAAATGAAGGATTTTGAATTGAATAAGAATGTAATATTTTCTTTAATAAATGGAATTTATAAATTATGAAGATACCTGGATGCGGCACGTTACAATAGGGTGGACCGGATTTTTTTTGCGTGTGCAGATATCTGGTAAACGCAAGATATATAATGGCGGTTAAATAAGTATCCCCAATTAGTCATTGATAAAAGTGTACATGTTGCGAAGGCATTAACCAAATCATTTCACCTCTAAATTAAAGTAGAAAACCGATTATGTTGACTTAATGTGACAACAGCGCGTCATCACCCCTGCTGACTGCATTGAAAAAATCCATGGGCGTAGGTATCAGTCGTAAAGGGAAATATTTAAAAATTATTCATTTTCTCAGTAAAATTTAAACTTTAAAAATTATATAATGATTTCATTATACAAAGTTATTTGACAGTTCACTTTAAAGCTTCATTTAATTAAATACCTCGTTATCGATTTTGAAAAATATTAGCCAATATTTAATTTTAACAAAAACATAAAAACAGTAAATTCAAAGTGTAATTGAAAAATCACGCCTCATTCAACTATATTTTTCTCTAAATTGACATAACTATGTTTAAAGTTTTAGACGTAGTTACTTATTTAAAAATGCTTTGTGAATATGGATGTTATACTTATAGGTACTAATATTTAAAAAAAAACTCTTTTTTTTGGTGTGTCATCGGCTTCAACTGCTGTTATCTCGCCCGTGTTCTGTGTAGGCTTTGTTACTGTTTTCCAGCATCACTTTAGGAACTGCACTGTTAATTAGAACCCAACAGTGAATGGTCGAGTGGGGAATCCTACCAAGGCATTAGAATTAATTTTAAATAATTAAATTAAATAAAAAAATCTCGACGGAAATCGAACCTGAGATCCTTGGATCCGCAGGCAGAGACTCTACCACTGAGCCACCCACCCCCCCAAATTTGCAAATCTATTAGAAATATTAGCAAGTTAAGTTACTATTTTTGTACCCACCGTATAATATGTATAAGAGAACATTTAAAATATATTTTAACCCAAAACCTAACAATTTTGTGGCTAATAGGTAAATGTTAAAATTAAATACAGATCAACAATACCAACATTGTAAAATTTTGTACAGTAATTTGATTATTTTCTATGAAATGGATTTTTCGTGAATATAGAGTTTTATTTACCTTCTGTATCTGCAACCTGTAGAGGAAAGTTAACCTACGGCACTTAGGCCTCACTAAGCACAATGTGCATCCTCCTAAGTAAACAGGCACCTCCTAGCTCGTGAGCCAGCCTACAAATTTAATGTAGTTGACAACGTCGTTTCTCTTATATCAGCCGGTATTAGCTAATTCTCGCCGAACACAAATCTTCTAATAAATAAGAGCGTCGGGCAATTGTAGAGGATATGCTTGACATCTTCTTGTTCACAACCCCTGCAGAGTGCGTATTCTAAGAGATGCTTCCGTACTTGGCAATGACCAGTCGGAATGCCTGTGATCAGGCGCATATTCTGTCTAGTCATAGTCAAGTATTTATTTGCTGTAGTGTTGTGAGGATAACTTAAAAGCTCCCTAGCAGGTCTGCAGCTTCTAGCTTCATCTCATCTTTCCTTAAATTTCACAAGGGAATGTTCTGTATCACTACTGATGTTGTCAGTCGAATAAAAGAGGCAGGTCCAAAAAGTATTTGGTTGGCTGCCTTATTGGCTAGTGAATTGGCAAGATGGTTATCATTCGATGGATACTTCGACCAAAGTTTCATGACATTCTAGTACTAACCCTAAGTAAATTTGTGATCTGTCCAGGATGAGTAGTGTTTGTCTGCTATCTGTATAGATAAGCATGTTTCTTCCAGTGATAATATTTCTGGATATTTCTTTTGCTGCTATGAGAATCCACGTGAGCTCTGTTTGAACTACACCGGCACTATTGCTTACAGCCCATTTTGTGTTTAGGTTTAAGAATCTGGAGCATATTCCACATCCTGGTCCTTGTTTTGTTTTAAAACCATCGATGTAGATATGATAGATAGTTTACGGATAGCTATATTAACGCAAAAATAGAGTTTGTGTGAACAAATCTTAATCTTAACATTAATCTTAACATGGGAGTAACCGTTCTAAGAATGAGTGTGGTGAGGGGAAAGGGTCTTATTCATTATAGGAACTAGTCAATCGGAACTGTCCAACAAGAAATATCCGGTATTGGACACTCTTGGATGTTGAGGCAACTTCCCCGTCATGTATTTTTTTATAGATTGTTGCTTAGTGATTGACGTAGGATCGACTACTTAGTGTAAATAATGATTGTTGTTGAGTAAGAGCTTAGTTTTAGATTTTTCATTCAAATTACTCATTGATTGTAATTATAATTAGTAAAATGCTTCAAACAAGTATCATAAATAAATTTTATAAATGGAATTATTTAAAAAAAGTAATTAAAACTAATTTAATTAACAATATTTATGGCAGGCATACCATTGTGGCATGCCGATTTTTCATGAAATTTTTATTTATATCAAATAACAGCTGAACGTATAAATCAATTTTTTTTCACTATTTGATTTCTAAAAAGTCAATCACTATGAATACCTGGTAGCATAGTATATGAATCATTTCATAAACCGTTTCCAACTACATTTTAAAATAAATAATCGAAAATTTATAAACAAACGTTGCAGATTTGTAAACTGCTGCAGACTTGATCTACTGTACTTTCAAATAAATTTAAACTGACTCACTTCATATAAACAATATATTCGGGAAATAATTTATATTCTTATAAATAAAACGTCTATTCATAGAAAAGCCATGACCCCCCAGAATTTTGATTTTAAACAGAAAGTGTAATTAAAATAGACACATATACTATAGATTCTTCATTACAATAAAATTGAAAATAATTTTGCCACTTAATTCATTAATTAAAGAATATTAGCAGTTTTTGATACAATTAAAATTTAATTTAATTTCATTGTTTTACAACTAGATAACATAAGATAGATTCCGATTACAATAAGAAGAACACAGCTAAAGTGATAGAAATACCCCAAGTCCTCTGACAAAAGAGTATTGCATTTTTATTTACAGTTTGCAAGTGTTTTCTTATTTCAGTTGCGCTTTGTTGTTGCTTCAACTTTATTAAGGTGTGTTTACATGCATACAAGAAGTCACTTTAAAAAAAATTAGATTACGTTTTAAATTTTGTCTACAAATACTATACTCGGACAAAATATTGGAGAAGGTGAATCATATGCATGATCAACACTGTTGTCTATGAATGAAAATTCCGACAGAGTTAGCATAGGCGGCGTATCAAATACCAAATAATTATTTATTATTTATTAGGTATTTTTTAGTAAACTTTATTAAATTTGTTTGTCAACATCTTTATTTAGACAAAGATGATGCGTTAAATATACGTTTTTGATAGTTTTCAAGAAATGAATATATTTATTCCCTAATGACTTCGTTATCTGTGTTTAATGGTTTTAAAATGTGTTTTAAGTAAATAAACGAGAGACGGGTTACAGATTGAATATTGTCAGCACAGACAAAAAGACAGTTGAAAACTAACTTTCGACGAAGTTAGATTTGTATCGTTTTAACTATTTACGATAATTATTTTATATTTTATAAATACTTTTTGTGTAAGTGCTCTTTTCTGATATACGACTAGGTGTTCATGTTTGTGCCTTACAATTTGGTAGTGGTAGTGCATATTCGAGGAGTTATATTTATTGTGTAGTATATTAGGTAGGTACTTTAAAAATTTATTAAATAGTAAAATATTGGTGTCTTTATAAATTTATTAAAAATAATTTAATAGTAGAATTATATAGTTACAATAGTAATGGGCTGAAACAGACACTTCCTACAAATGAAGCTGTAAACCGCAGTTCTTTTTTAACTGGAGTATCTGTTTCAACAATTGAACCCATTGTACGCGAAAAGACAAAAAAGGCTCCTTATAAGCCCCTAAAACGCATACTCGTGGTCGAAAATTGTTGAAATTGGACGATAACCAAAAACAAATCATTCGAAGAAATGTACATTCTTTTTTTTTTTTTTCGAAAACAAAGCCCCATCACTTAAAGTTTCTCTTACGAAATTAAGAGAAAACGAAGAAATTCCATTAATGATCCGTGAAACTTTACGAAAAATTTTATGGGGCCTAAAATTTCGTTTTGTCAAACGGTGTAGGAAATCAATTTTAATTGAGAGGTCAGATATAGTGTCCTGGCGACGGCGTTATTTACGAAATATTAAAGAGTAGAGCCGCTAAAAAAAAGATATACTATCTCGATTAAACGTGGGTGAATGCTGGACACACGGTATCTAAGATATGGCAAGATACTATAAATTTAAAAGCACCATCAGGTAAAGGACAGCGCCTAATTGTTACCGATTGTGACGAAGTCACTAAATTTTATTTTTAATTCATCTTAAAAATGTATATTTCAATTAATTCTCGCCTGAGAACATGTAGAAGTTCCCCCGTATTTCTATTTCCCAGGAATTACCGTTTTTCAACAATTGCGAGTACCCTCGTAGATTAAAATATTCTTATATTTGCTGAAATCCGAACGGGCATTTTTAGAGTTGATTTCGTATGGATTATCTACCTTTTATTTGTCAAGGACTATAAGGGCATTTTTTTTAATTTTAAATTGTAAACAGTCGGCTGTAGTAGTGGTATCCTCACTTTGTCGTACTGATCTTCCATCTTGCTTTACGAAAAAGCATAAATTAAATCCCATCTGGGAATTACGCTCTTCTCGCTTGACAGCCGCCGTAAGCTCTTCTCTCGTGATTGCAGACAGCCGAAAACTATTCATCCTTAGTTAGTACCTAGTGCCGTGAGTACCGTGATTTAGTTCATCGATCAACCCCGTTTATTTTTCTAAAGGTAGGAAACCGCTTATTTTTTTTATTTAAAATTAGTTTGGGACACTTGTCCGACAAGTAAAATAATTTTGATTTATGCCCAGCATTTTTCATTTCATCCCTTAGTAGGAAACCGTTGGCAATTTTTTATTTGAGGTTGGACCTAGACTAGACACCGAGTGTTCTCTTTGTCAGCTACTATATCCAATTTCTTTTAAAAACCGCCCCGTTAACATCGAAGTGAGAGATTCGACCTGTTTTCGATATTTTACTATTTTATTGTTTTTTTTTTTTTTTTTTTTTGGGGGATTCTATCCGTTTCTCGGGCTAGAGTGATCTCTCTCCTGATGACGTATCTAATTTCCCCAAAAGACGTTTTACGTAATTTCCGCGCCTCACTTCGTGTAAAATTTGTTTTCTTTTATTTATTCATTCAATTGTATTTGAATCATTCCGTTCTCTGGGCAAAATTCATAAATATTATTTTCTACGATCGTTGTGGTCGCTGTTCAAAACACCGCGTAAATAATCATATTTATCAGTAGGCGAAAATTTTCATTTCCCATCGATTGGTTACTAAGATACAAGGGGACTCCGACAATTTTGATTTCATTTATTTGCTTGCATTTGATTACCGTCATATTTAAATTGTTTTCAAGCGTATTAATTTATTTTCATACATTTTCCGTATACTGGGCGTTTTACACTTCCCAGTCCGATTAGCCTCCTGTGATAATAAACCATAAATATTTCTCTATGTTTAAATAATTTTCAATAATAATAATTTATTTTTCATAAATATTTCCCTACGTTTAAATAATTTATTTTTCATACAATTTTCCGAATATAGGGATCCGTCAATATGTTTAAATAATTTTCAGTAATAATAATTTATTTTTCATAAGTATTTTCAACTTTAATAATTTATTTTTAATAAATTTTCCAAATACAGGTATCCGTCAACATTTAAATACTTTTCAATTTCAATAATTTATTTTTAAAGAATAGATTTTCCGAATGCAGGAAGCCGTTCAAATATAATTATCGTTGTATTTATTTTTTTGTAAATATATATTTTATTACCTATTCCTGTGTTTCTCTTATTACTGGTTCTTAACCGTTCTCTTTCAGGGTACCGTATGGTACGAGGTGTAAAGGAGATAAGTGTTTTATTTTTATTATTTATTGTAGTATAGTGGCTACCTAGCAGTGACCGCCTGGAATTATTTTTACCTCCACTGAGTTCACCTTGAGTACACTCTGGTGTACCACAGGGTCGCAGAGTAAACTGCGATACCAAAACTGCGCCACACAGATTCGCTGATTCACTGTAGGTGAACCAGGAGCCTGTCACACTATATCGAAAGTGACAGTGGATTTTTGGAAAATAGCGCACTTGTGTTTATATCGAAAAGAACATGAGACTACCACGAGGACATGAATGCGGAATGCTTTGAAAAATGGTTTACAGCGTGTAGAACGAAATTCAGTTATTGTACTAGATAACGCTTCTTATCACAGTCGACGAGTTGAACGCATTCCGATAATGTCCAGTAGGAAAGCGGATATGCAAACCTGGCTGTGGGATAAAGCAATAACATTCACTGAGGAGATGCTTAAAGTGGAATTAACGGACCTAATAAAGGAACACCGTCATAAATATATTCAATATGTTGTCGACACAATGACTCGTGATCGTGGTATTACGGTACTAAGACTTCCCCCTTATCACTTCGAATTCAATCCTATTGAACTAATTTGGGCGCAAGTGAAAGTGTTTGTAGCTCGAGAAAATAAAACTTTTAAAATAGCCGACGTTTAAAGTTTATTAAAAACCTGTATAGAACGTATGAAACCTGAAGATTGACAGAATGCTATTTTCCATGTAATTAAGGAAGAAAATAATATGTGGCGCTTGGACGGTATGATTAAAACGGTAGTTGAACCTTTAGTCATAACTTTAAGTTCTGACGATAAAGACGATTCCAGTGATAGTTCTGTAGAATTAATGGATTACGAAACTTCATAGATTTAGAGTTTACGTAAGTGATACCAAGCTTAATTTACATATTTTTATAATAACCAAAATACAATTATAAACATAGATGAATTATTATAACAAAAATAGATAACCAACCTACATTCATCTAGTAATATTCACAAATACCCATTTAATTTGCCAATATAGTAGTTCTGCGACACTGGAAGAGTGCATTTTGATATGATAACGATACCTTTTGCAGTTTTAAGGCGCACCTTCTTCAATATTTTGTTCTTGTATAATACCCCATTTAATTTTCCAATATGCCACTGGCATAATATTTACATATTTTAACAATAAACAAAACAAAATTATAAACATAAATGATTATTATTACAAAAATAGATAACCAACCTACTTTCATATAATATTATTTACTATTACCGCATTTAATTTGCCATTAGTTTTTATACGCCACTGGCGTAATTCATTTTGACAATAAACATGCATTAATGACTAGTTGGCACGTGATTCCGATAACTTCTGCAGTTTTAAGCGCGTGATTCCATTCATTATGCTCTGGCATAGTATGATTGTAGTACGTGAACAGGAAGGAATCACCTTCTTCAATATTTTATCCGAGTATAGAACAATTTACTTTGGTACATTATAAATAAATTTCCCAGCTGAGCGTTTTTAGAGTTTTAGTGTTCGACAACCATAATGACCTGAGATAAATATGTTTTTACTATAAGGTGTATTGCCCCATATTATATGTACCTACTATTAAAACAAATTATAAAGTATTACATACCTTTCTGCCTTAACATTCTTAACTTCGGCACTCATAAACCGAGTATTGCTAAAAAAATACAATAATCATAACTTGGTTTACAACCAATTAGGAAAGGCAAAATAAATAAATCGAGAATCGATAAAAAAGTAAACAACAAACAACGGCAACATTGAATGTTAGGTTAGGTGGTGTCAATTTTCAAGAGTCACTAAGATGTGCGTTCATTTCGACATTCTATGTGTCGGTTTGTTCGTTGGCTTGGTTCTGTATAACAAACAAAATTTCGACACAAGCTGACGTAAACATTTCCAATTTTAAATTATAAATGGTTTTACTTTAAAAACGTTTGGCTTTTTTAACAAACTGATTATTTATAAAAACTTGTATAGTGACTATTACAATATAATTTATGAAACAGTATATCTCACATCTAAACATGGCTCAAGCCTTGGTTTCTTTGGACACTTCGTCGCGGTGAGCGGACAGTCCCGTCAACCGTCGCGTTTTGACGATTTTATCCAACCAGAGTATTTAAATGGGAATGGTTTTCTTGAATCCGCTTAGCTGAGCAGGACCAGCGATGTTACATTTAGTACAATTGTACTTTTTCTAGTACTATTGAATGACATTTAGTACGTTAGTACTATGCTGGCAAATCTAGTACTTTTTGTCTTACCGCGTGGTCTATTCTAGAATCGATCGGCAATAAGCAAACTTTACACATACTTAGCTTTTTGCATAAGTTTTTTCTATGTTAATGGCGATTTTGTTTAATTTAACAGTTGTTTTCGTTCTGTGATTTGTTTTTTAACCAAATAAGTGTATTTTTTTTTAAACAACGTGACGTCTTGAAATAGTGACAGGGGTAGTATTCTCGAATCTCGAATACCGACATTCGCATACGTGTTTTACAATGTGTCTCACTTTGTTAAACGAAAACCAAGTGAGACAAATCATAAATCTCGCATGCGAATCTATATTCGTGACTCGAGAATACTACCCCAGATTTGCATGATCTGGCCATGTAATTTATAGGTAATCGGAACCTCAGAACATGAGTAAACCTACAAGACCGCTTTTTTGAGCAGTTAACAAAAAGAAGAAAAAAGTACTTTTTGGCCCAATTTAGTACGTTTTCGGTTAGATTTTTAGCACGGAACAATGATACTCGCGTAACATCGCTGAGCAGGACGGCGTCATGCCGCTGATTTGTCGCGAGGAGTCGGTTGATATCTGTTGAGTTTGATATCAGCGGAATCGTCGGCGTGTGCGGAGACTATATTGTTATTAATTTTAAAACAATGAGTGACAAATTCACACATACAGATGACATCATGACTTTATTTTTAGGTTTCTTGGAAATTATGTCCTTTATAAAACTCAACACGAATTCAAAAAGATCTGTAGAAAGTCTAAAATACTCCCAAAATTTGGTTTCATTTCCAAAAAGCCTCCGCTGCACCTTCTGTATCGCGACACAAAAACAACTCATCCACTGGCTTATTGGAAAATTTGACGGTTGCAATTGCCAGTTCCTCTTGTTCTTCCTCTTCCAACATTAATAACAACACAAACAATTTATTTGCATCCATTTTAGTACCTTTCGTTTACATTCATAATACATAAACAGCACGTACAGACATAGAGAAAGTATATCATTTTCTATATTTTTTAACAAACCACCTCGGGCGAAAATTGCTGTCCTCAGCGGTCGACGGACTGTCCGCTCACCGCGACGGAGTGTTCAACGAAACCAAGGCGTCATTGATAAATTCAAAATTATTTTGATAACTGCCACAGATAATTTACTTCATCATTTGGCGAAGTAATTAATTGGCTATCGCCGCCTACTGGGGGTTAAGAGTCGTGTTATTATTATAGGAATATAGGAAATGTGTTTTTATACCAAACAACTTACTTTTTCTTTATTTATTGATCGTTATAAATGATATATATTTGAAATTAGAAATAATTGTTATGACGCATCGGAGTTCTTCTTATTGTAATCGGAATCTACAACTAGACAAAGCAATTAAAAAAAAATGTTAGATAAGAAGTATTGGGAATTGACTTTAAAGATAATAAATTCCCTATAGAAATAGGAAGAAAATATAATAGGAAGGAAAGAAAAAATACACAGGGATAACTGGATTTAATTTGAGTATACAAACATCTCGTAAATCTCAAAATATCGGTAAAATGAGGAAAAACTTTCAAATTTTGACGAGTAATTTGACGATTCATAAAAGTTTCATATTTTCTAACAAGTTTTGACAAAATCTGAAAAATCACTGTAACCTGCCACACCAAAATTATCATTACGATGTTTCGTTTTTTCCTGTGTCACATTCAACTTAATTTTTTTAAATACGCACCTGGATCTTTAACTTTAAGGGTTTTGTTTAGCTAAATGTGATATATTATTACACTATTTTACTACTGTCACATTAAGGGTGGGACACAGAACCACTGAAGATTCCTTGATTAAAAATCTGGATCTTAGAGCCAAATAGTATTAAGACCAGTTTACAAAATCTTACAGGAGAGTTTGTTGAAACTTTTGACTGCCTTTATTTTTAATTAGACTTAATATTGGTTTTAAAAATATATCTAGAAAACCAAAAATAAGCACCAATGGAAGGAGCAGGAAAAATTATGTAGCGTCTCCTATTGGTTGAATAAAGCCTTACTCAAATTTATATTTGCAGTAGCCCACGATAACCCGTAAGAATAGCCGGTTAACGTGAACTGGGATATCCAATAGTAATTCTGTGATTTTGTTCAACTTATGTTCTAATTGGTTAATCGGCACGCTTCTATGTGTCATCGTCGTGTTGATTGAGCACAGTTATTCATATTACTGTTTGGATTTTTGGTTTATAAAAAAATGCTTTCTGGAGGCCCTTTAAAAGTGATGAAAATAATGTAATATCTGAAGGTATGTAAATAATTATAATTCTGATTGACTATTTTTTAAATAAATAGGATCAGTTACACTTCAAAAACAACTAAATTAATATTTAAATACCCATATAAATTGTAAAATTTAAAACAGTTCAAAGTCGGCTTTGACATTTACATTTAAGGAAGTTTGCCTATCAGTGGGCCATAATATTGGCAAAAAATCATAGATTTTCTAAAGAGAAAGAAATGGCAGGCAGAGATTTAGTAGCACTGTTTCTGGCACGTCATCAAAGCTTATCAATCAGGAAACTTGAAAACACAAGTGCTGCACGAGCAGTGGATTTCAACCGCATAGCTGTTAATCAGTTTTTTGATTTGCTGATGGGTGTCATCGATAAATACAAGTTAATACCAGAAAAATATAAAACTGATGAAACAGGAAAATCCATCCGAAAACAAGATATAAAAAAACGCTCAAAAGGGGTGGAAACAAGTTGGAGCGCTGACTTTAGCTGAAAGAGGTGCTACAGTTACAGTTGAAGTATGCTTCAATGGAGTTGGAAGTTACATGCCGCCCATGTTCATATTCCCAAGAGTGAAAATGAATCCCGAACTAATGAGTGACTGTTGTTCTTGAGCATGGGCTGAATTTCACCCGTTTGATTGAATGCAGACCGATATATTCTTCAATGGTTTAAAAAGTTTGCGAAGCTCTCCGGTGCGTCCAAGGAATCACCAGTTCTCCTATTACTGGATGGACATCATTCGCACACAAAAACTAATAATCTCATTTGTTTTGCGCGAGAACATGGAAATATTTTATTGTGTTCCCCTCCGCACTGCACTTATCGCCTTCAACCTCTGGATGTGTGATTTATGAAACCGCTGAGTACATACTACGAGGTAGAAGTAATCACGTGTTTGAGAAGCAATCCTGGGTGAGTATTTTCTCAATTCCAAACAGTTAAAGTGTTTGGAAATTCTTTCATAAAATCAGCGAATATGTCAACAGGATATAAGAAGGCTGGTATATGGCCTTGTGATAGGAATACATTTACTGATATAAATTTTGCCCCAGCAGAAACAACCCAATGACGTAGCGGCAAATGCTACGGAACCAATTAAAAACAAAGAAAATACGTAGCCTGCAAATCTACCAGGATGCTCAACGTGGATTAACGGATAGCCTCCGAAATCACATGTAATATTACTCCAACCAAATACAAAAAGAGTATCTCTCAAAGCCCCACCAAAATCATATCGAGAGCACTCTACACTAAAAAAATATATTTTCTCCTGAAGATGTTATGGCAATTCCAAGAGCAAACAGTAAACCAGCCCAACCAAACAAAAAACGTGGAAAAACCGTTGTTTTAACAAGCACACCGTACAAGGACGAACTTCAAGTAGAGGTTGACAATAAAATGGAACAATAAAAAAGTAAAATCGCCAAAAAAGAGAAGAAAATTAGCCAGAATCAGGGAAAAAATAAAGATAGTTAAAAACAAATATTTGAACCCGTTAAACAAAAAATATTCAGAAAAAATTCATTGTCAAACTCTTCAGTAGATACTGATGATGCAGTATGCCTATATTGCATTTATTTGTATTCTGAAAGTAGTGAAGGTTGGGTTCAGTCAGTGGCGGCTCGTGAGGTAGTGCCACTGTGCCATGGCACTACCTTATTTTTGATGCAAAAATATATTTTTATATTATTTTATGCATTTCCTTTTATATTCAAAAATTATTTGAAATGTGGCAACCTCGCGCTGCATAAATCTCCAAACTCGTGCCACGTATCGGATCCAGTTCTCAGCTGAGCCTAGGGGAGAGAGAGAGATTTTACTAGCAGCCTATGTGAGCAACAGAGATGGGGACATTTTACATGTATTTAAACGGTAAATTCAAGAAATATTTGTGCCAGGCATAGCGCGGTTTCTCGATAATGTCGATTGTTGACTGAACCGAATTTCTTTGCGCGCTTTTAAGTTTTTCGTTACGTTACGAAGTATTATTAGTGACGTTAATGTGTGTCTTTTTGTTTTCGATAAACTTAAATACTTATTTCCTAGTTTTTAATTTATTGTGACAATGAATAAAATTGACGTCTTAAAAAACCCTTTAAGTGGTTTTTCGCTAGAAGAAAAACTACAAATTAAAGAATTAGGCCGGCCAATTCCTGATTTAAGAATTGGAAAACAAAGTGGAAGTGGTCAAAAATCGTGGTGTCGTAAATTTAATAAAACTATTTATGATAAAAATAATTGTTGTGTGGTTGCGAAGAAAGTAATAAAGTGGTTTGTTTTGTATGTGTTTAGTTTGAAGGTGACAAGATTTGGTCAAAAAAATGAAAAATCTAAAGTGCACATGAATAATGTTTTTAGCTTTTCCATGCTTGGTAAGTTAAATTCAGCTTATGGTGGTGCTCTAATTAAACATAATCAACAAGTGGATAAGAATCGATATGTTTTAAATCAAATTATAAATTGTATAAGGTTTTGTGGAGCCTTGAGTTAGCTTTAAGGGGCCACGATGAGAAAGATAATTCGGAAAATAGAGTTGTATTTAAGGAGCTGGTGAATTTTAGCGCCGAATTAGACAACGACTTAAAGGTTCATATTCAAAGTTCAAAAGCTTTCAAAGGTACCTCAAAAACAACCCAAAATTAACTTCTTGAGTGTATGTAGATGTTTATTACGAAGAAATTAGGAAATAAATAGAAAATTCTCCTTGTTGCAGTGATTTTCCGATGAAACGACGGACGTTGCTTGTGAATTTCAATTAGTTATAGTTTTCAGAAATTTGTGTAAAGGACGACCAGTTGAGAGATTTTTGAGGTTTTACATGCTCGATGGACACGACGCCAAATCAATCGCTGAATGCATTTTAAATGTTTTACATCAATTATTAAAACATAGTCCAAATAATTTAACTCAAAGCTATGACGGTGCGTCTGTAATGAGTGGTGGATTAAATGGTGTGCAAAAAATAATTAAACAAAGATATCCTCTTGCAAATTATGTTCATTGCTATGTACATCAGATGAATTTAGTTATGACAAGTGCATGTTTTGTCAATAGGCATGCTAGAATATTTTTTTCTAATTTATCTGGTTTGTGCTCATTCTTTTCCACGTCTCCTCAAAGAACAAAATTTTTGGATGAGGTAGTTAATCGCAGGTTGCCAAGATCTTCCCAAACACGTTGGAATTTTCAATCGCGAGGTGTTCATACTGTTTATGAGAATAGAAAAGACCTCATTACAGTTGTGAACATTATAGAAAGTACTTCACGCGAGTCGTCTATTAATCAAGTAAGTGGGTACAAAGTAAAACTTCGGGATAAAAATTTTATATTATGGTTAAGTATTTTTCATCAAATAATAGAAATTATTTTCAACCAATTACAAAAAGTATGCACAGATTCTGTTAAGGTCAAGAAAGATTTGGAGAATTTCGAAGCAGCAATTCAAGGTATACAGGAGCAAATGGACAGCATTATTGACAATATTCAAGGATAAATAAACACGTCGCAAGGAGAAACTGGTGAACCAATAAGAAAAAAGGCACGAATTGAAGAGAACAGCAGAAAACGCGAAGCCTTAGAAATATGCGATGCCGTTTTATTGCAAATAAAAACAAGGTTCAACTTCTCTAGGCATTTGGTCGCTTCTAATTTATTTATGTTGGAGAAATTTTCGGTCTATAGACATCAGTTTCCCGAATCATTCCTCAATGAAACATGTATACAATTTTTATTTTTAGACAAAAATATGCTTAAAAATGAATTACAAGTACTGTATCAGAGAGACGAATTAAGTAACACCTCCGGAGCTGTCCCGCTGTCAATTTTATTAAATGAGGAAGGTTTAAATTGTACATTTCAGGAAACTCTTAAGAGGCCCCGACACCAATTTTATTCATAATTGAAAAAGTTTTTGGACGACAACTTCTTTATTTTCAAACTTAGAAGGATGCGGTTTTCACCGATTTATTTTAGATCTAATTCTTAAGAGAGGACTAGAGGCAGATTTTTATATTTTTTTTTAATTTTGCAAATAGGATGTAATTTTTTTTAATATAAACAAAATTTAAAAAACTAAAACTAGTCCTCTCTTCTTATAAAAACTACAAATACAATGAAAGAAACCGCATATTTTTATTTACAAAATTAAACCTTCCACTGTCCAAAAACTATTTACGTCCGTAATATGGCGCCCCGCTAATTTCGTTGCGGAATATATCCGTACTATCTTTAGAAAGCGAGAATACCTGAGATACACGGAAAAAACAGTTTTTATATTAAAAGGATAAAATTGAAGTTTTTAAATATATGCGGATGTGTTTTTTCCGTTTAATTAATTAAAAAATTATTAGTCATGTGTTGTCTCAAAGCGCGTGGATCAATGGAGTTTATTTTCCTACCTCTAAAGCTAATACCTTTTATCAAACACCAATATAATTTGTTTTGTACTTAAAACAAATGAAAAACCGGATCTGTAATTTTATGACGTAATCGTAAGGTGTATTTCCAGTTCCTGGCTACTTCCTATTGTTCTGTATATTCGCTCTTGCACTTATTCTAGGTAGGTAGTTTTGTTTCTTGTGTCTATTTCATAAGTTTATTTCAGCATACGCTTATGATATTACAATCTCTGCTGGCTCCAAACATGAGCTTCCAGGAACATCTTCTGAAATTGATTGTCTAGCAACTTTTGATGAAATCGATGAGATTTCAGAAACTGTGTCAAAATATAATTTGGAATTACCGGGTATATTTCTAGATAGAAGCATTGAAGGAAATAGGATAGCTAATATCACTCATTTTTTTAAACAGTTACCAGTTGTATCATATCATTTCAGTGGAGTATACGGTTGCACTTTAAAAAATTTGAATATTGTTAAAGAATTGAAAATGGGATTTTGTTCAATTTTAACCTTAAGATGTACTATGTGTAAATACGTTGGGACAGTATCGACATCCGATATTAACTGTGACATGGACATAAATATTCGAGCTGTGAATGGAATAACGAGTATTGGAAATTGATTTCGTAATTTGCAAGAATTATGTCTTAATTTAGATATTTCCTGCATGAGTCAAAGTACTTTTTCTGATAAGCAAAATAAACTCTTTAAAGATATAGAGCCATTAGCGTTTAATAATATGAAAGAAGCAGCTAATGAAGAAGCTGACATTGCGAAAGAACAAGGAACTATTGGTCTTGATGGTGTTCCAGAAATTACAGTTATTTGCGATGGAACCTGGAGTAAACGTTCTTATAAACGAAATTATAATGCATTGTCAGGTTCTGCCGTTATTATAGGTAAAAATACAGGAAAAGTTTTACATCTGTGGGTTCGTAATAAATACTGTATGACTTGTTCTCGATATCGCAACAGCGATAAGAATATTCCGGAACACATATGTTTTAAAAATTGGAACGGACCCTCAACTGCAATGGAAGCTGCAATTATCGTTGAAGGTTTCAAAAATAGTAAAAGTCTATTGGATCTCAGGTACACAAAAGTTATTGCTGATGGGGATGTATAGACCATAATAAAAAATCTTCTAATCTAAAATGTGACATTTTAAATGTAGCGCACCATGTATTTGGACAGCATGATGGCTGCACAAAATTGAAGTATTTTTGCATTAAGGAAACTCCAGATGAAGATAATATAATTCCAGATTTAAAGTGAAGTCCTTTATTTGATAATTTAATGAATATGGTCAGATTGCTGGCAACCCATAGCAGTAGTCTTGTGTACGATACAGACAGTAATGTTACTGAACAATTCAACAGCATTATTTGTAAATTTATAGGAGGTAAAAGAATAAATTATTCTTTAAGAAGACAATACACGTAGATGTTTTGCTGTTCTTCTTAGGTATAATACCAAAAAATCTACTTTTTATAATACATATAAGTATAAAAATAAGGCAAGCCCTTCATTGAAAAGACAGAGAGCATGTGAGAAAATTAAAAGAAATAAGATAAAAAAAATTAGAAAAAGATTAAATTTTGAGGACAAAAATTACGGCCCAAAGTGTGAAAAACCAGATGTGTCCTCAACAGATTTTGAAGAAGCTAAAGCATGTTTTCTATCTTCGCTTCGAAAAACAAAAGAGGAAATTGAATCCATTGAAGCAAGAACCAAAGAGCAGGCCAACAATTTTGAATGGGTCGAAATGCGAAAACACCTTTTAACAGCTTCACATTTTGGAGAGGTTTGTAAGCGAAAACCAACGACTTGTGCAAATTTGGTTCATAAGCTCCTTACACAACCATTTATCAGGAGCAATGCAGTAGAATGGGGTAAAGCAATGAGTCTACTGTAAAAAATATTTTGATAAAACAGCATAAATTGAATATTGAGTCAAGTAGATTATTTATTAGCGGTGAATGCCCCTGGTTGGCTGCAACACCTGTTGGTCTTCTGGGAGAAAAAGGACTAATCGAAATTAAGTGTCCTTACTCTGCCAGAGACTCATAATAATAGATGGAATTAGGCAGAAAAAATTTCAATATTAAAAATAAACAAAAATAATGAAGTGTCAATAAATACAGGACACAACTGGTATTATCAGATTCAAGGTCAATTAAATGTAGCAAAAAAAGAATATTGTATTCTTTGTATCTGGACTAAAAATGACATTAAGCTGGAAACAATTACTAGAGACAACGATTTTTGGGTAAACACTATGTTGCCTCACCTTAAAAATTTTTATTTTCACTGCTTTCTTCCCGAACTTGTGGATTCAAGATTAGCCAGAAGTATGTCAATTAGGGAACCCGAATATATCCTTAAAGCAATAGATAACAAAGAAAAGAAGACTTAGAGTTTGAGTTGAACAAATTAAGAATTATTTAATACAATAAAAATATTTTATGAAAATTGTTTGAGTTTTACTCGACAAAAAAATACCAGTATTGCCTTTAAAATATAATACAGTACACTTATCTAAATTAGTCACGTAACCGTCCCTGCCTAAGAAGGTAATGTAAATAATATAAATTCTATGTTCAATTCGAAATTTACAATTTTATATTTTTTATACACAAAAATATTTGTTTGCAAAAAATTTGTTATCTGAAATCAAAAAAATGATAATTACCTACTAGTCAACTCAAATAAAACAAAGTTTAAGAACGAAACATAAAAACTTTAAAGAATTAATTAATTTTTATATAATAAATCATTTATTTTATTTAAATTCTCACGCTAATAACGCAGTTATTTATTCTGTACTCAGAAATAAATAAAATTTTCAAATAATATAGATGACCCTGCTAATCTACAAAAATTAATTTGTATAAAATAACAGTGCAGCAGGGTATCTATTCTTGAATTTCAGGGAGTAGAAATTATGAGGGAAGAATGAGACAAAAATATAAATTTTGCGCGTTGCAGATAAAGGGGCAAAACCGGTTTTCTATTCCCTCAAATTCAAGAATAGCTACCCGGCAGCCAAGGAATATTATGTTAGAACAGAAGTAAAAGTTGGAAATTCTTTTGCCAGTTCTCCCACTTTATACACATAAATTGACAGGTTGGCAGCGGATCTCACCGAAGTGGACGCGATACATTGGCGTACAAAATTATTTTATAGATGTTAATAACAATTTCGAGTAAATAGTTTAATAAATTGTGAATAGCTGTTGAAATTTTGTAAAATTATGATTTGAATATTATAATACATGTTTAATAATTATTTATAATCCATAAATACATGCGATTGTCCGGTTTCGCCGATAACAATTTAAAATTACTTATTCTATGAAACCACACTGGCAGGTAAACATTACTGCGAAATTCTCGAAGCCGCCCGACGTGGTTTGACGTTTACCCCCTCTCTACCTACCAAAAGACTTTTCAACTTTTACTTTCTCTATAGCGTATCACAAACAACTTTTCCAGTGTATCCTTTCTCACAGGCGATTTCTTCGAGGAAGGGAGACGGATGCTAGACAAGAGGTAACCAGAAAAACCGGCATTTAAATTGTACACGTGGTGTCGGGGCGTCTTAAACTTTTAGGTATTTTGATAACAATACCTATGTTAATATCTGGCAAAATTTCATATAAGACTAAAGCTGACGGCCTGTTTCGTGACAAAACTTGTGTTAGAAACCTCATAAATAGTAGTCATATAATAGATATAAAAGTATCCGTCCTTCATTTATTTTTTTAATTAACATTTTATATCTATTTTGACAATACTGTGATAAATTTTTGCCCAAAGCCAGTTTTTTAAACGACTTTTGGTTAAAAATTTGGGCGTGGCACTCCAAAAAATTGTTAGCCTCTGGTGGGGGGCCTCCGACAGAGCGCCTCCGGCGGGGTTTTTACATTTATTAAAAATCTCACACTAACATCTCGTATTATCACGAGTCGCCACTGGATTCAGTGTTGGAAATGTAAGAGATGAGCTCACCGCTCATGCGCAGGCAAAGAAGATGATGAAGTAGTTCACCTTTGCACACTATGTCAATAAACTTAAACTCTTATATTTTTGCTTCTCCATATTACCCCATATATGCTTGACCGTTTTACGTGTGTGGTAAGACGGGGAATTTGCACCTTGATAACTGAAACCTTAGGTACCCCATCTTGCCCCGAGTTCCCCTACTTTCCAATATTATTTCATTATAATTTGACAACTACGTTGATGACACCGTGAATATTTGCAACTCGATTTTTGTAAACAAAATTGGTCTAGAAGTCTAGTAGTTGGTGTAAATTATTACAGATTCAAGAGATTAAAATTAAATACTGCTGAAAATATTTGTTTTATCATTTACAATATTGGGGTCTATTCTGTAACAATTCCTTTATATTTAACGGCCATTAAAAATATTTTCTTCTTTACTTCTGTCATTATTTAAACGGATCTTTAAAATACATTAGAGGACTATCTTAAAGAAATCTGTTTAAATAATGACAAAAGTAAATTAACGAATACGAACATATTTTTATAGGCCGCCAATATTTTTAAAGGCCGTTAAATATAAAGGAATTGTTACAGAATAGACCCCATTATCCTACACAATTCTTATATAAACGTTATGTGAGTAAAAACTGAAAACATCCATAAATCACTTCATAATTTTTTTTTGGGCGAAATAATTTACCACTTTTTCTTGCACCGTTTATTAATTTTTTTAAGCTAGAAAAGAAATTAATTTTTTTCTAAGAGCCATAATTTATTCAAATTAACTATTAATGCTTCTTTGATAGTCAATGTATTGTTAATTAGGTAACTTATAAAAATTGCCTTCCAAATCGAATGAAAGTTATCCACCTGCCTCAAACGGTTCATTCATTAATTTAAGCAAAACTTATGCCAAAACTCGCGTTCAAAAGTATTTCTCAATCATTTTTCTACGTAGAGTGATAGTAAGATATTTGTCAGTTCAAAAATAACGACTAATACGCGATCGGATTTTTGTGGAGGAGTGTCAAAAAATGTTTTAACTGCATACGTTACTCGTATTATCTGCGTCGATTGTTGTTTTAAAATAGAACGAAATTTTAAAATTAAATTCGTGTATTTAGAGTTCAAAAATTAGACTTATTTTGAAATGAGTAAGAAGATTATAAGTGGCACAAATATAGTATGCGGTACAGCAGAGTCCATACAGTAATCAAAATATGACTCGTCTTAGCTAGCGATTGTGTAATTATTAAATATTTACGTAACGTTACACAGTGGAAAACTTCAATAAACAAGTTATAAAAATAATTTTAAAAAACCGACTTTGAAATCTTGCAGATGCCATCATCACATGTTGATTAAATTTATAGGGGACCACTCCTGAGGTACCCTTTTACTAACAAAAAAATAATCATAGAAATCGGACAAGGTGGTAAAGAATTACCGCTAAACATACATAAAAAAAATCTTTTAGAAAAAATCTTTTGTCACCGTATATTTTTTATAATGTCACAACAACAACTTTTTTTTAAATTACTTGATAAAAAACAATATAAATATACAGGGACGAACAAAACTACAACATATAAACGACATACATCTGATTCGGAGCATTCTCTCACTATTATCAGTAAAAACTATTTCAAGAGGGAAAATTCTCAGTTGTCTTGCTTTAGTTTTAAGACGAACCAACCTCACTTTGCTAAAGTCCAAACTAAACGTTAAGTGAAATCATTCCCTACAAGAGCTAACTCACTAACTATTAATTGTCTTGCATTTTTCTGGCAATTCCCTTGTTTCAGTTCTCCTAAATACCCTATACGGAACGTTTTTCTTAAATCCTCTTTGATAATTGGTTATCCTAGAAAATTAAACTGCATCCACAGTCAGGTACACCTCTTTCTTTAATATCTTGTATAAACATCGTTGGTGTCAACGCTTCTAAATCATCAACTGAAATAGGGCGGCTATTAATAATAACTTTGCAGTTATATAAGATCGTCTCCCAACAATTCTTTTAACAGCTTTATAAGCCTTTTCCACTAAACACCCCACCATGCGGTTGTGGCTGAGTTAAACTTTCATATAATTTGTTGCACGGAATTGTGCATAAAAATTACATCTCAATTCAATTTACTAGTAGGCATTATTTGCCCTTAAGAAATTTGAACAATCGTCACTGAAAACAATCTTAGGTCTCCCCTTCTAGCAATACAACGTCGTAAAATTTAAATAAAAGCTTCTGTTGAAAATGACGACAATAATTCCAAATGGATAGCTCTATAAACACCACAGGTATATAATGCTACCCAAGCCTTCTCTCTCGTTTTAAGATGTGGACCAACAATGTCTACTCCAACCACTTCGAAAGCAGCAGCATCTCTAACTCTGTCAACAGGAAGGGAAACTGGTGCAGCTTCTATTCTTTTAGCGGAATATCTTTGGTAAATAACACGTTTAGGAACAATACTTTTGATGCTACGACGTGTCTTCAAAATTCAAAATCGTTCTTTAATTTCTCCCAAAAAAACATGTACTCCAGCATGATACACTTTCTTGTGTTCATGTCATATAAGTTTTTCAACTACGCGGTGTTTTCCTAAGAGGAGTATCGGATACCTAAAATCTACAGCGTCTGCCATATATGATACTCTTGTACTCACCCTCATGACCCCTGCATAATCTGTAACTAGATTTAGAAAAGAAATATTATTATCTGAAATACTAACAAGAAAAGATTCCCTTTGAACAATCTGAAACAATAAAATTTCAGCATCCATTACTTCCTCATTAGTTTTTGCAGTTAGGAATAAAGCGGTTTATCCAAGCTAACATTCTAACAACCTTTGAGAACTTTTAAGAGTATTTATAAATATTCTGAAGGGAATCTATACCTAATATAAAAGATGAAATTACATTCTTCTTTACGTCTTCAATTTTTCGTTCATTCCAAGTATGATCTACTGTAGGCCAATGATCTTAATTAAGCCAGTCAGGACCCTTTCACCATCTAAAGGATATTAATTTTTCTGCACTTAATCCTCTTGGTAATAAGTCCGCTGGGTTCAGTAATCCGGGTACATAGTTCCATTGATTTCTAATAGAATATTTCAAGATCTCTAACACCCTATTTCTCACCGGATGTTTTAATAATGCCAAAACTGTCAATGAATCAGTTCAATAAAATAAGATGCATTTTTAAAAATGCCTAAAGCCATGATAGAATCCGCTAATCTTGACCCTACTGTAGCTGCCAGAGTAAGTTTAAATAGGTAATTTTGCATATTTATAATTAATTTTTGGTTAATTTATTGTTATATTGGTTAGTTTATACCTTTATACAAGTTAATTTTCCTTAAATTTAAGTAAGGGATGAAATTAAGGGTAAACTATTCATACAAAAATGTACATTGTAGAAATCAAAAATGGACCTGTCTCGGCGATTTTCCTAACAAGACTCCAGTAACGAGTTAGATAGGGGGGGGGTAAGACTTATGGTGCTCACTGTATATTTCATTTGTTTATCTGAGTGAGATACAGCCCGCTGACAGACAGACAGACAGACGGACGGACAGCAGAAGCTCAGTAATAGGGTCCCGCTGGTTAACCTTTGGGTATGGGACCCTAAAAATGAATATAAATGACATTTTAATAAATTTACAGACGGCCGGAAATGTCTTCTTTTTATCTTTTTAAATGTTTAAAAAATTTCTCAATAATTCATGTTTCTACTCTCATTTTTTATCCATTAGGCACGATACTTATCTAACCAATATTTGCTTGTGCTAAACACATGCCATATCCAGCTTGTTTTCTATTTTCGTTGGAGAGTTATGAAAGTTGTTAGTTGCAGACTGTCACGCGATTCTCTTGAGAATTCAAGGACACAATAGAAAAGTGGAAATAGAAAGTGGATGGAAATGATTGAAATTAAGGTGGAAGTTATAATTCAAGGGACATTTCCATTTCGAGAGAATGACTGTTATTAGACAGTCCGCATTAATCAGCTATAACCTCATCGTAAAATACGTAGATAGGCATCGGGGATTAATTTGATTCAGCTATCAATTTGTTTCGTTAGAAAGAATAAAAAAAACGAAACTAGTTAAAATATTATAATCGGTAAACAGCTATTCTTATACGGAATATTTTTAAAATCTTGTTTGTAATTTGTAACTTTAAATTGTGCTCTTATTTGTCAACGCGTTACCGCAGTAACAAATGAAAGAAAAACAGCTGCGGGAAAAGTGGAAAAAGCTGGTAATTATTCTTAGTCAGAACTCGAATAGAAGTTGTTCCAGAACACTTTATTTTTAAATAGTTAAACTTTAAAACGAAACATGCAGCAGACTTTTTGCTTATTGTTTTACATTACTTTAGAGCCGTAGTTACTTCCCGGATAGTTTTAAAGGTCAGCGGGTTCTTCCGCGTCACTTATTTTATAAAATAATGTAAACGTTGATTATTATAATAAGTATAACAGGTTAAAAATAAAATGGGGCCTAAAAAAATGGTTACCTACTAGCCCAAATTTAATTGGTTGATTAGGGCACAATAATGAATACATTTATTAAAGAACTGCGATGGGACAAGACGGGGCTGATGAGTGAAATTAATAACCACCTCATCCTTGGCATGGTCTCGGACTCGCTAGTTCCCCAACAGCACATAGAAAAGCCATACAGCGTCCTCATTTCAGAGAGAGACGCATGGAGCAGAGGGGGAAAACCCTCTCACATGCAGAACATGCGTTGTATACGGACAGCTCCAAAACTAAAAAAGGAGTAGGTGCGGGAGTTTTCGGCCAGAGGCCTATAGTTGACATATCAATAAACCTAGGCTCTCTGGTCACGGTCTTCCAAGCAAAAATGATTGCTATAGAATTGGGAGCGAGAGAGTTGATTAATTCTCTTCCCGCAAACAAGACTAGAAGGATCTTTTCAGATAGCCAGGCAGCACTTAAGGCCCTGAGCTCCAATCGAGTTGACTCAAAGCTGCTTTGAAACTGTATAAATACCCTTGAATGTCTCAGTGCCCGGAAAAAAGTTACTTTGATCTGGGTTCCGGAACACAGTGGTGTGGAGGGCAACGTAAAAGCCGACGCGCTTGCTAAAAGAGGAACCAAATCTGTGTTCATAGGATCAGAACCATTTCTGGGCACTAGCAAAGGAATTATCTCATAATGGATGGATAGTGCAACACTCACGAACTGGAGAGATACCCCAGGGCTAACTCATTCGAAGGCGTTTATAACCAACCCTTTTATGAACGCCTTTGCTCAGATCCGAGAATGGAGTAGGAAAGATCTACTCATTTTCACGGGACTGATAACAGGACACTGCCATCTGGGCAACCTCATGAGAAGGATAGGTCTGCAACAAACATTGGACTGCAGCGTGGAGAACGAGTCTGCAGAGCACATTCTATGTACCTGTTCCACTCTGGAAAGAACAAGGTTCTAGATCTTCGGATTTACCCGACTGAAGCCCACCAACTTTAAGCAAGTCTCACCCAATTCAACCATGGCCTTCATCAAAAGGTGTGGCTTGTACAATGAACTATAAGTTATTCATGCGCCACAATAGACCCATCTGGGTCACAGTGGAAGGCGATGAGATCATCCCACTCATTTTCAACCTAACCTAACCTAAGAGTTTAAAATAAGTTTATCAATAATAAACGTTTGGTACCTGAAATGTCCTGTAACCTACATAGCAAAATATGTCCTGGGTTTAGTAAATACATATTTCTAGATGTTTGTATAGCAACCAATAGGTGAATATTTCCAACAAATTAAGTCATACTCGATTTGTTGATTGTAGAGCATTGACTGTGGACGGTACTTATGTAGAATTCTTTATTTTAAGAATAACTATGATATAACATAAAAAGTGATTGACAAGTGTGATTCAAAATGATATTAATTAATTCTAAGTGTCACTTCAAAACCTCTGGAAATCAAACGTTCTTAGACGGCATAGGCGTAGACATGCCCCCGGCCTTGAAGGAATTTTCTTTCAACATAGGAATAGGTTAAATTCTGGGGAAGCTTCTTTTGATTAAATCATCTGCTGTTCGAATTGTAGCTACTCTTGGTATTTTATCACTTCCATGATGTAGTTTCTCGATTCGACCAAGAGGCCATTGAGTTGGAAAGGTTTTATCTTCTTTGACGAGCACCATCGTTCCCTCCTGAAGAAGGTCGGAGTTGTCCTTCCATTTCGTTCGGTTCTGGAGACAGGAAACATACTCCTTTGACCATCGATTCCAAAAATGCTGACAAAGACGCTGGACCAATTGAAATCTAGTCAGGCAATTGAGAGAGACTTCGGTGACATCTTCATCCGATGCAGCCGTTAGCGGTTTACCAATAAGGAAGTGGCCAGGTGAGAGTGGATTTAGGTCGTTAGGATCGGTGGTTAGAGGGGATATAGGACGGGAATTAAGCATCGCTTCAATTTGGCATAGCACAGATGATAGTTCCTCGTAAGTTAAACATGCATTATAAATAACTCGCTTTAAATGGTGCTTAGTACTTTTTACACCGGCCTCCCACAGACCTCCAAAATGTGGAGAATATGCAGGTATAAACTCCCATTCTATTGCCTGCATTGCGAAGAAATTTTGTAATTTATTTTGGTTGGATTTCAAGAACATATTCAGTTCCTTCTTTGCTCCAACAAATGTTGCGCCATTATCGGAAAAAATCGTGTTAGGTTTACCTCTCCTAGAGATAAACCTCCTCAGAGATAGTATAAATGATTGGGAAGTCAAATCCGAAACTAACTCCAAATGAATTGCCTTTGTGGCAAAGCATATAAATAATGCTATATATGCTTTTATAGCGTGAGAACCGCGACCCTTTTTATCCTTTATAAAAACAGGACCAGCATAATCAACACCTACCACAGAAAATGGGCTAGAAGGGACGACACGTTCAGAAGGTAAATTACCCATTATCGGTGTTATCGAGTTCGGTTTAAAATGAAAACACCTCAAGCAATTGTGAACTACAGACCTTGCTAGATTACGCCCCTTTATTGGCCAATAAGTGTCTCTAATATTGTATAGAAGTGATTGGGGTCCTGCATGTAGCAATTCCTCATGCTTAAATTGAAATAACAGCTTTGTAAAATGATGTTTAGAATCTAGTATTATTGGATGTTTTTTATTGAAGGGATAGTAAGAATGTTTTAGTCTCCCTCCTACCCTAAGTATAGACTCATTGTCTAGAAAAATATTTAGACCTATAATTTGTTCTTTGATTTTATGAGGCTTATTAGCTTTAAGTGCTAAAATTTCACAAGAAAATGATTGAGCTTGAACGATTTTAATGATTGTTGTTAAAGAATGATTTAATTCTTGTGCTGTTAGACGACCTTTTAATTGGTTGCCTTTATTAAGACAATTGTGTTTAAATCTTAATATATATGCTACAGCTCTGAGCAAACGAGAATACTTGGAAAATTTATTAAATGGAAAATCATATTTTATTTGACACAAAAAAATGTTAGATTTTAGTTCAGGCACCTCGTCTGGATTGTTTGAATTATTTGGATAGTTAATTTCATTTGATGCTAACCACTTAGGACCGAACCAATAAATGTCCAAGTTATGGAGTTGACTAGGATATACTCCTCTGGACACCATGTCGGCGGGATTTTCATGAGTTGCGATATGCCTCCATTCAAAGTTTTTTGTTAAAATCTGTATTTTGGAAACTCTGTTGGCGACAAATGTCCTTAAATTACCAGGACTCATTTTTATCCATGCAAGAACTATTGTAGAATCGGTCCATAAAAATTGCTTATTGAAATTAATGTTCAACGATTTATTGTTCGTTGTAACAAGCTTAGCTAATAATAAAGTTGCGCATAGCTCTAATCGTGGAATGCTTAAAGTTTTTATATGTGCTACTTTAGACTTCGCACTTAGAAGGCTGATCTGAACGATTCCTTCAGAATTAATACTTTTAACATAAACGCATGCTCCAAAGGCACGTTCTGATGAATCCGCGAACCCATGCAATTCCAGTTTAATAGGACTATCGCAAATCACACGTCGAGGTATGGGAAGTTTACCTAATAATGGAAGTACGCACTGAAAGTTGGATCAAGCATTTTGTAAATGAAAGGGCATAGGATCATCCCACGATTTCTCTGCCCACAATTTTTGCATGATAATTTTGATAAATATAATGCAGGGACTTAGAAGACCCAATGAATCGAAAATTCTTGCTATACAGGAGATAATATTTCTTTTGGTGTATTTTTGATGCTTATTACAATCCTTATTATTTATATTTTACACCAAGATATCCTTTTGAGTTGACCATGTAAGACCAAGGGTCTTAGCATATTGATCAGAGGAAAAATCTAGAACGCCACAAGGTTGATTAACCTGCATGTGTTGAAAAATAATGGGTTCATTAGAAGCCCATTTTCGCAGTTCGAAACATCCGCGTTTTAAAATTTTAGAAATATCATGACAAATTCGCGTGGCATCTTGAATCGTATCGGCTCCGGTGAGCAAAACATCTACGTAAAAGTCTTCTCTGATGATTCTTGCGATCTCAGGATAGTCTTTTGCGCTTTCATCGGCTAATGAAAATAAGCAACGTATGGCCAAAAAACTAGCTGCGGCCTGGCCATAGGTGACCGTATTTAATGTGTATTCAGAGAGCGGTTTTGAAGGATTCTCTCTCCAAAGAATCTTTTGCAGACTCCTTTGGTTAGGATCTACTTCAACTTGCCTGTACATTTTAGCGATATCAGATGATAATACAAATTTGTTTTCGAAAACGTAATAATATTGTATATAGATCGTTTTGTATGGTGGGTCCAACATATTGAATGTCGTTTAGAGAGACTCCACTCGATGTAGGCGCAGATGCATCAAACACCACGCGCAGTTTTGTGGTCAAACTTTCCTCTTTAAGCACCCCATGATGAGGCATATAATATTGAGGTTTATTTTGATTACCATTACCTAGTGATAATGACATATGTCCTAAGGATTTATATTCTTTCATGAAGCATGTATACATCGTGCGCAATTGTTCATTCGGTGATAACCTTCTCTCGAGATTATAGAATCTTTTTTGTGCTATTGATTTAGATTCGCCCAAACTATTGGTACTACCTTTAAGAGGCAATTGCACTACGAATCTACCGTTTGCTTTTCGTTTAGTTGTATTGAAAAAGATGTTTTCACATTCAATTTCATCTGGTGATAATAATTTAGATGAAGGTAACTCTTCTAGCTCCCAAAATTTTATTAAAATATTGGATAAATCTCTATCGATTATCGTTTTTGCTCATGATATCCTACTGGTCCTGAAACTAGCCAACCTAGTTCAGAATTTTGTAAAGTTGGAAGATATTTCCCTAAGCTAATATTTTCTGACTTTAATATTTTCTAAAATATATCGGCACCTAATAGTATGTCAATGGGTGCGGAAATATTAAATTGTGGATCAGCTAAGGATAATTCATCGGGAATGTTGAGTTTGTTTAAAGTTATTGTAAATTGCGGCCACTAGTTATTTTAGGCAAAATAAAGCAAGTAATATTCGCAATAAAATCAGAATTAGCAGATTTTATTTGTATGTGACATTTTTTATTGACTTCATTTATATTGCAAGTTATACCAAAAAGCGTTAAATTTGCGTTTTTCTTAAGAAGACCTAACCTATTTGAAGCCTTTTCAGAAATGAACGATGTTTGAGATCCGCAGTCTAGCAGAGCTCGAACCTTTTGATATTTACCAAGACAATCTTTCACCAAAATATTAGCAGTCGACAAGAGAACTTGTGAATTAGTAGGAATTGACCACCAACTATTTAATAGCGTTGTAGAAGTCTGATCAGTTTGCTCTTGAGTCGACTCTATGTCAGATTGACTTGATTTTGATTGAACTTTGTGCAATAAAGTATTGTGTCTAGAGTTACATTTTTTTACATGACCCTGCTCGGCATCTAGAAATAGGATGCCCTTCTCGTAGGCAATTTTTGCATAAATTAGATTTGCCTATAAAATTGAATCTATCGGTAACGGACAACTTAAGAAAAGATTGGCATGTATATGTGAAATGATCCTTCTTGCAATAACCACAGATATAACTTGATGATATAAAGGATCGTGCTACTTCTCTTTTGACAAATTTATTGTCAAGTTTAGATATGGGAGTTGTAGGCTTTTGCGAATTTGATTTAAATTTAAACTCAAAACTTTCTAAGAGGTTAGCACGATTCTCTAAAAATTTTAAAAAATCGTTAATTTCCTGACACGAAGTAGTATCGCGAGTGAGTCTTTCCCATTCACATATAGTTGCGTTATCTAATTTAGAACTAAACCAAAAAATTATTAATGGGTCCCAATTCGAAATGGACTGGCCTAATTGTTCTATAGCCCCCAATCGCTTGATTAAGTTATCCACTAAGGATTGCAAATTTTCAGATGTAGCCCTATGAATTGAATCTATAGAAAACAAAGTTTTGATATGTTCAAAAACAAGTTTTTTCTTATTGTCGTATCGATTGCATAGTTTTCCAAGCTACGCAATAATTTGCCGAAGTGTATTTAATACTACAGATAGCATTCTTTGCCTTGCCTTCTAGCGCACCCCTAAGGTAATAAAAATTTTGAATGTCTGACATTTGATTTCTAGAATGAATAAGACACTCAAAGGTGTCCTTGAACTCCAACCAATTGTCATATATGCCATCAAATTTTGGCAAAACTATATCTGGTAGTTTTATATCTGGGGCTGATGACGAATGAAAATCGTTGCAACTGCCAATTGGAATATTAGTATTAGTACTACCAGCATCTTGATTATAATCCTTTAATATAGTTTTAGCTAACGATGTAAAAGCATAAAATTTATGTGTAAAATTTACCTTTTCTTCTAACTGCTCCTCCGAATTATCAAGAGCTTCAATTTCATATTGAATTTCATTGAATTGTGTTAATAAATTTTGTGAATGTTCAAGTCGATCTTGAATAGAAATAACATCGGTTGAATTTATAGATGGCAAACCTTTAACGTTATTTAGAAAATTTCCAAAAATAGTTAAAGATGATTTTATAAAACCTTTTTTTCTTTTTAATTTTGCAAGTTCTGCCATGGAGGAATTATCACCTATTTATTGAAACTTTGTAATAAAGGAGTAAAAAAGGTTGAAGCGTGCTTATAGATAGGATGTGGGAAAAGGTTATAGGAACGACTCGCCTCCTTATGGCTTACCGAATCTTTGTACGTCTTCTATATTATGCAACTGTTAAATATCCGAGAGAAGGTCCAATGTTGATTGTAGGGCATTTGACTGTGGACTGTACTTATGTAGAATTCTTTATTTTAAGAATAACTATGATATAACATAAAAAGTGATTGACAAGTGTGATTCAAAATTATATTAATTAATTCTAAGTGTCACTTCAAAACCTCTGGAAAGCAAACGTTCTTAGACGGCATAGGCGTCGACACGATTTTTTAAATATTTTAAATTTTTACCCCTCCCCTTTTTACTCTTTTTTTAATTATCTATTAAAATATTAAACGGATTATAAAATCAAAATGCCCATAGCCAAAAACCTATAAAATGACATATTACTCGATTTTTTACGAAAAATTGCAATTTTTTACCATTTTCTCCGAAATTTCACCCCTTTCCCCTTTACCAATTCCACTCAAAAATATTCACGTCCGACCCCTAATGGAATAACACCTATCTATAGCGCAATTCCTTTAAAAATTATGGTGAATACCGATAGACAGAAATTTTCTTTTTTGCTCATAATACTTTTTTACATGTTTTGCGATATTTTAAAATGATTAGGCAAGCCAAAAAATATTTAGTTTAATAATAGTATTATTATAAACATAATATATCAATATTATAATAAATAAACATAAAATATTGATTAAAAACGCTCTAGCGTAATGCCTTTCCATGCCCACGAGATGGATTGTTGTCAACGGGTGACGTCATGCGCAAACGTGGTCGAAATTGGATCGTCAAGTGGGCTTATCTTCTCGAGTAATAGTATCATGATATTTACCCAAAGTCAGTGCCCAATGATATTATTTTCAAACCTACACTTTACAAAATCATTAACAAATAATAAATGTCTTGAAAACCTTGCTTTACTTGGTCATTTTATGTTAAATCTTTCCATTTGTAAGTAACAGTAACTACTTTAATTATGTTCCTATTGTTGTATTCTAAATGCTTTTTATTTTTCAGGTCTCCTAAGAATTTCGAGCACTTAACTTGAACAGTGTTTACAAAGCATTAATCAAATTGTTTAGAATTTTTTTTTAACTAAACTCTGTTGTGTCTGTTCTCAGCATTTTGGGGAAAATGCTCATTGCTCTTATGTAAAAAGGTATATGATCAATCATGAAATAATTCTTTGTAGAAGGCAAATACCAAGAAAATTGAAGCATTTACTTCAATAGATAGGAGCAGTATTTAAATCAAACGAAATAATATAAATAAACATGAAGGTAATATTGTTCACTTTTATATTATAATAATTGTTTTTATTTATTTTAGGTAGCTCATCTATACACCTGAAAGTAGAGGTAGCTTACAGCCTCACTAAGAAAATAGCCCCCTCTGCTAAATAGTTTATCTGGAACAGTTAGAAAATGGCCTGTAATATTTAATTTTTTTATTTGGTACAGTAAACTGTGTAACAATTTCGGATAAATGAAAATTTCTGAGAAGCAAAAGTACCACTGATCCAGATACATTGATTTTGTATTTAAGACATACACAGGAGTCATAAAAGTAACAAAAACGTATTTTAGAGCCACCATATGTCGACATCCTTTCTACAATATTATTAAGACGACGGACTAAGAAAAGCATAGCTGAACCATCGATTTCTATAGAAGCAGAAAGTAGGGAGATATGCAAGAGTTTTGAAAATGTACACTGGCAATCTAATGTTAATATAATTAACAAACTTGTGTAATCTTTAAAAACGAGAATATTGGTGGAGGTGGTGGCAGTAATACCCATAGGTGTATTTTCTTGAATAGAAAATAAACAGCAATTTCTTACTGTGTAACAACTGAAAGAAGACTCATTTTTAGATGGACAATACATCTGTTTTAGTTAAAAATTTAACAACTACATATAACTAATTTAAAAAAAAAATAATACAAATTCAACGTGTCTGTCTCAGATAAATTATAAGATAAAAACCAACTATCTTTTGCAGCTTGCCTGCAAGAGTATATTCCTTTGGTAATACCTTTCAGTTAGAGCTTCTTTAATCTCACATTTCTTTGTTTTTATTTTATAGTTTCGTACCATATTTACAGCTGAAAAAATGCAAAATATAATATTAGATTGTTTAGCCTCAAAGATTTTTATTACATTACAAAAATAAAATGTTTGAGCATGGGACTGCCGAAAAATATCATAATATTAAGGTAAAATCATATGCACAGCTTTAGAAATAATTTAAAACCACTCACCTCTATTTCAAGATGCACTCGAAATTATAACCTTACTTCAAAGAAGTTTCTTGTATATTATTTAAAATAAATAAACATTTCTTCTACATTTATTGCCTTCATTTAAAATCAGTTTAACATTTTGAAAAAATGTGTTTCCCTAACCTAGTAGTAATTGCATTAAAATGGCCGCGCCCTATGTTGGGCGTGTCGGACGTCTCTCTTGCACTGTATAGTAATCAAAGTATGTGCCCCGACGCGACACGGCAAATAATATTGATGGACTACGGTTTTACAATAGCAAAAAAATTATCGCCAGCACTATTACAAGTTAAACCAAAAATAAAACGGAATGTGCAGATGCAACAGTTCATTTGTAGTATATATTTAAAAGTTCTACTTTTCCATTATGTTTTCTGGCCAAAAAACAACGTTTTATGACACATTCAAATAATTTTTTTTCTTTTGGTTAGAACATCAGAGGGTTAAATAAAAGGATGTAGCATGCTCAGCAGTATCCACCGTTAAACCCCGTAGGTAAAAATAGACTGACTTAATAAAATAAATAAATAATTTATCGTTTTAAACATATTTATTAAATGAATTAAAAATTCCTAACTTCAGGAGAAAACCAATACACTACATCCTGTTTGGAAAATCGTTTTGTCCATATGATGAAAATATTTAGGACAGATATTCGCATAACCGAAACCTCCTTCATAAATTGCTACAATTTTCCTTTTAATTTAAAACCTGAAAAAATATTGCGTGACTCAGCGCGATGGGTTCATTCAAGAAACTATTTTTAGATGTTTTGCCAAGAATCACTCCAAGATTCTGCTAATTTTGAAATGTATTATTTTCTAAGTATTATAAAATACAAAGTATCTTAGAATAAGAATTCTTGAAACGCGTGAAATATTTGTTTTGTTATGTGACAACAGTCAGCACATTATTCGAAATATTCAATAAATTCAATTTTCAGTCGAATAACAACATGTTGTCAGTGTTTTGAGTGTTTTATTGTTTAAATTGAAATTAAATGTTTGATGTTTATGGTTTTATACTTTGTCAAGGCGTATTAGAGTACACTAACATCTAAAAATATTTAGGTGAACGGTGACACTAGGCCAGTGGCGGCTTGTGGTAATTTAAAATGGGTGTTCACTTTTTCCAATAATTTTATCATTTGTAGGTTCGGTTCAAAACCTTGTACAAGTGTAGTTATTATTATCAATATCATACTGTTTTCAAGCACTACAACTATTAATGAATGAATAAATGAATATTTTAGTTATTGTAATATTTGTTTTGTTTTTAATACATTGAAAACCATCTATAAACATTATTATTTAGTCAACTGACTTTTCTTCATATTTTGAGATTATTTTTAAATGTAGAAGCTGGACATTGATTTTTGTGTAAAAAATATTATATGAAACTACCTACTGTTTTTCAGTTTTTATTGTAAATTTAATCATTTTCATAATTTGTCACACATGTTAAATAAAATAATATATTTTTTAAATACCCTTTATTGGCAAAAAACAAGTGAACTAAAATGTATTTTATAAGATCAGTCCCATCACAATGCATAGTATTACACAGATACAAACTAGAATGAAGATATATAAAATATATATAGAATAAATTATAATTTTCACAGTTTAACAGACCCCCTGAACCCCCATTTTTAATCAGATTATTTTTAAATTGTATTTTAGGCTAAAATTAAATAAACATATCATATGTTAGGAGAAGAGGGTGGTAACACTAAACTCGACTATTTAACACAACTATTTATTATACTCGACTAAACTGTATAAAGATTCGCACAATAATCTAAATTATCGCATATATCATTTTCTGATGATTTCAACTTATCGCCTAATGTATGTTGTAAAGTCTTTGGCCTAATGAGTCATAGTACTAGATACCCCAGTGGCGTTTCTTACGGGAGTTGCTAACACATATGTTATCAGAAATATTATAGTTTTTAATACATTTTTCGTTAATATGGCAAATTTATTTTAAAAACATGGTTTTGGCAGTTGGCCAACTTCACGGAGACAGAGTTTATATACATTTGAATTTATATATACTTATTCGATAATTATTATTGCCGGTTTTCCTCACCTTTTGCATCTTTAAAATAGGAAAATAATTTTTGTGACAACCAATTCGTTCTAAAATGCTGAAGATCATTTTTAATAATAACCCCACGCCTATGACTCGTCTATTTCCTTTCTTCTCAAACCCGCAAATGTCCATGTTAAAAATGTGAGTCACTCTCTACAATTGTGGTATTTGACTGTAGCAACTTTGTTTAAAATGGACAGGACTATTATATTGTGTAACCAATGCAGAAAATAACCATGCAAGTGCCACAATCACACGAGTGTGAAATAGGTTTTCTGCATGAGTAGCAAGCTACAATTTTTCTACGTCCGCCAATCACAATGACTAAAACACAAACTACACGTTTTTCAGATAATTTGATAAACTGTATTACGCACGATCGGGCGATAAAGTCCAGATTATAAATACGTTTAGCGGGCGTAAAGTGCCCGCGAGCTACTTTACCGCCCGCCAGGCAATAAAGTACCTAACTTTCTTTTTTATTTTTCTTAAAAATTCACATCTAAATAATAGAACAATATGTAGTTATTTATTAGTTAACGATTATTAAAACGGTCGTACATAAAATGTTATACAGGGTGATCCATTAGTGTGAAAAAGTCCAATATCTCCGCCATTATTAGAGATATAAATAAAAATATTTTCACAGAACGGTAGAAAGCGATAAACTACATATTTTAAAATTATTTTTGAATATACAGGATGTTTAATAACTTCCCTCTGGAACCAACTTATGTTTTTTTTAATGGATCACCCTTTATTTTATTTTATAATTGAATTGCCTTCGCTTTTCTCATTTTAAAAATATGAATTATTATTGGTTTATACAGGGTATTTTACAGGATTAATCAGTTTTGTATGAAAATCGTATTGAATTCAATGACCTATATCATGCAAAAGAAACCATTGATAACCAATTGTTTTTTCACCACAATTTTTCAATCATGGTCAAATTTTATTCGGAGACACTACTTTTTTCAATTCGCATCAAATCTGTACAGGGTGAGTCAAACCTTAATACTAATTTTTTTCAATTTTTTTAAATGGTTCACCCTGTATTTTATATCATCGTTCAGAAGTATTCTAATTATACTTTAATTTCACTTAAGAATTCCCAAAAGTTAATAGTTTTTAGAGATGTTTAAATTTTAGTGGTAAGAACGATAATTCAGAAACTAATTGATTTAATTCATACTTTATTATTTAAATGTAATTTTTGCAAATTTTATTTAATTAGAACAGTTGTTTAAATGGGCCTCCCATAATATTTATGCAGACCTGAAGACGGTTTTCAAAGTTCCGACTCACATTTCTAAGCATTTCCATAGTAACACTTTGAAATGCCTCTGTTGCTCGTATTTTCATATTATCTACTGTAGTTGGAGGTATTTTATACACTAGAGCCTTAACGTAGCCCCAGAAAAAAAAGTCAATTTTAATTAAATCTGGTGACCGGGCCTGGCCAACGGATTGGCCCTCCTCTTCCTATCCATCTTCCTGGAAATTGATCTGCAAGTTCGCCATTTACAAGAGCGTTATTGTGAGCAGGAGCACCATCATGTAAATACCACTTTTTTCGGCGTGCTTCAAGGGGAAGATCTTCAAGCAATACCTATTGGTAAAGAATTCACTAGAAAGTCTAAGTACATTTCCCCATTTACAGGTTCATTAAAAAAATGAGGTCCTATCACGTACTCAGCGATAATGCCACCCCAAACATTTAAAGACCACCTTTCCTGACTGTGATTAATTATATAGACCGTCAGATAGTGACAGGTTTAGGTGCCCCATTTTCGCATACAAGCCTCGAAGAGGGTTGAAAAGTACATCCATTTTAAGTAGAATGAAAGTAAATTTACGAGTCGCTCCTGGGGATAACACATGGAAAATTCGATTTTCCACAACAAAATAAGGGGTTATTTGTTGTCCATATTTCCACGCAAGCCGTTTTCACTATATGATTAATTAATAGAACTAGGCTTCGGAAAACCAAAGGCATTAATGTTGCAAGTGGCTAAGGGGTTGAAATAAGGGCGTAATCTTCTAAGGAAAAATCGAGATTTTACCAGATTTTTCCACATAAGCCCATCGAATGTATGAAAACGTACATCGTCACTAGTCCGAAAAATATATTTTCTTGAATGACCTAACTGTATAAGTGCATTTTGGGGTCGGAAAATTTTTCTGACAAGGAAAATCGAATTTTCCATGTGTTATCCCCAAGAGCCAGTCGTAAATTTATTTTATTCTACTCAACATCGATGTACTTTTCAAACCTCTTAGAGGCTTGTGTGCGAAAATGGGGCACCTAAATCGGTCACTATCTGACGGTCTAATATGGTATGGATTAGAATTGGAATAATAATGAAAGTTGTGCCTATTGACACAACCATTTCGATGAAAAGTTGCCTCATCTCCAAAAAGCACGTACTCAAAAAAATCTATTCGTTCAGTAATTTTTTGTTGTGACCATTCACAAAAAGTTACCCTGTGTTCAAAATCCATAATAATGAGTTCTTGATGTAGTTGCATATGATACAGATGCATTTTATTTTTGAAAAGTATTATTTGTACTGACGTATAACTTTTCCTGTTCTCTTGAAATATTTCTTATACTTGTATGCTAACAAAAGATTTAGTTCATTTTCCTCTTTAGTAACAGTTTTTGTTCTTTCAATTTTCTCATATGAAACTGACCCTGTTCGGTTAAATCGGTCCATCAGTTTTTCGAACGATGTTTTATTTGGCGTCCTACGCTCTGAAAATCGTTTTTTATAAACTCTAGTTGCTAACAAAGAGTTTTTATTGCATTCTCCTAAACTCCATACCATATCAACTAATTCTTCACGACTATAATTCATATTAAAAAACTGGCGTGACTTTGTAGAACACAAATAATGCAACACTAATGACATTAATAATAACAAACTGTCAGTATTGGGGGTTTTCAGAGCCAACTTAAAAAAAAATTAAAAAACAAAAAATTTAGTAGTTTTATTTGTAGTTGTAATGTTTATTTATTTTTCTAATAAATATATAAGTGACATTACATATTGTCAGAAACTTACTTAATCGATAATAAATAATTACTTCAGGTTAAATTCAAATAATGACTAATGATAAATAAAATGTATTTCCAATCAATTATTTTCTAAATTATCATTTTTACCACTAAAATTTAAAAATCTCTAAAAACTATTAACTTTTGGTACAGGGAATGCTTAAGTCAAATTAAAGTATAAATAGAATACTTTTAAACGATGATATAAAATAAAATACAGGTGAACCATTTAAAAAAAATTGAGAAAATTATGTATTTGTGTTTTGACTCACCCTGTACAGATTTGATGCGAATTAAAAAAAGTAGTGTCTCAGGATAAAATTTGACCATGATCGAAAAATTGTGGCAAAAAAAATTGGTTGTCAATTGTTTCTTTTGCATGATATAGGTCATTGAATTCAATACAATTTTCATACAAAACTGATTATATCCTGCAAAATACCCTGTATAAACCAATAATAATTTATATTTTTAGAATTAGAAAAGCGAGGGTAATTCAAATATAAAATAATATACAGGGTGATCCATTAAAAAGAACATAAGTTTGTTCCTGAGCGAAGTTATTAAACACCCTGTATATTCAAAAATAATTTTAAAATATTTAGTTCAACGCTGTGTAGCGTTCTGTAAAAATGTTTTTTTTATATCTCTATTAATGGCAGAGATATTGGACTCTTTCACACTAATGGATCACCCTGTATATTTGTTAATAAATTATCATTTAAAGAGTCGTGCATAAAATTTTGTATATATTTCGGGCGTAAACAGCTTGTTAATATAGCTCTCGCCTAATTACTCGGGCTCTTATTTACACGTTGCGGTCCATAAACGCCTGTTTTACTCCCTTGATACTTAAATAAATATTGTTTTTTTTATTTCAATTTCTAACTTATTTCAAAAATTAATATTAACGAATTAAATTGATAACTATTAAAAGGTGTAGATATGCCGTGAAATTGTTTTTATTATTATTCAAAATAAAATAAATCATCACTAAGTCATATGTCACAAAAAAATACGAGTTACCATTTACCTTCGGAAAACAATTACTTCTTTGGTTAATACCGCAACAAGTATTGAATTATATCCAAAGGAAAGCAGAAATAGAATTTAAATTGCAACATTTCTGCTGTTTTTCTTTTAGATATATTTCAATGGCTGTTGTGGTTAGCCAAAGGAGTAGTTTTGAAAGTTGAAATTTAATTTCAACATTCTACCTTAGTAAGCTTTACTTAGAAGGTAGATTGTTGATATTTAATTTCCATTTCTACTGTCTTTCCTTTAGATATAATTCATTACCTGATGGGGTATTAGCCAAAGGAATAGTTGTTTTTCCAAGGTAAACAATCGCTTGTATTTTTTTACATATGGCTTTTTATTTATTTTATTTTAGGTCTTGGTCACAATTAAGTTGAAATTATTATCCTTCCTTTTTCATTTACTAATCATTTTCTAGTCAGTAATTTTCAATCAATTTTGAAGGAAATTAAATGACAATAATTAAAGTCAGGTAACTTAATTTGAATGCTTTTTCGTAATCACTTTTTATATCTGGACAACCAACACTATGGAAGTTATTGCTATTGTACATGTTTTTTTGGCAAGTTACCCAGTTTTTTTAGTAATGGCCGAATTAATATAAGTTTTTATTTAATTAAATAAGTTCATAAGAAACTGTGTTTCTTTATTCGTATATTATACAATTTTCTCAATGCACTAAACAATGTGGAGTTATGGTATTAAATAATATTGATGTGTATAGAATTGGCTACTTAGATGTTAAAAAAACAATACGAAATATGTGATTTTGTATAGTGATCGACGATAAAAATACATAATACTTTTAAATCAGGTTATAAAAAAATAGACAAATAGACCCTCGTATAAAAATATGAAAGAAACATTTGCAGATAGCGGATAGCGCTAACGTTTTGTTGAACTGGATAGGATGGCTTGTGGCTTTGAACGTTTGCCAACATAGCAATATAATTTTACACAATCTCGTAGTATAAAATTTGCCGCCGGAAATGGGCCATTTCGATGAAAAAGCTTTTTTCGATACGAGCAGATACAAATAAAATAGACCACTTTTAACATTCAGATAGATATTCATGTATTGCGGTATTGTCAGTTCGTGTTTTACAGAAAGTAAAATAAAATGTATCAAATTTATTTGTTTATTTAAACGGGCATATACCTGTTTACGATATAATATGTATAATATATACAAAATATAAAATATTACAAGTACTTAACTTGACCTAATATAACAAAAAGACTATACTATTACATAAAATAAACCCACAAATTTGAGTCCAGGATATGACAGACATTGTAAATTGAGAGAGATTTCTTATTACATGACAGTTATAATTATTACAAATTACAAAGGCGCTTAAGTCTAACTAATGGATTATAATAACCGTAGTTTGTTCTATGCTGTGGAAACTCAAACAAAACTATATTACGCGTCAGAGCTACGACGAATCGTCAAAAAATTGATCCGAATCACGAATCCGAATCACGAATCCGAATCATGAAATGTGATTCGAATCACGGATCCTATGTCCGAATCCTTTTTGCAATAAAAAAGGATTCGAGTCAAATGATTCGAATCCATTTTTTTCGGATCACGAATATGAATCACTGTCAGCGTCATACCATGGTATTATGCATGCTTCCGAATCTAATATCAATATCAACTATGTGTCTATTACCGACTACGACTTGCATACAAATGGTTGATACCAGAAGATGTTGAAAAAATAACCTTATTTTTTTATAAATATGAACCATAAATAAATTAGAATCTACAAAAATATATTTTAATAAATTTTAACAATGAAATAAAAATGTCTTTTGGTTGGCCTTACATAGCACTAAAATTTCGAGGTGCGTCGATTATACCTGCAAACAAAAATAATCGTTAAGCCGGGTCCAGATCAATAAATTTGTGTGTTGAATGTTGTGCGGTGAATTCTACAAAAATATTTGTGGCGCAAATATTTTTTTTATTGTGATTATTTGCCGCGTTTGAGAATCCACATCGGATGCATCTGAGATGTAAAAAATCTTTGATCACGTGATTCAGTATACGTAAATGTAATGGGACAGATGTTTCCGATGTGGATAAAAAAACGCTCCAGATTTAAAAAATGCATCCGATGTGGATTCTCAAATGCGTCATATGTCGCGCAAATATGTGCGTTGTGTTGGTGTATCTATTGCGATCCATTTTTGTGCGTCGTGCATGGCAATAATTTGTGATTGAAATAATAGTACAAACTAAAAAAATATTCAAGTCCACATTAAAATAATCACTCAGGGTCGTTCAACGCAAATCTCTTTGAAGTTGACAGAAAAACCGACAGACCGGTGGATAGCGTGTGTTGTATCTGGCGCAAATATTTATGCCAAAGAAGGTAGCAAAGCACCTCGGGAATTTTGAGTTGAATCATATGCCACATTTTTAGGCTAATTTAAGGCTATTTTTATACCCTATTCAAAAATTTTATGCTCCTCGTTTTTTGCAAAAATCAAGGTGCTCTGCTAGTTTCGAACGAAGTCAGCAGAGCACCTCAGTGTTTTAAAGCTTTTTCCAAAACCAACGACACCATATTTTTAGGCTATTTTAAGGCTATTTTAAGGCTATTTTTATACCCTATTCAAAAATTTTATGCTCCTCGTTTTTTGCAAAAATCAAGGTGCTCTGCTAGCTTCGAACGAAGTCAGCAGAGCACCTCAGTGTTTTAAAGCTTTTTCCAAAACCAACGACACCATATTTTTAGGCTATTTTAAGGCTATTTTTATACCCTATTCAAAAATTTTATGCTCCTCGTTTTTTGCAAAAATCAAGGTGCTCTCTAGCTTCGAACGAAGTCAGCAGAGCACCTCGGTTTTTTTAAAGCTTTTTTCTAAAAACAACTACACCACGTCTTTAGGCTATTTTAAGGCTCTTGAAATATTATAAAACTTTACTAAAAAATTGCTATTTTAAAATAATAGAGGGTGCTTTGTTGGAGCAAAGTCAGCAGAGTACCTCGGTTTATTATTATTATTATTATTTATTTTTTTTTTTTTTTTTTTCAGAAAACTAGTTATGCTACGTTTTTAAGCTATTTTTAGGCTCCTAAAACCATATATAACTTTTCAAAAAAAATGTATTTTTTTAAAAAATACAGAGTGCTTTGCTAGCTTCAAACGAATCCAGCAGAGCACCTCGGTTTTTTAAAGCTTTTTTCTAAAAACAACTACACCACATTTTTAGGCTATTTTTAGGCTCTGGAAATAATATAAATTATTAAAAAAAAAGGTTTTTTTTATTTATTTCCTTTTCGCAATCATGAACATATTTATAACAACCAGTTACATAATGTTCAACTTTATGTAACTCAAAGTAGGTAGATAGATCGTTTGGATACTCGCTGCGATTACAAAAATGTCACTTTGTAAGTCAAATTAAAAGAAAATTTGTATTAAATACTTATTAAGATTAGGATAGGCACATTGCAAATTAACAAATATTTTAATTTCTACGATTAATTATACCAATGCGGAAAAAATAATCGAAATCAATGATGAACAATATAAAATTAACACCATTTTAGCTGGGATTGATTGATTCTGCTGACTTTGCTCTAACAAAGCTCCCTGTATTATTCAAAAATAGCAATTTTTTAGTAAAGTTTTATAATATTTTAAGAGCCTAAAAATAGCCTATAAATGTGGTGTAGTTGTTTTTAGAAAAAAAGCTTTAAAAAACCGAGGTGCTCTGCTAGATTCCCTTGAAGCTAGCAAAGCACCCTGTATTTTTTTAAAAATAACAAAATTTTTCGAAAAGTTTTATAATATTTTAAGAGCCTAAAAATAGCCTAAAAATATAGTGTCGTTGGTTTTGGAAAAAAAGCTTTAAAAAACTGAGGTGCTCTGCTGACTTCGTTCGAAGATAGCAGTGCACCTTGATTTTTGAATAGGGTATAAAAATAGCCTTAAAATAGCCTAAAAATGTGGCATATGTTTCAACTCAAAATTCCCGAGGTGCTTTGCTGTCTTCTTTGGCATCAAATATTTGCGTGTTTCTTTGTGCGGAGCACAGTCCACATCTGGAAATATTTTGACGAACACGAGCAAATTTGCGTCAAATACAACGCACAACGTAAATATTTATTGATCTGGACCCGTCGTAGACTACACACCAGACGAAGGAAGGCAAGTGTTAAATTTTAGAATTTTTTTATGTTGGACATTTATTGTTAATTTGTGATATCAAAGAAGGCAGCGGAGCACCTACGCAATTTTGAGGGTATTTTAAAGCTATTTCTATGCTACTGTTTTTTTGCAAAAATCAAGGTGCTCTGCTAGCTTCGAACGAAGTCAGCAGAGTACCTCAGTTTTTAAAGTTTTTTCCAGAAACAACGACACAATATTTTTAGGTTATTTTTAGGCTCTTAAAATATTATTTTTTAAAAATACAGGGTGCTTTGCTAGCTTCGAACGAAGCAAACAAAGCACCTCTATTTCAACAAAGCACCCTGTATTTTTTAAAAAGTACTATTTTTTTCAGAAAGTTTTATAAAATTTTAAGAGCCTAAAAATAGCTCAAACATGTGACATAAGTAGATGTTTCTAGAAAAAAAATAATAAACCGTGGTGGTGTTTATAAATAGAAATTTTTTAGTAAAGTTTTATAATATTTTAAGAGCCTAACAATAGCCTAAAATTGCAGTGTAGTTGTTTTAAAAAAGAAACTTTAAAACACCTTGATTTTTGTAAAAAAAATTGAATAGCGTATAAATATAACCTTATAATAGCCTAAAAATATGGCATAGGTTTCAACTCAAAATTGCCTAGGTACTCTACTGCCTTCTTTGAATTAATTTGTAGATTCTTACGTTTATCTTCCAAATATTAACAATCGGTCTTCAGTCTGTTTCAGTTTACACTTCGCTAAAGTCAAAGCGTGAGTCGACCGTTCGCGCCGGCGCAGTTTGATCTCTAAAAGGATCCGAGACTAATATTGATGATTCGAATACGAATCCTTAAGAATTTCATCGGCGAATCCGGATCACGGATCCTTTATTTCTTAAGTATTCGAATACCGCTCGCGGATCCTCAAAAAGGATTCGAATCCCAGGTTTCGAATTTTATGTGATTCGAATCCTCCCCAGCTCTGTTACGCGTTCATTTAGCTGGTACACGAAATGACAGACAACGACTTTTGTCGTTGGACAAAGACGATACTAGATCATTACTAAACTAGAAAGGAGGCGAATCGGCAATGGTCAAATTTCAAATTTTCGTCCTTCTTTTTATAAAGTTCGATAAATTGACTGTAGTTGGCAGGTTGAACGTCGAAGTGATATTTTAAAAAAAATTGTGAAAAGAATCAAAATAACGTGAAAAAAAGTACCTGAGTATAAGGAACATGAGTGACAAAAAAACATCAAAGCAAGATTTACTTCGTTCCAGATTGTAAAACAGGATAAAATCAGATGTAAAACTAAAGAAAACACAAGGAGAAATTCATTTAATGTCTTTTTAAAGCTTCTAATGTAAGTAAAATAATGTATTTATGTCTAAATATAATATTTATTGTCAACTAGTCACAACACGTATCTTACGGAGTGTAGTCTATTTTATTATGTTTCTATAACATAAAATTTTACAGTCATAGATCCTGACTTACAAACAACAATAATTATACATTAAATTTAACTTACTAGAAAAGAAAATTTGTTTTAATATTAGATAAAGAGCTGCTACTGTTATTTTTTTGTTGAACCCCAATTTTATCATTGTAAATGTTTTTTATAGGATCCTAAACGCTTAGAACAGCGGCCGCATATATCCTAGCAGTGGCATACCCACGGGGGGATAATAGGTATATACCCCTCCAGGAAGTCCCAGCACCTCCGCAAACTCAAACACATCATCAAAGTGATCGTAAGAAAAAATAAAAGTAGGAGACATCTAAATCGCTTTATAATAATTACTAAATCAAATACATCATCCAGATGTTGGAAGTAATTTAATAAATAAACATTTAATTTGTCTCAAAATTGTTGTTTTCGTGGCACTTTAAAAACCGAGTTTTCTACTTGTATCATCGTCATGATATAATTCATCGACCAGTTATGTAATATCGTCGTTGTAGCGTCATAACCTCGTAACTCATATTTTGACGTAACCGAATGTATTTTTTTTTTCGAGAGATTAATTTTAAACATGTAAATCTCTGGCATCTTTTTGACTTGCATTTTTTTATTAGATAAAATTAAATAATTTATTAATTAAAACATGCGAGACTTCTTTAGAAATAAATACAACAGTATATTCTGCGCTTTATTTGGCAATAAACAAGTTTATTCCTATTATTTTGACAAAATTATGTAAAATTACCTTAAGAAACCATGTATTTTGAACAGCGCTAGCAACACCAGCGAGCGCCCTTGCAATGTATTAAGAAATTATTATCAAAATTTGATTAACAATAATAAAAATAATTCACAACCACTCTGGAAAATAATTAACAATCTTTGTAATGATGTTATTAGACAAATAGCGAAATAAAATCTATATATAGTGACAATGACAGTTTAACAAAATGTTTTTTATAATGTCGATAAAAAAATGTGTCCATGGGCGCCGACCAAAAAATTGCTAGGGGGCAAGTCTTATAGGCAAGTTCAAAATGCCGCAGACTATAGACGAAAGCCATAGCGAAAACTGCAAAATAGGAAATCCAGGGCGCTTGCCCTCGTGTGGCGGCGCCTATAAATATGTCCTTTAAAGTTGACCACAAATGAGAAACTTTTTTTATTATTAGTTTATTAGTGCAAGCAAGTAACTAAAATAACAACGTTGCCAGTAAACGGCCGTCTAGCTGCGTGGGGATAACTCTAGAGCAGTGGTCGCCAACCTGTCGATCACGAGCTACCGGTAGCTCGCGGAGGCAATTCTGGTAGCTTTCACAACGATTTTAATTTCAAAAATACAAACTGTAAAAATCAGAAAAGCTTCCGAAAATTCCACAAAAAATCTAATTGTCATAATATTAAACATAAACAGCGGCAACGTTGCGGTGAGCGATCTGCCGCTGACGCCATCAAGCTAGAATCGGCTAGAACCGACCAGCCGGACCAGCGCGTTAGTGTTCAAGAACGATCGGGATAAATACGCACGGCGCGGCGACATTGCGCTTAGTTTAAAACTGAACGCGTGACCTATGTTCAGCGGTTGGGTTAGTAGAGAACAACAAAAAATAATATTATGGCAAGCAGTTGTAAGAAGGTAAAGACATGCCACTTTCATTCGGAATGGGAAGAACAATACTTTTTTACAGAAGTTAAAGATAAAAATGTGTGTTTGTTATGTAATACTTCGGTCTCCGTTGCTAAAAAAGGAAATATTGAGAGACATCATAAAACTGTACATTCTAATTTTGAAAAATCATTCCCACTACATTCTGCCGCCAGAAAGGAGAAACTGAAACAGTTAAAAAATCAGTTAATTGGACAACAATCAATATTTTTAAGAACAGTCGACAAAATGGTTGTAGTGATTTTACGATTAAAGAAGATCTTTTGAAGTTTATTCCACTGAAAGGACACACTACTGGACAAGAGTTGTTTTCTCATTTAAAAAATATTATTTCTTCCGAGAAAATTCCAATATCGAAAATGGTAGGCTTGACAACCGATGGCGCTCCAGCTATGGTGGGTTGAGATAAGGGTCTGGTGGCGTTATGTCGTAAAGATGAAACTTTTCCGCAATTTCTCTGTTACCACTGCATTATCTATCAGCAAGCATTATGTGGAAATTTCCTGTAACTAAACAACGTTATGAAACTGGTGGTAAAAATTGTGAACAAGATTAGAGCTCAAGCGTTACAAAGAAGATTATTCAAAACCTTGGCCGATGAAGTTGACTGTCAATACGGGGACCTACTCCTTCACTCTAAAGTCCGATGGTTAAGTAGAGGACGGGTGCTGAAACGTTTTAATGATGTCCTATCTGGCATAGTTCAATTTTTCAAACAACGCGATGAACCGACTCCGGAACTAGAAAATTCAATCTGGCTTAGAGATTTTGGTTTTCTCGTGGACATTACAGAGAAATTAAACGAACTTAATTTGCAGCTTCAGGGGAGAGACAAAGAACTAGCGGAAATGATTTCTGATATAAAAGCATTTATTTATCAAAAAGCTAGAGTTTTGGGAACAAAACAGCGATGCCAAGCATTTTCCTATTCTTTAAAAAAAAATATCTAAAAATCCATTAGAACCCTATGACAGCAAATATCATGTAGAAATAGTTTCTACCCTGAAGAATAACTTCAAAATTCGTTTTAAGGATTTCAACGAAATGGCTTTAGTAGCGCAGTTTGTTGTTTCACCCTTTATGGAAATTGATATCCAACAGTTTGCAACTTGTGTTATGCAGAACTTTGGCGAAGACATCGCTGCAACAGAAATAAAATTAATTGAGTTTCAAAATGATTTAGCCTTAAAATCGTTAGTCTCAAGTACCAAATGTATCTGGCATATTGTAAGTAAAGACAAATATTTAGTTCTATGCCGTGTTGCCTTGAAAGTGAAAGTATTATTCAGTTCAACCTATTTGTGTGAATCGTCTTTTTCCAATATGAAGTTTATTAAGAACAAATATCGCAATCGACTTACAGATGAACATTTGGATAATTGTATTCGAATGGCTGTATCAAATTATACTACAAACATTAAAAAAATTATCGATGAGTCTGAGTGTCAGCCTTCTCATTGAACGTGCTTTTTTATTTTTCAATATTTATGTTCATGATAGTGCGTTACTTTTTTGTTGTTATTATTAACTATTTTTAAATCTTACGTGACATGTCGTTGTGGCTGAATAAAAGTTTGTGTTTATTTTTCAAACACCTTCGTTTGGTAGGTAGGAATGTAGCTATGAACAAGTACGTACTAGTAATATTAGTTATTTTGTTATTAGTTTATTATTAGTACCTATGTATTGTGTATTACTAGTTAAATAGTAAAATAAATACATATATTGATAAATTAACTGTGGATTATTTCATTTACGTTGCGTTACGTGGCTTCCGTGTAGGTAGCTCGCTGTTTATTCCAAAATCAGCAAAGTAGCTCAACACATTGAGAGGTTAGCGACCACTGGTTTAGACTATCCCTTATGGCAGATATGTTTCAAAAACTGAACGAACTAAATTTGTCATTTACAAGGTAAACAGATAACAGTGTTCAAAACTATTAACAAAACCGCTTTCAAAAGAAAGTTAGATTTTTGGATTGTTTTGGTAAGAGAGAAATAGCTTTTCATCGCTCAGTGAGTTAGTTAGCGACTCAAAATTATTTCAAAATATGTTTGAAGAATTGGTTTAATATCTTTTGAAACGTATATTCCCAAAGAAACAATACAAAAATTAAAATGAATTCATCCATTCAAAATCTTTTTGTACCCAATCTGCTATAGCCCCAGAAGTATGTTAAACGAGATTTATGAATCATTTTTAGAAATTACATCAGATAAAAGTATGGAATCACTGTTCAAAACATTTCCTCTGAATGATTTTTGATGCAGGATCCATGATGAATATCCATAACATGGCAAAAAGGCCCTGAATGTGACTATTCCCAAAGATAATACACTCACTAACCAACATGAATGTTCCACAATTGGTTAGTGGGTGGATACTTAACATGCTCTCAAAGCGAGCAGTAAATACAGACCCGACTAGAGGGGGGGTAGCCGGGACTAATTCCCGGGGCCCGGCAGCGCTATAGGGGGGACCAACAATAGGGTTTTCTTTTTTTTTTTAGAAGAAGTAATTTTGAGGTAGGGAGAAAAATTATTTTCTTTGAGACGAGGTTTTTTTTTTTTAAACGAAATGTTTTTGTCACAGGACCCGATGTAGAGAATTGCCCCGGGGCCCGACCTAGCTCTCGGCGGCCCTGAGTAAATATAAGTGTAGAAGATGAAGATGTGAATATAAGAGGTAGGTTGCGAGGGAATGTCTACAGAGAGGGGTGCTACCACCTCTACTGTGGAATATAGTCCTCGACACACTCATCAGCCGCTTCAATAATGACAGTCACTACATATTGGCATATGCAGATGACCTGGTCATTCTGCAAACAGGGAATTTTAAGAACATATTCTGTGAAAGAATGCAAGTAGCTCTAAAAATTATAGAACAGTGGTGCAAGGACCATTCACTGTCTATCAATTCTAAGAAGACAGAAATGGTCCTCTTTACAAAGAAGAGGATAAAAATGAAATTAAAACCTCCAGAACTCCTAAACACAACACTAAACTTTGCAACAGAGGTGAAGTACCTAGGTCTCACTTTTGACAGCAAGTTAACATGGAACTCGCATTTAGAAAACAGAGTTAAAAGAGCATACATTGCTTATGAACAATACCGCCGAACCGTGGGGCGCACCTGGAGTTTCTCCCCCAGAGTCGTCGCATGGACTTACACGGCTATCATAAGATCCATGCTAACATACGGTGCAGTTTTCTGGGTACCGAAAATCCAAAAACTAACAGCTATCCGTAAACTAGAACAAATTCAAAGAACAGCATGTCTCAACATAACAGGAGCCATGAAAACAACACCGACCAGAGCCATGGAAGTCATTCTTAGTCTCACTCCCATTGATATTTACATCAAGGAGGTTGCTTTGACGACAATAACACGCCTCCGCATGGTTGGAATAGAACCTGATGTAGGATCTGGTGATACGAAACGTCCCTTTTGGCAGGAGGCTCCCGGTACGCTACCACTGCTTCAAGCGAAACAAAACTAGGCTCAGGATGTGGAATATACTCCAGATTCTTTAACCTAAACATTAAATTGGCTGTGAGCAATAGTTCCAGTGTAGTTCAAACAGAGCTAACGGGGATTCTCATAGCATCAAAAGAAATAAACTGAAACAATATCACTGGAAGGAACATGCTTATCTATACAGATAGCAGACAAGCACTACGTACCCTAAACAGACCACGAATTTACTCAGGGTTAGTACTAGAATTTCACGAAGCTTTGGCCGAAGTATCCATCAACAATGTGGTCTCCTTAAGATGGATCAAAGGTCACGCCACATCGAAAGGTGTCTTGCTGATTCAGTAGCCAAGATAGCAGCCAACCAAATACTTTTTGGACCTGGCCCTTCTATTGGCTTGATAAAATCGGTAGCGACAGACTAATTAAAGAACGTTCCATCCTCCACACGTTACAAGATGGCCCTGTATGTTCTCAACCAATGCAGCTGCAAAAATAAAATACCTCAATAGACTAGATGTCAAACCTGACATACGACTTCAACTATCTTCTATCAAGTCTGACATCAAACAATTGATGAAAATTAAAAAACAATGTCAGATTTCCCATTAGGTGCAAAATAAATGATGATGTCAAGTAATATGATTAGTATTAAAAACTACACATAAAACCAGTTTTTTATTATGTACCTATTTAACGACTCCGTCAAATATTTTGTTTTCCAAAAGGGTTCCATTGCCAAAAAAGTCCATATTTATTGTTTGTAAGTTTATCCATCCTTCGGACCCCCGCAGGTTATTATGCCGCCATTTGAAGGTATTTCCAATTTGCTCTCTCATTTTTGATTTTGTTTTGACAAAGAAGTTAATTGGTTTCTCTTTTTCAAATTAGTTATAATAAAGTTAATTTCGTATACATGTCGGTGTTTTTCACTTCATTAATAGTCCATGTTGGAACAAAAAAGAAAAATTAGGTTATCCTGGTAGATCAAACCGGCCGAATCCGGCCGGATTGATGGAAATCCGGCCGGATTGATGGAAATCCGGTCGTATCCGGCTGGATTGAAAATGAGGCCGAATTGCAATCCCTACATAAAGCATTACCTTTAGGAGAAAAATATTGTACTTAATATATTTAATAATCTTCGAAAATAATTTGTTTCACTTTCTGTGGATGAAATAGCCTTCGAGCATATATTACTAGAGTCATCGTCCAAATGGACTTTGTTTTGGTACAGGGGGGAAAAATAGTGTCCAGCATTCCCATTGGTCTGCTTCGTTTTGCTTGGCATGTCAAATCGTTCGAAATTGTCAGAACTGTCATTTGATTTTTGACTTTCATTAATTTCTAGCTTATCTTTGTAGTTTATAAGTGATTTTTTGTATTTTATTACTTTAGTGATACAAATTTTAACAATGGTGAGAGATGGGTGATAGTTTGTGTAAGTTTTAAATAGAAATACGAAAAGGCATCGTCAAGGTTATTCCACAAGTAAGTAACCATTAGCGTCTCTACCATTTTTTTAAAAGAAACATAAGTACCCACATTTTATGCAAAAGGCCGTTAAACATGAATTTAAAATAAATGGTAAATTTAGTGAATTAAATTTAGAGAACTTATATTATGTATGAGGAATATTGTTTTAGATTTTGGACTTCAATATTAACAAGCTTTTCGTTTTTAACTCACTTTATCATGATAATGTTGAAGATGTTAAATCAATAATTTTTTTATAGGTTTCTAACTAATCCTGCCAAAAAACGCTTTTGATGAAACATATTGAAACTTACTCCAGATAACATTTCAAATAGTGATGTTTTATGTTCCAATAATTTTCTGGACATATGTTTATGTCAAAGACTGGATGTGGAGGAAGAACTAGATTAATTCCAGGAGCATTGCCATCAGGACACACTGAGACCCCAGAAGAAGATGAAACTAAAAGGTAAAGAACCCTGCACTTGTGGGTTAATCGTTCAAAATTTTTTAATTTTTCAGTGATGATCTGAACCATGAAGCCTCTGTTGCAGAAAAAGAAAATGCAGAATTAGAAAGCATATAAGTAACTAAGTACTTTTTAATACAACATAAATTTTATTTTCAAATACTTACCTATTACTAACTATATTTTTTATAAACAACAAAAATTGGCAATCATTATTTTTTATTAAATATACCTATGTTCTTTAATTAAGTAGACTGCTAGTCGTTAAGAAATAAGCAAAGCCTAATGTGATTTTTTTCATTAAAAAAGTCATTTTAAGCTTCTTTTCTTTGTACTCCTAGTCATTATGAAATAATCGAAGCTTAAGACTGTTTTACGATAAAAATTAAGCTTCACTTATTTGTTAACGACTGGTAGTGCAAATGTACCAAAGTATTAGCTTGATTTCTATTTGTATATGGTTTAGTAATCTATTGAACAATATTTTTATGTTTAATAAATTATTGGAACAAATTCTTTTATTGTAATTCTCGTACATGTGTGTTAATAGATATCATAAATATTTTTATAATATACCTAATATTTATTTATATTTTTGATTTTTAAATATAAGCTCTTTAACTTTTTTATTGCCCATTATTTCAACCTTCATTTTTCCGTATCACACTTTCTGATGTTTGAATTAAAAAAATCTGATGTGTCCCAACACAAATAATAATAATAAATATTAATAATAATTATTATTTACTATTACTAGATTCCTAATAATGTGCATAATTTAAAGAATTTTAAAGGTATATATCAAATTTATTATTTGTTAATTGCAAACCCCGTAAAAATGATGCGACACTGAAAATAGTGTCTACCTGTTTCCCCTCATAACCCAAACAAACTCTGTTGAATGCGGACTCTATGAAATATATATATGCTTGAAGGAAATAGCCACTAAATATGATACCTATACTGAAGTACAGTCTGTAAATTTGTATTTGCAATATTTTATTATAGTTATAATATTTTATTGTAATATTTTAATAAATAGTAAAATGATATCATAAAATAATCATAAATTACGCACAAGCATCATTTTCAATTTTTTTTAGTTTGTTATGAAAATAAACAATCATTATTATAATTCTATTCACCACCATTCATAGTTTGCAGGTTAGGTACTGTTTTGTAAACTTATTTGAAAATTTGTTATTGGAAATAAAGTATACGTTCCAATACATTCTGAAAGTATTTGAGAATATATCACGATGTGAAATGTGTAAAAATAGACATTAGCGTTTTATAGGAAACTATACAATAAAATGTTTACTGAAGTTGGAATTTAACTATAAAACTAGTTAGCCATTAAAAATGAATAAAATATCAATAAAAGTAACGCGCCGATGTTCGTTGCTAATCTTAATTTGAAGAATAAATAAATATTGGAATAAAATTGAAAAAAAAAGAGGAAATGCTATTAAATTAATTTTTGTTATTTTACTTGCTATCTATTTAGATATATGTTTGTAAGGTGGAGAGAGCAGGTTACATCGTAGCACTTGGTCCTCACTAGACCCATTGTGCATCCTCCTAAGTCGATGATGCATCATTTTATCGGCCGGTATATATTTTAGCTCGGAGGTAATTTTCTTCTTTCATAATTAAATATTAGTACCTACTATTAATATATCTATATATATTACAATGATTTATAATTCTTGTAAAATATAATGAATATGAAAATATAATGAAAATAGGTGTGAGCATAAAATTTTTCAACAAAAATATAATACTTATCTTTTATATATTTATTTAATTAATTTTGTCCAGCATGAGATCTCTCTTTTCTCAGGGTGTGTAGGTTACGATTTCACAGATTGCTCACTCTTTTCAATAAAACAAAGAAATCAGATTCAATAGGATATAATCAATAAAAAGAGAAATAACGTAATTGGTAATCAATTAGATGAGATGGAAATGAATGAAAAATGGCTTAAATTAAATGATAAATACAATGAAAATATTCAAAAAACCTTTAAAACGCTAATAATACAATCCTAGTAATAGATGTTGCCTATTCAAATATCCTCAATAGAACAGTTATCACGGTTGGCAACACCAATAAGTTACCAGAGTCAGAACTTGTCAGTCTTCAAATAAGGTTAGGAATTTTTATGAACAGCAAAGAAATGCTCCTGTTAGGCAAGAAAAAAGTTTCTACGTGTTTCAAATCACTTCAAATAAAATTGACTATGAAGCAAGTAAGTGGAAATTTATCAATAATGTTTATAACTAATCTTACTTCATGAAATAACACCTCACTGATAATTCTTTTTTAGGAATATGTCACCTTGCTCCGCTATTTCTTTCACATCATCGATTGGCTTCGAGAGAAAACAGGGCTCTCCTGTTTTTCCTTTTCGGTAAGTAATAAAATTTTGTCTACTTCAGTGTTTTACAACCTCCAACTTTTTTTAGGTTACCTTTCAAAAATTATTTTCTGACAGCGTCAGAAATAAAATCAAATGTTTGGTAGGCTCTTGCAATTAAAACAATTGCCGATCAGAGCTCATTCAACGATCCTACCCACATACTTTGATTTTCTTTTACTATACGGAGAATGGTCGCATTGCGCAGCTTTCTGAGTGCCTTTTAAAAGGAGAGAAAATTCCGCCATTTTGAACCCTTATTACGTGTTGCCTACATCTTGGCGCAATATTTTTAATAGGTGCGTTTTAATCATCCGCTTCTGCTTCGGAATTGTCGGTTTTCTTGTTTTAATCTGACAGGTTAAAACGACTAAACCGACAATTCCGGAAGCAGAAGTGGATGATTAAAACGCACCTGATATTTTGCTTGCTGCTGTCAGTGTCAGTGAATATTATTTTTGAAGTCACAGTTTATTGCTAAAGAATCAGTTAGCTCACTCGGACCAGTTGAAAGTTCCAAAATAACATCCACTCCAGGGATACAAATTCAGGATACGCAGAAGACTGCTGTTTTATTATAGGCGGTTGTCATATATTGTATTATCCGAGTTATTGCACAGTGTATAAACTGAAACATTGAGATCAAAAGTGCCGACGCAGAGTGAGCGATCTGATTCTTTAGCTGTAAACTGTGTCACAGGGTTCAAAATGGCCGCGCCCTATGTTGGGCGTGTCAGACCTCTCTCTTGCCTCGTATAGTAATCAAAGTATGTGATCCTACCCTTAGGACGGTCAAAATGATACTGATTGACTTTTATTGTCACTTCAAACCTTACTTTGGAATTCTGAATTTCACAAAAATGATAAATTTTGGATTAGGAACAGCCGAATATGCTTAAAACTAATGTACAACCTATTCTATACAATTAAAATTACCCCAAACACTGTTCTTTTATGACATTTAGCATAAATCAATGTTTTTTTTTGAACTTAGGTTATCTGATGAGTATTTTACACATATTTCTCTCAGATTACCCTTTAGCAAGGACTTATTGTTATTAAAATGTTCACAAATTCCCCTTACAAATTAAGATTTACTTCCTATGTGCTAAAATAGACAATTTAATATAAAATTCTACTGCTAATTAATGGTACATCTTCAATGATGTCAAATGTGACAAAATGGGCCCCAAAATATTCCAATATGTCTTATGGTGCTATAAGAGCATAATATCACTACTATTTTATCCCCTGCCACCAGAAATTAGTTAGATTTTTATAATTTGAAAAATTTATTCGCATAGTTTCCAAATGTCAAATATTGTAAAAACATCATTCTTTTGATTTACTGGTAAAAATCTCCAACACTACTACGGTTGTCTTTTTATATGTTATGCTGTGAGAAATATATTCAAACTAACAAATTATCAGAGTTTCAACTCATAAATTTCTCCCAGTGAGATAGTCTGTCATGATTCCTTTGAATGAAGATGTTCTTTAAGTCCTTTAATTAATGTTTTGTTTAACTTTTTATGCTTTAAATGTTTTATAATGTTCAAAGTGATTTGTTTTTTAAAATGGTTCATTATATGTGAATTGTTTAAATCCCATATACAGGGTGCAATCATAAAATAATAACAGATTTTTTTTTTATTAACTTTATTGAATATTATTATGTCTTCTTGATTGTATTTTTATTTTAACACCTTACAATGATTAATTCATTGTAATATATATGCATAATGATGTTACCAAGGTGCTGGTTAGAAAAACATACGAGCGCATAGTTCTTAAACTGTAAAAAAAGTGGTGCACATACCGATCTTACCGCAGAAATAACACAGGCCTGCATTTAAATACTAAATGTGAATTGAACTTTTCAACTGAAATTGTGTATTTCAGTGACGCTGATTTCAAATCTGCTTTTAGTTTTTTCTATCACGTAAGGTTTTTAAGCAAAATACCACAGGAATGCAAAAAGTAAAAATATATTTATAGATACTTAGGATAGAAAAGTCTATAAAGTCTCCACTCGGCAGGATTGTATTCAGGAGCACCTAGGTGAATAACCAAGTCAGATACATTTTGACAATATACAAGTGAACCAACTGCGGCAAAGTAATTGGCAAATTCAGTCTCACGATTTTTATATCAATAAAATGTAGTACCTTTCTTTAAGCCTTGATCCTAAAACCTCAGAGAGGTCTTTTGGAAGTCCCAAATCCCTGACTAAGTCATTCAGTTCTACTTGAAAAAATAGCCGCGGTTCACGGGTTCCTGAGGTAGATGGCTCAAAAATGTCAATTTCTGAATCTGTTGAAGATTCTGATTCAATAGACTGTAATACTTTAGGTGGAACAGGTACAAGTATATCAGCGTCATGTGGAACTGGTCTTATTGCAGACGAAAGATTAGGATAGTTAATATACTTTAGAGATTTTGTGTTATGACCTTTAATATCACAAAGACAAAAATAGCAGTCGTCAATATGATTTTTAAGTTCTCTCCAGACCATCGGTATTCCAAACGGTAGGGCTTTTCTTGTTCCTTTAAACCAATGCCTCAAGGCTTCTTCGCAAATCTTGCAGATAACATGTGGTTTATCTTGATCTCCAGTCTGACTTTAAAATATGCAAAATATGCATTTTTTTTATGAAATCAGTAATGTTTCTTTTAAACTTCTTCACTATAAAGTGTTCACAAATATAACAAAAGTCATCAGGCCTATTTTTACAACACCTACTAGACATTTTTTTAACAGAAAGGGCACATCGAAACACCGATAGAATTCGATAGACAACGCCTGTCTCAATACCACGGGGATACTAAATATATCACCCTCTTTCCTGAATAAATCAAGTCTCTGGGAATCCCCAACAATATTCTAGTAAGTACCGGTAAATCCTATAAATGCGCAAATTAAAATGAGGTATTAACGCGTCTCAACGTTTTGAACAAAAATAAGGAATTCAAATTAATTTGTTTGTGATGTTCAGAGATAATACCCTTGATACTAGTTTACAAAAAAAAGTTTACGTGATAGAATAAAAAGGGGGTTATTTTAGCTATATAGAAGCTGTAAATAGGTGAAAAAAAAATAAAATGGCTAGATCACAAAATTTTCGCAGGCCTGTGTAATTTATCCATGGCACCGTAGCAAAGAAACATTCTAAATTCTTATCACTTGTATATTTTCATGTTTCTTATTAGCTCAAATGGCGGTCCGTGGTTTTCTACTAGTTATTATCGCATTGGTCATATTGTTTTATTCCAGATACGTAGACCGTGGCATCCAATTTCAGTGTCGTGGAGTTGAATGTCTTCCAATTCATAGGCCTTGCGTAATGTATTAAAGTATAATGGATTTAATATAAAATCCAATGTACGTCATCGATCATTTATAAAGTTACAATATCCAGTATTATCTAATCATCAGAATAGTCGAGAAATGTAAGAATGTAAGAAGTTTTAAAAATATAAGATTGTTTTGTGTTTTGTTATGTAACTAGGAACAATCAATTTTAAATAAATATTACCTGTGATATAACTAATATCACTACAGTCTAAATTTGATGATGTGGAACTAAGCGAATTTTACAGAACATACCTTTCCAAAGAAAAGTATCCACAGCTGAGAGTTTTCGTATGGAAAATAATTTGCACGTGCTTTTTCAATTATGAAAATTACGATGCTTATTTTTATGAAAAAATAACCATCGTACTTGGCTTATACATGGTAATTTAGAAAACACTTTGCGCCTATGTACTAGTGATATTGACCCCAATATTGATCATCTTGTTTTTCAGCCTTAAACTCAAGTCTCTCATTCATTTTCTTTTGAGTTTTCTATATTTTTTACAAACAAAATAATATTTACAATACTTAAAAATTGATTTAAAGAACTGATTTTATATATAACAATAGCAATTTAATAATAAAAAATATTAAAAATGAATTTAAGAAATGGTAATAAAAATAAAAGTATAAGGTAGTAATTAATCATAATGCCATTCAATGCCCTTATTGATTAGCTAATAAACTAAATTTTTCTACTCCTGTACTATAAGTTGTTAATTAAATGCTAATTTTCAGTTTCATAATGATACTCATTATAACACTGGTTTTCATTATAAAACTGAAAAATTGACCAATCGAAATCTAGATTTTTAAATAACCAAGTAGGCAGCAGTGGGATTCTCATGTTTCGTACTCGAGACGTGTTGTAACGAGAAGATTTTGCGATTCCTATCTCGGATATCGAGAAGAGATATATATCGATCTTAAATGTCAGTGTCACTCGCTTCATCTTTAGGTGCCGAGAATCGATTTTTAACCTGAAATCTTGTAATTTTGTGTCAATAATATCAATAGATAATTATTTAATTTTCGTTTTTATAAAATAATATGAGGAGTATGAAAAAATGTTTCCTCCCAAGATGTGATAATGATTTACATTTATTATTAAATATATTTATTAGTGTTGCCAAAAATATGAAAAGAAGGAAGTTATTACTATTATTATTATTACACAGAAAAGCTTCAAGCAACAGCTAAATTATTTTAAGGTTTGTATAGTATCTATACTCTTTATTAAAATGAAAATGTTTTATTGTAATTTATTAGACTTCGATTATCTACCATTGTAGTAACGATGTTTTTTTTTTTTAGATACCCGATGATTTTGAAAACTGTTCATTTTTTAAATGATGGATAAACCTTTACATATAAATGGGTAGTACCACACAAATGTCTGCAAAGTTCTTGTTATTCACCACACCTCACTGATTCTACCAAAAACAGAAAAAATGTTTCTAAAAAGTTGACTGGAAAATAACCTACTAGAGGCGTTTTTATCTCTATTTAATAAAAATACACCGGATCTTCAAGATGCAGTAGTAATTTGTGACATTGCCCCCTTCAGGAAATTTAAAATGGGCCTACTATAAGTTCGAAGGTGTATAACCTAAAACCCTCCTTCGGAACCTCCTGAAAGTTTTGAAGATAGTAAAGTTTTGTCTGAATCAGAAGAAACATCTTTAATATTTGATTCAGAGGGATTTAATAATAATGAGCAGGTTATTCAAGACCATTGAACTCTCAAAATAAATGAAAATAAACTGAAGGTATATTTAGGATTGCCCAACAGTGTTTCTAAAATCCTCAATCATATTTATGAGAAGGAAAGTATAGCTTACATAAACCTTTTACATTTCTGTGTAAATTAAAAGAACTCATTTTGTAAGACTAAATACTTAATAATTTAATAAACTGTTTTTTTTTAATGAATTTATCACATTATTTCAGGGATTATAATAAATGTATACAAACAAAAATGTAAAATCTATGAAAATTTTATTTATTAACCTATTATTAAACAATAAATGTACCTGAATAAGATAAACGAAGTAACAAACACTTTATTTACAAATAATAAAAAATATATACAAGCCCTAACAATAGTAGTTGAACAAATCAAACGTTTCTCTAAAAATTCATTATCAAATTCAACTTGTTATCTACCTCAGCATTATTTACTTCAAATGTGGGAGAAACAGTGCAAAATACTTTATGTTCATGTGTAATTATTCCGTTTACTGTGCAACCAGCCAGCCTTGCAGCCTAACAGGAACATAATGCTTATGTAAGTAAATAATTTTAAGTAGTTATATTTAGTTTTTGTGTAGTCAGTAAAGACTATGTGATTGCAGAAGCAATAGTAGTTGTTTTTATTTGTTAAATAAATTACAGTTATTTGTTTTACGCTTGTATGAATTTTCTTTGGTTTATGAAAACTTACGATCATTCAAAGGCGGGGGTATTGGCTTAATCCAATATCTGAGAGAGAGAGAGAGAAAACTGCCAAAGGGAATAGTTCCTGTAGGGCAAACCCTTTCCCCGTCCTCTGAATCATCGTCAGGAAGTTAGGGTTCCTTCTGAACTTAACCCCCTAGTCGTGTGTTGTCTAGAGGCAATTTAAATACAAATTGGGCCCCTCTATATAACCCGTGGTTACCGCTAAGAGTGGCCTATAATCTCACTCTTAACAATATCTCACATGTGAACATGTACCATTTTTGTGATCAGTTTCTTGTTCAGCAAATTTACAAAAAGGCATTGATCAGCAGAGGTATGAGATCTCTATATTACCAGCATGATAACCAGACAGTTTTTAAAAATATAACATTAAGTAATGTTTTTAAAATTTCGGTTACTCTGGTAGGTTTAGATATATTATAAATCAAGTTTCCAAAAGTGATGGTTAATATAAACTCTAATAAATCAACACATGGTAAAACTTTACTTTTTACTATTTTCACTTGTACACTAACTACTGTCAACACTTAAATATTAATTTGCATCTTCTATGTCTTGTTCAGGAGGAGTTACTAGTTTATCTTGAAACAAATCACTTTCATTAACTAACCCTTATTGTATGTTCTAATTATTACATTCAAACTGATTGGGAATTTATTTAATTTTGAGTTATTTTTATTAGTATTTGTTAGATTTTGAAGTAGATGGAACAGAGTCATAAGAATGTTCCTTAACAATTGACAGTTTTAAAGGAGAGTTGCTTTTTATGTGAGATGTGGCAGCTGCAACATAAAAAAAATTAAATAAACATTAAATGAAAAATATACCTAGGTATTACCTTTATAAGTACCTATAAATCTTTAAAATGCTGAGAACAAACTTTCCTTTCATAAATTTTACTTCCCCATTTTCAAGTTTTGAAGCATACTCTTCTTGCATCCACAAGTTTAGATTTTCCACTTTTATATTACAAAATTACCTTACATCTACCGGTTTTAGGAAACCGATGAAATGTAACAGAAAGCCATTTTTTTCATGAAATAATTATACATGCATTGAGGCCACGGTATTGAGGCACACAAGTGTCTAACAAAAATTTTACCGTTTTTCATTTAGTAGTATGCACTATTGCTAAAAACTCATGTTTTAAAATATTTTCATCGTCACTATTGCATTTATTGGTGACTTCAGGCGTTCGGGGTAATTGATGAGAATTATCACCATTTGACCGTGACAACACTGCCTACTTGATACCTACATAACCACAAATATTTCTTATTTATTTATTATTTTTATGAATTTTGTGAGTGATTTGTTTGTTTTTGAACTGATTGTTAAATAATAAAATGGAAATAAAGCAGAAAGTCATTAGTGAAATGGAAATAAAGCACAAAATTAATACCACAGCATAAAGTTTATTTAATAGTAGTGTCGCGATTAGTTTCGGCATACATTGATCAGTGACCACATGTAGGAAGGATTAATGTGACCACATTACATTTGAGCTAATGGATAAACGTTCAGTCATGATTGTAAAGTGTAAGTGTTCCGGGTTCCAGGTTGTTACATTATTTTAATGGTAAAATACGTCTTCTTGCTAACACAAGATACCTATAATATAAGAAATAAGAAAAACCAAATAAAAACACTTGAATCTTTTTTATTTTATCTTAATATTTTGCATGTACATATTATTATTGCCTTATTTTTAGCTATTTTTAGTTTTAGTTAAAATAATACCCGAAATTTACATTTTATAAATAAATCGTTATAAATATAATAAATGGTTTCATTTCATAAAAAAATGTAGCACCGAAACATGATTAAACCATTATAGTTACGATTTGTTTGCTTATTGTAATCAAATCTCAACTTTAATGGCACACATAATATTCACGTTCAAAGCGTGCTTCCAAAAATTTATTCAGACATTCAAAAATTGCCGCCATCGTTTAGTTTATACCCCCACCACTGTGAGGGCGCTGAAATCAGCTACGAAAAGTATACATTGAGTGTACTGTCTATAAACAATATATATATATATATATAAGGTCTGTGGTTTATGTAGTCAGAAACACTATTGCAGTTTTTTAGATCAAATATAGTTGAGTGTCATTGGTAAAAGTTTAAATTTTAACGTAATTTACAACTGAATTTATGTCGGCAGAGTAATTTACAAAAAGTAAGGGACCCAGTACAGAGCCTTGAAGAACTTCAGAGGTTACACATCAAAAATTTGATGAACTATTATCTAGAACTACTTTTTGATGTCGCTTACCTAAGTAAAATTTAAAGAACTCAAAGAAGTATCATCAAAACCATAATAGTTTAGTTTAGCGCACAATAAAGTAGTGGTCAAGAGTATCAAATGCTTTCGAAAACTCTAATTGTGCTAATGCTTTAGTCAGCCCTACATCAAGGGATATTATTATGTGGTTACTGACATTTAATATAAGGGTAGTTGCACTAAATCCCTTTCTGAAGCCAGACTGAGTATTACCAATAATACCATTTGTAAAAATATACTCATACACTTGCTTACTAATAGTTTTTTCAAGAATTTTTAAGAAGTTTGGAAGGATACTTATAGGACGTAGATTCCTAAAACTTTCAGGATTTTGAATTTGAGGTAAGGGTTTCACTAAAGTAAATAACCACCTCCTAAACAACAATTTACGATATGTGTCAGAAGAAAAGGTGCGATTACATTTAGACAGAGTCGTATCATTTTAGCGGATATACCATCACTATCGCAACTGCATTTGGTTTGAAATTTATAACAATTTGTCTTATTTCGTCATCAGTGCAAGACGAAAATAAAAACCTTTATCAGGTTTAAATTTAAATGAGCTATAGTAATGAGTGGTTAATGGACAGGCATTTCTAGAAGTAAAAATCGATAAAAAATATTTATCTCAGTAGGATTTTTTAAAGACTCAGAAATTTCAGTTATAGCTTTATTTTTAACATTTAAAGAATTTATTTTTCTCCAAAATTGTTTAGAGCTACCGGATTTAAAATAGTGAGCGAGATACGCAGATTTTTCTTTTCTATAGCCGAAGGAACAGTATTTCGAATATCTTTATAGTAAATGTAGTCAGAAATGTTTTTAGACTTTTTATATTTAGAAAGTGCATTATCTCTTATTTTCATCATGTCATGTATTGTAAGAGTCAGCCAAGGTGCAAAAGATTTTTTGTAATTCTACATTCAACGTACGGCGCATGTTTATCAAATCAAAAGAGAAGATAGGTATTAAATAATTTTATCTTGTTTTCAATATACAGTGAGCATCATAAGTCTTACCCCCCTAGCTAACTCGTTACTGTAGACTTGTTAGGAAAATCGCCGAGACACGTCGATTTTTGATTTGTACAATGTACATTTTTGTATGAATAGTTTACCCTTAATTTCATCCCTTACTGGAGGGGAGCAACCCTTTTGAAAAATTTAAATGGCATGGGCTGATGAGTGATAGCTCATTTGAAAGGGGGTTTTATTCTCTATTCAACCGTGCAAAAAAATTTGAAATTTGCTTCATTATATCTCGACTAATTATTGTTTCAGAATAACGAAAATTAACGTAGCGTACTCATACTTAGAATTAAAATTCGGCCCTACATATCGATTTTGGTTCAGACGTAAAGTAAGACTTTTTGCCATTATGCTTGGATATTAACTGCACGTTTTTATTGATGTTTTTGTATTGTTTTTGTTATTTTTAAACATTATTAAATAAACACGTAATGAAGCAAATTTCAAAAATTTTTGCACGGTTGAATAGAGAATAAAACCCCCTTTCAAATGAGCTATCACTCACCACCCCATGCCATTTAAATTTTTCGAAAGGGTTGCTCCCCTCCAGTAAAGGATAAAATTAAGGGTAAACTATTCATACAAAAATGTACATCGTAGAAATCAAAAATCGACGGTCTTGGCGATTTTCGTAACAAGACTCTAGTAACAAGTTAGATAGGGACGGGGTAAGACTTATGATGCTCACTGTATATTTTCAAAAGGCATACTATTTAAACTATCATGTGAAAAATATTTGTAAGATCTACGTATATTTTATTACTTTAGGAATAATAATTGATAGATTTAGACTCCAATACACTCCTTGTGATCAGAAAAGGTTTTATTTCTCAAAACAATATAAATTAACTGAAATTTGTTTTTGAAGCCAGTTTCAGATGTAAATAAGGAACATTGAAGAAAATGCATTGATCGTGTTAAGAAATTCATGTTGGAAAGAGGATATTCGCGATTCAAGCTAAGTGATACGCCCTCTGGAGGAAATTTGTAGAAGATCCCTATAAGTAGGATATTGTTCAGTGTCGCCAGAAGTAGCAAAATTTCGCTTCGTCGTCGGATTTTAGCTCTTGAAGAAGTGGATAAGACCTTTTATTTAAAAATCAAAATTTGTGTATAGTATGTAATCATGTATATATAATCATACTCTATATTTATTTATGGATTTTTTTATAAAACCGATTTATAATATGGATTTTTTTTAAATTTCAGTTCATTTATTAATTTTATTTTAAAATCAGTATTTGGCAGCATTGGCGTTCGTGTTCATTGTTTACATTTTAATTTGTATCAATTACAATTCGAGTTTTTTTATTACTATTTAGCTTTAAATTTGTTTATTTCTTATAGTATATGTGATAGTGTTTATATTAAAAATAAAATCTGAGAAAAAGTCCCCAGCAAATTGCAATCTATATGGTGTTAATATCAAAATCAAAACTGAAGTATTCATTATTTTCCAAGTGCAAGTCCTAAAATTTTGTTTTTACGATAAATGGATATCTACAAATTCACAATATCGAAATTTTGCAAAACTTTGTTTAGAATCAAACTAATAAGATTTGTGACGGTTTTATTACCATTTACATGTGTACAAAGTACTACACAATTTACTTCATAATATAAGAATAAGTCTAATAAGATTTTTAAATAAGTTCATCAATAATAAACGTTTGGTACCTGTAATGTCTTTTAAGCCAGATATTAAAACATGTCCTGGGTTTAGTAAATACATATTTCTAGATGTCCTTGTAGCAACCAATAGGTGAATATTTCCAACAAATTAAGTCATACACATGATAAATATTATATTTATGACGAAAGCACGAGACTTAAACTTAAATTAACACTAAATGAAACTCAAAAACACTATTAAAATGAGAATATTAACAGTTACAAAAATCACAAATACAAATTTCGCCCAAAACAAACACATGTAAATAAACAAACATCCTACTTATAGGTGACAAATGACAGACGCGCAAAAATTAATTTGAATCGCGAATAGCAATGTAAAACTTAATAAATCCAAAGCCGGCTACAGAACGAATTTTCGGGGAGGCCATTGCCTTTAGCCATTCCATTTTTAGCATATTTTTTTAAATGAAAAGCCCATAAATCATAAGAAATTTCATCTCGGGGGTGGGGGGCATGGCCCCCATAGCCCCCTCCCCTGAAGTTGAATAGCTCCTATAATAATAAACCTCAGAAAAGACAATGATAATGATACCAGTAGTTATAGAGTAAAGACAGTGATTTTTAATTTTTGATTTTTGGTACTGAAGTGTTACTTTTAATGCAAAAAGATTAAAAAAGTTTAATCCCATTAACAACACATAATCCTCTTTGTTATTTATTGGTTAAATTTAATTCGTTCAGTGTTAAAGTGTAACAATTTTGTCAGACTGTAACGAAGTTACTTTTTTTTATTATTTATTTAAGAAATATAGGATCCGTCGGAAAACCGAATTATTATTTTTATTTTATTTTTCGTATTCATCATTTAGCTTTAACGTTAAAAATTCGAGTTTTCAAATGTTTACTATATATTGAATCTTCCCATCAAAATTTTTTATAAGTCAGCGGACGATCGCCTGCATTTCCCCACCTCAATCTTCGATTAATAATCGAGTTTGCACGACGAGTGGCGAAAATCACCTGTAAAACAAGCTGCACCGGCCAGATCTCATTATCTTTCCGCCGACGCTTGAGCTAGTAAGCAGCAATTCTTAGCAGTACCAGCCGCCTCCGATTAAACAAATCCCGTTCTCAGAGTACAGGTAAAAAAAAAAAACTGATTTCTTATCGCGTTGTTTTTGGAAGTAAATAAAAGACACATTCCGATTTATACCTGCTTTATTTTCTATTGAATTTGAAATACCGCAATAATTAATATTAAAGCATTTTGCGCTGTTAAAGGTCTTTATTTTTTTTAGAAAGATTTATTTTCATTTCCCGACTGAATTATTGATTTTTTTTTTAATTTTATTTTCCGATTTTGGATACGATTAAATTATTTAATAAGATAAATAGATTTAACGATTTAATTGCTGCCAGGTCTAGGTTAATTTTTTTTTTACAGTAGTTGATTCTTTTATTTAAATTTTCTTTCCTTTAAATTAAATACAGGGTGATACTCGTTATTGATTTAATGATTAAAAATAATGTCTGAAAACTAACTAGTGTTTTGTATGCGTGATTGTGTCGCTACACTACTAGTGATTAGACATTATCCGTGGATTTTATTTTTTTTATTTATTTTTATTAAACAGGGGTCACGACCGAAAACACATTTTTTTTTTTTGATTTCCGTATAGAAAAGTAAATACTATCTGATACCTAGCTAGTGTTTTGTATGCGTGATTGTGTCGCTACACTGCTAGTGATTAGGTATTATCCGTGATAAAATTTAGTTTAATTTTCCTTTAATTAGTTTTTCGATTAAAGTTTAAAAGAAAAGAAAATATTGTCTGAAAACTAACTAGTGTTTTGTATGCGTGATTGTGTCGCTACACTACTAGTGATTAGACATTATCCGTGGATTTTTTTTTATTTTTTTTAAAAGGGGGTCACGACCGAAAACACGTTTATTTGAGTTCCGTACAAAAAAAAATAAATAGTATCTGATGTCTAGCTAGTGTTTTGTATGCGTGATTGTGTCGTCACACTGCTGGAAATTAGATATTATCCGTGGTGACATTTTGTCTTTTACTTTGATTTAATTCCAAAAGGGTGGGATATTAGATGGGAAGTTAAACTAGTTACCTGGTACCGATTAATTTTATTTTTCATAATTGTTAATATTGAATTCTATTTCCGTATATATTCCCTGTTCATAAGTAAATGCTACCGTAATCCGATTTAATTCAGAACTCCGTGTTATTTGCTTTTATCTGTATATTTATCTAAATCACGTCTGATTGAGCTCCGACCTGTCAAGCCATCGTCCGCAACCGCTTATTTTTGTTATTTTTTTTGTTCAGGGTTATAACGACTCATAAGGGGGTGGGCTTTGAAATATTTTAATTTTTATTATTGTTATTAGCTTTCGTAAGCAATAGATGTATTAATTTTCAAAAATTTGGCTTGTAATTGTGTCGACCTTTCCCTTTTTCTCTTTCAGCTTCGACAATTCTTTAAACGTAACAATAACGATTAAAGCCCGTTATTGTTACCCTCTTATGTGTATAGTCTTACATCAACGAGACCCCTGGTGTTTTTCCGTCATCTCCACTAGAAGCTACCTGTGTTGTGGAGCAAACCACATTAATAAAACTGGCGCTCGAGTACTTCCGAGTCCTAGGGTGTCACTAGTAAGGGTAATATTTTCTTAGAGGCAAGAAAACACCTTACAAGACGTAGAAAGTTTATTTTTATTTTTTATAAATAATATAACTTTTTCCACTCAAAATTTAATCTACGAAGTGCCTATATATCATTTTATATGCCGTGACCTTATTTATATTTTAGAAATTTATTTTGAAAAGTACGCCTATAGAATGTGACGTCATATCCCCACTCTTACTGCATTTTTCTTTTATTCAAACTAAGAAAATAATGTAAGATGTCAATGTAGATAAATCGATCCGTCATTTTCCATCCGGATGTCCTCATTATTCAGAATATATTCAGAAGTCTGTTCAGGAATTTCGGATGCAATGTCTAGTATGCTCGCCATCCCGTTATATCCCAGTTCCTATCTTCCAATTTCTCTGTACCGGCAACCGCATATCGCCGGCAATTAGACCAACAAGAATGATCACGCTGTTATTTGATTTGACATTTCGAAATGGAGCAGGAAACTACGCGGAAAAAACTCAAAGCTTGTGCAGTTACAATTTAAATTCCTTTGATGTAAAATGAGACCGTCAGCTTTTGACGAACGCTCAGACAATGTTGCCAGAGTTTTTTAACGCACGAATTCAGTTATGCTTTTTTTAGGTTTACAAAAGAAAATTTGTTACAATTTCAATAGGTAAGTTATAGAGATGTATCAACTCCTGTTTCACCAACACAATTATGGATATTTCACTATCAGCAGAAATATAATCTTACTATATAAGCAACTTTATAGCTACCATATTTAGATTTCCTTTAATTCTCGAACAGTTAATATTGTCTATTCTGTAAAATTCTTTTATATTTTAACGGCCGTTAAAATATTGGCATGCTATATCGAGATGATATCAACAGCCCCTGTACGTCACAATATTAATAAAAATTTTATATCAATAATTCATTACACTTACTACCTATCAAATAAATAAATTAAAAAAAATATCATGATATAGCAAGACATCCAAATTTAGTTTTTCGGTCTTTAAAGTCAAGAGTTTCCGCGGATAAATAGTACTTTATCATACCAACAAAAACAAACATTTAACACGAGATTCCAACAGCAATTTTAATTCCAAAGACCTAAAAACAATATGTAATGATTTATTGTGTGTTTGAGTGATACTAATGTACTGAATCATTCGTACTAAAAACGATATCTGGAGTTTCATGATAAATATTGGTTTTATATTGTAATGTAATAAAGTATCGTGTAGAAAAAGATATGTTTAGCTAGATAAAATAACACAAATTAAAAATTTACCTTCAGTAAGAATGCATTAAAGCCATCAGAAACTTAATTTTCATAAAGCGATAAAAATAATACTCGTTTCTATAAATTATATGATTCCATGAAAATCTATGTGTCATTACCTAAAATAAAATAATAACAATCATTAAAAATAAAATAAATTTTAATCAAAATACAAATTTTTTCCTCGAATAATAGGGACCGTGCGTCATGACTTTAACGCTAACTGGTGACAAAAATGTGAACTTTATGGGGGGTATTTATGAATGTTTTATACGGCATTTATTGTTTAATAATTATTAATAAAATGAAGTCGAATTATTTTCGTAATATCAATATCGAAAAAACTTGTTGCATCCGTGGATGTATAAACACATCACTTTAGAAACCTGGATTTCATTCGATAGTAAAGAAATTTTATAAATTTCCACAGAGCACAATTATGCCTCACACCCAATGATATACATAATTACAAAGATTGCTTATCCATATGTAAATCAGACGACGAAAAGCGTATTTCACTGGGCAAAGTTTTCTTTTTATCTAGCTTGTATCAATTTTGAGCACATAGTTGTAAAGAAATCATTTACAGAACCGGTTTAGAAATTATAATCTTTAGTGTTCTCTTGTCATTAAGATTTTTACATATTTAAATGAACATTTTATATAAATATAATTTTACAGATAATTAATGGTTTATTCTGTTGATTAAAACTAATGTAGAATGTTATTAGAGAGTTATTGCAAGTTCACTTAAGGTCAGTCACTATTAGTGCCGCTCTTATTTTGACATCTGAGCATGCGCAGATCACTAACTTTAATAAAGATTGTGCCTGTCCTAAATAGAGAGATATTGCAAATTTCTATAAAGCCAGCCACTAAACTTTAAATCATAGTTAATCTTTTTTGTTGTCTATAATATTAAAGAGACATAACAAATTATAATTTTAGAAGGTTTAAATGACGATTATAGTAAATATTTAATAATTAAAAACTTCTAACGGATACGAATGTCGGCGAGCGCATCCGAAAACTATAAAGTCGCCACTACCTGCTACCCTTAAACATCCACAATTAAGGACAGGCACAATCCTTAATAAAGTCAGTTTTAGAACATAAAGATCTACGCATGCTTAGATGTCAAAATAAAAGCGGCCCTAATAGTGACTGACCTTAAGTGAACTTGGAATAACTTTCTTATTAAGGACAGGCACAATCTTTATTAAAGTTAGTGATCTGCGCATGCTTAGATGTCAAAATAAGAGCGACACTAATAATGACTGACCTTAACTGAACTTGCAATAACTCTCTATTATGAAATAAGAATGTCTAATTTGACAAAAATATCACGGCCCTCTTTACAATTTATTAACTATTTCTATTCATTATTAAAATAAACAAATCATAAATAATACATTGCAATTACTGTCAAAAGAGATTAGTGACATTACCATTAAACATTATTCAGAATAATAGATAAGTGTCCAATTACAACTCTTACCAAAGTTGTTTATACCTCATATCAAAATTGTTTACATTACCTTTTCAAAATTGAATTACATATTACAATTATGTATTTTATGTAGAATTGTTTCTGAAATAGTGGTCTAAAATTATTTATATCCATCTGTTATAAAAATTGTTTAGATCTCTTAATATTATTTAACTACATGAAAACTTTCCAAATACATAATGACATGTCTTGAAGTAAAACTTTAATTATTTTCTTTTTCTAAAGATTAAAATTCTGAAATTTTATTTTAAAACACATTTGGGCTAGAACGGTTCTATTTAGTGAGCACTAGGAAAGGCACATTGCAACCCGCTTTTCATAATTTTTTTATAGATGGGTGAGCAATCTATAATATGTATCATTGAACATCTCATAAACGTCAGTGGATGAATGACATTTCGATTAACATAAAGCTAATAGTATATTATGCAACGATCATGTAATGATGGTTATTAATACACGAGCATTAACCGGGATACGAAACGAGCCAAAGGCGAGTTTCGTATGGTTTATGCGAGTGTTTTAATAACCATTACATGAGAGTTGCATACGCTATTTTTTCTACACCCGATAAATAATCAAGACCTATAAATATTCTATTTATATTGGCATTGAACACAATAACAGTAATTACTCGTATTTCTATAAAAAATTCTACAAAATTGTAATTAATGGTATTACCTTGGGTATTGGTATTACCACAGATTTTTGGGGCAAAATATTTTGTACTGCATTTTCTCCTTTCTCCGATATGTGTGGAGGAGTCTTCTATATCGCTGATATCAGACATTTTAATATTATAATTATCGAAGTTTAGCTATCTACGAAAATTTAATACGTTTTGCAACTAAAACAATTACATAGGAATTTAGGACAAACGTCAAACATCATGCTTGATTGAAAAATTGTAGGTTTCTATTGATTAAAAATCTGTATCATAATGAAAAATCTGTATCATAATGGGTATCATTATGAAACGGATTATGGGCATATAAGTGCATTATTATAATACGGGTGTAGAAAAAAAGATTTATAATTATAATTATCAATCTTTTTTATTAATTTACATTTTTTAAATGTTATTGTAATACTTTTAAATTCAGTGTTACTAAATACCGATATTTTAACATTGGATACACTTGTTTAAGGTACAACTTTACAATTTATTGTCACTTAGCCATTTAAATCTTTTTGCTTAAAATGTATATGCATGTCCAGATTTTAATAATGTTTTAACATTTAACGTCATTTTGACCATGTACACGATTGTTTGGTACGGGCCGGTATCTATTTTTAACTATATTTAATATTTAAAAAAATACCCTTTATTATTTACTTGCAATGTTTACCCCATTTAATTCTAAAATTAAACACTAGAGAGGGCTAAGTTCGGCAGTAGTGCTGCCTCTATATTTCACGCACGGTCCCTATTGTACAGCAAGTTTATCAAGAAAGTTTGACAAACTTGACAATGCGCTAGTTCAGTGTGATGTCATTTTGGTTCCACTGACTTTTAATTCTAACCAAACTTTTAACAAAAACATCAATAAATTTGACATATACGTTTTTACTGTTTTTATTTTATTTCAAAATATTATTTAAAGATCATAAAAAATAGTTTAAAGATATGTAATTGGTAACTACGATTGTATATTTGATACATGCTATCTACTTACTTTAGGAATATATTTATAAAGGTGAAAAAAACGATATAATTTAGATAAACAAAACGAACAAAACGCACTCAAAAAATCTACTGGCACTTTAATTGTCAGTGGAACCATAATTACATCATCACTGAACTAGCGCACTTTCAAAAAAAAATGGTAAAATTGTTGCCAACATGATTTTATATGAAGAGATTTGTCTAAATTAATAAAAATTGACAACCAGAATAAAGAAATTATAATAACAGTAGTATGAAATAATTTAGTTAAAATAGTTAATCAAATAAATAATAGATCACTAAAAGCAAATCGTTTTGATTGGTTAAATTAAAAAGTTATTACTTGATCAAAATTGGTAACTAAGGGGTTGTTGATTAAAAAAAAAAATGGTGGTAGAAAATTGATAAAAAATGAAATGTATGAAAAATTTTTGAATCCCGTAAAATTAAAAAAGAAAAGAATCAATCGATCAGTTATCAAGAAATTAAAGAAACCTAGTTGTAAACTTTGTATTTGTAATGGACAAATAGTCAGAGCAAGGTATTTTTTTTACTCCCTCAAAAGTGCGTTGTGCCGGCTTAGTGCGTCACAGGACAATTTTTTTTTGCAACACAATATAAAAGATCCCGCATCTTAGCAGATGATGGTAAATTGACTTTGTTTTTATTGGAGAAAAACTTTACGAACGGCTGGGAATACAGCATCCCTACTGCTGGTGACTGACCAAGGACAAGCAGGACAATCTCAGCGATTATGCTTAAAGGTATTTACTGTATAATTATATTTAAATTGATATTTCTTACCTTTTGAACATATAAAGATTTAATACAAGACACTTCATTCGATATACCAATCATTGTAGTTTGAGGTTATATTTCTTAAACACGAACAGAAACATTCAAGGACATTGTTACCAATTCAGGTCTAATATAACTACGGGCCATTTGAACTACATATTCGGCCATATGCACCATTGTCCAGCTAAGTCCTCTGTTATCTCACAGTAGTATAAAAAATAACAGTATGTTAACAGAATTTGCTATGCACCATCTACGTACCATCTATTTACCAGTTTCAGTAAGAAATCAGTCTGTTACGTATATATTACTGTTCATATCCTATAAAACCTTATATAGCCCTTCAAAATAAACAAGTAAAATTAAAATAGTCTGATAAGTAAAATTAACAGGCCAAATTTGGTTTGTTACATTAACAACGCCTTTAACAGATTGTTAGTCGTATTTTGTAATGGTGAATACAAAATTGTCAATTTAACAGTCAGTTATGTAGTTAACTCTCTGATAACTATTAACAGAAGAATGGTGCATATGGCCGTTAGTGTAGTAGAATGAACTGGTTTTGTGTAATAATTTAAATTTAAGTTCTTACGTTACGAAAGTATGATTGAAAGAATGGATGAGTTGATATTTGACTAACCTAATTGTTTATTTAACTTTATTGTCTGTGGTTTTCATTTCAAATAAATGTGTATTGTTGGTTGCATAACTGATTGATTCATTTTTGATGATCACTGCTGTGTCGCAAAATTTAATAGGGGAGATTGGGACAATCTCTTATTTGCTTCTTGAAACCACTATAAATCCCTGAGAACTATAAATATTTTATGAAAGGTAATAACATATTAAACAAATAACTGAGTCTCGTGCAAATTTAATTAAAAAGGAATGTTAAAGGCCTATATAGGTAAGTTTCTGAAGTGCTTATTATATAACATTAATAATATTGTCATTGGCGTCTATTATAAATTTATTTTATGAGTTAGCTGAAAGGTATTATTTTCTACACTAAGAAAACAAATTTATATCAAAAATATTTTCTTAAAGATAATTAAATCTTACATACATATCGTTACAATATATTTTGATAGAGCAATGTATTTTTAATTGCGCATTTTTAAAGACCTAAAAAAACGTATTTAGAGGTCTTGTTATATTTTGATTTATATTTTTTTTGAATTATAGTAATGTATTCAGTCATTCATACTACAAATTATACCTGGAATTTCATGTTAAATATTGTTTTTTGTCATTTTAGCTTTATCTGCAAAATCACGCGTTTTTCGATACCTAAAAAATATATTTAGAGGTCCTGCTATTTGGTGATTAATTATTTTTTTATTGATATTTGCTTATTGTCTGTCGCCAATTTTTACCGAAAAAACAAAAAACTAAAGTCTAACTAATCAAGTGCAGCGTGTTACGCGAATTAACGGGAATAAATAAGAATATAGAGTAGAAAGTACATTATACAAAAAATTACCGAGGTATGATACTTGACCGATGAAATTTCGTCAAGTTCGCGCATGACGTATTGTGGTGTGGAATATGGCCATAAGCAGATTAAAATTTATTTTTGAGCCTTGTTTTAGATCAGCTGGTACCTACCTCAAATTCGTAAAAGCCACGTCTGCGGACTACAATACATTACAGAAAAGTAGTATCAATCTGCGTAATAGCATACCTTCTTTTTATAGTATCATGTGCAAAGTATACCTCAGCACATCGTTGCCAACCTATCTATCTTCAAACCGTTAAAAAAATCGTAGAATATCAGCAGAAATCATGAGAAATCGGTAGATTTAAATTAATAATAGAGGCAGAAATACAAGGTGTCCCAATAGTGTGTGGAAGTTCGATATATCCTATATTATAGAAAATATCAAACAATGGTATTTACAAAAGTTGTAGATAATATTAATCTGCACATTTTCGATTATACAGACTGATCCATAACTTCAGAATTGATCAAACCTATGTTTTTTTAAATGGACCATCCTGTATTTAATTGTAAATTTGAATTCCCCTGACTTTGCCCTTCAAGAAAATACCTACATGTATGAGGTTATACTGGGTATTTTGGAAGTTTAAATCAATTTTATATGAAAATCGGACTAGGTTCAACCCTCTGTATATTTCAAAAGAAACAATCGAACATCAAAATTTTTTCATGATTTATTTTTAATAGTCTACTTTTATAAAAATATACTAATTTTTTCCTAGCGCAACAGACGTGTACAGGGTGAGTCAAAACTCAGATACATGATTTTCTCAATGTTTTTAAATGTAACGCCCTGTATTTGATATCACTACTAAAAAGTACTGTAATTATACGTTTATTTGGGTTAAATATTATTATTAGCCTATCCCTAAACACAACAGTTTAGCGAGATTCTTATATGAAATGTTAAAAAGGGTTAATTATAACTAAATTCACAATGTAATTTGATTTAAACTTCTGTTAAAATATACTGTTTAATCAGTTTATATTCTTAAGGTAATTAATTATCAACTGAATTTACTTTCTTTACTTTTAAGGTTAGGTTCACCCTGTATTTCATATCTCTACTAAAAGTACTTTAATTATACGTTCGTTTGTCCCTATCCCTAAACACAACAGTTTAGAAGATATTTTATATTTGAATGAAAAAAATATGAGTCAAAAATAAGTTATTTTAATTTTTTTAGAATGCAACATTAGTATATTAAAATGTGAAAAAAAAAGCTATTATAAAATCTGCTCAAAGTGACTCCATCCAACTACAATACAATGTTGTAATCTAGTTTCAAATGATCTTTGAACGTTTTTCAAACATTGTACATCTATGCTCGCGAATACTTGTCTTATTCTTTCCTTCATTTCCTCGCTAGTTAATGGACTAGTTTTATAAACCTCGTTTTTTACGAAACCCCACAAAAAAATCTACTTTTGTGAGGTCAGGGGATCTGGGAGGCCACATAACTGGACCATCTCTTCCAATCCACCTGTTTTCAAAACGATGGTTCAGAAAGTTGCGAACTGGTTGAGCATGATGTACAGAAGCTACATCATGTACTTTCAACAACTTTTATATAGTGGAACATTTTCCAATAGTAGTGGTAGATGATTCTGCAGAAAGTCTAAGTAGACCTCGGCAGTTACACGACCATGAAAGAAATGTGGTCCTACGATAGTCCCCTAATATACCACCCCAAACGTTAATAGACCATCGTGTTTGGCTATGTGTCATTAACTCATAAGGATTGGTGGTGGAATAGTAATGAAAATTATGTCTATTGACGAAACCGTTTTTGTGAAATGTTGATTCATCCCCAAAAAGTACACAATCAAAAAAAGCTATTCTTTTTTGAAAATCGCTTTCAAGAAGCTCCTAATGACGTTGGATATGGTATGGATGTACTTTATTTTTTAATAGTATCCTATTGACAGATGATTTACTTATTCCCGTTTCATTTTCCATGATGCGTGTACTGGTGTTTGGATTTTCGGTAACACTAAGTAGAACACTGAGTTCATTTTGTTCATTTAAAGTTCGTTCTTCTCTATAATTTTTTTGATATGCTACATTCCCTGTACGTTTGAATCTTTCCAACAGATTTTCAAAAATTTCTTTACGAGGTTGTCGGCGATCAGGATATTTTTGCTTATAAATTTTAGTTGCCAACAAGCAATTTTCATCACTAGCCCCACTAAAATCATATCAGTCAATTCATTCGTTTCAAATTTCATTTTTAAATTAGTCAAATCAATAAATTTAAATACTTGTGAACACTAAACGTAATTTTATTTTTTTATTTAAACAATTCGGAATTGTCAAATTATTCTTTTGACATGAATTTCAAAGCCCACTTGACCTAATGCACAAAAAATTTGAAGTTCTGTTAGCGTTTTTATTGCATTTTATATAAAAAGTTGTAAAGGTCCCAAAAATAAATTCAGTTGATAAAAAATTGTACCAGGTTCCTTAAAAATATATAAACTGATTAACTAGTAACGAGTATGTAATATTTAACAGGAGTTTAAATCAAATTACATTGTGAATTTAGTTATAATTAACCCTTTTTAACATTTCATCTAAGAATCTCGCTAAACTGTTGTGTTTAGGGATAGGCAATATATAACTCAGACGAACGTATAATTAGTGTACTTTTTAGTAGTGATATGAAATACAAAGTGTTACATTTAAAAAAATTGTGAAAATCATGTATCTGAGTTTTGACTCACCCTGTACACGCCTGTTGCGCTAGGAAAACATTAGTATATTCTTATAAAAGAAGACTATTATTAAAAATGATTCATTAAAAAATTTTGATGTTCGATTATTTCTTTTGAAATATACAGAGGGTTTAACCTAGTACAATTTTCATATGAAATTGGTTTAAACTTTCAAAATACCCAGTATAACCTCATACATGTTGGAATTTTCTTGCAGGGCAAAGTTAGGGAATTCAAATTTACAATTGAATACAGGGTGGTCCATTTAAAAAAACATAGATTCGATCAATTCTGAAGTTATGGATCACTCTGTACAATCGAAAATAATTTTGAAATGTGCAGATTAATATTATCTACAACTTTTGTAAATAAAATTGTTTGATAATTTCTATAATATAGGATATATCGAACTTCCACACACTATTGGGACACCCTGTGTATGACAAGCAGAACAAAACTTCAACTAAAAACTAACATGTTGCAGGGGCGGAATAACCTACAATAGTAAGGAAGGATACCCAGTAGGGTGCTTCATTTTCAGGCAATATTTTTTTTTCTCTGTGCTACCTGAAAATCTGAAACTTTATAAAAAATAAAAAATTTAACCGCCGGGTAAAAGGTTCTAAATGTAATAGCAACTTAGCTCATTTAAAAATTCGATTTCCCATTTAAATAACATGGGAAAAATTTTTTGTTGGTTTCAATTTGATTTTTCGATATTAAAACAAATTTTTTAGGAGAAACCTGTATATAGCTTTTGTAGGGCATAAAACTCGCTACAAAAAGTTTTTCTGAATCAATCCTCTCCGACTAACAGTTTTTGAGTTAAATCTTCTTTAAACAAAAATTTATTATTTATACATATAATAATAACTTATTATAAACATTAGGACGCTACAGTCGAGTCGTAATATGATTCAGGTTTTTAATTCCAAAAACTAGTTTTAAATTAATTTAATAAATATAAATTTCAATTAATAATCATTATATAATCAAATTATCAATATGCTAAAATTTAAATTATTGTTTATATTCTAATTTTAAAATTTTTTAGTTTTATTTCTAACCACAGTGACACTACTCTTGACTTCGTCTATACGTCCATTGATGTAGACAGAAGTTTTCGCTCTTCAATCGTATTGACTAGCATTGATTGTTGATAATTGTTAATAAATTTTAACATAAAGAAGATTTGATGTAAACTATAATTAATATTCATATTTCTATCTCTATAACTTAAAAACTGTTAGTTGGAGAGGATTTATTTAGAGAAACTTTTTGTAGCAAATTTCATGCCCTACAAAGCTATTCACAGGGTTTTCCTAAAAAAAAATTTTTTAATATCGAAAAATTAAATTGAAACAAAAAAAAAATTTTTCCTATGTTATTTAAATAGGAAATCGAATTTTTGAATGAGCTAAGTCGCTATTGCATTTAGAACCTTTTACCCGGCGGCATAATGTTTTATTTTTTATAAAGTTTTAGAATTTCAGGTAGCACAGAGAAAAAAATATATTGCCTGAAAATGAAGCACCCTAATACCCAGACAGCACACCAAATCCTTTGGATATCTACTGAACATCCCAATATCTACTGAATGTCCAGTCCATGGTAGATATCTATTTTATATTCATGAAATGTAATTTATAGACATGCAAATGTCCATAAATAATAGTAATTATATAGCAAATTATTAAAAAATTACGCCATTGTGCTCGTTATTGTGGCTAATAGTGCCGTTCAGATATTTAAAATTAATTTTTTAAGGTGTATTCAATAGAGAGTTATTGTAAGTTCACTTAAGGTCAGTCACTATTAGTGCCGCTCTTATTTTGACATCTGAGCATGCGCAGATCACTAACTTTAATAAAGATTGTGCCTGTCCTTAATAGAGAGATATTGCAAATTTCTATAAAGCCAGCCACTAAAAGTGACATCGTAATTAGAATCAAATAAATTCTATAATAGTACCTAATATTAAAGAGGCATTAGAAATTATAATTTTAGAAGGTTTAAATGACGAACGCATCCGAAAGGTATAAAGTCGCCACTACCTGCTGCCCTTAAACATCCACAATTAAGGACAGGCACAATCCTTAATAAAGTCAGTTTTAGAACATAAACATCTGCGCATGCTTAGATGTCAAAATAAAAGCGGCACTAATAGTGACTGACCCTAAGTGAACTTGTAATAATTCTCTTATTAAGGACAGGCACAATCTTTATTAAAGTTAGTGATCTACGCATGCTCAGATGTCAAAGTAAGAGCGGCACTAATAGTGACTGACCTTAAGTGAACTTGCAATAACTCTCTAATATCCCATGAACATCCACTAAATATATCAAAGTCTAGGCGCGAACGCAAACCATCATGGATATCCACTAGATGTTATTTGATTCTGCTTACTAAGTATAGATGGCGATACCACTATAGCATCTCCTCATGCTCGACCCGCCGTAATTGAGTTCGATCGAAATGTGTTTCCTAATCACTCCATTAGAGACTAGAGTCGAGAATTTTCATTTATTGCTGAAGAGTCCTAATAAGGATGACTTTCTCCTTAGTGGGCAAAATCAAAGGAGTGTTGAAAATATTTTGAGTGTTGAAAATATTTTTTATCTCCGCTATTTTCTTTCGACGTTATTTAATAATCATTGGTTACTTATGAACCTCTACTAAAGATACACATAAAATATTTTGCTGAATATCCGAATATCTTCTATATCCTGGGATATAGACGGACATTTAGTTGGATATCTATATTGGATATATTGAATATCCACAAAATATATTCTGTGGATATCTTGTATTTTCTGGAAGATACCCATTAGATATTTTGCTGAATATCCATTAGGATATCTTCTATATCCTGGATATAGACGGACATTTGGATATCCATATTAGATCCACGGAATATTTCTGATATCTTGTGGATATATTGGATATCCACAAAAGATATTCTGCGGATATCTCTGGGATTTGGTGTGTTGTCTGGGTAGTAGGCCGATAGTAGGCCGTTTTGAAGATTGGAATAATTACTGTACTTTTAAATTACGAAGGAACTTGTCTCATAGAAAACATTTTGTTTATTAATTAAATAAGATAGTAGTCTTTGGCATTTTATTTTTAATATTATCGCTATCGGAATATTTTGTATTTTTCAGCGATGTTGTCATTTTTATTTTAAACTTTATTATTACTGTCTTCTACTGCATATTGTCGTGAGATCGCCTAAAGGGGACATTAATTAAGTGTTGTATAGTAAAGATGCATTGTAATAAATAAATTAGAATTAATTCTGACCTATACTAGTACCTAAGTTTTAAATAAATTATTTAGTACGTTATAAATAAATTATAAATAAACTGTTTTTAATAAATAAACTATTTTTGAATTAAAAAATTGTTACAATATTTTGTTTATCATTTTCATTATAGAGAAAGTCCCAAGAATGTTCCTTCGCGAGCATAATCATTTTTTTTCTTCTAGTTAATGTGTTTTATGATTAATTTATTTTTGTTTTTGCTAATGATACTTCGAGAGAGTTGAGGATGCGATAGAAATATTAATGTGTGAACTGTTGACGCAGTTCCTGATGTTTCTGTTTTGTTTTTATATAGCTACTCTGGGGTGGGATAGGGTTGTAAGTAAAAGGAATATTATATTGTTCACTGTGTACAAAATCTCTTTCCAAAAAATGAAGTTTCTTTTGAAGTAGAACAGCAAACATTAAAATTTCTGTGATCGAATAACTCAATAAGTTTTTAATGAAAACATCACAGTAAAAATGTCATACTTCTTCCATCTCATAAACTTGGCACCGACGCATCTCGATTCTGAAAAAGTGTTAGCAGGTCATAGTGCCACTAAAATAGCGAGCACCGAGTAGCGTCGTTTAGCGAGTGAAGCGTCGTCGTCGCCGTCGGTCGGCTTCACCCATAGCCATCGACATCTGCAAACTGGGCCACGTTCAAATCAGCGCTCATTTCGGTCATCGGCGCTGCGTATACAAAGACGCAACATAACGACGAAGCTACTATGCCGATGCCGACGTCGTCGTCGTCGTCGACCACTAAATCCACGTTCTATAGAGGGCGACGCGACGCCGACCGCTATTGCTTATTGACCGTCAACCGTCAAGGCAGCTGTTTGTTTCTGTTTGGACAGAGGCGCCCGCCAATGCAATAATTTTTTTATTAACCAATGATTTATCTCGTTTATGTGCCTCCATGGCTCCATATTAAAATATTAGCATGTCGGAATTAAAAAAAAAAGACTAATAACAAAGACATTATCAGTAGTAATATCCCAAGGAGAGCGATAATTCGAAATATTTTTTTTTCACTTACCCTAAGCACGTTGCTTGGTAAATTCCCGACGCCGTAGGCGGAGTGAAGGAAACGTGCTTGAGGTATTTGAAAAAAATGTCAGTATTTATCACTGGCCGAGTGATATTTGGCCAGAAAATTTTTGGTATATTTTAACTCATTTATTTAAAAAAAAGTAACTTACTAGTTACAGTCTATAAAATCTTGGTATCATCGTCTTTTGTCATATTTACTGCCCAATCCTTCAGTATCAAAGTTAGGTCTTAAATACTTCCATTTCCATCTTAAACATATTTTCTAATTTTATAAAATTATATGAATAGTTTCCATATATATTTATTACTGTTAAATTATCAATATTTTGATTATTAATTTTACTAAACCGAGACATTTAAAAATAAATAAATTTGAAAGTTTCAAAAGTTTGAAATTTTAGAAATGTCATATTATTAAACGTAGTTTACATTTAGGTTACACCAGATTAACGTTCTAATTAAATACTGTTTGATAATGAAATGAGAAAAAGGGTAAAAAGTCATCAATTACTGTCTCTACTGTGAACCTTTTTATTAAATAATTATTAATATAGTTATTAGACGAAACGTCCAATTTTGAGTTTTATTATTTAGCGGAATAAAAAATAGACTCAAGTGATAACACCCCTAGGGAACTTATTAGTGTAAGTCAGAGCTGGTTGGATATACGGAGTGGCCCAAAAGTCTGGAAACGGCCAATTATCTTGTAAATTACTAGTCCTAATTGTACAAAATTTGGGGTACACCTATTTCAGGATACGGAGATTCCAGATTTGAAATTTGAAATGTTGCCAGTATTTCCGTTTTTCTTATATTATTAGTCACTTTGGTTTTTCAAATTGATCACCCTATATATTAAGTCATTATTGGAATCCCCTATTCCATACGAGATCAACCATATGCAACACATACGATTTTATGTAGTCTGGAAGGTCTTAAATAAATAAAACAATCATGGAGAAATGTGATCAATGCACTCTATCATCGATTAGGGTACTGTCAACTTACAAATGAAGCACATTTTGAACACTTGATAAAGTAACCATTATGCTAAGAATGGTGTAATCTTTCAATTGTTACGTTTTAATGTAGTTGAAAATAGTCTGTATTAAAAAATTTATGAGACAGTTAGGCGTTGTCAGACTTCTGTTTTATTTATTTAAGACCTTCTATCATAAGTGTTACATATGGTTGAACTCGTATTGAATAGGAGATTCCAATTATGACTTAATATACAGGGTGATCAATTTGAAAAACCAAAGTGACTAATAATATAAGAGAAACGGAAATTCTGGCAACATTGCAAATATCAAATCTGGAATCTCCGTATCCGAAAATAGGTGTACCCCAAATTTTGTACAATTAGGGCTAGCAATTTACGAGATAATTGGCCGTTTCCAGACTTTTGGGCCACTCTGTATATGATGATACGCGTGATTGAAAATGAACGATTTTAATTGGTTTTCTATTGATGCCAGAAATTTTAAACGCAATACCATAGTTATTAAGCCTAAAATATTAATTACCTGATTGTTTAATTTTACATAATAATAATGTTTATTCATTTTAAATATTACATATTTGTATTTTGAATATTATTTTCTATGTATTGATATTTAAGTAGTCGAACATACCCATTTATGTCCTTGTAGGATGCGTATAGGTATTCGATTACTTTATATCAGTGCTCCGCAACCGGTGTGCCGCGGCACACTGGTGTGCCGTAAGCCGACTTGAGGTGTGCCGCTCTTGCAGACAATACGAATCAGATTCGTATTGTAGCGAGACCCGCGAAAAATAAAGCAATCTGACAACAGCGCCGATGGTAAACGTCTATCCGTCTATCGGCGCGGCGCGGCGGCTTGATTCTCGAAGGCGACTAAACTAGAAAGATCCGTGCCGTTCGAGGCGCGACTCGATGTTTTCCTGAACATCGCCACTGCCTATATAAGCGCGCCTGTCGTCGCTCAGAGACTCAGAGAGAGTCGAATAGTCAAGTGAATCAGATAAATACGCGGGCAAACAAATAAATCGTAGAGTGAAATAAATAGTGAATTGCTATATAAATAAATTCTTGTGCCTTATAAATAAGTGAACTGGACTAAGTTTTGTTGCAGTATCTACTTTTATAAATAACTATAGTGCTTCAAATATGGATAAATTTTTGCTGAAATCACGAGCAGATGACGAAGAACCTAGCACAAGCTCCAGCATAAGTGCTGCAAAAAGAGCAAAAAAGGTGCTGAAAAGGAAGTACAATCAAGACTACCTTCGATATGGTTTCACTTGGTGTGGCGACGAAGCGGCTCCAAAGCCTGAATGCGTCATTTGCGGTGAACAGTTGTCAAATGAAGCAATGGTACCCAGCAAACTAAACCGTCATTTGATCACAAATCATCCCAGTTGCGTCAAAAAAGACATTCAATTTTTCCAACGGCGCTTGGATCAAAATAAGAAACAAAAGCAGTTTATGAAATCGGCGGTTACGGTTTCTGAAAAGGCATTAGAAGCAAGCTACCTTGTTGCAAAATTAATTGCACAACAAAAAAAACCGCTCACTATCGGTGAAACGCTTATTAAACCAGCATGCATGGAAATTGTTAGACTTATGCTTGGGCCAAACGAAGTTAAGGACGTGAGTAAAGTTTCTTTGTCGGCCGATACTGTTAAAAGACGTTTCCAAGATATGTCAAGTGATATTTTGGGAACACTAATTAAAAAAATCATTTCGGCTGGAATTTTTGCGCTTCAAATCGACGAATCAACCGATATTAAAAATAAAGCACAACTGATGGCTATTGTACGTTTCGTTGACGAGGACTCTATTAAAGAACATTATTTATTTTGTAAGGAGGTTCCAGAGAGAACTACCAGTGAACAAATTTTCCAAGTAACTGATAATTTTTTTAAAATACATAATATTCAGTGGACCAATTGCGTTGCTATTTGTACAGATGGTGCTGCTGCAATGATGGGCAGTAAGAAAGGTTTTGTATCTTGTGTAAAACAAAAAAATCCGTCAATACAAATTACACATTGCTGCATACATCGAGAAGCATTGATGGTCAAAAATTTGCCCGAACAGCTTTCGATCACAATGAATGAATGTATTAAGATCATAAACATAATTAAATCGAGAGCCTTAAATTCGCGAATCTTTGGAATACTCTGTGAAGAAATGGGAAGCGAACATGAATCCTTACTGTTTTATACAGAAGTTCGTTGGTTATCCCGGGGAAAAGTTTTAGCTCGACTGTTTGAACTTCGCTACGAAGTGCGTGAGTTTCTTTCAAGTCAAGATATGTTCGATCTATGCCAGCACCTTCATGATGAATACTGGATAGCCAAACTTGCATACATGGCGGATATATTCGAACATCTGAATGAACTTAATAAAAAAATGCAAGGACGGAATGAAAATATATTGACGTGCTCCGATAAATTACAAGGGTTCAAAAAGAAACTTGAACTTTGGCAGGAACAGTTGCAAAAAGGATGTCTAGAAATGTATCACAGGACCAACCACAGTACGATCGAAAACAAGCAGTTGATTGTGGATTTGGCCCAACAACATTTAAGTATGCTTCAACAAAAATTTGAATACTATTTCCATTCTATCAACACGGAACAATACAATTGGATTCGAAATCCTTTCGCAACCAATGCAATAAGTTCCACGGAAGCACTGCCATTGCAAACTCGAGAGGAGTTCACAGAATTAAGTAATGATATGACCCTAAAACTTAAATTCGACGAAGTTCCGTTAGATGTTTTCTGGATTTCCATCAAGACAGAATATCCACGCATCACCGACAAGGCCATCTTCACACTACTTCCGTTTTCCACAACATATTTATGTGAGCAAAGTTTTTCAACGCTTGTATTAATTAAAAATGATAAACGGTCATGCTTAAAAGATCTTGACCAAGAAATGAGAGTTGCGCTGTCTAAAATTGAGCCGAATATAAAACTTTTGTGTTCAACGAAGCAAGCGCAGGTATCACATTAATCAGTCATCATCATGTCAAAATATTTATTACTATTGACGTGTCAACAGAAGTAAATTTAGTATACCTACCTGTCCTACCTAGTATTTAGTATAGTTCTCATGTATGTACCTATTTGTATTTTTCATTCTATCTGAATAATAAAAAAAAAATATGTATTATGTCCTGAGTGAAAATTTTGATGCCCCAAATCTGAAAGGGGCTTCTTCACATTTTAAAACAATAAAAAAAACTAAGGTAGTTTGGACATCCATAAATAATTAGTATACATGGAGTGAACTGACCCCCGACCTAGCTACGCCACTGCTATAAATATATTTTAGATTTTGGTGTGCCACGAAATTCTAGGGAGCAGTTTGGTGTGCCTCAGATGAGGAAAGGTTGCGGAGCACTGCTTTATATCATAACAAAATTACAATAAAAGTGACAAATTTCTAATAGTTTGTACACGTAAAAAAAAAATTAATTACATTAAATATAAGGTACTTCTTTTTACTTGAGTTAAAATGTGTAGTTGTAAGATTGTTAAATATATTAATATTTTATTGCTTCCCAATTTCAGATCCGACTATACAAATCACTCAAAAATTGCATGAATTAAAGTTAATTGAGTATTGAATAAAAAAAATTAATTTACTTGAATAAATGTTTCGAGTTTATTGTCAATAAATACAAAATGGGCTGTGAGCAATAGTGCCAGTGTAGTTCAAACAGAGCTAACGGGGATTCTCATAGCAACAAAACAAATAACCAGAAACAATATCACTGGAAGGAACATGCTCATCTATACAGATAGCAGACAAGCACTACTCACCCTGAACAGATCACGAATTTATTCAGGATTAGTACTAGAAGGTCACGGAGCTTTGGCCGAAGTATCCATCAACAATGTGGTCACCTTAAGATGGATCACGCCACATCGAAAGGTACTGATTCACTAGCCAAGAAAGCAGTCAACCAAATACTTTTTGGACCTGGCCCTTCTATTGGCCTGACAAAATCGGTAGTGACAGACCTAATCAAAGAACATTCCCTTGTGAAATTCAAGGAAAGATGGAATGAAACAAGAAACTGCAGAGTCCCTAGGGAGCTCTTAAGTTATCCTGACAACATCGCAGCAAACAAATACTTGAGTATGACTAGATAGAATCTGCGCCTAGTCACGGGCATTCTAACTGGTCATTGCTAAGTATGAAAGCATCTCCATATCATGGGGCTGTCAGAATCCGCAATCTGCAGAGGGTGCGAACAAGAAGATGAGGCCATCGAGCATATCCATTACGACTGCTCGACGCTCTCATTTATTAGAAGATTTGTGTTCGGCGAGTATCGGCTAATACCGGCCGATATAAGAGGAGCTCCTCTTGGTGACGTTGTCAACTTCATTAAATCTGTAGGCTGGCTCACGAGCTAGGAGGTGCCTATCATCTCAGGTGGATGCACAATGGGCCTAATGAGGCCTAAGTGCCGTGGGGTAACCCACCCTCCACACGTTACAGATACAGAATACAATTTGTAGATATCTGGAATAAAGTTTGTCCATAGTGTAAATACATAATAACACTTTTATAAGAAATTTCTACAGTGTGTCGCATTTAATATGAAGACACCCCTATATTTTGGCTATCTAAATAAATACAGATTTGAAATTTTGCACAGTCATACAGGGTGAGGGTTCACATTTTTCAAGACACTCAACTGAAATTTAAATTTTAAACGCGGCCTACTGCGAATACACAAACAGGGTCAATTTTCGATATTTTTCTTCGCGTTAGAGTTATCAGAAAAAGTTATTTGAAAAAGTTGTTCCGAAGATTATTCTAACCCCACATACCAAATTTCATGACAAAATTCGCGTTTTTAGTTTTTTTATTAGTTTGGTCAATGCACAAAAAATTATTAAAAGTTGATTTTTTTTATTCGATAAACTAGTGTGTCATGATTGACATTAATGATTTCACAAGTATCAAATTATTCCTATCCATGGCACACTAGTTTATCGAATAAAAAAAATCAACATTTAATAATTTTGTGTATTGACAAAAATAATGAAAAAACTAAAAATGCGAATTTTGTCATGAAATTTGGTATGTGGGGTAAGAATAATATTCTGAACAACTTTTTCAAATAACTTTTTCTGATAACTCTAACGCGAAGAAAAATATCGAAAATTGACCCTGTTTGTGGATTCGCAGTAGGCCGCGTTTAATATTTAAATTTCAGTTGAGTATCTTAAAAAATATAAACCATTACTGTGCAAAACTTCAAATCTGTATTTATTTAGATAGACAAAATATAGGGGTGTCTTCATCTTAAATGCGACACACTGTATATAATTTAGGTATTTTTTAATCAGTTCCCTTAATGCAAAATTCAAAAGACAGTAAAGAATGTATTCTAAATTTAGTCAACTTATATTTTCTAATGACCTATTCTGCATCGTCATTTGTAGGAGACTGTATCTCGGAAACGCCTTAGGGTGAGAATACAAAACGTCTGCAACTTTTCAGATCTGCAAGTATGGCGTCAACTTTGCAGATCTGCAAATATGGCGGACTTACAGATGCAAGTATCAATTTTTTGTATTCCAAAAAATATCTGCAAATTCGTAATATTTATTGTGGTTTATTACCTTCAACATCACTAAAAATTACAAAAACACAAAATTGGCAACACTGATAGAGTCAACAATCCTTCGGATTCCTAGGTAACCTCATAAAGCTTACAGTTAAGTTGAGAGAAAGGACATTGCCGGAATCAATGCTTCCAAATTAAATTGTGTTGACAGTTAAAAGACATACTGAAGTGAAAAAAGGGCGAAGGTGGTGAATACAAAAACTCCATAGGGTTGTTGAATAACCTCAAATAAAACTTATAAAACTTATTATTATAACGAAATATTATATTATAATTTTCAGTATGCAGGCATTTAAATTTGACACAATCATTATTATTACATATCAGCCGGGTGCAAGAACGATTGTTAAAATCTTCTCGTTAGCTACTAAATCCATAACTTTATTCACTCCCTAAATTATCTTCTAAATGGTAAATTTGGCAACGGCGCTGTTCCAAATGAAAGTAAAGTGTGTTGATATTCGAGATACGTCCCTATCAAAAGTATTTTCTGTATTTGTCGGCTCATTTAAGAGAACACTCGGCAGGTGAAGACAGGAGATATATGTTTTTGCAATGAGCTCAAAATTTGTCATAAGGAATGTCGCTTAGTGTTACAACGCTTGCAAAGAAAGTCAAAATCGGCAAGAGTCGAGAGCGTCGAGACTAGACGAACTTTTAACATGAGAATTGTTTACAAAATATACCTATTTGAAAGTACGTAAAGAAAACGAATTTTAAGAAGAGTTAACAATGTGAATGTGGATTTTACGATGGAAAACAAAGGATTATTCACAAATAGAAAGTGTACTCTAATTATAAGAAATAATATTTCTTTATTTACAAATATTATTTTATTGTAGCAAAACCTAATATGCAGTGATAGGACTTTATCATTAATGCAAATGAAAATAACAAATTTTGGGAAACGAAAAGGAACAACATGACAGAATTTAAATTAATATTAATAACCCTGTTTTATAATCTAAAAGTTAATGGTGTTTTTATTATCAATAAAAACAATATACATTTATAAATCTAAAATTCATGAGCAACATTTGTTTTCATTAACTATTTAGTTAGATATTAAATTATAAAGGTTTCAATATAGTCATTTTCATGAACAAAAATAAATATAGGTATGTACTAAAAGTCAATACCACAAAATGTTTTTTACTGTTTAAAATGTTTCGGCCCAAGGGGTGTCTTCAGGACCGAATGCAGCTATTATATATAACACTTTTTTATTAAAAAGGACAAATAAGTGTGATGTCTTCAAGATGAGACAAAGGGCCAGAGGAGGGCAAAAGTTTTCTTTTATAAGTCGAGTATGATAGGTGTATATTACTGGTTGTTAGAGATGCATTTAGGCTGGTTATATTTAATTTTATCAAGAAAGGGATGGAACAAGTACCTAAGTGTCTTCTGAATAGGAAGAAAGTGATAAGGTAATAACTAAGAATGTGGTACCTGCCAAAGAGGTGAGAAACAAAAATCACCCTCCATAAACCAGCTGATGAGTTTTTGTATCCTAAGAGACATAAATTAATACCAGTTGGCTAAAAGTAACATTAATAACTTCAATAATAACCCTAAAATATTGTCACTAAGATATTTAATAGAACTAATAGGTACTTAAAGATCTTAAGATGTCATTAAAGTTACTAAAGATCGACTATTTTCAGTATTACATTTCTTGTTCTACTAGATTACGTGGGATACGGATATTGTTTAAAGCTTGTTTGTTACTATTCTAAAAAGCAAAATGCGGTTCCAGATTTACCTCAAAACTGCTCCCTGTATATCCTTTTATATGCTTTTATCACAATATGTATACCATTTTCAAAATTCTGATGTGTATATTTTTTTTTCTCAGCATTTATTTCTTTTCTAAGTTGGACAAAAACCTAACTAAATTTAAAAAATATAGGAAATGCAAGAAGAATAATTAGTTATATTCTAAAAATTATTGAATATATATTTATTTATTTAACCTTTAAGTAATGAGTCGTTATAGGGATTTGTTAGTTATGGAAATACATAAAATATTTATTGGACCATTAAATAAAGGCTTGGTAATGTCCCATTAAAAACAGTTGAATAGATATTGTGGACACCTACCATCTTTTAAAAATTTAAATTGAAAAATTATAATCTAAGTTTCTTTATTAATATACATTAATATTTAGACATAAAGGCATTTTTATACAATATATCGTGGGCAGAATAATATTCCAATTTCCAAATTCACTCTGCTGTAAACGCACCAGATTTGGAGGTTATACAGGTTATACAGTTATATAGATTGCTCATTTATATGTAAATCGACAATAGAGACAGAATAAAGTAGAAACGACATAAGCAATATTTTGCGATATGACAGATGGACGCACTTCGAGTGACTGAAAAGTGTAATGAAAATGGCGATTTGAGTGGTATTTGGATATATTTGAAGTCAATAATTTTATTTATGAAGACTGACAGAATGAAAATGATTTTATATCATTTAAATGAAGCTATTTAACAAAAATTATATTTATTTTCACCAAAACTGACTAAGCAAGACGCGGGTTTCACTGGGCGAAGTTTTCTCTATATCTAATACATACAATGTTCTCTCTCAATTTTAAGTACTCAGTTATAAATTGTAAACATAGTGTCAGGGGCAGAGTATTACATTAAAGCACTCATGAGTAATTCACAATAAATAGCTTCGCAAAATACTCATAAGTAGAGAGCGGAATATATGCAAAATGCATATATATGCATTTTTTGCATATTTTACCAAAGTTCAGAAAATATTGCATATTTTTCCAAAATTCAGAAAATATTGCATATTTTACCAAAGTTCAGAAAATTTAAGAAAATATTGCATATTTTCGAAAAAAAAATGTATTACTATACTGTGCAAATCTAAAACTTTTTTAACAGATTATACAGATATATTTGAAATAAAGACCTTTTAAATTTTTGTATTTGTTTTTAAGTGTCACTTCTTGTAAATTCTTGTTAATTAGTTCTTGGAGGGTGGCATGCACTGGGTTTTTACCTTAAGAGATTAAGCCCATTAAGGTAATTGTTAATAGATGGTATTTACACAGATAAAGTATTACCTACAATGCAATAAAACGGTTTGTATAAAATTTTCAGTAATTTCTTGTAACCAATCTACCCTAACATCGGAATATTTTGAATGTTTTTCATTCAGTTTAATGAGATAGTATCCTCGTTATTTGCCTAGTGAAAAGTCTTGTAATAATTTGTTGTTTTAAAAGTGTCCTAAAATGTCGAGAATTTCTTCGTGGATTATTAACTTTCCAGAGTTGGAAATCAATGGGGATAAAGTTTTTTGTAAAGCTTATGCCAAAATAGTGGTTTGCGAAAAAAAGTTCAAAGTGGTTCAACACGTGAAAACATCATTGCATAAAGCCAAATTGCAAAAAATGAAATCACAACCGGTTCAACAATGCGTTGTGAGGTCATTTCAAAACGCCGACAAAACAAAAAGTGACAAGGAGGTATTTAATCAGGACTTGTGCAAAGCTCTTGTTGCGGCAAATATTCCATTAAAGAAGTTACAAAACCTACATCTAAGAGAATTTTTACAAAAATATTGCAATCAAACTATTCCTGACGAATCTACACTCAGAAAAAAAATGTACATGCTATATATATAAATGTAATAGAAGAAATTAAAGTTTTACTGGATGATAGCAATTTTTACATCATTGTTGATGAAAGCACAGATGCTTGTGGAAGATATATGGTACATCTTATGATTGGAGACTTAAAAGAAAATGAACCAGGTACATCATATTTAATTGCATCAAAACAGTTAGAAAAAACTAACAATACAACTGTTACCCGATTTATTCTCTAGCAGAATTTGTTTACCAAATCAAATTCCCTCAGAGAAGTTCTTAGTATTTTAGTCTGACGCAGCACCATATATGATAAAAGTAGGGCAAAACTTAAAAATATTTTATCCAAATATGGTCCACGTTACTTGTCTTCTGCATGGAATAAACTTAGTTGCAGAAACTGTGAGAACAGAATATCCCTTGGTTAACAAGCTAATTTCGAATGTGAAAAAAATATTTTTAAAAGCCCCTTTAAGAGTGCAGTTGTATAAAGAGAGAATGGTAGGGGTTTGTTTGTCCCCGGAACCCGTAATTACGCGATGGGGGACATGGATTAAAGCAGCTATATTCTATGCAGAAAAGTTTGAAGCAATTAATGATTTAATTTTGGATATAGAAGACAATTCACAATGTGTAGTGCAAAGTAAAGAATTGTTAAAAAATCCCCTTGTGCCTAAGCAACTTGTGTTTATAAAGGTTAATTTTAGTTTTTTACCTGATGTAATAACTTCATTGGAAAAGAAAAATTTAAGTTTAATCGAATCAACAAATTTTATTGCAACAGTTTCCGATAAATGTAACAATGTTCCTGGTGACATAGGCCTTAAGATTAGAAAAAAATTAAATACAACTTTATTAAAGAATGAAGGGTTCAATGAAATAAGGGAAGTGAAAAACATTTTTGAGGGAAAATTTTCCAAAGAAGTTTTACGTTAGCCCTGTACATTACTTCCAAAATTACGGTATTGTCCTATTACTTCGGTAGATGTTGAAAGGACCTTTTCTATATCAAAACATATTTTTACAGACAGAAGACAAAAAATTTTAATAGAAAATTTCGAAAAATATTTAATTATAAATTCCTATTATAATATTACTATTTAATATTTTTATACTATTCTATACTTAACTTCTACTAGTTTTTGTGTTTCGTTTGTTTTAAATAAATTTTTATACTACATATTTTCTTTTTTTTTTTTTTTTTTCGTGTAATGGCTTTGATAGCGTACCAAATTAGGAACAGCAATGTTAATTAGAACCCAACAGTGAATGGTCAAGTGGAAATATTCGCTAGGCATCAGAATTAATTTTTAATTAAATTAATTAATTTAAAAAATCGCGTCCCGGCTGGAATTTGAACCCGGGACCCCTAAGTCCACAGGCCAACGCACTAACCACTGAGCTACCCACCCCCTACTTTTTTTTAAGTATTTTTAACAAATATGCATTTGCATATTTAGGCATAATTGGACAAAATAACTGCATATTTTTGGTAAAAACGATGCGTATATATGCGTATATTTTGTTATATTTTGATGCATATATTCCGCCCTCTACTCATAAGTATTTGAGTATGAATATTCACTCATATGAATAATACTTAAAACAAATAAGTGCTATCGCAAATTTTAGAGAGTACTCGTGAAAAAATCTCGTTACTTGATTATATTAAATTATTCCAGTTAGTGACTAAAGATGTTATAAATATGACTTACATCCATGAATTCTTCGTTAGTTCATTCTTATTTTTCTAATATACATTTACGTATTTGCATTTACAATACTGTAAATAATGAATAATCTTTTAATACCTAAAATTCAAAGAATTTATATAAATGGATTCGTATTTATAATCATTACATTTTTGGACAGTCAGCATTAAACGCCAACTTGCTAAATAACACTTCGTAATCCTAACAACTCACACCACACATATATACACTGTACAAACCGTCTGTCAAAATATAAAATAATAATAGTAAGCAGTGTAGTTCTGTGAGTAATAGCGCCTTCGATTCCACTGCCCTGCCTGCGTGGAGTGCACATAAAAGATGAGCGATATATCGATACCGGTTACATTTCAGATTGAAAAGTAACTGGTATTGACATATCTTCCACCTTCCGTATGCACTCAGTGCAAGCCGTGCACTAGATTCGAAGACGCTATAAGATACAACAAACAAGCCGAGGTTTGCCTGGGCCTGGGCGCGTCGATACTCGTACTCCTTACTCGTCTGCTATAGAAATCAGAAGTACTGAGTACTCTAAAATATAAGGTACTTAATTACAATTTTGAGTTACTTTGAGTACTTAAGTACAATTTTGAGTATACTTGTACTGCCCAGCTGTGTATAGTGTATTCTTGTCATTAAGATTTGTTCAGATTTAAATGTACATTTTATAGTTATAATTGACCCGGGCATTTACCATTGGGCTAGTAGAAGCCCACCAAATGGCCACTTAAAAGAATGGGGCAACTAGAGACACCTCTCGGCGATGTTAATAACCTAAATGACTTTGATGATCTGAGAAGATACAGCTGTCTCAACACATCTCTCAGAGGCAGGTTTTAAATACCCCTGGAGGATGCACAATGGGCCTAAGTGCTGTGGAAGTATCCACCTTCCCCACCTTACAGATACAGATAGTTTATATTGTTAATTGAAACTAATGTAGGATGTTGCTATGAAATTAGAATGTTCATTTTGACAAAAAATGTCATATGGTCCTATTTATAAGATGGCAGCAATTTATCAAATTAATTTTATTTAGTTATCAAGAAAACTTTGTTCTGTATAATTGATAATACATTTTTTTTATGTTTTATGGCTAAGATATTCACAATATGTCTCAGTTTATGATTTTATGTGTTTTGTGTAAGCTTTGTTACTGTTTTCCTGTTATAAAATTGTTTAGATCTCTTTTTAATATTTGACGATGTGGATACTCAACATTACAACACGAAAAAATATTTTTTTAAAAACACCTTACATAATATCGTGTCTTAAAGTAAAATAGGTCATTCATTTTTTTTGTTTCTAAATATTCAAATGATGAAATTTTATTTTAAAACACGTTTGGGCCAGAACGATTTTATTCAGTACACACTTAAAAAGGCGCTTTTCGTAGTCCTATTTAAATATGGGTGAGCAATCTTTGTAACGATATATCATTGGTCATATTGCGAAAAATGCACCGTGTTGCCAGATTTACGACGTTCAATAGCTATCGAGGATCGGAATCCATTTTTACTGGATCATTAATGTTAATGAGTCTATAAATATTTAACGATCGTTCTTGCAACCGGCTGTATTAAGTGGAAATCTAAAACCTTAGAAGCTTATCAATTTCTCAATCAAAACAACATTTTTACGAAGAAAATAAAAAATGTTAATCAATTCAAATGAAAAAAATATTCCCATGTCTAAAATTCTTTATCTTAAAAAGTAATAAAATTGTTTATTTTCTTCAGAAAAGAATGGAACATTTCCCTAACCAAGCACGATTCTTTCCCCTCTACAGAATATATCAAGGTAGAGTTTTTTACGGGATTTTTTGATATCCATATTGATATATTTTCCGTGACTTAATTGCCAATATCAGGTGGAGTTTTCATTTTCAACGTTTATAACAAACATTCTGGATACGAGCCAAATGCCTGCCAAGGTTCAAGTATAATTCGGCGGTTTAAAAACCGTTCTGTATTCTATTTCGAAACGACTAAAAGAATGGTATTATGGGTTGTACCAAAGAAATTACTTAAAAAGAGATAAAAATTATTTTTTTATATTCGTATCCGATATGTAGAATGTTAGGTTAAAGTAGCACGATATTCGATGTCTATGGGCGTCGTTACACAATTCTATAAGGGGGGCAAAATTTTGAAAAAATGTTAGAATGTTTATTTGTTTGAAAACAAAGGAAATGAAAAATAAAAGAAAATTTTCTTATGATGGATTTAATTTTTCTGTGACGTCATGGCTTACTTACAGCTTTTCCAGAAATAACAGAAAATCGCAATTTATTTTTTATTTTTAAATGAAAAACATTTTTTTATTGAAAATTTGAATTTCTGGGACATTTTTGGGGCGTGTATTTAACATTTTCTGTTGTAAAAAAATATATTTTCCAATATGATGGTCATTTTGATAGCCGACAGAAAATTTTCAACACATGATTCTTTTCCATAAATGTTCCCGAAATTCAAATTTTCAATAAAAAAGGGGGATTCTATTTAAAAATTAAAAATAAATTGAGATTTTCTGTTATTTCCGAAAAACCAGAAGTAAGCCATGATGTCACACACCAATTGAATCCAGTATATAACAGAATTTGTTCCAAGCTTTTAAACAAAAAAGTTTTCATTCCAATATCTCAATTAACAACGAAGATAAAAGCGGATGGAATTATTAAACGGTTTGCTAATAATAAAAATGCTTAGATGTTCCACTGGTATACGATAAATGGGTCTCAATGGGAATTTTGAATCTTACAAAGATTTTATAAAGATCATACATTCTTATATTTTTTTCCATAAACGAATTAATAGTGACATGATTAGAAAAAATATTATCCAATATGGCGGCCATTTTGACAGCTGACAGAAAATTTTCAATACATGATTATTATACAAAAATTTTTAAATTTACAATAAAAGAAAGGGTTTCCATTTAACAATAAAAAAATTTCGATTTTCGTTATTTCCGGAAAAAACGGAAGTAAGCCAGGACGTCACAGAATAATTGAATCAATCAAAAGAAAGTGTTTGTTCCAGTTTTTTAAACAGAACAAAATTAATCAGATATCTCACTGAATAGTGAAGATAAGGGGAGTGGAACTATAGTAGTAACCCTAACAATGTCACTGACCCATTTGACAGAACTGATCCTTAAGTTGTCATAACGTATCTTTAATAAATAAAATAACCAAACAAAAAAGACAAAAACAAAAATTAAAAAAAAAAACAAGAAACTTAAAGCACATTTTTAAAAAACAAACAGAAGGTGTGATATAAAAGAAAAATATGAACATAATAATTTTAAAAATAAAAGTTTATAAAAAAACATAAAAAAACTCACTCAAATATGTCAATGAATACAAAAAAACACTAGGAAAACGCAAATTTTAAATTTCTTTTTTCTCTACTAAAAACATCGATAACGGAAAACATAATTTATTTTTCAGTCAGCCTATTTTCATTCATTATTCACTCCGTGCGTGACAGCAACGCCAACTATTTTATAACTAACGGACGATATGTGCGTATACTGACAATACAATTTTTAATAAGAGTTCGTAATTAAGAAATATACATGTAAATTTTAATTTTAAAACAAGTGAAAAAATTATTATTATAATTATTATTATATATTTTTATTACTTTAGCTAAAAAAAGTCAATAAAAATCAATAATAAAACATAGGCAGGTATTTACATTTTCTCGTAAATAGAGATCTTGCCTGAGCATAATAAGTTGTCATTGAAGAATAGGTTAAATAATGTCAAAATAAAAATATTACCATTATATAATAACGTAGAATTAAAACGTAATAACAAAAACAATTGGTATATTTGCGATTGTAATTTATATTTTCTTCATTTTTAGTTCCAAAGAACCCATAGAAATTAATGAATAAAACTGGTTTCCTATCAATAAGTCACAAGATTGCATGTCAGCCATATACAATAATTAAAGGCAGAAATCTAATCATTTACTAAACTTTTAAGATTTAAGGGATGTTAAAGAATATCATAAAAAAATAATTGCTTAATTATTACAAAAATAAAAGTTTTTTGTTCTTATTATACAGCTGTCCATTTATTTCTTTTATTTAATTTCGATTTTGCTACTGAACATTCATATAATTTACAGTCTTTTTGCTAGTATAATTTGCAACATAGCAACTCCGGTTGCTCATTTTATTGTTTTCACCTATTTTTTTTAATAAAAAGTAAAATGTATACGTGTATTTGATATGCCAAAATTATAAAATATCGCCCTAAAATACTCGAATTATCCGCAGCTTGCGCTAGTATCGCTTTTACTTCCCCTACCATGACTTCGCACTGATCGAATAGACCGCAGCCATGTTTTAACAAGCCTAAGTGTTCCAAACGTTCTTTCGATTAACTCTGTCGTTGGTGGAAGAGCCATAAATATTTTTTAAACCATTTTGTATGTCCAAATAAAATTCACAATATTTGGACGCTATATCATCAATGGAGAGCTCATTGTGTGCAGAAAGCTCTTTCGTATTCCAGTTTAGTATTCAGCTTCAAAATTGTCGATTCCAAATTTTTCCACCACTTTCATTATGTTATCGGTAGTAAAAAAGTATTTTTTATGATTTTGGGATGTACGTGCTTAAGGAAAAAATAACAAAGTCTTTGGAAAAGCGGAACCCAGATATGCAATAAATATATTCAACCTATAATATTCTTCAACTATATTAGCCTGAATATTATTTCGTAATGCAATATCTTATGCGTTGTTGATTAAGCCGTAAAAGCCAGGGGGGGGGACAACTGCCCCCCCTTGCCCCCCCAAACGACGCCCATGTCGATGTCTTCTATAGAGGATAAATAATGGTAAGTACCTATGTTTAACATATTTCCAACATGTTTTGTAGATTCAAATTAGCCACAATTTAAATTAGTTAGAATATACAGGGTATTTCAAATAATTGTTGTGTTACAGTTATGGTTTTCAAATGACACTTTGAACAAATTATTTTATTGAAATGACGAATATTAATTATACTTGTTCTATAATCCTTTAGTATTATTCAATAACGGCCCCCTACCTATGGAATATCAGTATTGTATTCGTGATGACGAAAAAAATAGTAGATTCGTGATCCAGCCGGAGTAATATATCTGTTAGATCAGGAAATTTCAGGTGTAGGTGCCTATATTATTATTTACGGGGTACATAAAATCATCATTTAAAAATATATTTTTTTGAATATGTATTATTGAGTATTATTTCGGTATGTAGGTACTTTACAAAATGTTTTTTGAGTTATTTGCAATTGTTAGGTAAATGGTAGAGTTATCTGTTTGAGTAAATTAACAACAAGGTATATAACAAATATTTTTTAAGACCTATATATTTTACTATTGAAAATTTTTGATGTCATGGTGAAAGTTAATGACAAATGGAGAGAAAGGTTTCGGCTTAGATTATAGAAATTTAAGGAGCTTGTTATTCTATGATCCGCTTCAACCCATTTTAGAGGTAATTAGGTAGCAGTAGACCCATAGATAAATTAATAAAAAAAGATGAATTTTTAAATGCACGCCACTGTCAATCAATAAGTTGTAGTTCCTGTTAGAATCAATAGTGATAAAGAAAATAATATATTTAATTTTTACAGATATTGTTTATTATCCTGTATAAAAAATGTTATTGATTTTGTCAGAATGATAAAATTGTTTTATCAGAAATAAAATCTATATACAAAATAAAAAGCCTTTATTAATAGTAAAACGCACTGCTAAAAGTTTATGGGGCCCAGTGTGGAAAGTACAGTATAAATAAGAAGAAGAAAGAAAACTGAATTTATAAAATTCCAAAATTTTAATTATACTGAAAGGCATGACAGATTTGACAAGATTAAACTTTGCAAAACTAAATGGGCAAAACTACCAAATATGGAAGTACAAAATGGAAATGCTTCTAATAGACCAGAGCATACTGGCGCATTCGTTTGCAAAATTGTTTTAATTCGTATTTTTTTTTTTTTAAATGTCCGGAAGGCTTTCCTGATTATAAAAGTGTAAGATGACACTCAATATCTGTTGATGTTATTGTTTAACCCTTTGTGGACTGGTAGGCAAAGCCTTGAGACACATTTCAAATAATTTTTATACTGTAGCTTAGTGTCCTCAGCGCTTAGACGCAGTTGGTAGGCGGACTCTCGAGATCCCCTTCCAACAACTTCTACTTCAAATTATATCTGGGTCGACATTTGCGGTATTTTGTAGTGACACGTTTATGGTGTTCAGGCACGTGGTTGATGGTGGTGTAATATTGAATAGTTTTTTGGTGTTTTCTAATGAAATGGCAAGTGAGATTTTATATAGTCATGTTGTATAAGTAGCATATATTTGATTGTATTTGTATGATAAATGTTTATTGATGAATTCAGTGAATTTTACACCTTGTAAATGTGGTGGTCGCTCTGCTGGGACACAAGGAAAATATATGTTTCTTTTTTCACAGGCAAAAAGATTTATCAATTGCTGATTTGGAACGTATGACACAAGAAGCAATATTTACTATTATTGAAGGCATTCCATCTGATGTGGACTCAGATATTGATGACTGTTCTGATGGCGATGACGAGACAGATGAACGTGTTTTTGATATAGAGTCTCTGCCAGTTTTCTTTGAAGAGAATGTTTTAGAGGAAAACCAAATTAAGGACGTGTCAGAGGCAAAACAAATTGAATCAGACGAAAGTGACGATGACATTCCGTTGGATATACGTAAAAGAAAATATTTTCTTTCAAATACAATTTGGACTAGAGACCCCCAAAACTGCATTCCGTATAAAAAAAGTTTTAATGAATCATTCGGTCCAAATATACCAGACAATATAGATACACCGACAGAAGTGTTTCTTCAACTCTTTACAAAAGAACTTATTGATTATATTGTCTTCCAAACCAATTTATATGCTGTTCAAAATAGCGGTGGTGACGAAAATCGGTTTACACAAACCAATACAGAGGAAATGCAGGTATTTTTAGCAATACACTTACAAATGGGAATAAAGCGTCTTCCCAGCCTGAGAGACTACTGGTCTTCCCGGGCAGATCTTCGAGATGCCTATATTAGTTCTTGTATGCCAAGAGATCGGTTTGTGTGGCTGCTAAAAAACTTACATTTGAACGATAATTCTCTACAACCTAAACGAAATGAAGCAAACTATGACAAACTATATATTAGGCCCTTATTAAACCATCTGTCAGAAACGTTTTTTGCTTGTTATAGTCCCTCAGAAAACCAAGCAATTGATGAGTCGATGATAAAGTTCAAAGGGCCCAGTTCTTTGCGACAATATTTACCAATGAAGCCTATAAAAAGAGGCTATAAGGTCTGGATCAGAGCAGACGAATCTGGATTTGTATGCCAGTTTGATATATATACAGGAAAAGTTGCTGATACGACGGAAAAAAATTTGGGATCCCGAGTTGTAAAAGGTCTTACTCGTAAATTGGTTGGAAAAGGCCATAAACTTTATTTCGATAATTTCTTCAATTCTGTGGAACTAACGAAAAGCCTACGTCAGGAATTCATTTATGCGTGCGGAACAGCAAGAAAGGGAAGAAAGAATACACCAACTGATATACAACCAGACAATCAATTAGCAAGAGGGGAGTCGGATTGGCGAGTTAGCAAAGATGGTACTGTGTTTGTGAAATGGAAAGATAGAAAGGGCGTCTTGTTTCTAAGTAATCATCATAACCCCGAACATATTGCGACAGTTTCTAGAAAGCAAAAAGATGGTACTATAAAAGAAATTGATTGTCCAACACTAGTCAAGGACTACAATGCAAACATGGGATTTGTTGACAAAATGGATATGCTAAAGTCAATTTATGAAGTTGACAGAAAATCTAAGAAATGGTGGCACCGGATCTTTTGGTATTTTTTGGATGTGTCGCTAGTGAACGCCTTTATTATTTTCAAAAGTAGATCCGATGTAAAATCACTAACACTGAAGATGTTTAGGTTGGCAGTCATAAACGGACTCATTGGCGCTGATCCTGACGTACCTAGAAGAGGACGTAAAAGAACTAATGGTTCTGAAGTAAACCACTTCAAGCGCGCGGTGCCGTTAGAAGTCCGATTTGATAAATGTGCACATATGCCAATTCATATGAAACCAAGAAGATGTGCCTTTTTGCAGTAGCCGAAAAGAACCTCACAAGTCTTCCTGGAGCTGTTCTACATGCAATGTAGGTCTATGCCTTAATGATAAAAAAAATTGTTTCTCTTTGTATCATTTAAAATAAAGTATTACTTTTGAAAATATTTTATTATCACAGGTGCCTAGTGTCCCAATAACTAAGACACGGTTCATGGCTTTTGATAACTGATAAAAAAATAAAAAAATTATAAAATTACTATTATAAATTAGTCTTATATATAAAAAAACCGAAAAACTGATAAAAAGTAAAAAAAAGAATTCCGGCGTCAAAGGGTTAAACAACGAAAAATTAATTAAGTAAAAAAAAATGCATTTTTTGCAATGAATTATTTTTTTTATATTCTTTATGATATTTCGAATAAAAAAGTACTTACGCCCATCATCGTATCTTTAACCCTTTAATTGTTATGAATGTTTTAAAATCCGAAATTGACGAAAATTCTAATTTTCTTGAATTAAATAATATACCTTAAAATTTAAAATTCTATAATTTTAAATTTTTTACCGAATATTCAAACTATAATAAACAAAATAACCTAAATAAATTTTCAAAATTTTGTTTGTTGTTATGTTTTTTTTTACGTTATAACAATATGCTTCCTACGAGCGTGTACTTTTAGAGAGAAGTAACTTTTATCTCACTTCCAACTCAGATGGGTAAGAGAAATCCCGATGACGCGCTAAATCAATTTTTTGCTGTTTTTCAGCGGTAATAAGTTTAAAAAAATTATTATAAAAAAGGAAAAAAAATCACATGATACAAAACTATTAATCGGCAAATATAACAAAGTGTTATGAAAAATGTTAATAATAATTTTTTTAAACTTATTACCTATGAAAAACAGCAAAAAATTGATTCAGCGCGTCATCGGGCTTTCTCTTACCCATCTTATACATTGAGTTGGAAGTGAGATAGAAGTACTTCTCTCTAAAAGTACACGCGCGTAGGAAGCATATTGTTGTAACGTAAAAAAAAACATAACAACAAACAAAATTTTGAAAATTTATTTAGGTTATTTTGTTTATTATAGTTTGAATATTCGGTAAAAAATTTAAAATTAAAGAATTTTAAATTTTAAGGTATTATATTTAATTCAAGAAAATTAGAATTTTCGTCAATTTCGGATTTTAAATATTCATAACAATTAAAGGGTTAAAGATACGATGATGGGAGTAGGGACTTTTTTTATTCAAAATATCCTAAAGAATATAAAAAAAAATTAATTCATTGCAAAAAATGCATTTTTTCTGGCTTAATTAATTTTTCGTTGTTTAAACAATAACATCTACAGATATCGAGTGTCATCTTACACTTTTATAATCAGGAAAGCCTTCCAGATATTTAAAAAAAAAATTACGAATTAAAACAATTTGGCAAACGAATGCGCCACTTGCCCTGCACTATAATAAAAGACACGTTGCGGAATGTAGTCCATAAAGAAAAACCCAACCCAGTAACCAATGAATGGACTAAAATGGACAGAAAAGCCAGAGCAACAATAGGACTCTTAATAGAGGATAATCAAGCGATACATGTACGAAATTCACAATCTGCAAAAAAAGCACTGAACCATTGTTACGAGAAACCGTCACTGACAAGTAAAGTTTATCCTTTGAAGAGGATTTGCAGAATGAGGATGGAAGAAACTGGTGACATGGAAATACATATAAATGTAATGCTGGATTTGGTGCATCAACTTCGAACTCTAGGAGAAGAAATAGCGAATCATTTGGTAGTAGCTTTTTTACTATGCAGTTTGCCTCAAAGTTATGATTCTTTAGTCACAGCTTTAGAAAATAGAGATGAAAATAGTATAACTGTAGATGTCGTAAAAGAAAAATTATTGCAAGAATTTAGGAAGCGAAAAGAAAATCTCGAACGAAGAAAAAGTTTTGAAGGTGAAAAATTTTCGAAGAAAAACAAATCTGGTATGTCATTATTGCAATAAACGAGGTCATTTAAAAAAGGATTGTTATTTTCTAAAAGAGATTTTTGAGAAAAATAAAACTCGTATGGTAAATCAGGTAAGAGGGAGTGACGAAAATGAAAATGATGGAAATAATACTTCTGATGAAGTGTGTTTTAATGTAAGTAATTTTTGTAAATCTACAACTGATTGGTATACTGACTCAGGTTGCACATGTCATATGACCAATGATAGAAACTTTTCTGAAAAATTTTCTTCTCATGAAACCCAAGATGTTTATTTGGCAAACGGTAAAAGACTAGAAGTACTAGGTATAGGAGAAGGAAAGTTAAACTGCATTGTAAATAATAAAGTAATAAAAATAACCATAAAAGATGTTATTTTTGTACCTCAATTAGAAACTGGATTAAGTTCAGTAAGACGTTTTGTAAACCAAGGTTATAACGTTGATTTTAGTAATGATTGCTGTAAAATAACGAAAAATAGACAAATATTTGCCATTGCAATACCTATAGCCCATTTGTATAAATAACAGATATCTCAGACAGCTTATTCCGTATGGGATAGAGAAAGCAGCTCATGCATATACCTCTGGCACAGACGTTTTGGACATCATGATCCACAAGTTGTCAAGAGAATGGTAGAAAATAAGTTAATGCCAGGACTCTCCTTGAAGAATTGTAACGAAAAACTAACATGCGAGAGCTGTATAAGAGGTAAATTAGTAAAATCATCATCTTCAAGTAAATCTAAGAACATTCTGGATTTGGTGCATTCGGACATATGCGGCCCAATGCAAACTGTAACTCTAGGTGGAAAAAGGTACGTAATGATAATGATAGATGATTATAGTCGGTTCACTAATATATATTTACTTAAAAATAAAGATGAAGTAGCTGAAAAAATTAAGAAATATATAAGAGAAGTAGAGACTCAATTTAATAGAAAACCAAAGATAATAAGATCGGAAAGAGAAGGGGAATATATAGGAAATAAAACAAAACAAATCTCAAAAAGGTAGGGTAGAGTTTTCCAGTATACTGCTCCTTATTCGCCAGAGCAAAATGGCCTAGCAGAACGTAAAAATAGGTCTCTACTCGAAATAGCAAGATGCAGCTCATAGACGCTAATTACTGAGGCCCTTCCTATGGGGCCTCAGTATTGCATTCGTGCAGACGAAAAAAATTTCTTACCCCCATTTTTTTAAACTTTTTTCACGTATCCAATCATTCTGAGTACAAAAATGCAAAAAAATGTTTCGTCTGGTCGTCTGTATGTATGTATGTATGCTGGCACGATAACTCGAGAATGAAAGTTTTGATTGACTTGCTGTTTTGATTGTCTTAAATAATTGGTTCTAACTTAGAACCCTATTGATTTTCAGAATTTTTGGTCCATCCTAACTACTTTAATATCAATGTTCTTAAATCCGCCTGTGTAATCCTTATGCGACTAATTTATACATTCTGGGCATTCCACGTCTAAATTCCTAAGATTCCTGAAATTCCTAAAAGTCCAGCGACCTGTCAAATATTCTAACCGTTGATTGTAAAGGTAAGATTTCTAAGGGGGGTTGCGACTTTCATAGTTGCAATCATAGGCTATTTTTATTTGAAATAGTAGTCGTCAAGCCTGCCAATTTATGAAAAATATACAAGCAGTTTCTTAAAAAGGATTTTTTTATGGTGTTGCTAACTTAAGCTTACTACTATTTCGCTCCTAGCCATAATGACACTGGTTCTGTCGCAACATAGTAGCAACCCTATATAATAATTAACCGGTTATTTTATTTCGCATGGCTGTGCCTGTCAATGTCAAGTATCAAGTTATCAACTGAACTGTACAAGGGAAGTGCAACCAACTTGACAAAATAAAATTGACACTAATGATATAAGAAATCGGGTCACATAAAGAGGCTGTTTTTTGTTCGATTTTTGGTTTTTCTTATCTACTTTTGTGCCCTTTACATACCATGTTGTACCCGTAACGTAAAAAAGACTTTTTATTTTAGGGTATTTTATATTGAAAGGTTGAAGACATTTATCAATATCAGCTGTCGATAATGTCAAAACATAAGCGTAGCATTGCGATTTATTTTTTTATTGTTAATAGTATATTTGTGTTTTTCCCGGTTTCTTTAAACATGTTTTTCATTTGGTTTTATATTTACGTCAAATGCAAAAATGCTGCTGCTACAAATACAAGTTCCATACACTATACAACCATATACAATACAAGTTGTTATGCCCATCTATGGTTACGCCTGTGTTTTACCAACAACATAATTGACAGCTGACACTGACAAATGTTTTCAACCTTTAGATATAGAATACCCTAAACTAAAAAGACCTTTTTACCCTACAGGTACAACATGGTATGTAAATGGCATTAAAAGTATTTAAGAAAAACGAAAAAATAAACTCTTTATGTGACCCGATTTCTTATGTCATTAGTGTCAATTTTATTTTGTTAAGTAGGTTGCTTAAAAATGTTTGTATCCTTCTTCTGATATTTATTTTTAACAATTTTTAACATATGTAATGTGTATGTAATTTAAAAATAATTACACAAGTCAATAATATGATTTTTTCTGGTTAATCGAATTGGTACGCATTTGATTGTTTTAAGGTTAAGCAAGTGACGGTTTTACCACAGCTTATACAATACAGCTCCACAACTCCGTGTCGGCGTCTTTGATCTGGCGGTCGAGAACCAAGCAAGACGGAATGGTGCTATCTCTGTTAGATTAAAGGGAAAAGTCGGGCCCGGATTAAGCAATTTTTTTATTATTGAAAAAATTGAAAACCTTGACGTAATAAGGTTGGTTACATGCCATGTTAAGTAAGTTTTGGGAAATTAAATTTTTAATTTGTTTTAAATCTGTCAAATATAATTAAAAAAATTATTTAAATATAAATATTACGAAAAATAGCACATCATTCGGATTAGAGGAAAAATAATTTGTATGTGGCTAGTAAAATCCTCGTTAACAAATGTTTTGAGCTAAAACAGTCACTTCACGACAAATTGTGACTTGGATCCTTTTTACACCAAGGGCTTCAATTGTTAAAGAAATGTGTCACGCTCGTGGATGCAAATCAAGTGGTACCCCGTGTCTCTGGCAAGTGTTACTCTTCGCGCAAAGGGTTTATACCTATATAAACGAATGCTTCGACTGAGGTCTGGGAACTCTATGGTATTTTGGAATTATAGAGAATTTGTGCTTTTATTTTAACAATATTGGTTATATTTAGATGTATTCTTATTAATTGAAATACAGATTTGTAGAAGTAATACTTTAACAGTTTTTATTAATATAATATATTCAATTTTTATCTGACCATACCGAAGTAGGGAATTTTGAAACTTTATAGTAATGTGAAATTTGAATTACAATATTACACGATATTACATAATTAGTACTTATTTTAGGTAGGTACTAAATTTGTACTTGGAGAAAGTAATATCGATTTTTACAAGAAAACCTGAAAAGTAAATTAATTTAGTTCTTATTTCTGATGTAAAACTTAAACCAAGAAAACAAATAAATTGTAGTTTGTTCAACAAGGGTGGATATGATAGCCATATCACACAAAGACGAAGTTTGAGCACGACGTCGTAGGCGGAGTACTCAATCGTCTGATTGTGATATGAACAATCCACTCGATATGGTCAGTATATTTTTTCTACGACCCACTAACGAAAATCTACAAATTTAAAAAATTATTTTAGGTTATTTAGACAAAATAACTAATTTTAAAATAATTTACGAAGTTGACTAATTTATAAAATAAAATAAACATGAAAAATTAATTAGTCCTCGGCCTAGATTCGATCCCGGGCTTTTCGCATGGAAGGCAGATGTTCTGTCCTCATCTTCACCGAAACTTTCAGGACTTTAGTTTTAATACTCGTAATTAAATTAGTATCATGTAGTTTGATTAAAATTTATTTTTTTTTAAATGAGGACATAATAAAAACAAAAATGCTATTATTTATCGAGTCTACACAAAAATTTTAATGTATATTTAATATCAATAACTAAAATATATATTGACAATTAGTTTAACAGAATTATCACTTATTTAAAAATTTTTAAATAATAGGAGTTGGGTGACCAAAATATGAACTGTGATTTGTAGATTTAATTTTGTTAAAGTGTTCTCACTACCTAAAATGGATATGAAATATATTCGTAGTTGAACGCAATAACATAATTTTTCGTTTTGTAGTATGTGCGTAGATTGGCTAATATCCATGCACAGATTACAAAACGAAAAAGTATGCTATTGCCTTCAATTGAACGAATATATTTCATAACCATTCTAGGTAGTGAGAACACTGCAAAAAAAAATAAATTCGCCAATCACCGTTCATATTTTGATCAACCGACTGCTATTATTTTTAAAATTTTAAATAAATGACAATTCTGTCAAACTAATTGTCAGTATATTTTTTAGTTATTGAGATTAAACATACAATAAAATAAGTTATTCTTTTGGAAAACGTTAGCATGGATGACTAAAGGGTATTGGGTTAATTAATTCTAAAAGTGTGGTACAAATGTTATTTTTTGTAGCCAATTCTTCAAAATTATTTTAAAATATCTTTTCAATATTGAATATTAGTTCTACAAATTCATCATTTGACAGTTGCAGATTTCCAAATGTATCTGAATTGGCGTTATCATATGCCTTTTAAAAGCAATAAAAAGAAAAATCGTCTAATTCAACGTGATCTTTGTTATATTTAAGACAGGTATCGCAGGAGTGGATCCGCAAGGCTTTTATTAAAAGGTAACCACACACATACCTGATAAAAATTTTCTGTAGCAATTCGTCTTTACAATAATTTAGGGTGTTAATAATTTCATCATAAAATAAAATACAAGGTGTTCCATTTAAAAAACATACATTTTAATTTTCCAGGCAAAAACGTGACACCCTGTATATCCAAAGATATTTTTAAAATATGTAGGTATTTTTCAAATCCATATAACTTTTATTTAAAACTTTCTTGCGTGTCTACAACAAAATAATGAACAATAACGCACTAATGAGACACCCTGTATAAATTATATTTTTAACAATGAAAATGTCTTATAATGTAGTACTTATCGGTTTGGGTCCTTGGGAAAACTAAAGAATGTTTTCTTGCAGGTATAACCCTTATTAAAACAGCTTTTGACTGCACAAACTCATTCTACTCACAGCTAAAGAGTCACCAAAATAATAACAGTACCTTTAACTCAAAGAAAATCAACGAAATTATAGGCTCCACGAAATTATACAATCAACGAAATTATACGCACGACTCAACACCTTGCCTAAGTACGCTTCTGAACGCCAAAACCGTCTTTTCCCTTCGAAGGCGGAACTTAAGCGATGCGCGACGAAATCGACGCAAACCGTTGCCGCCAAGAGAGTGTTTTAGCTGTATTGTATAAGCTGTGGTTTTACTGTGATTTTCATATTTTGAATCTTTTGAGATGTCTGCTAACTGAATTTGAAAACGTGATTTTCAAAAATGATACATTCGAAGTAACCTTAAAACTATGGATGACACTAACAAACAAACAAATAAATATTCAGTGGATTTTAGGACTTCTAAACCAACAAGATTAAAAGATCCATTTATTAAGGTAAATAATAGGATAGAACTTTAAATATACCTAATGTTTAATATTAAAATCAAATTTTACATACTCGTCTTGTTTTTGGTACATGTAATTAATTATTTCTTAGTTTGTAATTTTGTAATTTGGTATTATTTCAGAAAGGATTGCAATTTATAATTACGATACATACTGAACATAATCATACTTTGAAACAGCTGAGACACTTCGATTTCTTCAAGCCAAGCCATATGTAAATGATTTGTTTATGAATATTTGAATGATAGTATGATCTTGCGTGTGACAATAACAGAAGCAAAGAAAGTTTATGAATTTGATGAGCATAAGGTATTGATTTTAGCCAGTGGAAGTAAAAATCCTACTTACAGAACGGTATAAAATTGGTATCATTCATGGAGAAATTTAAACTTGGGATCAAGGTCAGGAGAAGGGTTAATCAAGGTAACTGTTTCATCTTTTTCATTAAAACAGAATGTTCTTTCTTCAGATGTTTGAGTTGCTCTATTTTGTATGTTTTCGGTTCAGTTTGTTTGATTTTGGGAAATAGATCTGTTGTTTGCCAGTTTGTTTGAATAATTTTGTAATTTTTAAGGCCGTTGTATGTTCCAATTTTCGAGTAGACAATAACGTTAGGTTTTTTTATTTTGTGACTTGGTTTCGTGATTATTTCGGTGTACGAAAGATCATCAATGACGCAAAAGCCTTCCTTAGTTGGTACGTGACAAATAAAATGTCCAATTGTACCTATTAATGGAGGTACAAATTCTATTAAAAACTTAAAGTAATATGAAGTTTCATTTATAATCAGTTCTTTGGGTATTTCTTGTAATGTTAGATTAGTAAAATATTGCTGAAGTCCAGTTCGGTAAACGCGAATAAAAAGTAAGTCTCCTGGAGTATTTACGATATTAAGATTTCTTGTATTAAAAGTACAGCACATTTTGTTAATAGATGGTTCAAAAATTTTGGCAACTTCGGTATGAAGTGGCTGGAGATTATTTATTGATATTGTAGCATATAAAACTTTAATGAAATCCTTAATATTATTTGAGCAATTTGTACATATGTTGGTTCGTGTGTGTGAAACTAACTCTGGCAAAATTGTTTCAATCATGTCAACAATATTCCACGCCATATTTATTTCTTCAAATTTGTGTGGAACAGTTTTTGATTTTTCTCGTTAATGACATTGCTGTTCATATCAATCAATACTTTAAAATACTGTAAATTTAGTCCCTCAAAGTAGATGTGCATGGCTCTGTCAATTTTCTTTAGGGAAATAATGCCATGAGCAAATGAGTTGTAAAAACAAAAGAAGTTCTTAGTAATTATATTATTATTGGATAAATTGCTCGAACAACTTTTTAAACTCTAATCAAAAGGCGATATAGAATGGTTTTAAAAATCTAGGCTTGTGAAAATCATCACATGGTTTAACCTAAGCAATGCCAATGCTTCACAAACCAAAAAATTCAACGTGCTAATACTACTTTTGGCTTTTGGTATTTCGTTCCAAGTTAAATCATTTCTCGTTTTTGTTACGCTACGAGTTTACCCTTGTGGGCCTCAGTCTCGATAAGGTGGGAACCACCATTTTAGCGTCTCTCGAATCTTGATAATACATTCTGGAGTGAAGCAGTATCAACTGCAAATTATCTTCAGAACAGAATTTGGATTAGGGCAATTGATGATATTCCTTTTAAAAGATGGACTGGAAAATACCCAAAACTAAACCATTTAAGGTGATTACAGCACCCCCTTATAATTTTCGGACAAGGATATCTCAAAAAGTAATTTTTTTAAAAAACTAAAATTTTGGCAAAATATATTAGGCAATAATATCTAAAATATGCATATATTTTAAAATTTTAATTCCTGCCAGTTTCCGAGAAAAAAAATCAAGGGCTTTAAATTTTAAAATATCATAATGAAAATAAATGCATTCCTCAACAGCACTATTATTAATATAATCCCCAAATTTAAGCTCTTAATCTCTTGTAAATGATTTTTTAAAATTCGCCGAAATTAGTGGCTAAAACACCTTGTTAAGTGCTATTTTCTGGTTTAAACTGGTGTAAATCGTTGCAAGAAACGAATGATGACTCAGAGTGTACGATACGATAGTTACAGACGCGTTACACTACAAAAAAGCACTTAACAAGGCGTTTTAGCCACTAATTTCGGCCAATTTTAAAAAATCTTTAACAAGAGATTAAGAGCTTAAATTTGGGGATTATATTAGGAATAGTGCTGTTGAAGAATGCATTTATTTTCATTATGATATTTCAAAATTTGATTTTTTTTCTCGGAAACTGAAAAGAATTAAAACTTTAAAAAATATGCATATTCTAGATATTATTGCCTAATTTATTTTGCCCAAATTTAAATTTTCTAAAAAAATTACTTTTTGAGATATCCTTGTGCCAAAATTATAAGGGGGTGCTGTAATCACCTTAAGAGTTTTTGGAAGTACTGTATATACGTTGATACCTAAAGTAAAATTAAGAAAACTTGATGAAAGCTAAAATGTATGTTTTAGTAGGTTATGAAGAAACCTCAAAAACATGGAGATTATTGGACAAATCTACTTGTAAAATTGTTATCAGTAGGGATGTTAGGTTCTTGAAAAATGAACATGAACATTTTTCAGGAAGTTTAGCTCATAGTCACAAGGAAAGTTGAAGTTATTTTTAAAAATGTAATAGACGAGAGACTTGAAACCAAATAAAGTTCTAGCGCAGAATCTATTTCACATGATACTACGGTCATGAACAACCTGAACAATTAAATGAACCGAAAACCTATACTGAGGTAATGTCAAGACCAGATAAAGAAAGATGGAAGACTGCCATGGATGAGGAAATCAAATCAATGATTGATCATGGAACATGGATTTTATGCACTCCTCCTGAAAACAAAATTATTGTTCGTTGTAAATGGATTTTAAAATTAAAACTAATTTTATGAATTATGATGTAAGTTCCATAGATAGGCAAGTTATTTTTAAGAAGATACTGTTTGTTGATTTGATGTAATTAGTAAGTATTAGCAATTTAATTTAATATTAGGGGTGTGTAGATTTATTTAGAGACTTTATCGTTATTTTCTTAGCCTTATATAATTTCATATTTCATCGATTTTCAGTTCTGTTTTAATATTTGAAACAAAAAATGTCTGGCCAGGGTATAGTTAAGTATTCTCGAGAGTATTCTTATTCAGCTCCTGATTGTTTAAATAAGTATTATTCTAAAATTAAAAAAGTTGGATATTGAAATATTAAACATTTTTCATTTTCAGCTCATTCCGGCAGAACTGGTTTAAGACTTTAAATTTAACTTCAGATAATAATACTCGCTATCTTTGTGCAGGGATCTACGTCAATTCATCGCCCGACAATTCATCGCGCGAAAATTCAGAGCCGACATTTCATCTTAAGACGATTCATCGCTACGACAATTCACCGCCACGATAATTTGTCGCCTGCCATTTTTTAGAATTCATTTTATGGTTTATTTTATTTTTTTTATTATAATCAAAATTTTATTTTATATATTTTTTTAGTATAGGTAATAAAAAACAAGTAGGTATATTGAAAAAAAATATATTATAAAAAATTGTAGTTCCTAGTTATTACATTTTAAATTGAATTAATATAATATAATAATATTAAATAATTTAGACTTGCATTCGAAAATTATGCGCAATGGGCCCGTTCACTTTCATTTTTGAATGTGAATTAATTATATATTTATAAAGATATTAAACTCTTTTGTCTGGTGGTACTTTTCCCGTTAAGATATTTCTGCTAGAAGTAAGGGAATTCCCATAAAATTCTTTCAGTGACTCATTGCGTCAGAAAATCCCTAATTCCGTTCACTTCTCGTATCGGTTATGCTTAAAGACGGCGGGGTTGTCGGACGTATCCCTAATATAGCATTTCTGCATTTATATATGTAATTTAAATAGTAAAATTCTATTATTTTTCTAAAAATCATGAACTTATATTTTCAGATTTAAAGCTGGGAGCTTATTTTTTACTTTTTAATTAAAACAATTATTATTACTCAGGCTGAAAATTAACCAGACCATAATCAAAAAGTAGAATTTTGATTTGCAATATTTATCTGGTAAACGTGGCAACGTTGCATTTATTTCTAGAAGTGTGTGTAGACAACACTATTTAGAAGTACTTACAACGTTGTCACGTTTACCAGATACATTTTCTCAAATAAAATTTCGATCTGGTAATATTCAGCTTGAGTAATACTAATTGTTTTTATTAAAATTTAAAAAAGGCAGGGCTTCCAGCTTTATCTGAAAATATAAACACATTATTTTTAAAAAATAATATATTTTTATCATGTAAATTTCTTTAATAAATGAAGAAGAGGAATTGTGGTGCAATGATACATCCGACAACCGCGCCCTTTTAACTATTAACCGATACGAGACCTGAAGGGAATTAGGGGTTTTCTGACGCAATGAGTCACTGAAAGAATTTTATGGGAATTCCCTTACTTCTAACAAAAATATCTTGACGGGAAAAGTACCACCAGACAAAAGAGTTTAATATCTTTATAAATATATAAATAATTCATATTCAAAAATAAAAGTGAACGGGCCCATTCCTCGAAGATTTTCCATGGTATTACGAGCGTCGTAGGATTCTGTAAGTAGTTTTAAACGACGCGCGACGTGCAGAATCTTTGTAAATTTTTTTTTGAGTAATTTCATTACCTGCCACAATTTGCTCTATTTTCAATTTGTTAAGGCTTTCCTCCTTTTGTAAAGCCTTAATTAGCCTCCAAATGTTGGGATGTGCAATGGAAACAATTGAACTGAAACTGTTATGCCATCCTTCAACTGCATTATTGGTTCTAGCAATTCCCTCTCTGGCTGCATTGTAACAATTCCAAGAAGATATAGGAAATTTTGGTAACCTTCTTCTTCCTCTTCTGTCTAATCTACCAATCCACGTGTCTTCAAAATAGTTTATTAAATCTGCTAAGTCCTCGTTTTCTGCATAGAATTCACTTTCCAATAATAAATCAAAAGCACTCTCTACATCGTCTTCAGAAACATAAGCAAGTGCAGCCAGAAGTCGCAAATTTGATGAAAACACTTCTTCATCCACATATCGCCTCTGAAATCCGGTATTCTGGATTTGTCTCCACATACACTGAGAAAAATGAAAAAAGCATCCACGAATTTGAGTATTAGGGAATTCACTTCGTACCACATTCATCGCTGCTTTTTCGAAATCCATTAAAAAAGATGTAGGGCAAAGTTCAGGTTTCAAATTTTTTAATGCTGCATATAAACGTCTATAGCTTTCTTCTCTTTTATTCGGCAGAATTGCATATACTGTTGGAATGGTATTTGAATATTTGACGCCATGGATTGTATATATTTGGGAAAACATAATAACTGACCACTGCTTGTCAGTGTATATTCCTGTGGAATAACTAATTGAAGCAGAGAATTTGGAATCGCAGGAATTCCTTCTGTCTTTTCCTTTTTTCGTTGAATAGTTCTTTTCATTGCACTCACTTGTGGTAATCTGGCTGCAGCCGATGATGATAAACCCTCGGAAACCTTTGCAATGATTTGTTGAGTAGTGGAACCACTTTGTTCAGCTAAAACTTTCATTTTTTAACAGCTCTTCTTACTTCGGCATCAGCACTATCTGACACATGATTATGTTCGGTACTCTTCACAATTTCATCGCCTATGGTATGAATGCGACCAGTACATCTCCATTTATGATACAGAGAACATTTCCAAATACCTTTTTCTCCAGAAATTTTTTCTCTAGAATGTGTATGGCCATTGTATAAAAGCATTTTGTGACCTCTTTCGCTGTCAACAAATTGACGGCATTTTCAAATTTTACAATGATGTAAACTCGTACAAAGACAAAATAAGAATGATTACAGTTCGTTGGCATTTCTTATTTAAACCTTATATACATATATTATGAACAGGGCATCTAAAATACTTACACAAACAAGCTATTGAAGATAATCCTTTTTAGAATTAAATATTGAATGCACTATGAATTTCTCCTTGAAAGGATTAATAAAGGATAATTATAATTCTCTATTATTAACTAATGTTGTAACTTACCCGAATTGGCTAATGAAGATAATCCTTTTTAAATAGTAGGTAAAGGACTGTTGAGAACCTGCGACTGCCGCTTATACACTTTAAATTGGCTTATCAATAATACATTATTGATATTTATTATATTTTTCTTAGTAAAAACTACTTGATTAGCAGAAAAAAAGTAAATCATATTTTTGTGTAATTTAGAGTAAGATATTTTGTAATTTTTTCGAAAAAATAATTTTATTTGGTACTTATATGAAAAATTCAATATAGCACAAAAAAAATTGTTTGTTTTTCAGACATACTATATAAATCATAGATACAATACGATATTTTTGTGGCGATGAATTGTCGTAGCGATAAACTGTCGTAGAGATGAAAAGTCGTGGCGATGAATTGTCGGCTCTGAAAGGTCGCGCGATAAATTGTCGCGCGACGAATTGACTGGATACCGACCATTTTTGTCTGAATCTTTTAGTAAGGTTTCCTCAAAATGTAAACTGCTAGTTGGACATTTCATTAGATAATTGTATATCCACTTCAAATATACAACCTGAGAGTCAGATTTTAGAATATGTTGAGGCTAAAGCACAAATACAGCAGCAAAAGAAAAACAAGCAATTAACTGCAAACGTGAACTTAATAATTAGTGATAAACAATTTGAACGACCCTCAAAACGAAGAAAAACAATAAATAAATAAAAGTAGAGTTTGAAATTTAAGTCCTAAAAAGAAGAAGTAGTATTTTATTGATATGTGATAAGAGAAATTGTTCAATAAGACATATGTACACTTTGTTTTGTTTTTATAGGAAACACCGGGCACAGAACAAAATATATGGTCGTTTTTTCCAAGAATGGGGGAGACTACCTACTATTCATTTGACTTATAATTGTTATTTATTATTGAGCTCGTTACTATTTATGTATTAGTGTATAATAAATAATTAAAATTTATGTTTCAAATATTTTATTTTAATGTAAATATTTTTGTTTACATTTTTTGGGGTTTTATTACGTAAAAAAACTAATAATTATGGTAAATACAATAATTTGAGGTAAATATTAGTTTTTTTAGAGTAATTAATGCCAAAAAAATGTAAATAAATAATAAATTATATTTGAATGAACCGCGGTTGGCTTAAAGCTCTTCTCTTTTTATTCTTCTCTTTCTTATTCAGCCTCTAACTGACAAGTCAAAGAGCCAGTGTAGTTAAAAAAAAATCCGTTCCATACTAATTCGCAGCACTATACGTTTCTAAAAATTAACACGGGACCCGACCATTGTAATAAAGAACTATAGTAGGATAATCGCCATGTAAAAGTTATTGGAGGCAATCGCGCCCGACATCTATTGGTACAATCATTGAACTAACGATTTTATTTACTGGTTAGATACGCCCTCTACGTCAGATGTTAGAACTTTATAAGTGACAATTCCGTAAAACTAATTGTCAGTACATATTTTTTTAGTTATTTAGATTAAATATAAATAAAAATTAGTGATTCTTGTAAATAATCAATAAATAATAGCATTCCACAAGATATTCGTCTATATTTAGAAATAAACTGAGATATTAATGAAACTAAAAGCAATCTGATTATCAGCGTTAAAAAGTAAAACTTTTTCATAAGTCTTCATAACGAAAATTTAGAGTACTTGTCTAGGAATCGAAGGGTTCCGAGTTCAAACCCACGAGTGGACACTTTTTTATTATTTTAATTTTATTTTCTAAATTGGTAAAACTAAAATTAATTTCAAAACATGAATTTTACGTTAATGACATCTAAATCTTCATGCTCAAGTTTCGTCTTTTTGCCACTCGGGATCATCAAATTATAATAGAATATTATAAGGTCCGGTAATTTTATTTAAATCTTTTGACAATGAAACTAAAAATGTGTGTGTCTAAAGGAGAAATATACCGAAAATAACAAGTATTTAAATTTTGCTAATAAATTTGTATTAGGTATGTGTTAAAAGAAAATACATCATTTTGGATTTGAATATAGGTACAGTGGGTCGCAAAATGTCTGCACCAAGAACACGCACGAAATTACATTTTTCTTTAATCTATGTAAAAAAGTGCGAATTAATTTTTTTTTACTGAAAATTTATGGTACCTAACAGGGTTATTCATTATAAATTACCCTCCCTTTATGCTATAACTATTATTGTATAATGTTTAAATTGACCGAATTTTGTAAAAATGTCATCAAATGACCATATCAGTGGTGTGCATATTTCACAGGATTTAACATGAATATTTTTTAATAAGGATAGCCTAGATATATATTTTATTCAATTTTCGAAATTATCTTTATTCTTTCCTGATTAATTAAACGTCGAATATCATAGATAATCTATGTCGAATATCTTATAAATATTTACACTTTTTCTTTCTCACTGTAAACTACCTATTTGGATTATTTTATTATCAAACATAATAGTTGTGATTTTCATAGCTTTTACTTTAATAATGTTAACTTTTTCATGTTTACATTAGCTTTGTCCCAACATCTCACAAAACCGTAATATTACGGTCATCGTCATGCGCAGTAAATAAAAACCTATCAAAGCCCAAAGTCGAACGGTTTTTATTTACTGCGCATGACGATGACCGTAATATTACGGTTTTGTGAGATGTTGGGACATAGCTATTATCAACGTTAAATTACTCGAGAACAGACGGTATAAGATAGGGTTATCAATAATATACATTTGTGAAATATCCCAGAAATTTAATAACATAGAGGGTATCCCATTTAAAAAAGTTTATTTGTGTGGTATTCCGTGAAATCTGAATACGTGTTTTTATGGTATATTTAAAAAAAAAGTCAGTCATATTCACAAACTTTTATTTAAAGCTTTTTTTGAATATACAATAGTGGTTATAAAAGGTGTCTTTAATAATGAATAATCTTGTACATGATCTCAAATAAATTTGTTGAAATTAATTTCATTTGTAAAAATGTCACTTCCGCTTCTCCCGTATTGCTAAAAAAAAAAATTGTGTCCAGGTCCAGGATTTGATAATGGTAAATATTAATTCTAGATACATTTTTCAAGTAACATTGTTCTCCTGTTTTTAGAAATAAAGGTTAATGTTTAGCCAAATTCATATATTTTTTTGGACACACAGTATGTTTGTATAATATTAAAAACTTCCCCTACTAAATATTTTGGCTCAATCAAAGTAGATATCTTAAATTGATTATTGTTAGAAAAAGTAGAAATAATATTAAATATAATAAAGAAATTAAAAAAATAATTTAATTTAATAATTTGATATAAAAATTGAAATTTTGGGTTTATGTGTATAAAAAATTGTAGATTTTAACTGTTTTTTTTTAAGTTCTAACTTGATTTTTTGGGGATGCCACACCCTCCACCTCCCTCTAGGGGATGGTGGTGGTAAGATATTTATACAAAAATGTTGTAAATCATTTCTATTGTAAATATGCCAAAAAATAAGATTTTTATGTATTTGTAACTATTTTTAAATGTCAGCTCCCACATCCGAACTATGAAGATTAAAGTCAAAATTTTTTCAAAGTTCAAAAAAAATTTTTTTTCAAAAAAATTGTAATTTTGTGTTTCTATGTATAAAAAATCGTAGACTTCAACTGTTTTATTTAAAAAGTTCTAACTTAATTTTTTGGGAATGCCACCCTCACCATATCAGATAGGGGTGGGGAGGGGTGAATTTTTTTAAAGCGATTTTTATTTTTATGGGATAATACATCCATATACCAAGTTTAGTTTCAATATTTCGACCCTATCCCCCAAAGCCGAACCCCAACCAATAATCCTTATAGAACCCATTGTGTTTACTTCAATATTAAGAATTCATTTATATTATTTACCAACCATCTTAAGGGTTTTTTTTTATTACATTGTTACGCACCAGATTAAAGAAATTACCTGTTGTTCATAATTACTTATGCTAAGTACTTAGGTACCTTACTTACCTACCTATAGGTATACGTATTTAAATTAAAAATACAATTTTTTCAACACTTAAGAAATGTATTATTATTGCTATTATTAATATTATATAATTTATTTTAAATTAATTCGGATAAAACCTGTAAAGGAAAAGAAAAACAAAAGCATATTTTCTATTTTATTAATTTCAAAACAGTTATAAATACACAATTTTTTTTTATCTAAATCATGTAGTTACTCTTGTTGGGAACTCGTCCTTTATTAACAGTAAAATAATTCAGTAATAAAACATAAACACAACTCATTCATAATACCTACTACCCGTAAACGCACTAACGCACAATAACAAACATTAGATAGAAAATAGTCCAAACATTCAATCACGAGTGTATCAAATTTCATCCAAGAGCTAAAAATATAAATCCATCGATCGGTCTTCGTCTTTCTCAAAAATTTCTGCTGGACCCTCAACTCCGCCCACTGCAAACGAATATCGACTTATCCATATTCACTAGCGCCATCTATTGGTAGTATCCATTTCGCTCCAATGAAACTTCCATAAGGTGAGACTACTATTTAGTTCTTTATACAATGACCCGACTATCTTCTTTATTAATTTTTCTATGAGTAGACCTGTCCATATGGCATATCTAACCGCTCTAAGCTAAATATTTTTATTTGCACATTATTTATTCACAGAATATTATCATACAATTTGGTAAGTGTACATTTCATCAACTTGCCAAGTGATACTTAGATCACCCTGTGAAATAGTTAATTTAAAAGTCTGTAACAACGAAGTGTTTGATTTGTTTTCAGTTAACGCTTCATCCTCTCTAAATTACGAAAACTTCATACACGAAAGTAATACTATTACTTCGAGATAGTTCCCTAGATAATTATAAATCTTAGCCTCCCTCGGAAATTAAGTAAAAACAAAGAGAAAAATCTCCGTCCAGGGAAGTGGCCCACAAACCTACAAGTTGGGTTCCTATGTTTATCTACGAGTCGTTTACAGAGAGAAAACATAAAACATCCTTTCGTGTTTTATTGATGTCCTGGAATCGCCCTAAGGATTACTCTCTTTTGCACGTAAAAGTTGCAGTAAACCACAGAAGCGGATTCGACAAAATAAAATTACAAAATTGGTACGGTTTTAACACTTTTTTTCTCAAAATTGTGATTTTCCAAGTTAGAGAAGTAGTAGTTTGTGCCACAATAGTGGATATGACGGCCCTATCACACGCAGACGAAGTTGGAGCACGACACCGTAAGCGGTGTGCTCAATCGTCTGAGTGCGGCGGTGGATGTGAGGGTACAGCATTCTGTCTTTTACACGAAAAGCCCGGGTTCAAATCTAGGCTAAGGACTAATTAAATAATTATGTTCATGTTTGTTTTATTCAAACTTGGGGTGGCCATGTGTGAGTTATTATTTTATTTTATAACGTAGTATAAATCATTAATTATTTTAAAATTAGTTATTTTGTCTTAATAAACTAAAATAATTTTTTAAATTTGTAGATTTTCGTTAGTGTGTCGTAAAAAAAATATACTGTACAACTTTAGTGGATTGTCCATATCCATTCTTGTTGCACAAGCTTTTATTTCAATAGATTGTATAGTAACATTTTTTAATTACCTAAATGTATAAGAGAGTTGCCTTTTTAGATTTTATAAAAATAATAAAAAACTAAACCTTATTCTTAATATTAATGACTTTCCAGCCCTTCCCAACAGGGATGCAAATCAAAATGGTATCCCAGTCTCCCAAAGAAGATCAAATCCTTGTCTAATACAAGGTTACCCACCTACAGTCAAAAAATAAGAACGCCAAAACGAAGGAGATCACACAATGATGAATATGATAAGAAAAGGCATCAAGAATGCTTAATTAGTCCATCGGGAAGATCATTTAGTCTTCCAACTCGACCCCTATCGACTCCCTTTCGGCCTGAGGAAGGAAATAATAGATGTTATTCAAGCCTTAGATAGCTTATCGGACCAACAGAAGGAGTTAGTCATGACGTTCATAGGTAATATTATCAACTCTTTTTATTCTGTATCACAACCCAATGCTTCTCCTACAGGTCCAGTGGGACCTTCAAATTCTTTCTCTCAGTCAGGTCTAATGGAGTATTCTGAAGATCCAGAGTACTAAATTATCTATTATTATGCCCTTCAATCCATTAACCATTATTCAATGGAATATTCGCTCTTTTAACTCAAACATAGATATTCTAAAGATCCTAATTAAGAACCACAATCCAGACGTAATCCTACTCAATGAAATTTGGATGAAAGAAGATTATAGGTTAAGGTGTAGAGGTTACCAAACATTGAGAAATGATAGATTGAATGGATATGGAGATATAGCCTTTTTAATTAAAAACAATTTAGATTTTTAGCCTCTTCTACTAGATTACTCTCTAGATCTTCCAACTCAAGTTCAAGCCATCTATCTCCTCCACTGTCAATTAAACTTAATGAATATTTATTGCCCAAGAGATAACCTTATTTCTAAAAATAATTGGTCTAACTTTATTCAGATATTTAACAAACCTCTTTTGATTATGGGGGACTTAAATTGTATTCATGTGTGTTGGGGAAGCTTCTCAAATAGCTCAAACGGTAAAAATATAATAAATTCTTTAGATTCTTTACAATTAGTGTTTTTAAACGATGGCTATCCTACACGAATTTCTCCACTAAATGGTGGTAAATCTGTTGTTGATTTAACCTTTTGTTCAATAAGTTTGGCTCATAAATCTACTTGGGAAAAATAGCTTTGGGATGTATTGTAGCTCCCTCAATCGTCATTCTTCCCTAAAGTCCATTTACAATAAAATTAATAACATTTCTGGTTTAAAACAAAATCTCTCGAATCTAATGCCTACCCAATCGATTGCGCAAGAAATCTTAAACATTCTTTCCCCTCCTTCCCTGGAAAATGTGTACCGAATCAATAGCTGAACTCATTCAGAATCTCCCTTTACTCTTAATGAATACTCAAGTGTGTTAAATTTGAAACGAGACTCTTATCCAGGCTTAGACCTTATGTCGTACTCTATGCTAAAAAATTTACCTCGTTCAAGCTCCTTGTTTCTTCTGAGTATCTTTAATAAGTGTCTTTTAACAAGCTCAATTCCTCAACAATGGAATTAATCCTTAATTCTACCTATAATTAAGCTAAATAGGGATAACATAGTAGCTTCAAATCATAGGCCTATTTCCCTTTCCTCTTGCGTAGGCAAAGTTTTAGAATCTTTAATCAAAAATCGACTTGAATAGCATTTGGAAAGTGGCCAAATTCTTAATCCCTTACAATTGGGCTTCAGAAGATGCAGGGGTTGTATGGATTGTCTTGTCTATCTTACCTCACAAGTGCAAATAGGCTTCTCCTTTAATGAATTTACTATTGGTCACTCACTGATATTTCTGCTGCATATGATTCAGTTAATATTACTCGGTTATATTCCACTTTACTAGATGCGAATGTCCCAGTGGATTTGGCCAATTCAATACATTCCTTTTTAGTCCAAAGAGAACTATTTACTCAAGACAATTTGAGTCACATCCATGGTCCTCAAACAACTAATCAAGGCCTTCCTCAAGGTTCTTCGCTTGGTCCCATTCTGTTTATCTTTTATACCTTTTCTCTATTTGATATCCTGCCTATAATTTTAAATTAATTTAATATACTGATGATCTGATAGTACTGGTTAAAGGATCGAATATTTATAATATGATTCCACGTATCCTTTTTATTTAAATTAGAGTCCTGGTTGGAAAAATATAACCTTAATCTTTCATTGCATAAAACTTCGGCAGTATTATTCACTAAAGGGGTAACTAAAATTACTTTACCCAATATTATTTATAAATCTCAAATCATTCAATGGAAGGATGAAGTTAAATACCTGGGGATAAGCATTTATAAGAATCTTAAATTGAATTGTCACTTTAATGATTTAAATTTTAAGATCAATCGTAACCTCAATGTCATGCGTGCCCTTTGTGGGACTTGGTGGGGATGTGACCCACAAATATTAAGAATTTTACATAAATCAATAATTTTGTCCCACTTTGATTATAGATGTCAAATTATAATACCGTGTTCTCAGGATATACAAAAGAAGTTAGATACACTTCAGAACCAAAGCCTTCGTATCATCACAGGGTGTCTGAAATCTACCCCAATTCTAGCTTTATTGACTAAGACTGGTGAACTCCCCCTTAGATTTAAAAGAGAATGGCTATCCCTTAAGTACCTAATTAAAAATATGTCTTTGGTAAACAATCCCATTATAACTGCTTTAAGTACCTAAACTAGAAAGATTATTTTGGGTTTCTACCTATTGGAATAACAAAAATAATCCTCCACTAATCCAGCTCATCACTCAATTGGATGTCGTGAATCCTGCCTTATATACTTCAGAGCTTCTACCATGTTATAAATTTGATTTGCAACCCCAATTGGCCTCCATTCCTGTTACAACCATTGGCGCTACCAAATCTGAAAGTTTAGGAATTGTACAATATCAGAATATCATCAGAAAATACCCATCTTACACTAGGTTCTTTAATAATGGCTCAATAGACTCTACCGGTCACTATGGGTTTGGAGTGTATAGTCCAAATATAGATTAGGCATTCACAAGTAAGCTTCCTTTCCATGCTCAAAATTATACAGCTGAAGTTGCAGCTATCAGTAAGACCTTACAAGTAATATTAGACAAAAACATCGTTCAATCCATTATCCCCTCAGACTCCAAAGCTGCACTTTAAAAAATAGCAAGATCATGCTTTTCCAGGAAAACAACATTGTTCCTACTTGACAAAGGACGGTATCTCACTCGCAAAAGATGAACATATCAAAATAATTCTGGCATGGATTCCAGGCCACTCTGGGATTCTAAGTAACTTCAAGGCTGATCAATTGGCAAATATAGGAAGATCTCTGAATATTCCAGTGAATATCAAATTAAATTTTCATAATTTCTTTCCATTCATCAAAAACATTGTGAATTCAAGATGGGTTGAAGAATGAAATAGCCTCAACAGTAGGAAAAATTCCTTTTATTCTACAGTCGTTTCACGATTTGATAAAATCCCTTGGTTTTTAAATTTTCCCTACAAGGACAGAAGACATTTAACTACAATAATTAGGATGAGGACAGGACATTGCCTATACCCATATCACTTATTTCTCATAGGAGTAAAAGATGATCCATATTGTGAGTGTGGTCAAATTGGCTCATTAAACCACATGATCTTTGAATGTCCCATAAATACGATGACAAACTTTGATTTATAATCTGAACTGGCAAAAACTAAGCTCTCTACTCCCTTTGACATTTGTTTTATATTGGCTAACCTCAATAATAGCAGATTAAACATTCTAATCAAATTTTTAAATTTATTTAAAATTCAATAATAACCGTAATACTTTATCCTCCCTTTTAGTCCTGGGTGCTCCTTCTATTTACCGTTGGCAGTTTTCTGGTTGTGTTCAGCTTGGCGACCGCCCCCAAGCGAGAAAAGTTTTTATTCTGTGTTGTGACGTCTATACAGGGTGTCCTTTAAAATGTGTCCCAAAATTCTCAGGCAGATTCCTTAACCAAAAAATGGAAAAAAAGTTCCTATAGACCTATGTCCTAAAGTGCCCCCTAAGCGAGCAACAGCCTCTCGAAATCATTTTTTTTTATTTTGATTTTTTGAATTTTCTTAAAAATGGAAACAAATAAAAGAACCAAATTTTGGCTGTTAAATATGATCAATAATAGTGACCTTTTGACACCTTCAAAAAGAAATTATTTCGTCAGGGGTGTACTTGGGAATTTTTTGAAAATTTTGATTATTCATAACTTTTTTGTGTTTTTGGTAATGACTTATCCATATTTTTTTTTACATTTTACATTGAAAACTACGTCAAAAAGGAATACTTGTTTGATCTCGATTGGAGCAGCCGTTTCCGAGAAAACATCATCCAAAGATATTCGTCCACTTTAGCTTAATTTTCAATTTTCCTAAATTACCTCGGTGAATCTCGTAAATAAAAATAACTTTTTTAGCTCTCTCTAAATAATTGTAGTTCAAATGTCGTGGTGGGACTATTTGTATTTAATAATAAGAAACGGTTTAAAAAAATATTTATTCTAAAAAAACAAATCAAAAAAAATTAAAGCAGATGCTCAATGTGGCGACCATTGGTTTCCACACACAAGCGCAACCGTCGCATCATAGACTGTCTTACACGAAAAAATACTTCAGGATTATTCCTAAGAACTTCGCAATGATGAAAAACTCGTTCTTCCAATTCTTCAACTGTTTCAACAGGACTGGAATAAACCAATGATTTTAAATAACCCCAAACAAAAAAATCCATTGGATTTAGATCTGGTGAACGAGGTGGCCAGTTAACAGGACAACCTCTGCCAATTACTCTACCCTCAAATCTTTCGTTAAGGTGCTGTCTAGCTTCAAGGCTGTAATGTGGTGGAGCTCCATCATGCATAAACCACATGTTATGTCTGATTTGAATCGGAATATTATCAAGAAGCTCATGTAAGTCATTTTCCAAAAAAAGCCTGTATGCTGCTCCATTTAACCTATTCGGCAAAACAAATGGTCCAATAAGGTAATTATCAATAATTCCAGCCCAGACGTTTATTGAAAATTTATCCTGGTGGTGACGTTCAACAACCGCGTGAGGGTTATCTTCAGCCCATTCATGCATATTTCGAAAATTTATTATACCATCTCTAGTGAAACCAGCTTCATCGGTAAATAGCACTTTATTAAGAAACATTGCATCTTGATTACATCTTCCAAGAAACCATTCAGAAAAGATAACTCGCGGCTCATAATCAGTAGCTTTAAGTGCCTGAACTTTTTGAATGTGGTAAGGGTACAATTGTTGTTCACGCAAAACTTTCCATACCGTGTTACGTCCGACTCCCACTTCTGAAATTAAATGAGAGAATCTGTGTAGTGAATAGTTAAGAAAGAGAATCCATTGATTTGGGAAATCAGATTTTTTCTGCATAACGCAACTCTTTTCGATACGAAAAGTCGTGAAATGTAAGAGAAGCAATAACAAGTAAAAAAACTAGTTTTATACGATAAGGTACGGGGTAGCTAAAATAATAAATAAGTAATTACTTACCATTTGCTATTTTTCTGGTACTTGTCGATGGGGTTTCAGCTACCCTATCCAAAATTGCTTCTTCCAAAGCAGGAGTTCTCACATAATTTTGTCTTCCACTGTTACTAGAGTTTTTCTTAAATGTACCAGTTTCCCAAAGTCTATCGTCAATTCTAGAAAACGTCTTAGCGCATGGAAGATGCCTATTTGGAAAGCGCTCCTGATAAAGTCTGCGAGCTTCATTGGCATTTCCAGAAGCGAGTCCAAAACATAAGTGCATGTCCGTCATTTCGCCGAATGTGTAATCATTATTGTAGTTATTGTGAGCCATTTTAAACAAAATAATAACAATACAACGAATCGCACCAGAACACTTTTAGAAATAATGTTTAACTGAAGAAACATTTTTATCAGTGAGCGAAAAAAATTATCCATGAAACACAAAACCGCCAAAAAAATACATATTTTTACTTTTTTATTCTAAACAGCTAAATACAAACCTTATGGTCTTCATAATAAATAAATGGGAACTAAATTTTTAAATTTTATTTAGAGAGCTAAAAATAGTATACAGGGTGATTGATTAGTGTGAGGAAGCTCTGTAGATCTGTTATAATAAAAGTAGGCAGCTTTAAGCTTCACATTTTAAAATTAGTTACGATGTGACAGGGTGTTTCATAAGGCCGTGCCAAATCAAAGTTATGTTTTTTAAATGGAACACCCTGTATATTTTTATATTTTTAGAATCTGTTCGATAATCTGATTTCAATGATATATCACACTTGTTATCTAATATGAATAGTAAAGGATCTACAGCTACTCAAAAATCACATTTTTTCAAATTCAGGTGGCTGTTGTAGCCAAACAGTTGGAAATCGAGGAAAACGGCTTACAGTCCCTATCCTAACTTTTTAAGGTCTATTCAGTGACATAAAATACATATTATTTGATACAGGGTGATCAAAAATCCAAAATCACATCCGATTTTTGATCACCCTGTATCAACTAATATTTTTTGCCACTGAATAGACCTTCAAAAGTAAGGATAGGGACATGTAAGCCGTGTTCCTCGATTTCCAACTTTTTGGCTACAACAGCCAAAATTGAAAATTAACCTAAACTGCACGAATATCTTTGGATGATATTTTCTCGGAAACGGCTGCTCCAATCGAGATCAAACAAGTATTCCTTTTTGACGTAGTTTTCAATGTAGAATGTAAAAAAAAATATGGATAAGTCATTACCAAAAACACAAAAAAGTTATGAATAATCAAAATTTTCAAAAAATTCCCAAGTACACCCCTGACGAAATAATTTCTTTTTGAAGGTGTCAAAAGGTCACTATTATTGATCATATTTAACAGCCAAAATTTGGTTCTTTTATTTGTTTCCATTTTTAAGAAAATTCAAAAAATCAAAATAAAAAAAATGATTTCGAGAGGCTGTTGCTCGCTTAGGGGGCACTTTAGGACATAGGTCTATAGGAACTTTTTTTCCATTTTTTGGTTAAGGAATCTGCCTGAGAATTTTGGGACACATTTTAAAGGACACCCTGTATACTAACTTTTTATGCCCCTCTACGTATATAACTCGAGTAGTAACATTAATAAGCTTTTTTACTTTGAAATATATAAATATATCAATTTAATAGAGGGTATCCAATTGCTGAGAGCAAGACAAGGATACTCTCCCCATTGTTGGCTGGGTAAATTATCCTGTGGGATATAGCCTAATAAACGAAGAAGAAGAACTAGACAATCACTTCTACTAATAGAGGAAAAAGGCCAAATACAGTAAGTATAAACTAGAATAAAATAAACTTGCAAGATAAATAATAACCTTTCAGAGAGTAAAATAATGATTTAAGGGGTACTAAGGATGGGCCGTTACATTATTTATCGATTCTACACAAACATAATTTATTTTAATATAAATTTAATCTCAATAATTAAAAAATATACTGACAATTAGTTTGACAGTATTGCCACTTATTTAAAATTTTAAAAATAATAGTAGTTGGCTGTCCAAAATATGAACTGTGATTGGTGGATTTAATTTTTTTGCAGTGTTCTCACTACCTAGAATGTATATGAAATATATTAAATTTAAACTCAATAGCATACGTTTTCGTTTTGTAGTCTGTGCGTAGATAAGCTAATTTCCATGTGGGTATAAAAAAAATAATATTCTTTATAAAATTTTTTTTTTTTAAGCGCTCATTGTACAGAAACTATTCAGCCGATTTCTGATGTATCACTGTTATAATAATCTTAAATGTAAAATGTTTAGAAAATAGTAATCTAACATCTCAATTAATACTTTCAAATGCCTATTGAATTAGTGTGGTTTCATGGAAATCGATGGCAAATTTTCCTATAACCAATATTCATTTCTGCTGGTCGAATGCAAAATTTGATCGTCGACTGAAATTACATTTTTCCTGATTGCAACTAATTTCCGAGATTCGGTTTTCCCTTTTCCGCTTCCTGTTAACTGCGATTTCAATTTCCCGGAAGGCTCCAAAATAGAATATATAGAAATTGTAACATCAATATATAACGAAATGACCCGCGTGCAGCCAAACAATACAATCCACGTTTCTATTTATTTATTTTTGTATTATAGAAAAGAATGGATAGATATTAAATCCAATTAACGACATAAATATTGTATTTTTTAAAATAATTTTCTCCCAATTATATTATGTCTTTCAGCTAAAAATACAACGACAAGTTCCTATAATGTTTTTTATACTACCTCCCTTTTCGGAAATATGGTTCCATAATGGACATCACCGAAAATCTATTTTTTTTTAAATAATTTTGTCCTTGATATAATTTAAGACGGACTAGCTTTAACTCAATAATGCTAATATTTTTCACACCCTGTATGATAAAGACACAACAATAATATTTTTAAAAAGCTTAAACTTTAAACTAAAAAAAAGTTACTCTTGATCAATATCGATAAAATGACTTGTTTTCTTTTAAAATGGCTTTTTTGCATGCGTTATCACTGAAGGTACCATTTCGGTAGGCGCGACAGACGACCACCGACGCGACGTACGACCGCCGACGCGACCGAGAAGTGTCGCTTCACATCTAAAATACATACAATTATATGAAACATTTCGCACGGGGAGACACTTCTGAATCTAACTCGGGGCAAAGGTTTGCTGCCTGTCGCACTCGAGGTCACTGTCCTCGAGCATCGCTTCATCGCTTGGAGGTGAATAGGTTGAAAATTTCTTTCGATTAGGCAGTGTTGCCTGATTTTGGAACAGTATGGGTGAAAAAAAAAACCGTAGATCTGAACAGTAGATTTTAATACAGGAGGAAATTTGCAGTGTAGTAAATAAAAAACAAGTATATAAGAAACGAAAAATAAACTTTTTTCGACCCAAATTAGAAGGTAAACGAAGAATAAACACAAATAATAACATTTTTAATATATACTTAACGTACGGAAACAAAAACAATGAAAAATAATAGGTACCTACTTCTTTTAGATCAGTCTGAATCAGATAATTCAAAATCGTAGTGTGCATGTTCTTTTTATGATGCCCTAATAATTCTGTGTTTCATTTTAAATAAAAACAATGATTATCTTGATGTTTTTTTTATGGAGCCAACCTAGAGTAGTGGATGCTTATTACGCTGCTTTTACTGCAGAAAATTTACTAGAGAAAATATTCTTTAACCATTTGCTGAAGAATGAGGCAAACTTAATAAATTAAGAACAAAATTTGCTAGAGACAAAAACAGTGGATCTACGTGAAAACAGTAGGTCTGGCAATACTGATCGTTCCCTCGAATGGTTATCCTGTAAGTGTCGCGCGACACTTCTCAAGCTTGCGAAATGTACCAATCGTAACATTTATGCATCTGTCGTCCTACTCGACCTTGGGTTCGTATCAGTGGTCGCTTGCCTCTTGACGCGCCTACCCAAATGGTACCTTGATACAAAATAGTTTTTGTACCATCACTATCCAAAGTAATTTGCGCTTCGAAATCCAACCGCAAAGCTGACGTTTTCCGCCAACCGACATTAAGTGACAGCTTTCACGCTCACCGAACGATAAAGTTGACAGCTTTATTGCTCGCCTAATTTAAATTAACTATAACGTAATTATATTTCTTTTCAATTAATCATTTTTAAGTTATTTGTACGTAGTTACATGTTTTTTTGTTTTAATATCCAAGTTAACATGGACTTTGAATATCAGCTGTCTTTTTCATGATAACCAAGGGCAGCCTGTGACCAAAATTTTGGGGGTTCACAGTAGCAGAATATAGATCCCGGTACAGATATAGGTAAAAAACTGTCAGTGTTTTAGGAAGGTATATTATAAACTTTCTAAAACACTGAAAGTTTTTTCATAAATCTGTACTGATATCTATATTCTGTTACTGTGAACCACCCCACGAGTCGCCACTGATGATAACGTAGGTATAGGCAACACATTATACACTATTTACGACAAATTTTCAGTTTTTATATCTAATTCTTAATAAATTATGATCGTAAAAAAAATCTTGTGTGTATTTTGGGCGAAAATTCGTTACCGTTTTCGATAGATTGCCGCGCTCCGCTATGCGTCGCGCGCCCAACTTTTCGCTCTTAATACACAAATAGTTAGTTTTTTGACGGTTTTTATTGAATTATTTTGTATGTATGTTCAATATGAGCACCTTCTAATGGTACGCATTCCCTAGCTCTAAGAATTATTGAAGATTGTTGAAACCTCCACAATACACCAACATTCTTCCTCAGGGGATATCGCGCATGGTGTCATGGCTGCGATGACGTCTTGCGTAGAGTTAATAGAGTTGGCGCCAAGTAAATATCATATGACAGACGCACGTTGCAGTGCCTTGTAAGTCTTTTATAGTGATTTATAGCATTTTAAGTGGATATTTGTATTATACAGTGCGTCCATAAAGTAACGCATAAATTCATTATTGGCTAAATGAACAATAAAATTAGGAATTCCCAAAACAGGTCGATTTTTGTTTTCAATTTACTATTGTTTCAAATCATAATCTAATATACAGGGTGAACCACTTTCGTGTAATGACGTCATCACCATTTTTTTCAAATGGAACCCCCCTTTTTTTTCAATTTCCAAATTGCCTTTGCTGAGCTGATTCCAAAAATGTATAATATGTTGCTTCAAATTGGTACAGGGTGGGCAAAAATGCAAACATTTACTTACAAAGTAATGAAAATAACGAATAAACGTAATAAACACATTAAATGAAATTACGTATTGTTATTACAACTACTTTGATAAACTATCAAGAACATACAGCATTATTCTTAATAATTGTATCTTACAGCTTTTATTAGTGATCCAAGCCCCTGGACTATAAAAATCTTTTTGTTTGGCATTATCTTTTACCAGTTTTTTTTATTTGACATACCAGTTTTTTTTATTTGACAACACTGTCAAAAACATTGAAGCACAGTTTCGTATTGTTAACGCTGTAGAGAAGGTACATTCGTGAACTTTTTTTACAAAATGCCTTTAACCGAAAGTGACAGGATTGAAATATTAATGATGATTGGTATTGGCGATAAGATGCGGACTCAACAAGAGGTATGCCGATTATTCCATGAAATGCACCCAGATCGTGAACCTATTTCACAATCTACGGTAAGTAGAATAGAGCGAAAATACAGAGAATTAGGACATGTGAGGGATGCAGCAAGGCAAGGTAGACCAAAAATTGATGAAAATATTCAACAAGACATAATTTTGTCGGCTGTAGAAAATCCACACTGTACAGTGCGAGGATTATCTAGGGATTTTGGTATTGGAAAGTCTTCAGTATCAAACATTTTCAAAAAGGTAAAATACCATCCTTATAAAGTACGTCTCATCCATGAATTGGCTGAAGACGACTTTGACCGAAGAACTGAATTCTGCGAGTATATGATGAACCAAAATAACAATTTCATTGATAACGTTTTATTTTCGGACGAGGCAACGTTTTATTTGAACGGTCATGTTAACCGGCAAAACACCCGTTATTGGTCTGATGAAAATCCACACTGGATGCAAGAGTACGATACGCAAAGACCACAAAAAACTAACGTATGGGCTGGTATTGTGAGAAATACAATTATTGGTCCATATTTTTTCGATGAAAACTTAACAGGAGCATTATATCTGGATTTCCTACAAAATACATTAATTCCTGATCTGAGCCAGCTTTTTCCTGATATTCAAATACCCACTAATGTAGACCGCAGAATCTGGTTTCAACAGGATGGCGCACCGCCACATTACGCAGTAGCTGTGCGCAATTTTTTAAACACAACTTTTCCACAAAGGTGGATAGGAAGAAGGGGACCAGTGGAATGGCCTGCTAGATCACCTGATCTGAACCCATTAGACTTCTTTTTATGGGGTTATTTAAAATCTAAAGTCTACTTCAACAGACCTGGAAATATCCCTCAACTACAAGACCGAATCAGACAAGAAATACAGAGCATAACACCCGCTATGCTACAGAATGTTAGAGACGAAAGTAATGCCCGGTTCAGTCATTGTCTAACGGTCAATGGAGAACAATTTGAACATTTATTGTAAATTTTCGTTCGTTTGTTTGTTTTTGGAAGTGTATCACATTAATTGCATAACTACATAATTCCATTTAATTTGTTTATTACATTCAGTAACGTATTACTTTCCATAAACAATTTTCATATTTTTTTTTGCATTTTTGCCCACCCTGTACCAATTTGAAGCAACATATTATACATTTATGGAATCAGCTCAGCAAAGGCAATTTGGAAATTGAAAAAAAAGGGGGGGGTTCCATTTGAAAAAAATGGTGATTACGTCATTACACGAAAGTGGTTTACCCTGTATATTAGATTATGATTTGAAACAATAGTAAATTGAAATCAAAAATCGACCTGTTTTGGGAATTCCTAATTTTATTGTTCATTTAGCCAATAATGAATTTATGCGTTACTTTATGGACGCACTGTATTATGTTGGAAACTTTGTTCTTTGTGAGTTTTATTAGTGAAAAACATAAAAAAACGAGGACCACAATTTACGTATGTAACAGTAACAATCAAAGCAAAATATTAAAAAAGACATCGTTTTTTCACTTTCCTCCACAGTAAGAAGGAATCTTAAAGCCTATCTTTGGATTGGTTTATGCAACTGGGGACTACTTAACTGGGGACTCTACCCTTTGAAGGCTGAACATTTCGCAATATATAACAAAGATAAAATTGATTTGTCACAAAAAAGAAAATTTCGACATGTTGTACTTGATAAAAGAATTAAAAAAATGTCAGTGACCATGTTCAGGAAAAATGCAGTCACATTTTATTTTAATTCTGTATACAGGGTGTAATAATAAAAACTCCCAGGCCGGATATTTTGATAAGTAATAGAGATATTTTAATTATGTAAAAGCCAGTCCATAGAGCGCTAAGAGAGCTTCAGTTTTAGATATAAATTAATTTTAAATAGGTCAATATGTAGATGGCGCGGCGCTCAATATATTTTTTTCGATGGGAGGATCTTTCTTACATAACGCATCTTGTAAAAATGCGTTTTAAGCAGATTTTACCATTCTTGATATACAGAGTGGGTCACTCAAAACAGTTTCATCCTGTTTTTCAGCATTATTCATTGTATTTTAAGGCACATTTTTAAAAACAAACAGAAGGTGTGATATAAAAGAAAAATATGAACATAATAATATTAAAAATAAAAATTTATAAAAACAAAAACATAAAAAACTCACTGAAATATGTCAATGAATACAAAAAAAAACATTAGGAAAACGCAAATTTTAAATTTCTTTTGTCTCTACTAAAAACATCGATAACGGAAAACATAATTTATTTTTCAGTCAGCCTATTTTCATTCATTATTCACAACGTCCACTATTTTATAACTAACGGACGCTATGTGCGTATACTGACAATACAATTTTTGATAGAGTTCGTAATTAAGAAATATATATGTAAATTTTAATTTTAAAACAAGTGAAAAAATTTATTATTATTATTATTATTATTATTATTATTATTATTATTATTATTATTATTATTATTATTATTATTATTATTATTATTATTATTATTATTATTATTATTATTATTATTATTATTATTATTATTATTATTATTATTATTATTATTATTATTATTATTATTATTATTATTATTATTATTATTATTATTATTATTATTATTATTATTATTATTATTATTAATTATTATTATTATTAAAAATTAAAATCATTTTTACAATACAGACATCTCTCATGTGTAAACCCCCTCCCTTGTCTTCTCCAACACCTTAATTTTAAATAGGTAATGTACCATTGGGTAATATAATGCAGGTAAATGAGTCACCAGTTGCGAATTCTAATCAGATAAAAATTTCCGGCATCCCCAGATGATGCGAAATTTTTACCCAGGGTCCCCAGTTGAGAAGTTCCGACTTGTGAAGATACCCTTCTCATTATCCTGATTATAGAAAATTAATAACCTGCATTCGAATTTGTATAACAAAAATAAATCATTAAAAAGAAAAAGGAAAAAACTGTTACTCAACATAAATACTTCTTTTATGTATGTATTTGCATTAATTTTCTTTCATATCTCTTTCCGTAACTATCCCATAAAAATATCCTTAAATATTTCAGGTAATTTATAAAATATTATCCTTTAATATTCATTAAATTTCTGTAAATAGCATACATTTTCCTCACACTTAGACAGTATTTTTAAATTCGCAACAATACAAACTCTACGCGTGACGTCATGCGCGTGGCCGTCCAACTTTTATTTTTATAACCATGATTATTTCTTATTTCACGGCAGTGAAAGTTGATTGTTTCTAAAAAATCTTCTCTATTGACAGCACAAAAATATTGCATGAATATGCAATGCATATCTCAGTTGCATACTCCTATATTCCATAATGGATATGTCATATCCTCCATGGTATATGACGGGAAGATTGCAGGAATATTCAAGGTCACCATAAAACATATATGCTCACCATATGTTTTTATCTGCCAAAATATACAGGGTGTCCCGAAATTAGACGGTCATATTTTAACAACGTAATCTACATCCTAAAATAGAAGTAAAAGTTCATGTAAATATTAGTCCGAAAACATTTCGTTTTCGAGATACAGGGTGTTACAAGTATAGTCCTGATGGCAAATTTTTGTAAATATTTTCTAAAATTTCTTTCTACTAATTATTGTTTATACTTTCGAATAAGATAACATCAACTTATCATGAAATTTTCAAATGTTTTTCTTTTGAATATTATAAAATTTTGTAGTCAAAAATGTTAAAAATAGTAAAAAAAAACTTAATTTAACCCTAAGCTCCTCCCCTAATTTACCCACCTATGAAGATGATCAAAACTGGCGTTTAGTCCATTAAACGCGTAAAAACTTAGCATGTGTACCAAATTTCAGTTAGTTATCTTTAAAAGTTTAGAAAATATTTACAAAAAATCTGTCATCAGGACTTCATTCACTTTTAATACCCTGTATCTCGGAAATAAAACGTTTTCGGACCTATGTTTATATAAACTTTTACTTCTATTTTAGGATGTAGATTACGCTTTTAAAACATGACCGTCTTATTTAGGGACACCCTGTATGTATGGCATATTCTCTGGATTTACTGATATCTATGAATGCCTATATTCATGGTATTTTGAATATGCATGGCATATATAATTTTTTTTGTAATGCAGTATCATAGTTTTTGAAAATAAAACTCATACTTAAAATACAAATTTGTAATAGAAAATAAATTTTATTTGAAAAAATAAAGCAAATATTTTAAAAATAAAAACAATACATACATAATAATTTCGTTTTTGTTACTTTTGGGGGATAGATATAAATTTGCAAAAAGCCCGAAAGTTTGGAATAAGGTGTAGATTGAATGAAAATTATCAAGATTGCTGTTAGATTTAGTTTTCTATAAAGGGTGGATAAAAATTATTTGGATAGAGGTTAAATCAGATTTATCGAAAAAATAAATAAATTATTTACCTTTTTCTATTTTTTTGTCTTCTAAAAAATTCTAAGTACATGCCTGTTCTTAGATGAAGCAGCCGCATTTCCACGGTACTTCCGGTACACTAATAACAAGTATCCATTAGCAGTAGAGTGTATATGTATTAAAATATTCGCTCTAGAAAATAATTTACCTCCCACTCTTTTGTCACAAGCTGAATTTTTCAGAGATGAAAGGTCATGATAAGGTAACCCTTATTCCGAAGGTAATACAAAATTAGACTGTGCAGAAAGGCACTATCATAAAAAATCCAGATATTGTTACCACCGAATAGAGAAAAAATACTCATTTTTTGGTCCAACGCACAACAAAATCTTTGTAGGGAGTAATTGCTTATACTTATTTAAAAAAATCATTTGCATTAACTCTTACGGCCGAAAAAATATATAAGCGTAAATATCTCGGTTTCATCCCTTCAAAAATTTGGTTAAAAAGTCGTCTTTTTTAAATATACCACTCATTTAACAAAAAACGAAGGCATAAATGAAAAAAAAATTCTTTATAAAAATTTGCTTATGTGTTGACAAGGTAACAGAGTAAATACCTTATTTTTTTGCTTCTGAATTAACAAAGATATAACAATAAACGATGAGAGATGTCATAGGTTTACGCTGTAATTAATTCTTACCGCCAATTTCATCGACTCTCAGTGTATCTTTCTCTTCGCCTTCAAACGCAGCATAACTCTGTTTCTGTCTACTTCCGGCGATGTATCACATTATTGATATGGTAGGATTTTTTTCAGTTTTTTATTATAAAACTTCTCGTTAGGTGCCAATGGGCAATGTGTCATATTGTTATCTGTTTTTACTTAAGAATTAATAAGTTTATATGTTATATATTAAATAACCTAATAAATTGGGAAGAAATATAGACATTTTTGCATCTTTATTATATCTACATTCATCCTGTTGCAGCTGAATATATTTGGGTAAATTTTCGTTTAAAATTTTAATTACGAATTTGTTGTTGCAAGAAGCAAAGACAAAATAGGGAAGCCCAAAAGTTGCATATCATTTGAAGAATATGCTAATATATTAGTAAACATTATTTTAGAAATAAATTTAATGCTCAAAGGATAGATATGGTATTTGATCATTATAAAGAACATTCTATCAAAAATATAACACGTCAAAAGAGAGAATCCCAGAAATTAATTGATATAGAAATTGACCGACCCAATATTCCAATTCCGCAATAATGGAACTTGTTTATTCATTCGATATTTAACAAAAGACGTTTAACAAATTTTCTTTCAGATACTCCATTCTGCAAAAGCATATTCAATTTGTAACTAGTGGTGGATTTGCGAATATCAATAAATATGGGAAGAATTTTGGACCATCAAAAGACGATTTCTTAAATTCAAATCATGAAAACGCCAATCTTATTGCACATATTGTCAGCCAAAAATTCGGGGTATTCACGCTGTATTATTTATTGCAATTATACAGATGTTCTAGTCATATTAATTTATTTTAAGAAGTTTTTGACTAAAGATATATGGTTCAAAACAGGGCGAGGAGACTCAAGACGATTTCTAGCAGTACATTATTTAAATTTAGATGAAAACCTTCTAACAAATTTGCCTGCTTTTCATTCTCTGACCGACTGTGATACTACCAGCCAATTTTCTGGCATTGGGAAAAGAATCTGTTGGAAAACCTACCTTGAACACCATTACTTTTTGGATGGATTTGACACTGATTAGCACTCTGAAAACATATTGTCTAATCTTAAAAAAAAAATTATAAAAATTTATTCAAAAACTGCCAATGTTACTTCCATTAACATTTTGAGGGGATTAATGGCCTTTTCAAAAACCATCGCTAAATTGCCACCGACTGAAGACGCCCTAAGACTACATTGTTTAAGATGTTTTTACCAGCTAAATATTTGGCTAAGCTCTTTAAAGCCAGATGCAGCTTGCTAATGTTGAAGAGTATGGATGAAAAGTAGATCAAGATGGAAGTCTGATGCCCACTTTTAAGACTCTGTCCGACCTGCCACAAGACATAACAGAACTTACATCATTCAAATGCAAAAAAGATACTATACACCGATAATTTTCATAGATGTACACTTCGCGTCATATAAAACTGGTACAACTCTTATAACGAGAAATCGTGCTTTTTAAGCTGTGTAAATTGATCTTTTAAAATGTGTAAATGTTATAGGTTATAATTTCTAGGACAACGTTGCCATTACAACGAAAATATTAGTAGATGTAATGATAGAACTAATTTTGTAAAGCAATAAAATGCAATGAAAACATTTAAGCCATGTTCGAGCCATCTCTTTGGTTCAACAATTTTTAGAACCAGTTTTACTAAGACGTCATAGCTTTTCACCAATCGTGTACTAACAGATAATGTGAAAGAGAACCCCACATTTTTATAAAATATGTATTATGTTATATGTAGTATACGACTTTTACCAGATTTTTGGAATTAAAAAATCAACTTTTTAAGAATTGTTGAAAATTATAAGCCTTGATAATTATACATTTACGGCGGCGGCTATCTTTTCATATTTTATTGAAAATATTTGGATTACTCTGGACGTTAGGAAAAGATGTTACATTCATCTCAATTGCTGACAAATGTACCTTTTAAACTCAATTGCATATTGATTTAATAGATATTTTACTAGTTGAAGCGAATAACTTTATTATTTTTTTACTATAACCATATAAAATAAATCTTTTTATTATCAATTTTAGTATGTACCCTATCTATACTTTGCTATATGTGCTTATTATTACTATTTTTGACATTAATGACACTTATACCTTAATGAACCGTTCTCGAGAAGACGTTTTAAAAACAGATGCAACTGGTTTTAACCAAATTCAACGTGATGTCATTGTTTGATTACTCGAATGGGAATTAGGCATTCCAAACAAATTAATTGCCAGTGGGACGGTTTGGTATATCTAAGGGTGGCGACACACGGTGTATTCTATCTACTTTACGTAAAATCATGAATAATGGATTACATTTAAATATTTTATGTCAAACACAATAAAAATAATATTTAAAAAACCTACCTATACATTTCTTCATAAATTGGCAGGCTTGGCGACTACTACTTCAAATAAAAATAGCGTCCAAGTTGCAAGACTATGTCGCTACCCTCTTAGATATACAAGAATTTCCCACTGGCACATATTGTTTGACAGGTCGTTGGAATGCCTTTATAGTTCAAACCATTTTTAAACCACATGAAATATATTTAAACCAGTGGACAGCTCGAATATGGCTTGAGTACAGCATTAATGCAAAAAGAGTAGCTTTATTATTATCAATAATTTATTGTATTTTTCTAGGCACTGAGTTAATTAATTTTATTGATAAATATTTATCTTCTGCCAAGCTTTCCCAGGTTTCTTCAATAAGCTTCTATAAATGTTCTCTGTTTTAGGTTAAATTTAAATGACCTGGCATCGTAGCAATGCGCTTTTAACAAACTTTGACAGATTGTCATTTTAAAAATAAGTTTGTTTCACATTGCAAAAAAAAAGTGTACCAGTTTTATATGACGCGAAGTGTACAATATTCTAACAATAATATTCCGTTCTAGACTGTAGAAGCAAAATTTGCAAATGCAGGAAAAAAATATTTGCTGTATCGGTTTCTGCACCAGTATGGCACAGAAAAACTGCAGAAATAGGTTGACCACAGCCGCTAATGTTTCGGAAAATGTTGATTCGTGTGGTGAATCTGATTCTGATTAGTTTGAAAGTCTTGTACTTATAAATTTTAATATTATTAATTTATGCTTTATATACTTCCAATTATTATTATTATTATAATTTATTTATATTGGAAATTTATTGTATTTTGCAAAGCAATAGCCTTACTGTTCATAATCGATACTTATATATACTGTATTTATACCTTCAATAAATAGTTTATATTTTCTTATTTTTCATTTTCCACCAAAAATAAGAAAAAAATCTTGTAGTAAATTAATACACCCTATTATTCATAGCGGATAAATCAATAATCCCTGTATAAAATAATATAAGAGTGTCAAACTGATTGCAATTATTCATTTAAGCCTTAATTTTTCGTCAAATGAGAGGTATATTTCTAAAAGAAGATTTTTTATACAAATTTGTAGACGGTTGAATATTTATCATTTTTTTAAATAATTATAAAAAAATACTTCCTACAAAGACCTAATTGAGCATTAGAACAAAAAATAAGCATTTTTTTTCTATACGGTGGTATAATTAACTCGATTTTTATGATAGTGCCCTTTTGCACAGTCTAATTTTGTATTACCTCCGGAATAAGAGTTAGCTTATCATGTATTTCATCCCTGAAAGATTCAGCTTGTGACACAGAAGGGGGAGGCAAAGTCGAAATAAGTTTTAATCTACACCATACTATAGTTCTTTATTTGTTAATTAAAACTAAGCAATTGCTATTATTTAAAAATATTAAAATGAACAAAATTTTATCTAGAACAGGAAAATACAAATTATTTCTTTAAACGTTTGAGAATATTGAGCGAGAGCAGAAATTTGATACACTGTCCAATTTTAAGTAAAAGCAATTACTTAATTTTTGTTCGGACTACCCACTGTAACTTCACAAATAAAGTTTTTTAATTAGAATAATAAATTTTCAAAATGACTGCAAAACAGATAAATCATTAGATCACTATTAAAACACACTAAAACACTAAACAAGAATTTTTCAGTTGCGCGATTAAAATTCCTACGGATTACTGGATCTAATCAAAACAGTTTTTGGAAATGCCGAGAAATAGAATGATAATTTCTAAACGAAACATGACAATCTTTGAGTTCATGAAAAAAGTTATTCGCAGAATCAGTTTGTTTTATGTTTTATGGCAAATGACAAGGTGAATAGACGCAAAAAATCGTTTTGAAGTCTAACTACTAATGCTACTAATCATGGGCGAAGTTAGGGGAGGGCTTGGGGGGGCTAAGCCCCCCAAAAACTAAATTAGCCCCCCAAAAATAATTCGAACATTTATCGCACATCCACCCATACATTTCAGATTTTAGAACAGAAATTAAAAAATAAAAAGAATCGTGCCATTTGATTGATTCTGCAATTTTACATTTAGCTCAGGAGGCAGTTAATTTTTTTCGTACCTACTCGTTTTTCCAGTAGGTGTATATGAGCAACAAAAAACAAAATTTTTGAGTCTGACTCTTATTTTCCCAGTCATAAATATTATACATTTACTAAACTAGAACAAAAAGTTTATAAAAATAGCAGTTTGGATTATCTCAGATAGTGGAAAGTGAGTGTGGCAGAAAATTTAGCATATAAATTGATACAATCATGAAATGTTAATAATAATGTCTGGCTGATTTACGAAATTGGCAAATGAGTCTGGTAACTAACATCTTCAAAATCGAAAAAATGACATGACAACCAGAAAAATTTCCGGTTATTTTCCTATTGATGGGTACCCTAAACGAAATCATACTGAAAATTTTTTTTTAAGTTGAGAAGCTCTTCGATGCATAAAATATTACGACGCAACGCGATAGTGTGATTAAAAATTTGCCGTTTTAGTGGTTAATATTTTATTTAATACCAATTATAACTAGGTAGAAATACACTACATTTATTTTAAGTAAAATAATAATGAGGTTTTTCGCGTCAACTAAACGACTTCAAATATGACAAATGATCATGGTATGGCCACAGCATTTGAAAATATGTTTTATATGCTGTGGTATGGCCAGCTTTGAAAATTTTATTTTAGTCGTTTTAATGTATGTCTGTCAAGTTTTGAAATTTGGATATTTTGGTGTAAAATTTTCTTACCCAATACCACATGTGCTTAAATTATTATCAGTAAATTATTGCTCATTCACGCATATTTTAAGAAATTTATCCATCGTCTTCGACTAAATTTCAAAATATTCTTAAGTTCGAAAAAATTTCCGGAAATAATTTAGTCACTAGTGGTATTCTAAGTGAAAATACACGTCCGGCTGACAATTACAATTACGAAGGCCTGCCAGACTCACAAGTAGTGTCCGACCGAAGGTTCGGTTACGGTTTCGGCCAACTTCGGCTTAAAATAAGCGTTTCGACTACAGTTTCGGTTTCGGCGGAAAACTGGCCGAAACTGCAGCCGACAGCAAAACTACTTTCGAAAGTTTTCGTATCACACTTGGTTGTGTCCTGCACAATGGCGACTGTGCCGGGTGCCATTCTTACACAGTGCACGTACACACAAACTTCTCTGCTTTGTTTCAAGTGAACAGTCTTCAGTGCTCCTGGCCTAATTTATTCGGATCAAAGGAGCAATTTTTTAGGTGAAAACGTGGAAAAATATTTTTTTTACCCTACAACGTTAGACTTATGAATATTAATTTAATTATAAGTAACAAACATATTTAATCCGCTGAATTTGTTAATTTTTTTTTTTTTAAATAAAAATTATACATTATATGTATATAATTCCCTTCATAATACTATTTTTTGTTACAAAATATCTACTACAGATGCAGAAATGATTAATACTTTGTAATTCACTTACTCTTTTTTTTTTTAATTTTAAAAGTAATAAAAAAACAATGTCCATAAATTTATTAATGGCTACTTTTGATCACCAAAAATAAATAGGTAATAAGTAAATGTAGCTTAAATTTATAATACGAGTTAATTAGTCTAAAACAAGGATTACAATAAGATACTGCAAATTTCAATAAGAGATTTCCTTAAAACAAAGTTCGTGTTTCTGTTTCGGTTTTGGCCGAAACTACGAAAGGAGCCGAAATTTAGTTTCTGTTTCGGTTATAAAACCATATTTCGGTCGGACCTGACAAGCCAGGTAGTTAAACGAGGAGAGGAATAGCAATCGAACGTGCCGAATTTAGCGCGCCTGGCGATCATTAGATGAGTCTGGCAAGGCTTTCGGGGTGTTCCACATTAGCCAGATTGTATTTGAAGCTGTTTTCATATTATACATTTTTCTAGTAGTGAGAACACTTGTAACTAAAAGGACACCTTAGTAAACTGAGATTAGTAGAAGATAGTGACTGCAGATTCTGTGAGGAGGACGAAACCTTCGTTCACATTCTAACTCAATGTGTAGCACTCCAGAATCAAAGGGCACTATACCTAGGAGCATATAAAATAGAAGAGGGAAATTTACCTAACTTGAAGCCACTCCAAATCCTACACTTCCTTGAGAAAATATAATTGGAAGGATCGTTATAGGCATTGATACATTTCAGTGCTGCATAAGCGACAGAAGGGGGCACAATAGATCTTTTAGGTTGCAGTGTATTAACACCCCATCCCCAACATAACATAGTGAGAAAACTGCAAAAAAATTAAATGCGCCAATCACAGTTCATATTTTGGATACCCAACTATTATTTTATTTTTAAAATTATTTTTAAAATTTTAAATTCTGTCAGTATATTTTTTAGTCATTAAGATTACATACGTTAAAATTAGTTATTTTTGTTTAGAATCGATAAAAAATGGCATTTTTATTTTTATTTGGGCCACATTTAAAAAAAATGGATTTTATTCAAATTGTATGAAACTGATTTAATTACGAGTATTAAAACTAAAAACCTGGAGTGGAGTGGAGCAGAGCATCTAGATTCCACGCGAATAGCCTGGGTTCGAATCTGGACAGGGGGCTTATTTTATGTTTATTATATTTTATAAATTAATAAAATTCATAAATTATTTTAAAATTAGTTATTTTGTCTGAACCTAAAATAATTTTTTAAATTTTTATATTTTCCTTAGTGCTTCATAGAAAAAATATACTGTACAACTCGAGTGAATTGTCCATATCTACTCTTGTTGCATAAACTACTATTTCATGACTGCGAAAATGAGGAAATTTTTTTAATGAATTATTGTGATGAAAATTTTTCAGGTTTTTTACTCGACATAAATGTATATTATATATGATATTTTATCCATTTTCATAGATTCGCCAGAATTTTTTTACTTAACTTCAGTATACCTCTAGAACTATTATATATTTTATGACTAGAGCTAGGGCTTTAGCCCCCCCAGATCTAATGACATAACTTCGCCCATGCTACTAATGCTGATCATAACAACAAATCCGCATTATATTATTATCAACAATTAAAGGCAACTATCTAGGTAAATTCCCTAAAAAATAAGTTACATTGAAAATTTAGTGAAACATGTGCTTTTTGCTGTTGACGTAAGAATTCTGGGAAAACTCGATATAATTTGCAACCTGCTCGAAAAACAAACAATACGGTATTAAATCACGTTTTGTAAGAAAAACTTGCTTAGACCGCACGTCTATTTTAATATGCGCCGTAATTGAAATATTAGTATATTAGTAATAAATATTTTGAGTAATAGCGTTAAATAAAATGAAATTGAATAAGAAAATGATGGTTTGGTTTATTATTAGCTCACAACCGTAACGCGTGTGCCAAATTCCAAAAATAGAACTACATCTACATTTTTAAAATTTTTCAATTTACAAATGATTTTTTAATTTATAGTACTATAATTTAACATGTCGCCTCTTTAGTCTGCAGATATTTTCTTATAATTTTAAGATATTATTATTTCCTATTTGGGGATCTATAAGAGCAAAAGAGAACACCCCATAAGTACACAATATAACTAAGTGAGAACGCACTACAAACAAACTTCTTCTCAGGGTTTTATAGGAATAGCAATAAAAGCACAGAAAAAAATGATTAACATTCGAAAGGCATATTTTAATTTTTTGTAATGGAAGGAACATTTTACAATAATTTTCAGTAGTAATATCCCAAGGACAATGGTAATTCGAAATATTTTTTTTTAATTACTGAAAGCCTACGGCGTCGGGAATTTACTTTAAAGGGGGAGGGGAGGTAATGTTAATTCATGCAAAAAAAAGGCACAATTTTGTGAATTTTTTTTGACCACACAGTTAAAATCTGTTTATTTAAACTAATGGTATATTAAAGTATAACTATCAAAGAATATTGTGTCAACTTTTCATGAAGAAATATTAAAAAATACGGAAATGGCAGCAATTATTCGGAAGCGTCTTGGAAAAAGTAAAATTGGGGTGCCCCTTCTCACTCGTTGCTGGATCATCAGAAATAAAAACATCAAAGTTCTTTCGTTAAATAGTCGTTTTCTTCAGGTAACGCTGAGAGGGTTTTTCGAAATATCAATTTTTCACTTTTTGGAAACACTTTGAAGTAAAAAACGCGATTTTTGCAAAAAAATAGGGTAATTTGTTATTATAAAATAAAAAAATATTAAAAAATTTGAAAAAAAAACTATCCAGCGCGCTCGGGCCGAGCAGGTGTTTTCTGATGCGCTGAGACATGTATGAGACGAGGTCACTCAAACCACTGTATCTTCGTTAGTTTTGCTCCGATTCATCTCAAATTTTCACACAATATTCTAGAAAAGTTGTCCATTCACAAAATAAAGGGTTTAAAAACTTTACGCCCATCCATAAGACACCTGCTTAAGGTATTTGAAATAAAATTATGAGTATTTATCACTGGCCGGAGGACATTCGATTAAACATTTTTTAATTTTAACTCATTTATTCAATAAAAAGTAACTTGCTAGCTACATTCCATAAAAAGTTGACTGCGTACATACTTTATAGTCGGTATTATCTTTTTTTCTCATATTTACTACCCAATTCTTTAGTACTTCAATATTTTGATTATTATTTTACCAAATCGCGACATTTAAAAACAAGTATTAAAATTAATTTTAAAAAACCGACTTCAAAATCGTGCAGATGCCAACACCATATCTTAACCAAATTTATATGGGACCGCCCCTGAGGCACCCCCGTACTAACAAAAAAGAATCATAAAAATGGGACATCGTGTTAAAAGAATTATCGCTGAACATACATAAGAAAAATATATATACCGACGAATTGGGAACTTCCTCCTTTTTTGAAGTCGGTTAAAAATTAATTTAAAAGTGTCAAAGTTTGACTTTTTAGAAATGTCATATTATTAAACCTGGTTTACATATGGAGCACACCCACATACTTTGATTACTATACGAGGCAAGAGAGAGGTTCGACACGCCCAACATAGGGCGCGGCCATTTTGAACCCTGTGACACAGTTTACAGCTAAAGAATCAGATCGCTCACTCTGTGTCGGCACTTTTGATCTCAATGTTTCAGTTTATATACTGTGCAACTCGGATAATACAATATATGACAACCGCCTATAATAAAACAGCAGTCTTCTGCGTATCCTGAATTTGTATAAAATAGTTATTTATGCAACAAGTGTGTAAAGTTACTCTCGCCGTAGGCGAGTGCGACAATCACATGAGTCAAAAAAGGGACTTTACACACGAGTGGCATACAATATTTTTTCTACTACCGTACACATAATCCACTAATATTAGAAATATAAAAGTTTCACTAGTGAAAAAAAGTACTTTACTTTACGCACTAGTGGAAAAAAGTAAAATGTGCCAAAAATTGTACACAGCAACAAAAATAAATTTATTGGAACTTTACAAATTTATAATTCTTACAGAACAAAATGACTAACAAATGAAGAAATATTTAAAAAAATAGGTTTTTAACTCTTATGAATATTAATATTGAATATGCAATTATTGCAATTACCAAAACTTAAGGTTTTGGTCTTTTCCAGCACAGAGTTTAAAAAATGTTGTGATATTACTTCTGTAACCCTATTTTGAGCTTAGAGTGGTATGGATTTGGTCTTTTCAAGTAAAGAGGTTGAAATATTTTGTGTAACTCTAGTTTCACTGTCGAGTGGTTCCACTAATTCTTCATTAGAGTTGTCAACGGTAAAATTGTAGCTTTGTTTCGAAGTGGATGGCATACTGTCATCCATCAAAATTTTATTAGAAATTTTGTTTTTTTTGTGTTATTGTGCTGTCTACGTAGCCTTTTGCAACAGCAGATGATTTCCATCCTCCATGTTTTTTGACCGTTAGAAGGTCTCCTCCAGAATTTGCCAGCATAGTGGCTGAAGACCTCCTAAAGCAGTGTCCTGTAAAAGCCGTTGGATTGGGCAAGTTTAGATACGTCGCTATAACACTTGGCATTTTACAAAAAGTATTTATCCCTACAGGCTGTTTAGAATATTTTCCATTTGCGAATTTTAAAAAAAATCTGTTACAATTTATATTTTATGGTCTTAATGAGGTACATTTTGTTATGAAAGATAAATAATCAACTGCAGAATTATTTGGATTTAAAATCGTAAAAATGCGTTCTATTCCATTTTTGGTTTCTGATACTTTGACAATATACACTGTTTGTTTATCTTCCACATCGTTAATTGTAATTTTACATAATTCTTCCCGGCGACAAGCTCCCGCAATTCCAATTATAAAAGCTACCTAAAAAATAACATATTGTAATGTTACAAATAATTTATTAAACATTAGGAAATATCTTGACGTTGCACATGTAAAACTCCAAATAAATGCTATTGTAAAAAATATATAAGTTTTAGGTATAATGTGCTGCCTAACAACCGCGGTGGCCTGTTAGGACAGCAACTGATTTTGTTAGGCAACACACCATACGAACACACATCTCGTTGCAAAACTTTACAGAATATTTTAATTTTATATTGAGCATTCAAGCATTTACTGAGGCATTTACTTACTTTGATCATTAAAAACTTGGAATCTGGAGCTTTCAACAGAAAATTAATTAGATCTTCTCGTTCAAAAATTTTGGATTTTTTTGGTTTATAACCTTTATTTTTTTGTTTGAGAAACGCTATTAACTTGTTGAATTTCGAAATATCAACGTTGTTTTTATATTTTAAGGTGCTTTTAAGCATAGAATAAATCGACCATAGGGTAGAAGCTTTGCAATTCTTCAATTCATCAGAGAAATATGCTAAAATAACGTTTTCCGAATATTTTGTCACCTTATTCTTCCTACACCATTCTATATGCATTGTATTTTTGCTGATAAATATATGCAGATTTTTCTGGCAATAAATTTTCAGTGGCCTTTTGTGCACTGCATAAGATATCTGGGGGAGTATTATCAAATTCGCTATCGCTAGATAAATTTGAATCCATATCGATTATGACAGATATAATAAACTGCAAATAAAATTTGAATTTAAGTAAACAAACATTAAAAAGTAAAACTTTTTACCTTCTCAAACTTGATTGAGTTTAAAAAAATGCTAAATTGGCTTTAGAATCTAATCTTTAACTTAAGTATACTTTTGTCGTATTCTGTTATAAGGTAGGTACTAATTAAAAGTTTAGAGATTGACAGTTCTTCTAATCCACACAGCCACGGCCAACTTACTTTTACCAAAATCGACATCCACTGAATGTTTACTTTTAATTAAATCGATGACATTTAGAGAAAATTATAATTAAAATAAACTGTTGATAATTTGTTGGACAATAAATAGATATAAGCAAAAATAATTTATTTATTTGTCTTAGAAGGAGATAGCAAAAAAATGTTAATATAAAATAAAACGTTATATTTTGTTATGTACAAATTTTGTCAAATTTTACTTTTTTTAACTAGTGCGTAAAGAGTTTTACTTTACGCACTAGTGAAAAAAGTACAACTTTACACACTTCGTGGAGTGCGTAAAGTACGTACTTTACGCACGGTAGTAGAAAAAAAAACTTTCGATGTAACCGGTCCAAACTTTGTTTATATTGTTTCTTTTGTCACGTATATCATGGAAAAAATTCGGTCAGACATGGTAGTTTAGTTATTTTTTAATAATGTGATCCCAAAATTTTAGAAGTGTAAAAGATTCCCAAAAATAGGTTAAAATTATTACATTTTAAAAAACCAAAAAAGGTTGACAGCTGTGTGCACGTAGTTTAGATTCAAAAGGAAAAACTTGTATTTCGTGCAAAACTTTTTTATTAATCAATGCAAAGCGCTTTCGGCTTATTTGCCATCATCAGTGCTCATCTACAAAAATTGTGGATGTAAACTTACAATTTAAAAAGATTTTAAAAAATATATTATAAAATCTGAATTAGACTTTTAAGTCAAAAGTTAAAATAGTATATATACAATTGTTTGAACAAATTAAAAATTACAAGAAACAAACAAAGTGACAAAAAACTGGTATATTTGATATGAAGAAAGTAAAACGCAGAAGGCCAAAGTAAAAAAAACTGAAGGTTTTTTTTTATATGTTTTATATACATTATAATTATGAAAAAGTCTACCTACTGTCCACAACGTATCCAACAAGTTCCTGGTCATCCTCACTCCCAAAATTATATATTTCGGGATATTTACAACTTGCTAAATCATAATTTTATTAATATTAATATTTTCAAATTTAAATTTCTCTCTTCATTTTGGTTCAAGTTGTTTAACCGTTTCCACATGACAGTGGTGACAAGCGACACTTGAAGACTTTGACTTGTCAAATGTCAACAGAAGGAGGTGCGTTCACCTCAGTGTGGAACATGTTTCTCCGAGTGATTGGAGGTTAACGGAGATCAGAATTTGTTATTGAATTTAAAGATTTAATTTATTGTTAGTTAAATTTAAATAAATGTTTAATATAAATGATATTATTTTGATGTCAAGACAAAACAAAAATGTCACTCGCGTGATTCTGATGTGCCAGCCCGGGCTCTGCAGAACATTCTTTCAGAGAACCCAAGATGGCACAACTCAGTTGTGCCATATTGTATTCTAGATTCAAATTTCAATATATCTTCCACAGTCACCCTCTAATTGTAAATTTCTTTAAATTTTAACTAATTTGTTAACCTTTTTTCAATTTTGTGAATAGTGAGGGTGGCATGATTCCTTAATTCCACACAAGCTAACTTGCTTCTGGAGATCAGATTTGATTTGTAAGGGCTTATCCCACACTCACTATTCCCAATACCAGTTTTTTGTCACTTTGTTTGTTTCTTGTAATTTTTAATTTGTTCAAACAATTGTATATATACTATTTTAACTTTTGACTTAAAAGTCTAATTCAGATTTTATAATATATTTTTTAAAATCTTTTTAAATTGTAAGTTTACATCCACAATTTTTGTAGATGAGCACTGATGATGGCAAATAAGCCGAAAGCGCTTTGCATTGATTAATAAAAAAGTTTTGCACGAAATACAAGTTTTTCCTTTTGAATTATTACATTTTTCTTACCGCCTATTTTGGGGTCCATTTAGTCCCAAATATTGATTAAAATATTGATAAAATGTCGGACAAATTCAGTTTATTTAACTTAAGTTGAAACTATATTGAAAACTTTTTTATTATTGATTTTATGAAAAAAAGTTATTCTTAATAAAAAGTTCTGCATAGTCTGAAACCTATAATGCAACCATAAGATAATAAATTTTTTAATAGAATATGTGGTATGTCAAAAAAATGTTAGTTTTGCTCAACCTTTATTTTTGACAATATCGAAATTTGTTATAAAAAACAGTTGATCAGAACTGAAAGGTACATTCAGATATGCAATTACATCATAGGTATATCATGAAAAATAAGGTTTTTGATATTTTTTACAAATTTTTCTACATTGATTCAAATAAAAAAAATATGATATCTGCATATAAAGTTTTAGACCATGCAGAATTTTTAAACATATTTTATTAGGGATGTTTATTAAAATGAGTACTAGTAGTAAGAATATAAATAGGAAAATAATGTATTTGACAATTTGAAGTCGTTTCTCTGTTCTAAAAATATGCGTGTTTTGTCAACAACAACCCTTATTAGGCGATTTTTACCCCTTGTACACTGAGACAGAGGGAATTTACACTTATAAAAGTAAACGTTTGCAAATGTTAACGAATTGAGCACAAAAACAAAAAATTTTGGTGGTTTTATAAGAATTTAAAATTTCATCACTTTTTAGCCCCATTTTTGAACACGTAGAAATCAGTGTTTTTATTTTTAACTTCTTGGGAGTGGTATCGGGGGGTTAAGCAACGTCAAATCGACTATTGTAAAACCACTAATATCTGACTTTCGGAACAAGACTTGAATGTCTAATGCGACGACACTGACATTTATCCTGTTTCTACCACTGACATTTAACGACAAAAATAATCTATCACTAAAACAGAACAAAATAATACTTAGGAATTATATTAATAATAGAAATGATTAATTAATTAGAACATGAAGTAAATAAATTCGTTGTTATTAGCTCCCTGTATATTTTTCAATTTTTCAGAAATTTCTAGACATATTTTATGTACTATGTCCTATACCTAACGGTTTCGGAAATATTACATGTTTTCCGATTTATTACAAAAATTAACATTAACAAAATAAAATTGTTTGATTACAAAAATTGGCTACAACACACTTAATACTTATTTCCCATTTAATTCTTGATAAAATACCAATCGACGTGTCCGAGCGTTTTTCCGAACACTTTATTGATTACCGAATTTATTCCATTTGGCTGTTCCACACTCTTATAATTGTAACAAGCCAGGTTGGGTCAAAACTACAACAATAAAATATACAACTTGGGTACTACGAATAAATTCCTATACTCTTATCTATTGATAAGATGAATTAAATAATAAATGTGACATCTGCAAGTTATTAATACATACACCTAGTTTACAACAAATAACAGCTTTAATAGTCCAGGACATTTAGATCATAATCGACCGGAATAGCGGACATTTTTAGGGACAGCAGATATCGAGATGCGGTTTTCTGCATTGTATTCAGGAAGATTCCAGGAAAAGAGTCTATATCGTCTGGTTTAGCCATTTTGTGAAAAATGCCTTCTGAGCCGGAAAATGTCTTTTCCAATTGCATCACTACTTGCACTACGACTGGAAACTCGAAAAAAATCGCTTGAAAATCGTTACTTGGGAGGTTGTCGAGGCTGCCAAACTCGATGCTGGTATTAGAATTACCCGGGGGTGCACGGGGATGGCTCTGTAGGGGGTGCGCTGGGGGTAAATTGGGAAGAAATGGCATAGTCCATAGGAATCGCTCCAAAATCGTTACTCGGGGGGTTTCGAGGATGCCGAGGAAGATGATGAAGAAGGGAAAGAAGAAGAGTTGAACAAGATGTTTAGTATTTAAGTTAAAAATTTCTATTTGTTATTTGAATAAAGTAATATTTTCATAATTTATGATTTTACACTTTCTCCTTTACCATTTCCCACAGAGCCACCCCCGAGCGACCCCGTGGAAGTCTAATGCCAGAATTGAATTCGGCATCCCTGAAAACCCCCGAGTAACGATTTTGGAGTGATTTTCATGGACGCTGCTATTTCCCCCTCAATCACCCCCAGACAACCACACAGAGGGACCCCCGAGCGCCCCCGGGGAAGTCTAATACCAGAATTGAATTCGACATTCCCGAAAACCCCAGGGTATAGATTTTGTAGTGATTTTCGCGAACGCTGCCATTTCCCCTTCAATCACCCCCATACAACCCCACGGAGCCACTCCCGAGCGCCCCCGGGAAAATCTAATGCTAGAATTAAATTTGGCATCCCCGAAAACCTCCGAGTAACGAGTTTGGAGCGCTTCCCATGGACTATGCAATTTCCTCCCAGAATGACCCCTTGGATACCCCCGCAAAGCCGCCCCCAAGTAATTCCAATGCCAGAATTGAATTTGACATTATCGAAAACCTCCGAGTAACGAGTTTGAAGTGATTTTTATGCACGCTGCCATTTCTCCTTAATTCACCCCCCCCCCCCGCGCACCTCCACAGATTTGCACCCGTTCACCGTCGGGTATAGTCCATACAAACAATAAGTCAACTACAAAGAAATACCGATAATGGAAAAAAAGTTCGGCTTCCGTTTGAAGATGCTTCAAAAAAAAAATTCACTAAATATTATGTATGAATACATCTAAAAAGAAGTCTCTACCAGGAGTATGTCATTATTATGCCCCTGGACGATAGTAATACACTTATTTTAATACTAAAAATTATTAACTCAACTCCGAATTGGAATATAGTAGTCCAGTTTATTATTTCTCTCTAAGTCGCTGAAATGAACTGATAACCTGTGTAGACAGACTGGAATATCGTGTCGTGCGGCATTGTAGTCAAAAGTATACGCAAAGTAAGAAGAAGCCAGTGTCGTCGCATCGTTAAGTCAGTTTATTATTTAATTTAATTGGTTGGAGTATTTTCAACATTAATTATTACCATATATTTCAATTTTTACGATTTATTATATAAAATAGATGTAATAAATAATTTTACAAAGCGAAAAATGATTAATAATCAATCAATTTGAGGATTCGATTATGAACAATATACCTACAAGTAGAAATATAGGTACTGCGTTCCAAGTATATGATACAAAATTAAAAACTAATGTGTCTATTGAAATTATCGACTGTTGGTATATAATTTTTTTCAGAAAAATAAAATGCCGTCTCTGGAATAAATATTTTAATTAATGCATTTCCAATTCTTTCGAAATAAAGGTTTCTTATTTTATATCAATTCTGCATTACATACCTACCTTCTTATAGATATAAATAGGTAGGAAATAATTGACTTAATTGGTTATATTGCAAACATATCTCTACTGGTTGGGTTACTTCCGAAGTGGCTTCTCGATTAGTAAACGAATACGAACGTCAACATTTTAATAATTTAGTTATAAAAAATATTTTAAAATTAAAATTACAAAGTAAATGTAGAAATAACCTAAACATAGACCGACTTATAAAATAAAATGTTACTTACATATTGCTGATTTAACTCAGATTTTCTCATTGTTTCCAAATTCCTGCTCCTCGTCTTCCTTCTCCTCGTTATCACTAATTTTATGATCGTCGTCGTCATCCTCATTGAGATTTATGATAAATCGTTCTCCATTATTTACGTGTATGCCGCTGTTGTTCCTGTATTCCTCTTCTATTTCATACACATGTTTTATAACTGCTTCCCACTGCGATTTTCCGATCGCATCCATTTGTTCTTTGATCAAGTTGACGACCTGAGAATCAAATTTGGGAAATATATTTTTTCTCCGAATATTTTGTTTCAATTGGCTCCAGAGTAACTCTATAGGATTGAAAATACAAAAATATGGTGGTAACCTTAAAACTGTATGACCTCTTTCAGCTGCAATTTCATCAACTATATACTTTTTTTCAAAATTTTTAGTTTTTAGGACTTCCAAAAGTTCATCTTTTTTATATTTTTCATCAAAATACAAATCGTGATTCATTAAAAATTCTTGAATTTCATCTTTCTTAGAGTTTTTATTAGGTATTTTTTCCTTAAGCCTGTAGTGATATGAAGCATTGTCCATAACTATTACACTTTTTGGCTTTAAATTAGGCAACAGTGAATTCGTAAACCATTTTTCAAAAATATCGGAATTCATATTTGAATGGTAATCAATCTGGCAGCTATCAGTTTTTTTTCCAATTAATAGTAAGGCATTGTCAACCCAACCGTCCTCTGAGCCACAGTTTAATATTATCAGTCGAGTGCCTTTATTTGGAGGGATACCTAAGGCTTGGCAATATTTATTATCGTTTGTCCAGCCCTTTTTTGCAGTATCATGCGAATCATACCACGTTTCATCCAGAAAATAAATTGGCCTGCTTTCATTTTTATATTCACAAATTTTCTGTAAATAAGAATTTCTCCAGTTTACTATTCGTCTTGTTTCCATCACTGCGCTTCTTTTATCTATCGTTTTGTATTTAAAACCGATTTTTTTTAGCCAATTATACAATGTAGACTTTTTTATATTTGTATCGAAATAAGTTTCACTTGAGAGTCTATGTATAATATCAAGAGTGGGAATGGATTTTGGTTATAAAGTTCATACACTGTATTCACAATGGATTTGGCCATGGATGGATCTAATTTTTTTTGCACACCTTTGTCTTCACGGACTTTTCTGCTGGAAATTCCATTTTTTATAATTTGGTTCATTTTATAAACCGATATACCAGTAAGAAACGCTGCTTCTTGCACGGTAGAAGTGTTTTCGATATATCCACGTTTTAACAAATTTTTATAAACATTTAAACAAATTTGCTGGGACTGTTCATTTAAAAAGAGTTTATTTTTTATTTGCGTAGGCACTACATTAGTTTCTCCATCACTGTTTGATGTACTGGTGCTCGGAATACTATCCCACGGTCTCCACATAGTTAATAACACATACACAAAAATTATTATTCGTTTATTAAAATTACTATATAACCTCCAAAACACAAACTGATTATTGATAAAACAAAATTAAACACTAATAAAACAGAAACTAATATTCTATAAAATTTTAAAAAGTACGATGCAGGAGCTGTTATCCGTACAAAACTCAACAGGTCACTAAGATGAACAAAACTCCACTAAAAGTAAAAATAATTATTTTTATTCAAATACGTTTCATTTTCCTTTTCGGCATTGGTTCGGCTCTTTAAATGGACAAAGACAATATGCCGACAAAGACAATATGCCGACGAAGGCAAAAGCCGATAAAGGCAATAGCCGTCAAAGGCGATACACCGCCAAAAACAATATACTTACAGAGGCAGTATACCGACAAAGCTATTCACGCTTCTTGGAGAAAAAATGCAAAATTTTATCAAAAACACTGAAATCGTTGAAGGAAAACATCAGTTATAAATCCTACTTGTAAGAATGATTTTATTTTCTATACAATATTATTAAGTTTTATTTTACGAAACACTCGGTTCTTTTTAAACGCACGAAATATTTGTCTTCCAAAATAGCTACAGACTATGTTTACATTAACACCATTAAGATATGGAGATATCGGATTACGAATATGGGAACTAAGGGTAAAATATCGAAACAGGCATAAAATACAGATCATTCTGAATTTGAGTTAGTTACTTTACGGAACAAAATTAAAGTTCGTTCCAATAATAATAATAATAAAAAAAAAACTAGTGAATAATAATTTTTGTGAGTGGCTGTTTGCTGAACAGGGTGAGTTTTTCTCACTGAGTAATTATGTTTTATCAATTAGTTTTGTTTTAATTTGTAATCAAGTTATTTTGCAAATTATATTACCCAATTATTATCCATTAACCTTTTATAGTTAATTTGTCAATTCTGACGTAAAGATATTTTGTCAAGTATTGAGAAAACCTTATATCCTAAATTAACAGGGTTATATTAAATAATTAAAACTTATTTGAATTTGACTATTTACTTATATTTTGTTTTCCTCTACGAGGTGTAATCAAAAGTAAAGTGAGTTAGATTGTCTGTTCTGGCGTAGTACATTGCGGTCAGTGTTTGCGTTTATTTAGGGATTATTCCCGGAGTCGTCGCACCATGGTTGGTGCGGGCTAGTGGCATTGCGGTCAGTGTTCTAGTAATGGCTTTTTATATATCGATCTATGTTTGGGCATTGCGGTCAGTGCCTACAGAATTGAGAATATAACTTTTTGTCAATTATGGAAAATTTGAAGTTGTGTCAATTATATTTTTTTTATAATCAATATTTTGACATATTTATCATGTATAATTTTCTTGTTAATTAAAAGGATAATAAGTATTTTATTTATGGATATCACCTTTTCATGACTTTCTTTAATGTAAAGCTGTTTTTGGTAAACTTGATTACTCATACTTGTTTTCTTTTATTTCAGGTACGCCATTTCATACGTGCATTAAGTATTTTATCTATTTTATTTTACTATTATTTTATTTGCATTTTTTTTTTTCATTTAATACTTATTTCTAAATTATTTTATTTTGTTCTATATTTTATATTTCAATTTAAAGTTATTAAATCGTTTATTGAATTAATTTCTAGTTTTTCCTGACATAGATTAAATAACTAAATATTACGCCCAAATTTATAATAGATATTTTTAAATTACAAATATCGTCCTATATACTTATTTAATTCTAATTAGGTATACATGTATATAAAAAATTACTATTTTAAATCTTCAAATCGAAAGAAACATACCTATAATACGTACATATAATTAAATTATTAAGTAAAAACATATATCTCTGTCTATGGGCCGTCTATCAAAGAGTTAGTTTAGCTGACTTCCGACAAGCAACCCGTTCCCTATACCAATTTTTTTTCGAATTATTCAAACAGGTGCCGAACTTTTTTTGCGTTTGCGGTATTCCTTTATAGTTGACATTGTTTGGATGGACTATAATTCTAATGCCAGAATTGAGTTCTGTAGCCCCGAAAACCCCCCAGAGTATCGAGTTCCGAGCGATTTTTCCGAGTTTCCAGTCGTTCCTATAATGGTGCAAGTAATGATGCAATTGGAAAATGCATTTTCCGGCCCAGAGGGCATTTTTTAAAAACTGACTAAACCAGACGATATAGACTTTTTTCCTGGGACCTTCTTGAACACAATGCAGAAAACCGCTCATTGATATCTGCTGTCCCTAAAAATTTCCGCTATTTTTTCTAACTTCCCTGGACCATAATAGCAGCAATCTAGAACGGTTTACTTTTTTTTGTTCAATTTAAAATCTAGTACTTGAGTTATCAAATGTACACGTTATACAAACTCCGAAAATCACTCCGATAAAAGATAAACAAAATGTGTGTGTCATACATCCGCCATATTGAATAATTTTGGCAAGACGTTGGAATGCCTAATTCAAGAATTTCTAGTGAATTTAAATATCTTCTAATGAATGAACTTTCAATTAGTATTTAAGTTTATAGATTACCTAACGTTTAGCCTGATTAAAATGTATAAATATATTAAATAAAAAATATCCCATGTATATTCTTTCCAGTCACACCTTCAAACGATTTTTAAATTACAACAATTTTCAGTATTAACCATGGTTTCCGATCACAATAATAAATAGCAGTGCATTTATTTTTAAGTATGAATTCTGTTTTAGCTTTGGCAAATGAGCGATTTCGAATACCTACGATACCACCAATGTCTATGCCGTAACACTAAAAGCATTCTACTCAAGTTTATGTTTACGTACCATTATGACTTCATTTTTAAATTTTACCGTTCAGTGGAAGCTAAAATATTTGCAGTCACGTTGATGTGTTGTTTATTCTTAGTATTTTATGAACCGAATTTTTTTGTTTCAGACAAACGGTTCTGATCTGACCGGATATTTACATGATATAAATACTTTTTTTTATTTTATGTTCACTGGAATACATGAAAAGTTAAGAGGATGGGTTTAAACGTTTTGTAGAAAATTAAAAATGTTTGGAAGGCTCCTTTATAATTTGTTTTATTTAACGTAGACCTATTTTTAACGACGATATTATTTAATCACCGACTCTGATGAGCACGCTATATGCTTGCCAGTAATTTTGCCGAACGTCTTGATTTTACAACCATAGACATCTGTAACGAACCATGGACTATTGACCTAGGGTCTCATAGCAAAGATGCTATATCCAAACTATATCCCTTACTTAAGCCATTGATGTAGTCCGTGTGAGTTCTGATATGATATAAGGAACGTGCGTGAAATATAGAGGCAGCACTACCGCCGAAGTTAGCCCTCTCTAGTGTTTAATTTTAGAATTAAATGGGCTGAACATTGCAAGTAAAATACACATATCGTCAAAATTTTTGGACCTTCTTATGTTCGTCATAATGAGACACTATTATTAAAAGTCAAGAAGTGTGTTACATGGTACATTTATTTTGGTTATTTATGTTTGTTCATTCTTTGTACTTTATATTGTTATTTTATATTATATTTGTATGTTTTTAAGATGAATAAACATTATTATTATTATTATTACCTATTATCCAATTAATCGAATTAAATTACCGGTTTTGAGCTTACATTAAATTGTAATTAGATGAAACAAAATGGATTTTATGTATTTTGAGGTGATCTTTTCGAAAAAATGCAAAACAAAATGTAGCAGTTTTTCGAAAGTGCCGAAATTTTGGATTTTGTCAATTTTTCAATTTTGCGCATGCGCATGTCGCAAATAAATCAATGTTTTTAAAACGCAGTTTACGACATTTGAAAGCTTAGAAAAAATGCTAATTTTTATGTCTCTTGAGAAATTTTGATCCGATGCACCGTTCTCGCGGTATGGACGATTGAAATTTGTTTAGTATTTTGAGGCGGCGAAGGTCGAAAAATTTAATTTGTTAAATGTTCAAACACTAAATTCTTCATAACTTTGGCAAAAATTAAGATATTTGAAGAAACAAAAATTCGTTTTAAATTTAAGGGATGTGACTATTGATTCCCAGAAGGGGGCAAGAGAAATCCCAAAATTAGGTATATGGCGGAAGGGCAAAGTGTACCACAAGCCTAATTTCATTGTTTGCCTATAACGGCCAAACTATTTAAATTTTTTTAATGCCACTTACAGAGCTTACTCTTAAATATGAAATCTTATACGTGTGTGAATTTTACCGAAATCGGATTATAATTGGCCAAGATATCAAACAATTTAACAAATTTTTTTCCCTATAAAAAAACTAATTTTTTTTTCTAAAGTTTTAAGTGACACAAAAATGCCAAAAATGCACCCAATGACTCAAAACCTTTTTTTTTTTAATACTCTATTATGTCTAGAATACGATTACATTACGAAAAATTCTGCAAAAATATTTTATCTATTTTTTTGACCACTGTTCATTGAGTGAAAAGTTGCCTAAAATTGATGATTTTTAGTTTTTTGGTCTGAAAATTGAACAAACCCAAATCTCATGTCTTCTGAATGTGTATACAAAGTTTAAAGTATGTATGTTTCTTCTAAGTTGTAGAATTCTCCCGACAAAAGTCCCATTACACGCGCTCTGCGGGATCCATTTCTGTAATTTGATTTTTTTTGTGATTTCCAGTTTTAAATTTCTTACATACCTAAATTTATTAGGCCTAAAATTTATTAAATTGTATATTACTGACTTGTTATAAGACGTTTCTTGAGTTTTGTGCAAAAAATAGAATTACCACAAAATTAGCCGTACGTCGTATCAAGGATAGCCATGGTCTCGGCGTTCGCTATCCGACAAGTTTAAACTTGAAACGGTCATACAAATTGAATCGCTTGATAGTGTTCATCGGCATAGATTTTTAATAACCATGTTCAGCAAGCTCTGTGTACACGTGGTTTTTCGGACTTCTTCAGCAATTTATTGAGTAAGTACGTTCTTAAATTAAGAAAATTCTATCACAGTGCTATAATTTTTTTGTTTCCAGGTTGCAATGGCTGGCCTGTGTTTATTATGTCATCAGAAACTTGCAGAGGGTGAACTTACCCCAATTAGACCGACAGGATTGAAAGTTCTGCAGATGGTCAGCAAAGAGAGAGGGGATGATTTTTTCAGTTCTTTAGAACCAGGTTTTATATTGCATGAGAGGTGTCGCAAACATTACGTAGCTCGACGTTACGGAAAAGAGTTTATTTATAAAACCTGGGATAGGCATAAAAGGGCCGCGATTGACAATGCCAAAAAAAGGAGGATGGAACATCAGCCAAGAAGAAAACCAGATGTTAGAGAACAAAAAACAAGCTTATCACCAAGTTGGAACTTACACTCAAGCTTAGGATTAATTTCCTAACATTTTTAAAGTATACCTTTTTGTATAATTTTTTGTGCTCTTTCCGATGGCACAGTTAGTTTCTTCAAATATATTTTTTGTTAGATGTTTTCGGAAAACCCGGAGAAAATCATATGGGAAAAAAATTTAAAAAAATTTACGCCTTCCGGTTTCCTGCGAATTCCCGAAAAATTATGGCAGATTTCGCCGCGGGACTTATTTTATTTGAGAGCCCACAAAAAAATACGCAACTTCTCTCATGGGCACATATGTCTAACATTTATAATTTCGCCACATATTCATCGCAAATTTCATGTTCATGATTCTGATCAAAGAAACGAAAAAACAACTTTTTGGTAAAAGCACTTCTGGCGGCGAGAAATTCGCCATTAAAACTACCTGTGCAATGAAATTCCGAACTATTTTTGCCTCCTCTTTCGATTGGTGCATTTATTTTTACTATCAGAATGATACTTGCCCAGATAATTAGCATTATTACCATGGAAAATTCGGGAAAGCCCGGTTGTTTTTCCTAATTTAAAAAAAATTGAAAAACAGCTACATCATTTTTTTCTTTTTTTCGGAAAGATCACATTAAAATACACAACTTCCACTTTGTTTCATCCAATTACAAATTAATGTAAGCTCCAGGGGGCTCTTTTTCGTTATTTAATTGGACTAAATACAAATTGGCTGAATTAAATTTTAACTGAACAAGGAAAAAATTTAAACGAAAAATAGTGCATAATAAAATTATTACTAGAATTTGAAATCCAAAAGAAAACCACTTTAGAGCGAAATCAAAAATTCATTAATATTGAGGGTGTCCTCCCCTGTTCTGTAGTAAGGTATTAACCGAGAATACTGATCAAGGAGAAGCGACAGTAGCTGTCGGTGCCTTTGATATCGGATGGACCTTTTTCACAGTATGACTTTGACTGATACACAACTTAGCACGCTGAGAAAACATGCTTATTTTCTACACTGAGCTAAATAGTTTGGCAAATTATCTGAAACATTGTTATAGTCCATGCGCAAATTATGTTATGTGATTTAATTACATTGAAGTAGTTAGGGTTAATAGCAATGGTGAAATTTCAGCACCAAAATATAATGCATTATATAATAATTACTTATTTGTTATAAAAGTAAAAGACGTTTATTATTTTATAATTAATCTATATAATTTGTTTAATATTTGGTTTATTTATATATTTATTGATAGAGTAATTCACAAATTAAGTGATGCTAAATGGTTGGATATGACATGTAGAAGAAGACTTCATATGGCTACTCTGTTTCACAAAATAATTTTTGTCTAAGGCTGGCACTGTATGCCAGCTCTATTTTGCAGTGTTACATTGGGTGGTTTTTTACAATTATGTTTTTTTTGTTCCATATTCTGTGTAAGCTGCAAATAAATGAATTTATTATTATTATTATTGTAAAAAATGTAATAAAAGCCCTATATTTAAATTAAATCACCTTTTCCTTAAGTAAAAATAAGGTAAATAAAATTAAGGGTACCAAAAAAAATTTAGGGTAACAATTAAAAAACATTAAGTTTGAGAGGTTTAACTAAATATTTGCAATGTGCATATATTTTCAAAGCTTTTAGGTTTAAAAAGTACTTACATATTTTTAGAATTTCTGGATTCATATTATATTAAAAAGACTTTAAAGTTTATTACTCATTTCTGTAAAAACAAGTGTTTTCTCGCAAAGATAAGCCAGATGTCATTTAAGGTTTATGTATTTAGAGTTAAATCCCTGGCCTGGCTATCACCCAGACAATACAAATCTGTCCATTGGACGTCGTCCATTCGGTATATAATGAGTTTTTTCTGGACTTCCGACATCCAATGGACGTTTAGTGAAGTATAAAAATGGCACACTTTTGACCATTCAGAGGACGTCCAATTCTGGAATATATTTGGACGTCGAATACTGGACATTCAATTAAAGATCGCTTGACCTGAGCAGGTATCGTACTCACGACACATCCATTTTTTATTGTTTACTAGATATAGTTATAATGGAATAAGATTTCAAACTTTCGGTGATAGAATGAAATGCAATAGATTCAATTAGTCAATTTTTAATAACCAATTATATTAAAAAAAGGAAGTGTATATAGATGGGAATTAGGCTTAATAAATAATGACCTAAGATGGACGTCCGCTGGACGTCAAAATTCTACTAAACTTAAAATTAAGTTCAAAAACAGATGTTCTCTGGGTATCGATATTCAGCTGTCAAATTAATTAGCATAAACGGACGTACACTGGATGCCCAGATATGGACGTCCTGACCCTCAAATGGATCTAAAATGTACGTCCATTGGACTATGTGTGCTGTCTGGCATAGACGAATTTTTAGAAATAGTACTTATTTAAGTATGTACCAATTTTTCCAAAATCAACTCCAGTATGATTCATTCAATAATTATAAATATGAATGGGCAAAACATCTTTATATTGACATAATTGTAACTTACAATTTAGCCATAATAAGGGGATTTCGCCCATTTTGACAAATCCTAATTGAAACACGCGGATTTATTATATATATTTTTTAAATATAATTTCAAAATAAAATAAACAAAATCTGCAGTTCATTCTTTATTAAATTTATTTAAAAGAAGACAAACATATATTTCAGAAAATTCAATACCTACATATGAAAATAAAATGTCAAAAATGATTAAATCATTATACTTAATATTTATACATGTGATAAAATTCTTAGTTTCCTAATAACTTTTTTGGCACATTTTATATCTGTATTAGAATACCTAAGTGTGTAAAAAATCTTCATCTTATTACTACACAAAACAAACACCATGAAATATCACTTAACATTGCTCACATACTAAACACAACTTGGACTGACTTTGACAGATAACATCATTTTGAGTGATACACAACTTATTTTCGCACATGCGCGTTACAAAACGGTTCACTGAAAACACCAAGCTGTCGCTTCTCCTTGATCGGTATTCTCGGGTATTAACTCGCCTGTGCATGGAAACAATAAAGGTGTTAACGTAATCCATTGGGATGTTGTTCCGTTCTCCTTGGGCCGAGACTGTGAGTTCCTGGAGGGTGACAGGAGGATTAATTTTGTTTAAGATTGCTCTTCCAATGAAATCTCACATGTGCTCAATGGGATTCATATCTGGCGAATTTGCTGGCCACGGTAATTTTTGAATATTCTGAATTTCTCGTGCATTTTGTACCCTTCTCGTGCGATGGGGCCTAGCATTAGCATTGTCATCCATGAAAATAAAATTGGCTCCAGTTTCATTTCGGAAAGAGTAAATAATGGGTTCAATAATATTTCGAACATATCTATCGGCTGTCATAGTGTCTGGAATGGGAATAAGCTGCGTACAACGACCATGCATTATGTCTCACCAAAACATTACTGTTCTTCCTTGGTATGGAACAAAGATATCGGATAATAGATACGCCTTGTATACATTACACTTGTCCGCAACTTTTTTTTGACGGTACGCTCTTCCTATGTTGTCAGATTTCTTTCATCAAATATCAAACATTAAATTTTTATTAAAAAAGTTACTATTACCTTTAATACAATCTAATAAAAATGGAAACAAAGAATTGAAAGCATCAATATGAGTTTTTTATTAATTGCAATCACTTAAGACTTTTATTTAGCTATTTTTACGTGGGTATCATATGGGAATATTAAACATTCTGGTATAAATCCTTTAAGTTTGGCAACCTAAGACATTTTGCTGAGTTGGCAAAGTGACAGATCAAGTTTCATTGTGATTTTTTGTAGTTTTCAAGAATAATTTAAACCCTGAAGTTTTTAATAAGGACTTTTACGATGGGGAGAAAATGTATAGTGAGCCGAAATACGTAGAATAAGAATGTTATTTAGTCATTTCATAAGTAAGATTATGTTAGCATAGACGTAGGCATATACAGGGAATAAGGCTTAATTTATTTAACAGTGTTAAGGCATCTAGCACTAGCATTGTTTATTTAAATAATAATGTTCTATATTTTCTGATCAGGTTTCCTAGATAAATTATTGCTTGGTGGAAGAAGACATTACGAAAATGAAAAAAGTCTTAGTATGTTCTGACCATTTTTGTATGGCAGGTATTTATGAAAATTTAAGTAGTAGACACATCTTAAAACATAATGCTGTACCTATCAAGTAAGTACAGTATTTATTATGGGTATTATTATAATATGTGAGCTCTAAAATTATACAGAAATCATCACATTTTACAAAATTTTGGTAGAGGTAGTTGAAAAGGCGAAAAATGAACACTTTTTTTAGTGCAGTTCGTAACAGATGTGGCTTCAATAACAATCCCACAATGCAGATTGTTTAAAAATTGTTATAAAAAATTATTAATTCATATTGAAGTAAATTCAAATAAAACTGCCAATGTAATTGCTTTAGATGGCACCAGCATCTTGGATTGTAGCAGCACTAGTAGCAAAATTACGTTAAATTTAAAATGTTATGAATCAGACACTAAAGAAAATTTGGAATTTACAAATGAGCTTCGTGACCATGATTACCTATCTACTCGTATATATTTTCTAAAGCGAATACATTCAGGATGTAGTTGCTTATATTTCTGGTTTTATAGTAAAATCCTTAAAGAAAAAGATTCACTGCAGTGTTCTGCAATTTTAGAAGGAGATTACAGTTTATCAAAACTGCAAAATCAAAAAACTTACGGAAAATTACAAAAAGCTTCTAGATTTGTAGTTACTGTTTGTAGTGAAACTGAAGAATGTATAAAAACAGTTTCAATGAACATGCACAGTAAATAATATTATTAACATTGCCAATATAAAATGTAAATTAGTAAATAGTTCTATGAGATATTTTCCTTTTATGTTTGATGTTTTTTCTAACCATATTTTTGATTTTTAACCACTTAATAATCATTGTATAAACTGTCACGAAGCTCATTTTAGACAAATATATAGACATTCGACTTCATCATGAATTTCATAAATTAAAAACTGTTAATAAAGCCAGAGTGAGAAGTTTACTTACAAAAAGCATTTTATTCAGAATCAGTAATTTTTAATTTTAATTATTTGTTTTTATAACTTTTTGTCTATTTTTAAGTAACTGTTTCCATAACATGCTCTTATTCTTTATGTAAAATATTTTAATATATGACCATCTACTAACTGTATATTGTGCCCAGACGATACTAATTTTATCATTGAAGACATAATAGTTTATAGTAACTGCATCAAACAAAAGTAAAGAGATAGTCAAAAGATTCACAGGTTATTGTTCGGACAATGGTCTAGATAAAAGTCGCTCAAAAAATTTTTTCTACGACCACTATCCAAAGTAGACTTTTGCACATTCAAATCTAATTAGAAAGTTGACAGTTTTCGCGAATTTTCATAATTTTACACTATTGGCCCAAACGTGCGTCAAAGTAACTTTGGCACACGCTTGCCTGTTTTCATTTGAATGAAATAAATGAAAGCTAATCGGTATTTTAAAACAAAATGTAAGCTAATCTAAAATATTAAATTGACTTCCTAATATTTTAAATCATTTAACAGTATTTTCTGTAAATAAATAAATGAATAAATAATAAATAATTACCGACACATAAGTACTAAAACCTTTTCTCTTCGACAGACTTTCGGTCTCAACTGCCAAAGGTGCTACTTTCTGTTCCTAATTCACAAATAGCTATTTTGTCTTTTATCCCAAAATATGCTTTACAAAATATCAGTTATCTTATAACACTAAATAAATCTATTGAGCACATTCTTCACCAAGAGTGTTTGTAGGAGTAACCATTGATAGTAAAATGACATTCGAAATGTCACAAAAGAAGATTCCTTTAGTTTTTTTTTTCTATTCAGACAAATTAGAAATAAAGTCTCTCTTGATAATCTTAAGCTAATGTATTTTAGCCTTGTCCAGATATTATAAAATCATTGCTGATTACTCTCCTAAATAAGTTATTATATCATTACACAAAAAATGCTAAAAATAGGTGTGATATGCAACCCAAATGGTAGATAATGGAAAGATCATATTTGTATATTTATGTATCTGAAATAAAATTGTTTTATTCTTTTTAATAAGTTTTTTATTTCATAAAAAAAGGTACCTAGTCCGCAATATAATTATTCTTCGACCTGTAGAAAAGGTTTTCTGACAATACCCATGTAAAAATAATAATAAATGGCTTTATATTTTTACTTGCGCTCTTCATGTATTTTAAATAAAAGATAATATATAACAAAATACTAACAAAAATGTTCTTCTACTTTGAAATACCTACAATTTTAATCTATAAGAAAATATATAAAATGACTTTTTGAATGCCCTGTATAAATTGAATATGTTTTCTTTAAATTTACCTTTAATTCCGAAGACCCATAGGTTATTGATTAGGTCATTAAATAATTTTTACTAAAAATATATATGTAAACCCTCCCAAAACACTACGTCTATGTGCGACGTACGATTCCCCTTTCCACGTCTGGTATAACATCGGATAACATACGGACAAAAGGTGTATTGGGTATACAGTGTGAAGGGCGAGTCTATCTTAGATAATATGATGTCTATAGTATGGAACGACTTCTCTGGCAAAATATAGTCTTTTTGGTCGCCCTGGCCCTCTTCAAACTCTATGTTGCCGACAATCACTAATTAAACCATATCTGGTTTCGTCCGAAAAAAGAACATTTTGCCACTGAGCTAAAAGCTAGTCTCTGTGTTCCTGTGCCCACTGTAGACGAGCAGCTATATGTCTAGAAAGTAACCTGGGTACTCTTGATGGTCTCCTAGATCGTAAATTGGCTCCAGCAAGTCTCCGCCGTATTCTGGTACTAGAAATGAATCGACCATACTTTCTTCTAAAATGAGTTCGGACAGCTGAGACTGTTAGGGTTTGATTCCAACGTACATAACCTGCTACATAACGATCTTCTCTTGGATTAGTTATCCTAGGACGCCCAGTCCTCCCACGTCTCCAGTCAACGCTGTTATTTTCCTAGTACAGACTAACTGAAGCGCGGGGAATCCCTAGTCTATCTGCGATTCGATGATTCAGCAGACCCTCATCATGCAAAGCCACTATTCTTGCTCTATTGAACACTGAAATTATATTGCCAGGCATAGTTGCAAAGAAAAACACAACAATCACTTAAACACGCAAAATCGATATTAACCACTTTTTAAACATTGGTACCTAAAATTGTGGGAAATTGTTTTTGTAAAGATTTTTAAATGCGTATCAATAGTGAAATAAATATAAGATTAAATGTACAAAAAAGCAGCCATGATAAATATTTCGTTTTAATATTTACGAGGGGGTCCAATAATTTTGGTGATGTGTGTAATAAAGAATATTTTTTAAAATAATAAATATAGATATTGGCAATAAATTGTAAAGTTGTACCTTAAGCAAGTGTACCAACGTTTACGATGTTAAAATATCGGTATTTAGAGACACTGAATTTAAAAGTATTACAATAACATTTAAAAATGCAAATTAATAAATAATAATAAAATTATTGTTTTTAGCTTGATGTTAGTTGAAATTTCATTCATCTACCTTAGAAGTTTATGAGACACCCAATGATATTGTTACACTGGTTTTTGGTATCTCAATTTATTTCTACTCAATTTTAACAATAATTATACAACTAAGGGGTGGGTGGCTCAGTGGTAGAGTCTCTGCCTGTAGATCCAAGGGTCCCAGGTTCGAATCCCACCATTGGCCGGGATTTTTTTATTTAATTTCATTATTTAAAATTAATTCTGATGCCTTAGTAGCATTCCCCACTCGACCATTCACTGTTGGGTTCTAATTAACAGTGCTGTTCCTAAAGTGGCGCTTGGAAACAGTAACAGAGCCTACACAGAACACGAGGCTAATGGCCTTAGTAGTCGATGCCGATGACAACAAATTAAAAAAAAAATACCTTATTTAATAACCTTTATTAATGAAATTACAAACAGAATATAGTAATATATGTAAATATTCGATGAACATTATTTTGACAAATTAACATAAAATTGGCAGTTCTGAAAATATCCGGTGACAGTTAAGTTGCCTGCAGCAAAAGATTCATGTTTCATTGTTTGAGTATCAAATTTCTGTACCGAAACGCCACGGAAGGTACACCTGCCAGCATTCTTGAAACTTCATTTTTTGAAGATAAACTATCCTCTAAATATCCTTCAGCAACCGACGTACTCTTCCATCCACCATGGCGCTTCAACGTGGTCATACTGGCTCCAGCCTCTGCAAGAAGAGTTGCTGACGTTCGACGCATACAATGACCTGTATATTTCTCAGGATCGCTTAAACCCAGATATTTCGCTATAATGGACGGGATTTTTCCAAACGTGTTTTTCCTACAGTACATCGACCTTGTCTATAGGTCAGAAAAACCCTTTTTTTCTGAGGAACCACATGGCCGTAGTGACATATATAATCTCTTATTAGCTTTAAACTGTTCATTTCACCCTCATCTATAATGGTAAAAATTCATTTTTTATCGGTCTTGGTCTCTGGTACATTAAACTACAAAACCGATTTTCTATCTTCTACATGAGTAACTAACATGTTCACAAGTTCTTGCCGTCGACATCCACCAAATATTCCAAATATTAATGCAACTTTGTTCATTAAAAACGTCTCGTTCGGTGCCTTATGAATAAATTTTAAAACATCTTCTCTAGACAGAATTTTAGACTTCTTTGGTTTGTAGCCTTTTGAAGTTTGCTTGAAATATTAGTAATTAGCAATGTTAATATATTTATTTACTATTAAAGTCTTCTTTACCATGGAATATTTGGACCACAAGGAACTCGGAGAAAATGTTTTAGCGAGATAGCCGAAGTATCCAAGCAACACACTTTCATTAACATCTTTTACGTAGTTTTCTTGCATCCAATTTAATAATTTTTCGTATTCCATGTCGTAAGCTTCTTTAGACTTTTTTGGCAACAGATTTTCAGTTGCTTTCTTTGCTATTTCTACGAGGATGTATCAGAAAATAACGAGACTGGTGCTATAGTATAACAACGAAACATTTATTTAAAAAAATTCAACAACTATCCTTCGAAGTACTCTCCATTCTGTTGAATACATTTCATCGCTTTATCCACTTATCATAAACTTCTGAGAAACCATTTTTTGATAGTCTGTTTAGTATACCCATCACAGCGTTGTTGAGCTCTAAATCCGACTCAAATCTTCTACCTCTCAATTATTTTTTGACTTCAGGAAACAAATGGAAGTCACATGGAGCAAGGTCAGGAGAGTAGGGGGGATGAACCATAATTTTAACCCCTAATTCTTCAATTGTTCGTTGACAAATCATTGATCTATGGGCCGGAGCATTGTCGTGATGCAGCGTCCAGCCAAAGTCCTAATAAAGCGGCCTTTTTTTCTTTAATTTTGCCTTTAAGGGTCCTCGAAGTACATTAGAATAGTACTCCCCTGTTACTGTATGTCCTCTAGGTACAATGTGATCGTAAATAACGCCAAATTTATCAAAAAAAATCAGGTGCATCACTTTACCAGCGCTTTTAGCAGTTTTGGCCTTCTGCGGTCTTGGGCTGCCTTTATGCTTCCATTGCATACTTTGAGACTTCAATTCAGGATCGTAATGATAAAACCAACTTTCGTCACATGTAACCACATTATTTAAAAACTGTGGGTTACGTTGCAATTGCCATTTCCACTGCTGACAAATTGTCACTCGATTCGCTTTTTGTTCATCGGTCATCACTTTTGGAATCCATCTTGCCACGATCTTCCGGTACTTTTTGAGTGGTACCGTAAGACAAATTAACATTGTCAGAAATTCGTTTTATGCCAATCCGGCGATCATTTTGTATCAAGTCGTTAATTTCTGCAATTTTTGTGTCATTTCTCGCAGTTTGTGGTCGACCGGGACGAGGTTCATCTTCAACTGATTCACAACCGTCTTTAAACTTTTTATGCCATTCAAACACTCTACATCGTGATAAACTATTATCTAGATATGCACCTTTAATCATTTCAAAAGTTTCAGTTGGTGTTTTACCAAATCCAACACAAAATTTTATCGCGTATCTTTGCTCCACTTTCATTTTTCGATGGGTACGCAAAACACTGACAATTCAATAATTAATTTGTAACAAATGTCAAAAGTTAAATCAAAGCCTACTTGCGGGGTAGTACGTTAAATATAAGGCTTTCATGTCTCATTTTTTGGGTTATAAAATGTTACCTCTGAAAGAAGTTATAGCACCAGTCTCGTTATATACTGATATATCCTCGTATAATTTCGTCAGGAATTCCAAAATCTTCGTTCATTTTGACTTCTAACTTTGACACATATAAAAATTATTGTGATTTTATGACATTTACGTTTGTCAACCTAGCAACGATAGTGTCTACTATGATAAAATGGCAATTTTATTAATTCAAACCGGATTTTTTAAAATACTGATTTATATTGAGATTGGATTGCAATAACGAACAATGACATAAATAACTATTATAGTTTAATTTTACTTTTTAGTGAATGAAAAATATGTACCTTCAGGTAAAAGTGAAATGTCCGATTTTCTGGAGCCACTATTCCGAAATTTGATTTAAATATTTCCTCAATTTTTAAAATCTTTATAAAAACAACATTTTGCGATTTATTGCCATCAAAATTTGACTAAATTTTGAAAAAGTGGCTCCAGAGGAACATATTTTAGCTACACGTACATGCTTTTTATTTCACTAAAAATTAAAAAATTACTACTAAAATTTTGTATGGCTATATTTCGTATTAGCTAGAAAATAATTGCAATGTAAATTCTCCTTTAAAAAAAAACCGCCAAATTTCAAATTAAATATAATATTACGGGTAACTGCATTACCGACAAAGTAAGTGTTGATGGTAATACTGCTGGTAACTACATTACCGACAGAGTAGGATTAGTTCTACAACTCCCCCCATACAGGTCGCTGCAAGCAAACATGTTGCCAAATTTCTACAAAGAAACGTCAACTCTTAATAATCCTTCCTCCATGGCTTAGAGCCAATTATTGCAATAAAAGGTTTATTCCTGTATTTTTTTTTTTTTAATTTAACTCTTATTGGACCCTGTAAATGGTATTTTAAACATAATATAAATAACAAACTGTTAAAAAGTATGAAAACTCATAAAAGAATTCAAAGCTTGAAGTGAAATAAAATTCTTATTATTTAGTGTGCAAATATATTTCCTGTTTTATATATAATTAAAATATATCGAGCGCTTACGTCAATTAAGCCATCATCGGGACCCTAAAAGAGGGTTAATAGTAAACTTTATAGCAACATTAAAAGTACACCTTACTTATCAGAAATAGAAAAACTGCTGGTGTCGAGGCCAAACCATTAGTTGTCACTGATATGAAAGACAAGGAGGCCTCGAAAACAGCAACTACAGATTCCCTCATGTTCAATGTCGATGTCATAAAGATAAAAACAATAAGATTTAGTTAACCTCTGATCAATTTGCCAATACTTTTGAATAAAGGAGGAATTTTGCTATTAAGATGTTCAAAGAGATTTAATTTAATATTATAGTTAAAAAATACTGATGCAAGTGTTAAATTTTCCAGCTGTTTTACTGATATTCGTAGTGTTATAATCAATGGAGGAAAGTCTTTATATACCACATTATTTAAAGGCTCAATCTCGTCTTTCGAGTACTTGTAATAGAACTTACATTTTTAAAGAAAATTCTAATGTTAGTAAAACCTTTAAAAACACTGGCAATGTCATTTGAAACAGTCCCTAAAAAGGGCAAAGTATTACTAATTAGCCAAAACCGGTCGCCTAAATTAAATAAATATTTATATTACTAATTTTTTGATTGTCTCATTGAATATAACCACTTTTGAGAGATTTCTTCTTGAGGTGTTCTTTCTTTGTTTATAGTTCGTATACATTTTATTATTAACGGTATTACTAGAAAACTATTTTTTTACTGATAACTATTTTTTTATTTATTGATGAAATAGCATATATTGGTAATTATTTTACTTCAATAAGATTAATAAAGATTTGTTGTTTACAATTCCTTTATCAAATCTATGCCTTTACCATCAATGCTTACATAAGACTTACTTTATTGATGCTTTTCTTAAGTGACGACTTGTATCGGTTTTTTCGCGGTAAAGTCCTTTACTACCCAGTTTTTAACTACTTGTTTTAAAATTAATAAAATGAAAATAGGAAACTCACCATCATCAGCATATGTTTCAGATCCGTATCCATCTTGTAATCCATTGGCCCATGTTCCTTCATACTTCGCCGTCGATGTGTTGGATTGTCTAACACCGTACCTACCCTTGAATCCCTGCGTCCACTCACCCCTATATATCCATCTCCCCCGCGTTTCCACCCCCAAACCATGCCGTTTCCCATTCTGCCACTGACCCTCGAAACAACTACCACTGTAACAAAAAAAAACTTCAATTAATAATATAATGAGGACAAAAATATGGAAGTAATCTTAAGCTTCAAAATAAAACAAAGTTAAGACGGCAGTTATTTGTACTATGTGAAGATGGCTTTCTGTCCGCTGCATGACTGCTGGCTGCCCGCTACAGCGGGCCCCGCGCGCCTTGTCAACAGATAACATCAAAATCAAACAAGTGTGTGGTTATGTTATGGTTTTGGTTGTCGACGAAAACGTGTGAGTGAAACTACTTTTATTTATTTATTTATTTATTTTAGATATAAGTTATTTAGGATTATTTAAAATAAAGTAAAGGTATTTCGATGATTTAACATGTCTTTACCAGGCAGAATTCATTATAAACCTTAGATAAAAGAGACCGAAGATGTAACATTGCACACTGCGCATGTTGTCTGTTTTAACTCCAAGTAACCCACCAATTAAAAATCATTGTTTGCACGACGCCACCCGAATTGCTCCGATTTCCCATTCAACGCTGTTTTTGATTTATTTTATGGTGTTTTAGCAATTTAAAGTGTTCTAGTTATTCAATTTTAAACTCAAAATGCGACGATGTATCTTAAGAAATTGTATATACTTATAATACAAGTACCAGTGTTATGAAATATAAAAAATATATTCGTTTTCAGCGGTAAATATTTATTAACGTTTTGACATAAAGCGCCATAATCCTTTGAGCTGAATACATCAGATCCGCATTAAGGGATTTCAATAAATATTTATCAAATACATTTCAGAAAACAGATTTCGTATTACTTACATAAATTTACAAAAGGGTAAAATTTTAAATATTTAATTTAAATAAGAAGTAAATAGACATTGTTGCTAACGAAATTTTGTTTTTAAAAAGTAGTTTTATAAGAATATTTACTAAAGGTGGTTTTTAGCTCTTTTTGGTAGATAAATAAGAAATAAAGAAGCATAGTTGATTAGTAGTATTTTTATAAGAATATTAGATAAAATACAGGATGAATAACTTAAAATTTCAAGATAATGTAATAATCGATTTTAAAGGAAATACAAAGAGAAAGTAGATTTATTCAAAATAATCGATTAATTGAAAATAATCGATTTTTTTGGAAAAATCGATTTATCGTTTAATCGGTGTTTTAATTAATCGATTCTTTTCGATTAATCGATTATTTTAGATTAATCGATTATTTTCGATTAATCGGTTATTTTCAAATTTTCAAAGGTATAATATGAAAATGATTGATTGATCGAATATAATTCGTTGTTTTATATAACCAATATTTCGGTTATTTTTTAGAAATATCGATTTATCGGTTAATCAGTTTTTTAATATTTATTAATTATTTTTGATTTATTGATTTTTATCGATTATTTTAGATTTTTCGAAGATAATAGAATAATCAATTTTAAAGGAAATATGAAAAGGATTATTAGAAAATAATAATAATAAATTTATCGTAGAATCGGCTTCTTAATTAATCGATTATTTTCGGTATTTCAATGATAATCGAATTATCGATTTTAAATGAAATACAATAAAAATAAATTATTGATAATAATCGATTATTTAAAATAATCGACAATTCGGTTTTTTTTTTTGAAAATCGATTTATCAGTTAATCGACTTTTTAATTAATCGATTATTTTCGATTTTTCAAAGATTATCAAATAATCTGTTTCAATGGACGAAAAAAAAAATGGATTATTTTAAAATTTTAAAGGAAATACGAAAAACAAATAGATTGAAAACAATGGATTGATCGAAAATAATCTATTATTTTCAATGATCGATTATTTATTTCGACAATCACTCATCCTATATATTAATTAATATTCCTAAAGAAAGAAGCTGAGGTTACAATACAAAACAGCATTTTCTCATTTTGACTAATTTTTAATATTATGTAATAGCCGTAGAAAAAATATAATGTTTGACTCAAAAGGTTTGATTTGCAGTATTCGGCTGCGCACATGCTTTTTTATAATACTCGTAGACAATGAGTACCATTTCTTGCTCTATTAACAATAATCTATTTCAACATTTTACTGTAGTATCTTGCTGAAAAGTCCGTAGTAAATAAACGCTAACGAAATATTCTATAAAAGGTCTTCTTTTTACATAAAATGCTGTGCATCTGTTTGATATTAAAAAATCACGTTAATTTTATTTCATAATACAAAATTCCATTAAACATATATTTTAAATAAATCTAATAGTTCATTATGATGCTAATAAACAAAGTCCGGTCCTTGTCACAGATTTCGGGTTTCTGCCCAGTTCCCCCACTCCGTTAACCTTTCTTTAGAAATTGGCAACATTTGCGCAGGTTAAACACCGGTGTATGTTATATCTCTGGTCTCTTTTATCTAAGTTATAAACGCATAGTTTTTAATTGTTATAGTACATTTTATAAGGCTCATTTCACACGTAAATTTTAAGAACAAACATTTTTAAATTTCCTTCTGATATTGATCAAAGAAAGAAATAGTGTCTTATTTTAAACATTCCACTCATTCCAATTAAAACCATCATTATACATTATGTGAAAATCGTTTTTTAAAACAAAATCGTTATGTGAAAATCATTTTTTGATACAAAATCGTTTACAAACACAAATCGTTCAAGACTGCTAAAAGATTTGCTTTGCCTTGCTTTAGCATCCTCAAAACCAGATACACCAGAGATAGTAGTACTTAGTAATATTATTATCACACCTCCAAACAAAGTACCTGTGAAGATAAAGTTAATTTTAATAATATACCGGGTGTTCAAATTAAAGTGTTACAGCTATATACCGCCTTTTATAAAAAACAACGTTTCAGACGAAAGTTTTATAGTTTTATGGGGAAAATGTTTTGGCTAAAATCGTTTTTTATAGCTAACCATATGACCAACTGTTTTTGGCCCAGCAAAATTTTCAAGTAGCTGTTACTTAAAAAGTAAAAGTCCAATAAAAAAAATATGTTCATCAAAAGTTTCTTATTTTTTTATGTACTTTAAGAATATGTAAAAAAATGGAATTCCCATTTAAAAAAACAAAGTCCACCTCGATATGGCCATATTACGGTCAGCTATAAAACAAATAATTCAGCCAAAATGTTTCCCCCAAAAAATTATTAAACTTTTGTCTGAAACTTTTTTTCTAAAATGCATATTTTCGGCGGTATTTAACTGTAACACTTTAATTTATACACCCGGTATATAAAATGAAGCAGAATTTGAGTCAGGCCACTATTTATGTCGCAGGGTTTATTAAGCAACTTAATAGTTTTGACTGTAAAGAGTGTAAAGTTAATTTACAGACATGTTAGAAGACCATCGATACTTTTACTTATTTTAAAGAAAATGATGATAAAAGACGTTTGATTTATGTACAAGGATATATTATTGAATTTCTTTCAAAAATTCATGAAATTGTTTTAGTTTTTCTATGCACAGTACGACATGTTTCCTCGTGAGTAAGTAGTTTTTAGGTCTCATCGCCTTCTTGATGAAAAAACGAAGTATTTGCCAGTCTTGTAATGTTCCTGATGATGTTATAAACAACTTTTTAGGTAAGCGCATTGAATTATTGTTTATTTATTTAAGTACCTTGTATATTATATAAATAAAACAAATATATGTGTAGCTTCGAATTACGTATTCTTTTTCTGTATTTTTGCAGATTCCACTAGACTGACTAGACATATTAGATTCTTTTGGTTTCGTACATTAAACATAAATAGTTTTACTGCTGAGTGGTTACTTTATTCATTTGCTTTTTTTCTCTATTTATTTAATAGGTATCTATTTTTATTTATTATTTCAGAGAATCATATAACTTTGGACCTCGATGAGAGACATTTAGAAAAGGGTTATATCCTTTAAGGTACCATTTAGGAACGCGCGACAAAGGCAGACGTCAGACGACAAATCCTATCGTACTAAAAGTGGTGTCGTCTGTCGCGCCTTTCCAAATGTGTTTCACACAGTGTTGCCAGAATATATTTTTGTTATGTACCAGATTTGTCTGAGAAATGTACCAGATTCCATAAAAATGTACCAGATTCTATGAATTGTACCCTATTTCTCGAATTGTAATGGTTTGGTTCGTTGAAGAGCAAAAAAAGCTTCTATCGAGAACGAACACAAACAAGGAATCCAACAATATATTTTACCCGTCGTCCAAATGAAAACAGGCTAAAAAAGAAAAATTACTAGATTTTGCTTCGAGTATACTAGAGTACCAGATTCTTAAATAATGTATTAGATCTAGTACAATTATACTAGACTAGCAACACTGGCTGAGAGATGACCAACTATTATGTACGCCGTCCGGTGCGAATGTCGAGCCAATGAAAAGCGTATCTGATTATTTGACCACGCATGCGTCAACGCATTTTATTGTGTTGAAAATACCTATTTACATAGCTTTTTTATTTATTTGTAGTATTTTAATTAAATTTAATCAAAATAACTTCGTAAAGAAAATTGAAGTCGACATATTGCTACTTATATGAAAGAACAAAGATATACCTATCAATTTTGAATAATATTTAAAAAACTCATTGAAAAGGCTTTATAATTTATTACAGTTAATCAAAAGTCGTTAAATAATGTAAATTTACTAATAATTTATTGTGGCTAAATACCGTTTTTATTATTTAAATATATTCTGTACGTCTATGGGACGAACATCTGATAAACAAATTTCCAAGTTAAAGTTGTAAAATGATGAATGAAAAAACCGGTTTACATCTTTTACAAATATCGATTTTCTTATTGCGCGGTTAGTTGTTAAATTTTACATCTCGTATGAGAACGATGAAGACCACAGTACCACCCCCAATATTCGTAACATGAACTAATTTTGATAGATGTCATTTATGTGTCATAAATTAAGAATCCTTTTGTTCAGCAGATGGAGCAATATTCCATATTTAATAGTTCTTTTGTTCAACAGATGGCGTAATAATTTTATTAATTTTAAACGGTAACTGTTATAAAATAACAAATTCATCACCCCTAGCTACTACGCGATAATAAGTAAACGAGTTCTTGACCTTGAAAATATTTTCGATGTAACAGGTATAAAAATAAAAGTTTGGGATTAAATTCGACACATCGGTATATTTACTTAGGACCGATTCCACCGTTGTGTTAAACGGAGTTTAAAATTATATTTTTACATTAACAATGTAATTTTAATCTCCGTTTAACACAACGGTGGAATCGGTCCTTAGTAGTTCATTCTTGTTTCATATCAACAAAGGACAAAGGTCTTCGTATCATTACGTAGGGACCACTTATACTATACATGGTGTTTCGTTAAGAATGGGACATAGAACAACTGACGATTCTCTGATTAAAAATAAGACAACTAAACAAATCATGCTTAGATAAAATGTTTCTCGGTACCGAATTACGGTGTTAAAATCCAAAAAATATTTATGGCTATATTTTTTTTATTACTCATAACAATTTTACTAAATTTGGCAAACGTTTTTGGTGTCAAATTATCCACCTATCAGCAAAAAAATTAGTTACCTTAATTAATTTTTCCAGTGGCGTACAGCATTGGTACGTAATACCGCATCCCTCCTAAATTTTACGTCACTATCCAATATGTTATTTGGACATAAAATTTTAAATTGTTTGATGTTTTTAAATAAATAATGTACTCTTCTTAGAAATTTAATAAAAAAAAAATCGAAATTTAAAAACTTCTGAATTTTCAAATATGTGCGAATATCTCAAAAACTAACTCAACTTTATTTAAAAAACATCAAAAGTGGACAGTGGACTAAAATTTAGAAGGAAAAAAGATGTTACTTGCCCATGACGTACGCCACTGGCAAAGCTTATTTAACTTATTTTTTTGCTGATAGGTGTATTTTATTACACCAATAACGTTTGCCGAATTTAGTAAAATTAAACTGAGTAATAAAAAAATTGTAGCTATTCCTAATTTTTGATTTTCAACTTTAAGACCCTGTTTTTCGGAAACGAGTAATGTTTTACCTACGGATGTTTCGTTTATTCGGCTTATTTCTAATCAATTAATCTTCAGTTGCTCCCATTCTTAATGGAATACCCTGTATATACCGAAAGGTCTTACAGCCAAAGAACCAAATCAAAAAAGGAAAATGTAATAAAAAAGTGTTTTTATTACATTATATACCCACAATACTTTATTTAGATCTGCATCAGTAAAAATTATTTTCAAAAAATTTAATCTCATTTATATGTAAGTTGGCGGCATCGGCATACGGAAAACTTTTTTAAGAATTTTAAGAAAAAACTTATTTTTCATAAACAATTGCATGGTCTACTAATTTAAAAAAAAATTACTTTACATAAAAAGTTATGCATGGTCTAAAACCTAAAATTCAATCATCTGATAACAAATTTTATCAGTCGTATACAGTGTTTGTCGAAAATAAAGGTATTTTATATTGAGCAAAATTATATTTTTTGACAAACCTTGTAAAACCGACTGATAAAATTTGATATCGGGTGGTTGCATTTTCTGTTAGACCATGCATACATTTTTATGAAAAATAACTTTTTTTCGTAAAATGAATAATAAAAAAGTTTTCTATTTGCTATCAACTTACATAGACATATTATGTGTATGCAACTTATGACATATTGCTGAGCTAATGTTTTTGTAAGAAAAAAGTAATCATAAAATTTTACTTCATTTGTAAAGTCTTAATTTATGTTTTCATATTTGTACTTTTTTCATCAATTTAGGATTACAGTACTATTTTCAATTATTAATAAAAATTACGTGTGTATTTTAGATTAATCAATAAGAAAAATAGGCATTTTTGAAATATTAATAACTAAATACAAATTAAACAACAAATGAATAAAAAAGCATTTAAAACACGTTGACTGCCGAAGCAAATGTTGTGGTCGGGTCTGCTGAGCCGAAGTAGTATTCCTAAAAATTTAAGTCTGTTTTTACGTTTTAAGAACAAAGTAGTTTAAGTAAATACTTAGGTAAACTACATTATCTAATAGAAGCGTGAATAAAATATATAAACGCGGCGCGGGATTAAATTATTACAAACATTTTTCAATATTTCAATTTGTGTTGTAGACACGTAAACAATTTGTAAATAAAAGTTATATGAATTTCAAAAATAGGTATTTTAAAGATATTTTTAGATATACAGGGTTTTGCGTTTTTGTCTGACAAATAACACGGTATATTTTTTAAGTAGAAAACCCTGTATTTTACTTCAGTTTTAGAATGCTTTAGTAATACTGTATTTAACCCTAGAATTGTATTAACAAATATTGCAGGGTTGCCAATAAATTAATTTTTTTATGAAATTAGAGAACGATTTAGACCCCAGATTAAATTATCATTATATAGGTAGGTTTAAAATAATTTCAATTTTTTTTTAAAATGTAGTAATAATATACTAAGCTAACGAATAGTGGTAATAGAACTGGATTAATTTATACTGTGTTTTGAAAAACAAGTCTTAAATATGGCTAATTCCAAGTTAAATTTATTTATTTTTTTAAAATGCCACACCCTGTATATAATTTAAGCATACAATTCTTTATAAATTAACATATCCAACGATACCAATATGTTAGTCAATAACACATGTCCTATGAGTGCGTAATTGATCGATAGCAGTTTTATAATAGGAAATACGAAAAAAATCAATATAAAAGTTGTATGACCATATTTAACAATTAATCATAAATCGACAGGGTGATTCATAAACGCAAAACACCCTGCAGGTAGTTATACATATTTGATTGTTTTCACATCGTCGAACAATAATTTCAATTTCATTCATTTGCTATGTTGTAAATAGGGTGTGTCAAAATGGTTACGATTTTCTCAATTTTCTAAATGGAACACCATGTATATTATGCCACCAATTAATTAATGCAGGGTATTCCATTGAAAAAAATTTAAACATTTGTAACCTCGCATATTGACACACCCTATATATAACATAGTAAATGAATGAAGCCAATTAAAATTATTTGACGACGTGAAAACAGTCAAATATGTATAACTACCTGCAGGGTTTTGATTTAAAAATGAATAGGTTTGGTTAACATCTCGTTTATGGACCACCCTGTATATATAGGAATAATTTCTAAATATGGTCATACAACTTTTATATTAATTTTTTTTCTATTTCCAATAATAAAACAGCTATCGATCAATTACGCACTGATGGGACACTCTGTATATATGTTATTCTCTAACATGTTGGTATCGTTGGATATGTAAATTTATAAGGAATTGTATGCTAAAATATTATATCGGATGCTGCCTTTGAAAAAATTGAGTAATTTGACTTAAAAGTTACCATATTTAAGACATGTTTCAAAACACTCGCTATAAAAGAATCCAGCACTATTACTACTATTCGTTATCTTAATGTGCTATAAGTCAGTGTATTAATCAGTTTTGAAATCAATTATGATAATTTAATTTGGGGTCTGCATCATTCTTTAATTTTATAAAAATTTAATTGCTTGGCAGACCTGTAATATTTTTTTAAATAACTCTAGGGTTGAATACAGTATTACCAAACCATTCTAAAATTGAAACAAAATACATGTTCTATTTTAAAAATATGTCAAGCAAAAATGTAACACCCTGTATATATCCAAAAATATTTTTAAAATATGTATTTTTTAAATCCATATAACTTTTCTTTGAAACATGTTTGAGTGTCTTTAACATAAATTAAAATATTGAACAATTACGCATTAATTATACATACACATGGTTACATACACATAGCAGTCAATGTGTTAACTCAGAAATAAGATTCCTTATAAAGATAAAATAACATTCAGAAGAAGAAAGCAAAGACCGCAAATATTACGTGCGTATCATACAATGATGCCAGGTCATTCGGATTTAAATTACATCGGAATGCAATAAAATTCCATTCCTTTCCTGCATTTCACTCACTTTAAAATCAAATTCGTCCTAGAACGAATTGTGAAATTATCGTATAAATCGATAATCTGGCAACGTGGTCAACACTTGTTCATACACAAGGAAAATAAATCGATAATTTGGAACCAAACGAGACAAATATATATGAAAATCACGAAACAATAAAAGACGGCATACGGCTGTATCACTGTTTCAAAAATTGGTACCTCTAAACAATCATTTACTTATTAAAACCATCTCTAAAACAGAGTAGCTACATTGTTTTTTACGATATCTTCTTAAAAATAGCTGAACTACACAATTACAGCAATTCATAAAAAATCTCTAATTTGACAAATAAATTTATCAAATATTTGTTAATCGTATTTCCAGTTAGATTTGAAAAATACGCAATAAAATTTAGAAATATTTTGGCGGGATACTTGGAAAAATATGTAGAATGAAATCTCCTACTTTTTAGCCTCGGGTTTTAAAATCACTTTTTATGATTTTTTTTTTAAATTCAGTGTATAAACAGGACAAATAAAAAATAGGAGACTTGATTCTCCAAACGTTATACTTTAAGCTGGTAGAAGATTCATTTTAATACATTTAGCGGGATTTAAATGCAATTGGAAATGGTGAACCCTTGCTTCTTATATGAAAAATACAGTGATACTGCGGCCTTAAGAACACTGTAAACTTGGTTACAATGTTCAATCAGATATTTGTTTTTCTGCCGAAGACACTTAAGCGTTGGCTTCAGAAATTTTGTAAACAATCCTATCTATCTTGGTTATACATCTTTGGGTACCCCTGAGTAAAAAAATCGTGTGTAGACCAAAAGTTAAAACGATTGATTTTGGAATATACAGTATTTAAAAATCGCTACCTACACTCTACTGGAAAAAGAAAACTATTTGATTTCTGGAATCAGTGAGGTATATATTATAGAAGTCTATCAAACATAGTTTTTAAAAAAGGATATTTCCTTTTGTCAAAATTCCACTCTCTTTGGATTTAAGTGAAACCAATTAAATAATAAATAATAATTAATAATACTCACCTAATGTATATATCCGGCACCATTGGAGAACATGTCACACACTAAATACATTGTATAACAATGTTATTAATAATAAATAAACCGAACTATAAAAAAACATTATATCGCACGGGCACTTCCGATATATTTTTCGTTTGAAGGTGCGAGAAGTACTGAAACCCTTTACAAAATGATATTAATGATTCACCAACGGTGGCTCATTCTATACGATATCGAAAAAAAAAGCATGTACTGATTGTCCCAAATTAAAATAAATTATACTTTATATAAAATTCGAGGTTGGTGAAGTTGCCCCTCCCCCCAATGAAATTTTTGTAAAAAAAACTATTCAGCTAGCACCGGACGTCGTTTCACGTCATAATCACGTTGAATTTTGGTCAAATACGTCGATGTGATTTTTTGACGCAAAAGTAACGTAATAATGACGTCATTTTCGGACCAATTTGACACGTAAACACAGTTGTTGCGAACAAAATAAACCTATTTATGTCATTAATGCACTTAGAGTTTTTGTTATTCATTATTAAATAAATAGAAGGTAATTTATACAACATCGTTTATTTAGCGGTCATTGTGACACCAAAATAAGACGTACTATGACGTTATTTATGGACTAGTTTGTCACGTTCTGAAATGAGGCGTTAAACTGCGCATGTGTACACGTCGATTCTATACCTTTATTGTTTTACATTCTATTTATTAATAAAAGCATCTTTAGTGTTTATAATAAATTTATAATTCTCATTTTAAATCTAGGGATTTTTGGGAATTTTTATTTTTAAATGAAATTTTATGTCAACACTGTTTAGAAATGTCAGCTGTCATGTCATTGTCCAAGCAAGGTTAACGGTTCACGCCATTTTGTTATTTCTGTAACTTGTGTTTGCAACATTCTTTTATTGTATGATTTTCTATGTGTTTGGAAGGTAAGTAGTTAGGAAGTTTAGTGCGATATTATTGTTTATTTTTAGTATGTTTATAGGAATTCAATACGCCGACAAGCACGGCACCGGAGTATCATTAAACCACTTCAAGTTCCAAGTGGCCGACATCCTAGGAAATGAGGTTCTTATAAACAACAAGAATCTTTTAACAAGAGCTTAAAAATGGAGAAAATTGGACTCTTTCCTATTTATAGAACATATTTTACCGAAGGTGAGTGATTTTTTATATTGTAAAGGTGCCTGTAGCTAGCCTAATTTTGTTTTAACTATTAACGTAGACATTAATATAAACACATATCGATAATTTAAACATACACATTCCTGACAGATCTGATTTTATTTATCTTGTTTAGCATATAATAATAAGATGTGAACCATCAAATATATCACTTTTGTGACAGCTTAATGATATAAAACAATTTCTGTCTTTCTCGGTCATTGCTAACTCTATTTTTTGGCTCAAATTTTATTTAAATAATGTAATTTTGTGGTAGTTATAACTATTATATTTTTGTTTTAGTGAAACGAAAATTTAGTAAGGATACCATTGAAGCTGCTTCAAGCCTGTATATTCGGAATGATTTATTGAATGTCTGGACATTGCTATATAATCTTTTGTAATTTATACATTTTAAGTAGATATTCTAAGAAGTAATGTTTATTTAGTAATAGTTCAGGTTAGTATACTTACTATGTTTCAATTCAGAAATGTTATGCAGTAACCTATCTTTTTTATATAAAACATATTTTTATTAAACATTTTTTAAATAAAACGTTTTTTATAAACATTTTTTTACAAATTAAACATTTTTAAATGAATATTATGGTGTTTTTTTGACGTCTAAACACGTTATCTGGTGACGTGTTTATCACGTCGCTGTATGACGTCTTTGATCTGTGACATATTGCCGTCATAATCACGTCACTAGCACGTCATAAATTGGTGATTTCGACGTAAAATGTGACGTGTATTTCACGTGAAAATCACGTGTCTGTGCTAGCTGGGTACTAGTCGAATTATAAGAAAATTATATTTGAAAAGTCTATTTCGAAAATTATATTCCTTCTATTTATAAAGCGATTTGGATACAATTTCAGGTTTTTGTAATATCGTGCTTAATTTGTTTGGTCTCTCTGTTCTCATAGTCATTTGACGTCAAAAAACCTGCCTTTACAAAGATTTAAAAAATATATTTTGAATCATGACTCGGCTATAATTTTATGTTTAATCGATTAACAAGAACCTAATGAATTTTTGGTATAAAAATTATAATTATAATCGCATTGTAAATGTGTTTTTTATCCCCGTTTTTTTTTAAATTATCTTGTTTTAACTAATAATTCAAATTGAATTATTAATCCATTTTATTCAGTAAATGTACTAATTTTTATTTATTTCTAAACATTTATGATACTAAAGTCCACCTAAACCAAAGTTTTTGTCGAATTACAATATCGAAACTATAACAAACCGCCGCGCGGTTTGTCTCTAGCTTTAGCATCATAAAATAATTTTTCTACACCCACATGGATATTAGGTTATCTACGCACAGATTACAAAACGAAAAAGTATGCTATTGCCTTCAACTGAACGAATATATTTCATATCCATTCTAGGTAGTAAGAACACTGCAACAAAATGAAATCCACCAATCACCGTTTATATTTTGATTAACCGACTGCTATTGTTTTTAAAATTTTAAATAAGTGACAATTCTGTCAAACTAATTGTCAGTATATTTTTTAGTTATTGAGATTAAACATACATTAAAATGGGTTATTTTTGTTTAGAATCGATAAATAATAGCATTTCTGTTTTTATTTCGTCTATAATTATATATAATTTGTTAATTTAAATAAAACTATGTGAAGTCAATTTAATTACGAATATTAAAACAACAAGAATAAAAGAATAGGTAGTCCTGCGGTCAGCGTTCTGGCCTTCCACGCCTTCTCGGACGGGGGAAAATAAAATTAACTTTTTTTTTCGTTTATTTTATTTTAAAAATTATTGAAAGTCATAAACTATTTTACAATTAGATATTTTGTCTTAATAACATAAAATATTGTTTCTATTTGTAAATTTTCGTTAGTGGGTCGTAAAAAATATACTGTACAACTCGAGTGGATTGTCCACATCGCACTCAGACGATTCAGCACTCCGCCTACGACGCGCGACGTCGTGCTCAAATTTGTTGCACAAACTACTATAGTCGTGCATATTGGTGCATGACTAGTGCATTTTGGTGCAATAGTTTTCTTTTTGCAAAAATATCATTGGGGTGCCAACTTCACCAACCACGAATTTTATATCAAGTAAAATTTTAATTTGGGACAATCAGTATGTTTTTTTTTCGGTATCGTTCAGAATGAGCCACCGTTGGTGAATCATAAATACCATTATATAAAGGGTTTTTATATTTTAAAGTATATTAAAAATGAATGAGTACTTCTCGTACCTTCAAACGAAAATACAGGGTGTCCCGAAATTAGACGGTCATATTTTAACATCCTAAAATAGGAATTAAAGTTCATATAAACATAGGTCCGAAAACGTTCCGTTTTCGAGATACAGGGTGTTACAAGTGAAGTCATGATGGCATATTTTTGTAAATATTTTTTAAAATTTCTTTAGTCACCGGCTTTGCAAAGTAACTAAAAAATAAAATATTTGATTTCACAGGCCTACTAATTATTGTTTACACTTTCGAATAACTTATCATGAAATTTTCAAATGCTTTTTTTCTTGAAAATGGTACGTCCTAGCGAGATGCAACAAAAGTAACTTAATTGTAAAGAAAATATTGGTTTTCCAAATGGTAAAAACTGTCAACAAAAAATACTTAGGGCAATTTTACCCTAAGCTCCCCCTTATTTATGAAGACGATCAAAAACTGGGGTTTAGTCCATTAGATAGAGCGTAAAAAGGTTAGCATTTGTACCAAATTTCACTTAGCTACCTTTAAATGTTTAGAAAATATTTACAAAAGAGTGTCATCAAGGCTTTACTTTTAACACCCTGTATCTCGAAAAAGAAACGTTTTCGGACCTATGTTTATATGAACTTTTACTCCTATTTTAGGATGTAGATTATGTTGTTAGATTATGACCGTCTAATTTCGGGACACCCTGTATATCGTAAGTGCACGTGCGATATCAGTTTTTTGTTGTATAGTTCGGTTTATTTATTGTTAATAAAAATTTTAACAATGTATTTAATGTGTGATGTGTTTGGCCAATGGTGCAGCTGTTTCTAAATAGACTAATAGGTACATAAATTGAGAGAGGGTGGGGGTCCATAACACTCTAGTGTCACAAAAAGTAAGCGCTTTAGAAAAAAAATAAAACCATTTTAAATGTGGTAGACACCAATGTTGCCAGAATATATTTTTGTTATGTACCAGATTTTTCTGAGAAATGTACCAGATTCCATAAAAATGAACCAAATTCTATAAATTGTACCATAATTTTCGAATTGTGATGGTTTGCTTCAGAAGAGCAAAAAAAAGCTTTTATCGATAACGAACACAAACAAGGAAGAACCCAACCATATATTATTTTATTCGTCAAATGGAAACGGGCTGAAAAAAGTAAAAGTATTAGATTTTGGTTCGAGTGTACCAGATTCTTAAATAAAGTACTAGATCTAGTACAATGTACTAGACTGGCAACACTGGTTTCACATAAATACCGTTTTTGTTCTCCTTCGCTGTCGCTTCGCGTTTGAAGTCGGTCTCGGTCTCGCCTTCCAAAATGATAGCTTTAATTGGACCAAAAACATTATAACCACCCAAGAATGTCAGGTAAATAAGTGAAAAATTATAAACAAATTGCATGTCACTATTTATGTAAAGATTTCTTTAAAAATATTTAAAAAAAAAAACTTTAAGAAAGAAGGGAGAAATTTTGGTGGAGCTTCAAATTTATGTGATTTACAAATAAGTTTATTTTAATTTGATGCAAAAAATAAAGGCTTGGTATTTTTTAGACATCTTTATCACACATAACTTTTTACTTACTAATTAATTTTAATTTTTAGTTATAACATTTTGATTTTGTAGAATATTTGCAATTTTCTAACTACCTTGTCTAGTTAGATTTGCGATCAAAAAATTTAGCTGGTGTTTGAAACATAAAGGTAAAAGACGCACGAAAAATAGTCATAACTAGATTGAAGATATATTATAATTCTTGGCATATTTTCAATCACATTTTTTTTTCAGAATCATTAGGATTTATCCCTTTATAAAACTTATAAAGATTTCAATTTGATATCATTTTTTTTTAGTTAGGATTTTTTTTATATTTCAACCCCCCTTAATCCCCCATTTTCATTCAGATTTTTTTCATAATCGATTCGTGTCATCTCTTTATAAAACTTGATTTTTACTGAAAATTTCATGTTGATACCGCTTTTCGTTTTTGATATATGATTTTTTGTTTAATTTCAACCCCGCTTAAACCCCTTATTTTTAAATCAAAGGGCTTTTTTCACTTATAGACCTTGATTTTTACAGAAATTTTCAAATTGATATCATTTTTTGTTTTTGACTTATCGTGCGGACAAAAACATGACATCGGACGGACGTACTTTTTTAAAAGTTGTTTAAAATTTGATGAGAAGGATTTTGGTACAACAATTTTTACTTTCCTATCTGTATACAGATATAAGGAAAGTATAGGAATCATGATTTTTTTCGACCTCGAGTTTTCGACGGATTTTTACGTTTTGAGGTCCCCTGAATCCGTTTTGACTATTTTCGCGATGATGTCTGTGTGTGTGTGTGTCTGTGTGTGTGTGTGTCTGTATAACGCATAACTCATGAACCGATACACGGAAAAACACCAAATTTCAAACTTAAGCTTTGTTCCAACGTCTAATGAGCTGATTAGATTTTGGGCAGAGTCGGAACATCTGGGGGGGTACTTTATAGGTGGTCATTTTTATATTTTATGGAATATATCTGTTATTTACGTTTGGGGAAGAAAATTTTTCAAATGAAAGTTACTTCTTATTTTATTATCTATAATTTTTGTTATATACAAAATTTTCCTAAAATGGTCCGTATTCGCGAAATTTGACAAAATGTAAAAAAATATTTTTTTCTATAAAAATTGTTCAAACAAAAGTTGTTTGTAATATAATTCTCTATAATTCTTATCCTATAGATAATTTCTCTAAAATGGACCGTATTCGAGATATTTGAGAAAATGTGTAAATTTCGAAATTTGAAGAAAACTCAAAAATGGATAAAGAAAAAAACATTAAATTTTAAACTTAAGTTTTATTTCGGCCTGACGTGAAATGATTAGATTTTGGACAAAGTCGGAACATCTGGGGGGGTACTTTATGGGAGGCCGTTTTTATATTTTATGGAATATATCTGTTATTTATGTTTGAAGAAAAAAATTGTTCAAATAAAAGTTACTTCTAATATTATTATCTATAATTTTTGCTTTATGTAAAAATTTCCTGAAATGGTCCGTATTCGAAAAATTTGACAAAATGTGCAAAATTCTGATTTTTATGAAAATTGTTGAAATAAAAGTTGTTTGCGATATCGATCTCTATAATATTTGTTTATACATGATTTTTTTAAAATGGACCGTAATGGAAAAATTGTAGGAAAAGTGCTAAATTTAAATTTTTCAGTATTTTCATTTTCAATGAATATCTATAGAAAAATGTTTCGCGGTAGATGTATGTGGACAATGTATATATTTAGTTTATCCTCTAAACATTTATAGAGATGCTGCAATAGATTGTGCAAAATAACCGGAAAAAGCCTGTAATACCTAGATAGGAAAGTCATGTGTTGGACACATCAGATTTTTTAAATTTAAATCAATATTAAAAATTTTGGATTCTTGAAAGTAAACCTATAATACTCTTCACAGACTACTGTGTAAAGAGTATAATAATTAGAAAATAGGAGTTTCTGGGTAACTCGCGTATAAGGTACCTACATCAAAAACAATAAAAATATCTTTATTTTTAATTTTTAAACAACTAAATTCTTATAATAAACAAAATAACATTGTTGCAATAACATATACAAGGTGTCACATTAGTGCGTAATTGTTCAATATATCAGTTTGTGTTATATACACGGAAACAAGTTTCAAATAAAAATTATATGGATTTGAAAACACTTTTGTTTAAATATTTTTTAATATACAGGGTGTTGCATTTTTGCCTGGCAAATAAAAATAGAATACCCTGCATTTTATTTCCGTTTTAAAATGGTTTGGTAATAGTGTATTCAACCCTAGAATTGTTTTGAAAAATTATTACAGGTTTGCCAACCAATTAATTTTTTTATGAAATTAGAGAATGATGCAGATCCCAAATTAAATTATCATTATTAAGGTAGATTTACATTTATTTCAAAATAGTTTAATATACAGACTTATAAAATACTAAGCTAACGAATATTGGTGATAGAACTGGTTTATTTTATACAAAATGTTTTGAAACATGTCTTAAATATGGCAAATTTTAAGTTCAATTTACGCAATTTTTTCAAATGCAACACCCTGTATATTATTTAAGCATAAAATTCCTTATAAATTTGTCTATCCAATGATACCAACGTGTTAGCCAATAACATACATACAGGGTGTCCTATCAGTGTGTAATTGTGATCGATAGCTGTTTTATTACAGTGTTGATGAATTTTTACAATTTTAATTTTAATCTTGTGACGTGGTTATTTATAATCGTAGATATTAGATTTTATGTATATATTTATTTCTTTTCACTATTTGTCCCTAATTATTAGATCGTCCTATTTGACAATGTTTATATTTTTTATTATTTTAATATTTGACTGTTTTTATTTATATCTACTATTAGAGAGTGTTAACATGTTTTTCATAATTTTTTTATTTTTTTTTTTCACTGTACTCTGGTAATATTAATTTATATCATTTTATATGTTTTTTATACGTATGTACATTTATATATATCTATTTTTCATATTCTTGTGTATGACTTCAATGTACCACCTATTGTATGAAAGAGGTCAATAAACGTCTATTCTATTATTGAAATACGAAAACAAATTTTGTATAAAAGTTATATGACCACATTTAACAATTATTCCTAAATATACAGGGTGGTTCATAAACAAGGTGCTTACCAAAGCTATACTTTTTTAAAGCAAAACACATTGCAGTTAGTTATACATATTTGATTGTTTTCACATCGTCAAATAATTTTAATTGACTTTATTCATTTTCTATGCTGAATATAGGGTGTGTCAGAACGCGAGATTACGATATTCTCAATTTTTTAAATTATTAATTAATTGGTTTTATTACATACAGGCAGTGCCGGATTAAGACAACTTGATGCCCCAGATAGCACACGACGTCCATTGGACGTCCATATTTTGTCCAAATAATGTCCTGGATGTCCATGAACTTTATATGGATGTCCATTGGACATCCATTTTCCGTTATCCAATGGATATACCCATTAAGAAGTCCAATGGATATTCCAAAAATGTTCATGATGGACACTATAAAAATGACTAACTTATAATAAATTGTTATAATTCTTCTTGCATAATGTAATTATTTACAACTAGGTTTTAATTAAAATAAATCCATTAATTTTCCTCTCCCGTTCGCGTCTGTTGACAATATAGAAAAGTAAAAGGCCATTCAGGCCAGATTAGAAAAAGAAAAGAAGAAACAGATTAAGAAGAAAATGTAGCCCAAATGTAGCCCAAATGTAGCCCACAGATAATGTTTATCTGGTTAGAAAATAACTATAATTAACATTAAATTATTTAAAACTCAAAAAATTAAGAAGTAAATTGTTTGTTTTAAACTAATATAACCTATCAATTATGTTTAAAACTTTATATCTTCGATTTACATTCAAAGAATCCCTTTCTTTTAGACCTGCTGTCAAATGATGTACCTACCTATTTAAGAAAATGACTACTAAAAGCAGTCTTCATACTAAAAGCTAGGTAACTAATGCTGCAAATAATTTCGTGTTAAACATTATTGTTTGGCAGTTATTCTCTAGTACATGGGTCCTTTATCTACTAGAAACTTCTATATTTGATGATATATTGTCACCGAAGACATTTTAAACGAATTTTAGGTACATAAGCCCTTCATTCACAGAAAAACACCATTTAAAAAAAATGTTACATAGGCCCTTCATTCAGTTGTGTCTTTAATTATTATTGTAACTAAGAGGTGAGAAAACTTTCAAAGCAGAAGGAAAAAAAATCAAGTTCCTATTTGTACTTCATGAGACATTTTTGTGCATATAAAACTAATACGTGTTTGATATTATTTATGACAATAAAAATAAGTCCATAGTGCAATTATTTTATTTCTTATTAACATAGGTGGTGATGTTTTTCAGATGTCTATAAATTGTCCAAAAGCAATACAAAAAGAGTCCATATATGGACCTTTCATGGAGTCCTAATAGACGTTCAGGAGTGGGACATTTATATATTCCAATGGATGTTCATTGGATGTCTTCGGTAAAATTCTGGACGTCCTCTGGACAGCCGATATGTCCATCAAAGGACTTCCGGTGGACATCCAATAGATTAACTTGTGCTGTCTGGGACCTAAAGTAATCCTGTGGGCCCCCCAGCGTTTTTAGCATATCTGACCCTATATATAATATTGATTAAACATCGGGCCTTTCCTGCAGTATCGTCGTTCTTTTTTAATTTTTTATTATTTGCAATTTAGAAAAAGATCGTTCCGCTGCGCGCTGGGCAGTTTTATATCATCAGGCATAAAAATATACGCAGGGCTTTGTCCACATTAGAGAACGCTGATTCAATTTTATCATCGTGTAATGTTTTATACAATAATTGTGCGTGAGTTTGATGTGACCTTGTGCGAGCCAAATCACTGGAACGTGTTTACTTATAACACAAATTAAACAATTACGCACTAATGGGACGCCCTATAACAAAATTATCTCGGAATTAGAAATTACAAACATTATTGAGTGTTTCTGTTAAGTTTATTAACTTTTTGTTTTTGCTATTTCTGCATATAACTACTAGTTTTCGAGGAAAAAAAATACAAATTCAAAACCAGGTATGTACCATGATATTTTATTTAAATTTTTTGTTGAAAAACTATTTGTTCTAAGTAAAAAAAGCAAGAAAACAAAATTAACAAACTAAACAACAATACAAATAAAACGAGAATTCTGAAAAATATTTTTAATTTATAAAATTCAACCCCACAAAAAAGTTCTAACTAAATAAAGCTGTTAATTTAACCCCATTATACCATAAATATATTACTGAAAAAAATAGTGTCTGTAATCATTAAAATTTCAAGTTTCTACATCAACTCAGATTTCAGAAAAAAAAAATAAAATCTCTACATTTTTGACTGAGAAAATTTTGTTATATGACCGACCCCTCGTAATTTCCAATGAACAATCTCCATCTTATATTTTTGCATGAATTTAGAAATTTAATACGCTTAAATGGGAAATGTTAAATTCTTAGGAATATTTGTTAAAAGTTTCTTCTTCTTTTTTAAAAATTTCACTCATTTTCCAATAAAACACTTTTATAATTTAAACACTGTTTTATTAATATTTGCATTTATACAATAGTTGGCAATTTTCTATAAGAAAATACCACAATTTTTATTTTCTAAAAACATATCACAGGTAAAAAAAAACTTATATTAATTTATTTCCCACTGTTGTCGACAAAAGGAGAATGTTTATATTTAATATTATCACAGTCTTAAAATACAACATACAGCATTTTGTATCAAAAATAATAATTTTGATAGGAGTAAATGCTATCTCAATAAAGGTAGATTATGTGCATAATTTTTAACTTTCTAATTTTCAGTTTGATTATAAAAACTCAAATAAATTTACTATCAAAAGATTTAGCTCAAAAGTTCTTTAAAAAAAATTTAATGTATTTAAAATTTATCTTTCATTCAAAATGTTTAGCTCTACTTACAATAAAGCAATTCGAATTCAGTTGTTGGCTAAAAATTTAATTATTTATTAAATATTTAATATAAAAGCAACTTCAAAAATGTTATTTCACAACTTTGATTTGATTAGTTTTGGGACAAGAAAATATATTAAAAATGTAATCCTTCAACTCCGAAGCTGATAAACAAGGGGTTCCATCAACTTTCAGAACTGGAATAAAGTAAAGAGAAGCTAAAGGAGTTTCTGTAGTTTCACATTTAGTACTCACACTTTCGCATTCGGTGGTAATTTCAGGGCACAATGCAGTTGTTATATCTTTTTCTGTAGTTGTCTCATCAGTATAGCATGTGGTTTTATCTGCTTCTGTAGTTGTTACATCTTCTTCTGTAGTTGTCTCATCAGTATAGCATGTGGTTTTATCTGCTTCTGTAGTGGTTACATCTTTTTCTGTAGTTGTCTCATCAGTACAGCACGTGGTTTCATCTGTTTCTGTAGTTGTTACATCTTTTTCTGTAGTTGTCTCATCAGTATAGCATGTGGTTTTATCTGCTTCTGTAGTTGTTACATCTTCTTCTGTAGTTGTCTCATCAGTATAGCATGTGGTTTTATCTGCTTCTGTAGTTGTTACATCTTCTTCTGTAGTTGTCTCATCAGTATAGCATGTGGTTTTATCTGTTTCTGTAGTTGTTATATCGTTTTCTGTTGTTGTCTCATCAGTACAGCATGTGGTTTCATCTGTTTCTGTAGTTGTTATATCTTTTTCTGTAGTTGTCTCATCAGTATAGCATGTGGTTTTATCTGCTTCTGTAGTTGTTACATCTTCTTCTGTAGTTGTCTCATTAGTATAGCATGTTGTTTCATCTGTTTCTGTAGTTGTTATATCTTTTTCTGTAGTTGTCTCATCAGTATAACATGTAGTTTTATCTGCTTCTGTAGTTGTTACATCTTCTTCTGTAGTTGTCTCATCAGTACAGCATGTGGTTTCATCTGTTTCTGTAGTTGTTACATCTTTTTCTGTAGTTGTCTCATCAGTATAGCATGTGGTTTTATCTGCTTCTGTAGTTGTTATATCTTCTTCTGTAGTTGTCTCATCAGTACAGCATGTGGTTTCATCTGTTTCTGTAGTTGTTATTTCGTTTTCTGTAGTTGTCTCATCAGTATAGCATGTGGTTTTATCTGCTTCTGTAGTTGTTATATCTTCTTCTGTAGTTGTCTCATCAGTATAGCATGTGGTTTCATCTGTTTCTGTAGTTGTTATATCGTTTTCTGTTGTTGTCTCATCAGTACAGCATGTGGTTTCATCTGTTTCTGTAGTTGTTACATCTTTTTCTGTAGTTGTCTCATCAGTATAGCATGTGGTTTTATCTGCTTCTGTAGTTGTTATATCTTCTTCTGTAGTTGTCTCATCAGTATAGCATGTGGTTTCATCTGTTTCTGTAGTTGTTACATCTTTTTCTGTAGTTGTTTCATCAGTATAGCATGTGGTTTTATCTGCTTCTGTAGTTGTTACATCTTCTTCTGTAGTTGTCTCATCAGTACAGCATGTTGTTTCATCTGTTTCTGTAGTTGTTATATCTTTTTCTGTAGTTGTCTCATCAGTATAGCATGTGGTTTTATCTGCTTCTGTAGTTGTTACATCTTTTTCTGTAGTTGTTTCATCAGTATAGCATGTGGTTTTATCTGCTTCTGTAGTTGTTACACATTCTTCTGTAGTTGTCTCATCAGTACAGCATGTTGTTTCATCTGTTTCTGTAGTTGTTATATCTTTTTCTGTAGTTGTTTCATCAGTATAGCATGTGGTTTTATCTGCTTCTGTAGTTGTTACATCTTCTTCTGTAGTTGTCTCATCAGTACAGCATGTTGTTTCATCTGTTTCTGTAGTTGTTATATCTTTTTCTGTAGTTGTCTCATCAGTATAGCATGTGGTTTTATCTGCTTCTGTAGTTGTTACATCTTCTTCTGTAGTTGTCTCATCAGTATAGCATGTGGTTTCTTCTGTTTCTGTAGTTGTTATATCTTTTTCTGTAGTTGTCTCATCAGTACAGCACGTGGTTTCATCTGTTTCTGTAGTTGTTATATCTTTTTCTGTAGTTGTCTCATCAGTACAGCACGTGGTTTCATCTGTTTCTGTAGTTGTTATATCTTTTTCTGTAGTTGTCTCATCAGTATAGCATGTGGTTTTATCTGCTTCTGTAGTTGTTACATCTTCTTCTGTAGTTGTCTCATCAGTATAGCATGTTGTTTCATCTGTTTCTGTAGTTGTTATATCTTTTTCTGTAGTTGTCTCATCAGAACAGTGTGTGGTGTCATTTATTTCTGTAGTTGACTCATCAGTAGAACATTTATCATCAGAGCATGTGGTTCCATCTGCTTCTGTTGTGATTTCTTCAGCACAAGTAGGAGTTGCAGTTATACATGGATCTGTTGTAACTTTACCTGTACAATCACATTTTTCTGTACAGATTTGTTCTAACTTCTGTATAAAATCTTTCGCACATACTGGATCCTGTTGATTGTTAACCAAATGCGTCAGGATCTGGATCAAATGACCCAAGAGACAAGACTGCTCTGATGGGGTAATACCATGAGTACTTTTGCAGCATTTTGCGGGTGCTGCGTTAACAAAACTACATGACAATAACACTAGTAACCCGAAAAGGGTTACTGTTCGAGGACCCCACATTACCAAATGTGCAATTTTTAATAATAAAGCCACTTATATATTATTCTGTTAAAAATTACAAATATTCAAGCTTCCGCATTATGTTTTTGCGGATGATACGTATTCTGTGTTTAAGGAAGTATTGCCATTAATTATTATTTTGAAATTTATCACGGTCACGGAATAGGTATATTAATAAGTATGTGACTTCTAAATATAGATTCATTGACCTTTTGGGGAATAATATATTTGTATCAAATAACAAGTAGACAAATTTTTTACTATAATAAATTTCATTGATTGCAATATTGCAGATAATAATTTTCTTACTATTATTATAAATGTATTACAAAATATACATACCTATCTCTGTTTTTATTATGAAAAAATGTGTGACATAATTTTTTTAACGAAATACTGCTTTATAATTAAACACGAGATTTCTAAAAGACAAAATGCATCGTCGTATCTACTGTGATAGATAATATTTTAAATGTCAGGAATCAAAATAATCGTTTTTAATTTTATATAATTATTAAAAATCTGATGTGTCCAAGACATGACTTTCCTATCTAGTTATTATAGGCTTTTTCCGGTTATTTTGTACAACCTATTGCAGCGCCTCTATAAATGTTTAGAGGATAAACTAAATATATACATTTTCCACATACATCTACCTCGAAACATTTTTCTATAGATATTCAATGAAAACGAAAATACTGAAAAATTTAAATTTAGGATTTTTCCATTAGGGTCCATTTTAGAAAAATCATGTATAAACAAAAATTATAGAGATCGATATCGCAAACAACTTTTAGTTCAACAATTTTCATAGCAATCAGAATATTGCACATTTTGTCAAATTTCTCGAATACGGACCATTTCAGGAAATTTTGACATAAAACAAAAATTATAGATAATAATATTGGAAATAACTTTTATTGGAACAATTTTCTTTTCCAAACATAAATAACAGATATATTCCATAAAATATAAAAACAGCCTCCCATAAAGTACCCCCCCCCCCACCCCAGATGTTCCGACTTTGTCCAAAATCTAATCATTTCACGTCAGGCCGAAATAAACCTTATGTTTAAAATTTAATGTTTTTTTCTTCATCCGTTCTTGAGTTTTCTTCAAAATTCGAAATTTACACATTTTCTCAAATATCTCGAATACGGTCCATTTTAGAGAAATTATGTATAGAATAAAAATTATAGAGAATTATATTACAAACAACTTTTATTTAAACAATTTTTATAAAAAATTATTTTTCTTTACATTTTGTAAAATTTCTCGAATATGGACCATTTTAGGAAAATTTTGTATGGAACAAAAATTATAGATAATAATATTAGAAGTAACTTTTATTTAAACAATTTTCTTCTCCAAACATAAATAACAGATATGTTCCATAAAATATAAAAACGGCCTCCCATAAATTACCCCCCCCCCCCCCCACCCAGATGTTCAGACTTTGTCCAAAATCTAATCATTTTACGTCAGGCCGAAATAAAACTTAAGTTTAAAATTTAATGTTTTTTTCTTTATCCGTTTTTGAGTTTTCTTCAACATTCGAAATTTACACATTTTCTCTCAAATATCTCGAATAAGGTCTATTTTAGAAAAATCATGTAAAAACAAAAATTATAGAGATCGATATCGCAAACAACTTTTAGTTCAACAATTTTCATAAAAATCAGAATATTGCACATTTTGTCAAATTTCTCGAATACGGACCATTTCAGGAAATTTTGACATGAAACAAAAATTATAGATAATAATATTAGAAGTAACTTTTATTTGAACAATTTTCTTTTCCAAACATAAATAACAGATATATTCTAATCATTTCACGTCAGGCCGAAATAAAACTTAAGTTTAAAATTTAATGTTTTTTTCTTCATCCGTTTTTTTCAAAATTCGAAATATACTCATTTTCTCAAATATCTCGAATACGGTCCATTTTAGAGAAATTATGTATAGAATAAAAATTATAGAGAATTATATTACAAACAACTTTTATTTAAACAATTTTTATAAAAAATTTTTTTTTTACATTTTGTCAAATTACTCGAATACGGACAATTTAAGGAAAATTTTGTATAGCACAAAACTTATAGATAATAATATTAAAAGTAACTTTTATTTAAAGAATTTTCTTCTTCAAAGGTAAATAACAGATATATTCCATAAAATATAAAAATGATTATCTAAAAGTAACCCCCCCAGATGTTCCGACTCTGCCCAAAATCTAATTAGTTCATTGGACGTTTTTCTGTGTATCGGTTTATGAGTTATGGAGGATACAGACACACACAAACACACACACACACAAACACACACACACACACAAACACACACACAAACACACACACACACACACACACGCACGCACGCACGCACGCACGCACCCACACACGCACACACACACACGCACGCACCCACACACATACACACACACACACACACACACACACACACACACACACACACACAGACACACACAGACACACACAGACACACACAGACACACACACACACACACATATACAGACACACACACACACATATACAGACACACACACACATATACAGACACACACACATATACAGACACACACATATACAGACACACACATATACAGACACACACATATACAGACACACACATATACAGACATACACACACACACATACACACACACACACACGCACGCACGCTCACACGCACGCACGCTCACACGCACGCACGCTCACACGCACGCACCCACACTCGAGGTCGAAAAAAATCATGATGCCTATACTTTCCTTATTTCTGTATACAGATAGGAAAGTAAAAATTTTGAATCAGATAAAAAAATACAAAATTAAATACAAACTGATTGAGGTCAATATTCGCATTTTAAAATATTTATTTAAATCAGGCTTTGATAAAACAATACTAAAAATTTCTTAGTTATAATTTCTTTTAATTAGAAAGAACACACGAATTTTCGCAATTCAATCTTTTTTTAAAAAACAGATTTCTTTAATTTGTTTAATAATTTTATGAGGAATTTTTGTTTTTAATAGAAGTAGCTAAAATGTATTTCTTCTATCTAGAAAAAAATTAAATTATAACAAAATCATTATTATTAGTTATTCAAAAATCGTTAATTTTAAATGTGTTTGCCTGTTGATTTATAAATTTAATTCATTTTGCGATTAGGTCCATCTGGATACAGACTGTACAGGTGGTATGTTGCCTTAAAATTA